>LR991030.1:5747249-6347249 GCA_905163495.3 Cosmia trapezina
AACCATGAAAACGATATGCATGACGAAAAATTTTGCGGCTGCCATCTTAGATTTTCATTCCAAACACCCTAGAAAAAAAAAACTCATCAGTTTATCAAAAGTTATTAAAATATAGATGATATTGGATTTATTTGAAGTTCACAAAAAGAATCGCAAATATTATATTTGAGTGTTAAATAATATTTTTGGGAGCGAAAAATGGGAATTATTCCACATAATTCATTTAAGATTTTGTGATGAAAGATACTTATAGTAAATTCAAATTCAAATTCTTTATTTGCTTAAAACATGGTGTTTATAGGTCTTATAATTGAAACAGAAGTACAAACATGTTTAGCTATTGGAACTATAGCATGCAAAATCGAGTCTTAGCTTAAACCGAGTCATAACTTATTTTCAAGGAATGTTTTAAGGGAGTAGAAGTTGTGGGCTTTCAGCCATTCCAACAATTTATTCTTAAACAATATATTATTTTGAGTTTTAAGTTCTCTAGGTATTTTATTATAAATTCTTACACACATAGTTAGACAACTTTTGCTGTATTTGGACAATCTGGGAGTGTCAAAAAAAACTAATCTATTTTGGTCTCTGCGATTTCGAGAGCTTACGTCAGACACTTTTACAAAATATTCTTTATATTTCCATGCAAACATGCAAATTTCATATATATACAACGTGTAATGCTAAATGCGCAAAACCTCTTAAGGGGTCATTGTACTCATCATTATGAACAACTTTTACTATGGGACCAAACCTGAAATCGCGAAAAAAAATCAGCTGTTCAGTACATTTATGTTCGCAAATTTCGTCAAAATGTACTGAACAGCTGATTTTTTTTTCGCGATTTCAGGTTTGGCCCCATAGTAAAAGTTGTTCATAATGATGAGTACAATGACCCCTTAAGATGTTTTGCGCATTTAGCATTACACGTTGTATAGAGATGGTAGCGGTAACAAACGAAGTTTTTTGAATATTGGCTCGCAGGACTCATAAATAAAAAGTAGTAATTTCCTGTGGATTGCATTTTTATCTCTACACTGGTGCCGATTCTCTTGTACAAGAGAATCGGCACCAGTGTAGATACACCAACTAAACTAACTAAACTATCACTAAAACTTACTTTTGGCTATGAGAATCTTAGAACTATTCTGCAAAAAAAAAATCTCTAAAAAAACAATTTTGACGCAACTAAAATCGAGTTTGACAATCGCGATTCCGCGTGGTACTTGTTTGCCCTACCCCGAGAATGTTTTTTAGAGCCCGAGGCGCCCAGGGAGGGCAGCTTAAACGTGTTTTATATGGAACGTAGGTTTTTGGTACGTAGATACCTGGTAGGTAGTTGGGAAAAGGCTAGGCAGATTGATTTTTTACATTGTAACAATTTTAAAATATAAACAAAAAAAAAATATTTCAGTAGTAAATATGAAATACGAGTACTAGCACTTCCCGTGCGGCTTCGCCCGCGTGTATGTCGGAAAATATTCCACGGAATTATCATTTTGACCTCATTATCATTTTCAGCTACCTCAAAAATCATGAAAATGACACCCATGACGGAGAAATTTGAAAATTGTTGAAGCCGCCATCTTAGATTTTCATTTTGACTCCATTATCATTTTCAGCGCCCCCAAAAACCACGGAAACGACACCTATGACGAAAAATTTAAAAATTTTCTCAGCCGCCATCTTGGATTTTCATTTTGACCTCATTATCGTTTTCAGTGACCTCAAATACCATGGAAATGACACCCATGACGAAAAATTTGAGAATTTTTGCAGCCGCCATCTTGGACTCAAAAACCATGAAAATGACACCCATGCCATGTCATTATTATTATTGCCTTTATTTCATTTTATATATCTGTAGGATTGGCCTTGGAAACATCAGAAATAGAACTCAGATATGGCAATACACAAATTAATTAAATTGAACAATCAGTTATCAATTTAGAAAATGTAGAAATATAGAAATGATATAAAATTAATTAAATAACTAATAATGGTAGTGTGTTGTTTGTTGTTGCATGTTGTTGTAGTTGTTTGTTGTTTTTTATTACTATTTGTTATTAATGATAAATAAAAATAATTAAAAACAAAACAAAATTTTTTTTTTCTTCAAAATATTTTTTTTTTCGCCTATATTATTCGGCCATCCGCCAAGCTCGTACCGGCCGTTATGGAACTTCGTTCCAAAAAAAAAAAGTTATTTTTGCACTTGAAGTCAAGGTGGGGTGTTGGTGTGAATTTTAGTTCTAAACTAACTAACTAATTTTATTCCAAATCTTTTTAATAGCGATTAAAAACAGTACTGTATATTTTTTTCTTTTTTTGCTTATATCTCGAAAACGGTGTGTCCTATCGCAAACATAATAAAAATTTTGCCCCCCTTTATGAAACCCATAAACCCCTATGACTGAACATGTAGGTCACAAAAAAAAAAGAAAAAAAAAAAAGGATTTTTGTTCCCGTGGAATATTTTCTGACATCCACGCGGTCAAACCCGCGCAGGGAGTGCTAGTATTTCATATTTACTACTGAAATATTTTTTTTTGTTTATATTTTAAAATTGCTACAATGTAAAAAATCAATCTGCCTAGCCTTTTCCCAACTATGTTGGGGTCGGCTTCCAGTCTAACCGGATGCAGCTGAATATCAGTATTTTACATGGAGCGACTGGAATCTGACCTCCACAACCCAGTTACTGCGTAATACGATACCCCTTGGTAAGACTGGTTGTCAGACTTTCGGGCTTCTGACGGCTCGTAACGACTGTCAAAAATCCACGAATAACAGCCGGGACCAACGGCTTAACGTGCTTTCCGAGGCACGGGGGAATCTCGGTATGTAAAGATGGTCACCCATCCACTGACCAACCCCGGCAAGCGTAGCTTAACCTGACGGATCGACCCATGCGGCTGTCATTACTTAGCCACGAGCTCCTCTCTAGAATTGTTACAATGTAAAAAAAGTATTTATAAATGCACATCAAAAATAGTCAACAATAAAGCGCCCACGCCCGCAATCGAATTGGGACCTCTGCAGCGAGCTAATCTATAAACGCACACTACTATAATAAGTTCGTAAATATTATGCCCTAACACATACGTATGAGCATGTCGAACGATAGCCGGTGCGGAGTAGCGAGCGACACAACCCTCCCGTCTCAATGCCAAAGCAAGACTGCCGCCCGCGCCCGCGCAGAGCTCCTCTGAGCCTGTATCTCAAAATGGGAACTTTTTTTTTGCAAATGTTGATTGATTTACAAAAGCTGTAGACACTTTGTAGCACTTCTAACCATCAATTTTTTAGTGTAAAAATATTTCCAAACACCAACGCCGTTTAGGAGGAGTAGGGATATTAGCCAAAAAATAGCGTTTTGGTATATATATTTTTTAAGGCAAAAGTATCAGCCATATGAAAAAATCCTGTAGCTCAAATGTTGTTTATGAATCTATATCAAACATATATTTTTTTCAAATCTTCTAAACAAGCCGTTAATGAGAAGTAGGCTTTATAAAGTGACCGTGTTACGGTACTAAACGGGAGTAAGGCCCTTAAATGCCGCAGAAATCCGCTGGATGCGGGAAGCACAGAGCCAGTCGAAGTGGTGGTGCTTGGGGGAGGCCTATGTCCAGCAGTGGACGTTTTTCGGCTGAAATGACGATGATGATGATGAAGCAAGCAGCTGGCATAATGTTCAATTTTAATCTGGTCACACTGTTCAAAAGGGACTACATTAGAACAGTTAGTTCCGCCAATCAGAGCCTCGGTGGCTGCGTGGGCGGTCTAAGGCTTTCGAATATTCAATTTTAGGGAAGTGAAGAAGCCATTAATAAAGCTAATGACATAAAGCAAATCAATTTTATTGCTGGCTTGAGTATTTATTGGTATACTAAAAGTAAAGGTCAACAAGCAGCAAATTGCACAAGAAAATGGAATTTAATATTTCTATGAAACACCTCGGCGTCTATTACCTACTATTATTAAAATCCTTGGTACAACTGCACTTCAGCTGTAACAATCAACTGATAAATACAACCTAATGACGGTCGCAGCCGTCTATCAACCTGTCACTAATAAACAACTATCGCAATCTGTAAAGACGATAAATTACACCTATTCACACACAAGTGCAATTTAAATTGCAACTGTTCTAGTGTTCAACCGACTCGCGATGTTATCACCTCTCCGTAAGGAAAAAACGTCTGATACATACTCAATTAACATGCTTTTTTAGCATTGGAAAAACGCATCCAAATTCCCAGTAATTCGGGAGTATATAAATCTCAGTGTAAGATTAAAGGGTACTCGGAAAGTCCCATAAGAGCTGGGGGTCACGATCGAAAGAAAAATAATGAATCAAACGATGAGTCAGATAAACAAAAAAGTTTTTATGAATCGAAACTTTATCTTGTATGATCTGCGACAGAATTGCAGATAAGATTGTCGCTATACCCACCCACGCCTGAACAATGTTTTCTCGTCTGTCCCGATAATAACTGCATTTACGATGCTCTTAGCTCTTACGCAAGACCGTACGTACGCCTTTGAAATAACAATGTGCTTGTAGTATATTTTATGCATGACTTATATAAAATATTCTTTAACACAGTTAGGGGGTTTTGTTTGTCAATACTTGGTGGTATAGGTTGTAGTAATACGACAGATAAACTGCCAAAAATATTTGCAAACTTGAATTTGGGAACGAATGTGCCACAGTGTAATTTTTCAGTAAGATTACTGTGTGCAAATTTTGTGAGTCGTTTGAATCATTCTTATTTTACGGTTATTCCCCTCTAGAAATATTATGTACTTGTACTAGAAATATTATATGTATAAGTATTCTATTTTTGCTTGTAACTTATCAAATGAATCAGTAGTTTCTAACTAACTGAGCTTATATGGCGACATGCTACAGCTTCACAGGGAGAATTTCCCAGAAGTTTCCGATTCAATGCTGGCTGTTAGCATAAGGTACAAAATATACAGCAAAGGTCCCTTCAGAGGTCTTTGTGAATTTGTGCGCTGTACTGAATTGAAGTCACATTTACTCATTTAGTTTAGTTTATGTTAACTCAACTACAGTTCCATTTGATCGTGATAGATGCAACAAGCAAACATAATGTAGTTTGTTGATCAGTAAATACACATAAATGTTCAAATTTCAAGTAAAATCGAAATACGTCAATGTTGCCATCATAAATCACCAGTGTTTACATTCGCAAAAAACAGTCTGTTCATTCACAATGTGGTATGTTTACACATGCGCCGCCGCCGACGCTGTTTCGCGTTTAATTTGAACTAGTCAGCGGAATCTCAAGTGTAGTCAAGGTTCCGGAAGAAAAATGCGCATAATCTGCCGACGTCATTAAAAAATGAAGAAAAAATGTAGTAAACAACAATGCAGTACACACGTGGAGACGCTCACAATGGGTGCTGGCTGATACCATTATCGTGGCGTTATCATGCACTATAATGGCCTTTCTTAGAAGCGAAATAGCCTGGCTGGCGTACAATTATCGCTGTTTCTGTGAAACGTCAGTCTGTGCTCGTCATTATGTGGGTGTACCGACAACCAGGGTTTCGTTGTTTTACTTACAAAAATTAAAACTATTATAGATAGTTTAGATAAGAAAACAATAGATTACTTGGAATCATTGTGTAACGCGAGGCAGGGACGTTGAGGAGAAGCTTGCGTTCATTTAATTTGATAGATAAGTAATAGCTATTCTATATTATTACGTCATGATTAAAAAAGTTACCCAAAACCATAATTCGGCCTTATTATACACAATTTCTTGTGGTTAAGTAATAACAGCCGCACGGGTTGATCGACCATCTCTTTACATACCACGACTCCTCCGTGCCTCGGAAAGCACGTTAAGCCGTTGGTCCCGGCTGTCATTCATGGATCTTTGACAGTCGGTTACGGGTCGTCAGAAGCCCGAAAGTCTGACAACCAGTCTTACCAAGGGGTATCGTATTACCCAGTTACTGGATTGTGGAGCTCAGATAGGCAGTCGCTCCATGTAAATACTGGTATTCAGTAGCATCCTGTTAGACTGGAAGCCGACCTCAACATAGTTGGGGAAAAGGCTCGGCAGATGTAGATGTATACACAATCTCGTTGAGAGCTGATACTATCTACAATAATAAAGGGGATACCCCATTGACGCATAGATGTAGACAATTTAGTGGATTACAAATAATACTCTTTAGATTTACCTAGAAGGTCAGACTTTGTCTCAAGGCTTTAATTTAGAAGAAAATCTAGAATCCTACACAACAAATCGGTCGTAAAAGCCAATGTGTAATCCCAGTTCAAATTACAGCTAGCTGCCAAATGTCTATGCCCAGACATAAACAACAAATGTTTTCTGTCAACGGTCGAAGCAGCATAGTCTGTATTATGTCTATGACATTTGAATTTGTAATGAAATTATTATTCAAATGGAAAATGTTGTTATGATGTTGAAAATAAAATAATTAGGTAGCTTTTAAGTAATCCATACTAATATTATAAATTCGAAAGTAACTCTGTCTGTCTGTCTGTCTGTCTGTCTGTCTGTCTGTTACCTTTTCACGCCTAAACCACTGAACGGATTTCGATAAAATTTGGCAAGGCTATAGATGGTATCCTGGGAACGGACATAGGCTACTTTTTTTTTCAAAAATAATCCTACAGGGGGTGATATAGGGGATGAAAGTTCGTATGGGAAACTCAGTATTTCTTAAGTTAGGGATGTGAAAATTAAAATGTATGCTTTTGATAGGAAATAAAGAAATATGCGGTTCAGCGTTTTTGAAAAATCATCCCCTAAGGGGGTAAAATAGGGGTTGATTTTAAAATTTACAAAACTGCACGGATTTCGACAAAATTTGGCAAGGCTTTATATAGCATCCTGGGAAAAGACAGGATACTTTCAAAAACAATATTACAGGGGGTGATATAGGGGATGAAAGTTTGTAAGGGAAACCCAGTATTTCTTAAGTTAGGGATAACAAATTTATGCTATTGGTAGGAAATTAAGAAATATACGGTTCAGCGTTTTTTAAAAATCATCCCCTAAGTGGGTAAAATAGGGGTTTATTTTAAAATTTACAAAACTGCACGGATTTCGATAAAATTTGGCAAGGCTATAGATAGCAGCCTGGGAAAGGACAATAGGTGTTGACAAATGTTTGTGTACCTACCTCTTTTTAAGAGATTTAACGGATTGGAAATGTAGTCATAGTTCGAATCTTGAGGTAACATTTAGTATTTATTTCATTCGACGTTTTTACGAGGAAATTATTTGAACGAGTGGACACTCGGACAAAAGTTATTTGTTATTAGAGCGTGACTGGCATAGTAAATTTTAAGTAATTAACAAAGTCCCCCGCCGCGTAATTGTGTTTGAATGCGATAATGTCAAAAAGTACCGAACGGATTTTCATACGGTTTTCTCCAATGAACGGAGTGATTCAGTGTAATTCATTATGGTTTTGTGTAAATTGGCTGAAATCATATGACGACGACTGTTGAAGATGTCGGAAAAAATCATGCCGACTGGTAGCTTTATGCCTACTATACACGGTAACAATATATCGTAGCGATTTGAGTTTGCACAGTTATATCGGACGGCCCTATGTTTTCCACAAGAACGTTCCCATGGGATATTTTCCGACATCCACGCGAGCGAAGCCGCGGGCAAAAGCTAGTACTGTTATAATAGGAAGGTTAGGCAGAGGTGCATCTATACATATATACAGGGTGTATCAGAAAGGTGTGGTATAGACCATCAAACTGAACAACTTTCACCATGGGACCAACATCGTAATCGACAAAAAATAATCAGTTGTCCCTTACATTTGGGACGAGTAGATATTGAAGTTTTGTGCGGGACAGCTGATTATTTTTTCTCGATTACGATGTTGGTCCCATGGAGAAAGTTGTGCAGTTTGATGGTGTGCATCACACCCTCATATTTGATCACACCTTTCTGATATACCTTTTTGTATAATTATAGTTACCTACCTTACACCCACATTTCGCCAGTTATATTTGAGACCTTTTTAGGGTTCCGTACCAAAATGGTAAAAAAGGAACCCTTATGGTGCGACTCAGTCTGTCTGTCACAGCTGGATATCTCAAGAACTACTAATGCTAATAGCATTAGTAGTTCTTGAGATATCCAGCTACCATCCATCTACTTGAAACTTGGAACAGTTTTAGATGACGTTTACCCAACTATTTTGCAAATAAGAAAGAAATAAAAATATTTATGTTTTTTTTTTGCAACGGGGCCTGAAAGGGGGTCTTAAAAATTCAAAGTGGGGTATCATATGAAAGGACGCTATTTGCACATTCTCAGACATTTTTTTTCTTTTTTTTTAAGCCGCATAGTTTTCGACTTTTGATGAAAAATGTAAAAAAAATACCGTTCCCCCCCCTTATCTCCGAAGTTTGCAAAGCGAAAAATCTGAAATTATTCTATGTGATAGTTGTTTATTTGGTTTATGTAAATATTACAGGATAAATAAAACGATGTCTCTAAATAGCACACTTTTTCAGAAATCGGAACGGAACCCTCGGTGCGCGGTCGCTCTTGACCGGTTTTTTTTATTGTGTATAGGAAATCATCAAATGACTTCTCCCGCTGTGGGTGGAGCGGAAGGGCGAGTCAGACTTATGCAACTGGGGGCGAGCCTATTGCCATCTACCGGGCACAAATCCAGAGTCCGGGCTGCTACTGAGAAACTCCAGATAGAAAAACCCAATAATACTTATTAAATTACTAGTGAAGTGTCTAGACTAGCCAGCTTAGTAAAACTATCACAACACGAAGTCCTTGGCTTAATCCTCTCAAATTGAATTATTTCACAGAACACGTTAATTCTTAGACAAAAATAACATTATTCAATAGCTCTATCAAGTACTGACAAGGGCAAACGTTTTAGACTCAAGAATTTATTATTTGTGAAATAGACTTTTAAATGTTGTGATAATTTTCTATACCAGTAAACTTCAGAGAAATTAAACTGGCTAAATAGTACCTACCTACCATCAAAGATTACAAACTCCCACGCAGGCAGTTATTCGGTTACTTATGTGGAGTAGTGCCGCCAGCGCCACCATTATGAAAAAAATTATAAGTTTGTAAGTACATATGGAACATTTTGAAATTTCCTATGCTCACATTTTTAGTCAGATGAGGTCAAAAAAATCTAAAAAAAATTGAAAATTTCAAAATGTTCAATATCTTCAGACTTATGATTATTTTCTCAATGGTGGCGCTAGTTGGCGGCACTACTCGCTTTAAACCTATTGGCTATTATGTATCGTAGATAGACCTCATAGTATTATATCAGTAAGTACTAACTCCTGCCCGCGACATCGTCCGCGCAAGATTTCTTGTTTCAATATAAAATATTATATCCTATAGCTGTGCCCCGTTCTTTCGTATTCGCTTAGCGTTGTTTCTGACTTTTTAGGCTTTAACCTAACCTAACCTTCCTCAAGAATTAGGCTATCAAATGCAAAAATAATTTTTCAAATCCGACTGGTAGTTCCAGAGATTAGCGCGTTCAAACATACAAAAAAAAAACAAAAAAAACTCTTCTGCTTTATTATTAGTATACAGTAAAAGCTCCTTATTCGCGGTTCGACCCAATTCCTATATTCGCGGCTAAAGATTTCTTCATTCGCGGATCTAATCGGTACATCGGTATACACATTGATAAAAAGGATTCCAATAATAACATGTATAATATCCTTTCTAAATTCAAACTTTGACTGCAAACATAGCCGAAATTGCGAATGGAATAGGACGAGATGGGTTCGAATTCGAACAGATAGAATCAAGTGACATTCAGAAGTTGCTTGAATCGCAAGATGAAGATTAGACTGAAACCGACTTGGAGGAAATGTTAAATTCACAGCCCATTGAAGCAGAGGCCTCAACAAGCACGGGAAACATGATACATATTTAATTTGAAAAATGTTAGTGAAGGTTTAAGAATGGCAAATGAGCTTTGTGATTTCTTTATGAAAATTGATCCGTCTATGGAACGAAGTCTTATTTTTAAGAGGCAAATTGCTAATGCCACTGCTTAATATCAGTCTGAATTGAAGGAGCTTTTAAAAACTGCCAAGCTAGAAAAATAGAATAGAATTACAAAATTCTTTAAACCATTGCCTAAGCCTGAAATAATTAATCAATATGATCAAAAACATCAATTAAATAAATGTTTTTATATACCTACTTGTTTTTTATTTCGTCACCTAGGAACGTATCCCACAAAATCCCATATAAATTGCAATTCCATATTGAAGGTTTCTATATTCGCGGCATATTTACGGAACATATCCCCGCAAATAAAGAGCTCCTACCGTATAGATTAGTAATATGCCGGAGGAGTTTCTCGTTGATTGTACTCATCAAATGGGGCGCGTCGTAAATATTTTAATAGGTCATCAATGGCTGACATTACTATTTCTGAACCGTAAGATTTACGCGGTAATTCTATTTTTTTTACACGTGTACAGTCACGAACATAAATAGCATAATATAATATACCGTTACTCCTATATTCCCCGAAGGGTTATGCAGCTGTGTAGGTACCTATAGTACACCCACATTTCACCAGTTGTGTTTAAGTCCCATGTAATAGGGGGCGAGCCTACTGCCATCAACCGGGCACTAATCCAGACTCCAAACTAGTAGGTACTGAGAAATTCCAGATAGAAAAACCCGATAACACTATGCCTGACCATAGGTCAGACTTTTAACTAGCTGCAGTACTAATGTCATTTTTACTGTAATTTCGCTATCAAATGGGAACATTTTTTAACGAAATGACAGGTAAGAAGTATCATTTTACTGCAGCTAATTATTAAAAGTTCGAGCATAGTGTAAATGGAAACTTATGTATCAAAAATGTTTTTTAGTAGTTAATTATAAATTTTAAGTTTTTTTTTTTAGTAAGTAACATTAAATTTTCTCAGTAATTTAATTGTAAACCAAGTATTTAAATTGGTTATTACAATTTGGGCGATGTGTTTTTTGTATTTGTGCTCACACCATAAATTATTATTGTAATTCTATAGGTGAGGACTTGTAATTGGCTTTTTGGTACTATGGTTTCCTTTTTTATTTGTTTTTTAACCGACTTCTAAAAAAGGAGGAGGTTCTCAATTCAGATGTTTGTATTTTTTTTTTTTTTTTTTTTTTTTGTTTGTTCGCGCATAACTCCGTCGCTTGCCAACCGATTTGAAAATTTTTTTTTTTTGTTGGAAAGGGTATACTTCCCAAATGGTCCCATTTTTGTCAAAATCCAGTTCTGATGATGGGATCCTGGAGAAATCGGCGGAACTCTTCAAATATTATAGGCTCACCTATAGCGATTTGGGTATTTTTTATAGTAGCTCGTGCATTTGCTCTCGGAAAGCACCACTTGGTGAAGTGGAACTGATGATGAAGACCACAGATGGCTACCAGAACTACTCAATGATAAGTATTTCACGGGTTGCGATTCGATTACTTTAATATGGTTGCTAAGCAATTTCCGCTCGTCACACAATGCGTGTAGTGAGTGGTTGTTGAGGAGTTCTCCTGGGTCTTACCAGCAGAACTCCTCAACAATTAACGTCCCAGCATCGGGAAAAGCAATATTTTGTAACATGTGATGAGCAATTGACATTAGACTATTATAACTTATACAAATTATAAACAGACCCACTAAAAAGCGAGAAATAAAAACTTTTTAACAAAAAAACAAAACCGACTTCCAAAAATCACTACAAAGTGAAAAATAACTTTGATTTCGGAAGTCGGTGGCAAAAAAAAAGAAAGTAAATAAAAAACGAAAGACACCGACTTCCGAAATCAAAGTTATTTTTCACTTTGTAGTGATTTTTGGAAGTCGGTTTTGTTTTTTTGTTAAAAAGTTTTTATATTAGCTGTAAGTCCTCCATGTTCTAAATTAAATAAATAAATAAATTTATCCCCATAATCATTGTGATTGATGTTTGTTTAACATCTTCTGTACTATCACACTAATACTATAAAGGCGAAAGTTTGTGAGTGTGTGCGTGTGTGTGTTTGTTACTTCTTCATGCTCAAGCCGCTGCACCGATTTGTATGAAATTTGGTATGTAGATAGCTTATACCCTGGATTAACACAATGATATATTATAGCTATTTTTTATACCGGTCTACGCGGCTGAAACCGCGGGAGGCAGCTAGTGTAGATATAAATTCTAGTTTGCGATATCTGAGTGCTTATCTCAAAGGTCTCGCCCGGCTATTTTAATATTTCTGTGGTGTGCAGCACGGGGTCGACTATTTCGTAGATAAACTTGTTATTGTATTATTGAGATGAGATTCATAGAATTGGGATGTTCAAATTATTGTTTAGTTTATTTTTACAAGAGTAATTTCGGATGGCCTTTGACACTATTTTACTTTTGTTAATCTTAATGTCTTTTCTTATTAATACTTTAGAGAAAAACTATCATAGGTACTTATTACATCAGCTTATTTATTACTTACAAGAAATTCCTGTTTACCATTTTTTTTTGTCAAGTCATCTTATTATTGCTTTCCGCGATAACGCAGCCAGAAACTGTAAAGACTCTTACACGCAGTATGCAAGGTCAAATTAAATTAGCTAGCAAAACTCCGCAAGATAAGACACGCACGAGCGGCCCTGGCTGAAGAGCTAGAATACGAAATTCACTGGAAAATGCTTCCAGGTTTACACTATAGCGTTCCGGTTTATCCTTATCTCAGTTTGAAATCTCCGCCTTCTCATCAAAGATCACAATAGTATATTAATTGACTGCTATGTAAAGTAAGGGAAATTAATTGTTAAACTAATTGACTCATCATCTACCTAGCCTTTTACCAACTATGTTGGGGTCGGCCTCAAGTATATTTAGTAGCTGAATTCCGAGTTTCGGGCTTCGGGGGATCCGTAACGACTGACAAAAATTCACGAACAACAACCGTGATTAACGGCTTAAAGTGTTTTCGAGGCACGGAGGGGTCTTGGTATGTAAATATGGTCACCCATTCACGGTCCAACCGCGGCAAGCTTAGCTTAACCTGATCGATCGACCCGTGCGGCTGTTATTATTTAGCCACAAGCCCCCACCGATCGACCCGTGAGGCTGGCAATAATTCTGTTTTCTTGTAAATGTTGATGTTCAAAAGTGTCTAAGAGGGTAAATACACATACCAGGAGCTAGTACAAATCTATGCTAGTAGCTGGCATGCCATTGTGACATTGGCCAATCAGAAGTTGCTATGGCACACGGCCATGCCAGCTACTTGCATAGTTTTGTACCAGCAGCAGCCATGTGTATTTTCGCCCTTCGAATACCCTACTACAAATAGACAAAGACTTCGATTTTGTACCTAGAACGTATCTTACCTTCTGTGGTGTGGATTCGGAAGCCGAGCGGAGCTTGGCACGACCAGCACCGCCTGCTTGACGGATGGCGGCCATGAGGCTGGAGTGAGCGTCGCCGGCTGGCGCAGGAGGGGGCGCCGATGACACAGCCTTCACCTCTCTGTTAACAAGAGATAAGGATATTTTTATAAAATAACTAGCTGACCCGACAGACGAAAAACTAACTAACTAACTTATGAATACTCTAATGTAAACGCGTGAAGTTAAAATAGTTGTTAAGTTTTATGAAATTTTTCAATTTTCTGCGAAATTTTCTTATTTTTTTCTTTCATTGTGTTTATTATTGTGAGGAGAAGGTTCTTATAAAAGAATAAAATAAGAAAATTTCGCAGAAAATTAGAAATTACTACCAAGGGAAATACGGATTCATTTCAGTCACTGTTGGCTAAGTGGAAGATGACGAGACAAACTTAATTCCTTCCAAAATACCTGGCCAACAACAGCAGAGAAAAGATGTTTGAGGAGAAGGGAGAGGGAGGCCTTTACCATTTGAGTAGAACTAGAATCACTTGCACCACTAACAACGTCTTTTCCAAGAACTTCATAAATTGGCAATGAAAATTGTGTTCTAATAAAACAAATGAAAGTTGTTCGCAATGCATGTGTCACCGTAAGATTGTGAACACCGTTATTTATACAACATTAGTTTTTGTTTATACTAAATCTCTTAACCCTTCGTGTGCCGGAACGTGGATCCACACGAGACACAATGGCTTGTTAATTATGTCTGTAATTACGGCATTCTACTAGTTAAGGGGTCATTGTAGGTTCTCATCATTATGAACAACTTTTACTATGGGACAAAACCTGAAATCGCGAAAAAAAATCCGCTATTCAGTACATTTATCTACATCAAACTCGTCAAAATGTACTGAACAGCTGATTTTTTTTTCGCGATTTCATGGTTGGTCCCATAGAAAAAAGTGTTCAAAATGATGAGTACAATGACCCCTTAAGATGTTTAGTATAAACAAAAACGAATGTTGTATATCTCGCGAGATTTTAAACTGTCGATAAATTGTGAACTACACCATACTGCTTACAATATTTAAACGTAGGTATTAATTTTCGATAGTTTATAATCTATCCATGTCAAACCGTCAATTTGTGAACGAACCTGCACTTACCGACGGGGTTCACAATCTGACCGATTATATCGCTCGTAAAATTGTGAACCGTCCCTGAGCGGTAGGTGGTGGCGGTAGCCGAATTGGTTGCATTGTAGTTTATAATCTCGCGAGATAGATTATAAACTAACGAATGTCATAATCACATAATGACAGGTGACACATACAATGTAAGTCTTTAACAACCTATTAATCTCAAAGCAAGCTATATAAAGGCGGAAGACAAAATAACTTCATGGTAAATTTTTTCCACATTGTAGTGTAGACTGACAGTGATATTGATGATAGATCGTGAGAAGCAACATCCATGACAATTAAAAGATTACTACCACTTATAACTAAGGATTCTCTTCGCGAAATCCTCGCGATTCGCATAAATAATTAAATTAAACATCTATGTATTAATTTGTTTACTGGATCCTTGTGTGGTTCTCGGTAAAACATTTAGTAATTATACCTACACCAACATCGCTACAGAATCACGATATTAATTTAAGATAGGTTCACACCTGGCGTTCATATACCATGACTTGATGATTCTTCCCCTAGCGCTTTGTACGGTCAGCAACAGAAGTCGGTTAACACTGCTACTTTTTGACATCATCTAAATTAACACAAAATGATACGATAACCTGCTTTTTAGCATTTAATTTGTTAAATAAGAATTAATTTTCTTTAAAAAAATTCTGTTCGATTTTAATGAAGTATTTTTCTCAAGAATTAAGTTTTAGAAAACACAGGTGTTAATCGACTTCTGTTGCTGACTGTACTATTATGTATTCTGTGCTATCGCTAACAAAATCTCGTCCGGTGTAAAAATTAAAGGCAGATGTATCCTAAGCATTACAAGTAACATTTTGTGAGCAGTAAAACCCTCGTAACGTAATAACTCGATACTTAGAACAAGAGTAATAAAATGTAGCCATTATGTAGATGAGATGACGAACACAAAGGGCACCTTTGACAGACTAGGTTCAGACTTCAGACTGGTCCCAAAGTATACCTAAACAAAATGAAATTCTAGTCGACTCAATGGGAGATAAAACGGCGATGAGATAACCATAACCTTCACGGCTGTGAGTCCCAGGGTTTATAAAGCGGGGGCATACCGACATCCGCCTACCATTTGTTTAAATTCCGTAAATAGCGAGATTCCTGAAGTAAGGATCGATGTCTCGCGATTGTATGGGGAAGAGCAATCACTATCCTAACTAGTCCTATCCTGACTAAAGGCGAAAGTGAGTGTTTGTTTGTTACGCTTTCACGCTAAAACGGCTGAACGGATTTGGATGATATTTGGCACACGGGTAGACCATGACCTGGATTAGGACATAGGATACTTTTTATCCCGGTAGTTCGTTCCCGTGGGATAATTTCCAGCATGCACGCAAGCGAAGCCGCTGGCAAAAGCTAACATTATGTAGTTATGCTTTACTTTGAATATAATATCCTATCGGGATTATGATATATCACCAGTCTATATTTATTTATTTATTTGATAATCGAAGCTATGAATCCTAGATGTGACAACGGACAACCCTTGATGTAACATCTTTATAGCTCAAACCACAATATTTATGTCCATGGGTAATAAGAAAGTTTTTTTTATATTTCTATGCTCAAACCCGATCCTACATACAGGGTGGAAGGGACATCGACGCACAAACGGTTACCACGTATTCAGTACATCACTCTGAGCCCCCTATATACAACGTGTAACGTTAAATGCGCAAAACCTCTTAAGGGGTCATTGTACTCATCATTATGAACAACTTTTACTATGGGACCAAACCTGAAATCGCGAGAAAAAAATCAGCTGTTCAGTACATTTCTGTTCGCATAATTCGTCAAAATGTACTGAACAGCTGATTTTTTTTCGCGATTTCAGGTTTGGTCCCATAGTAAAAGTTGTTCATAATGATGAGTACAATGACCCCTTAAGAGGTTTTGCGCATTTAACGTTACACGTTGTATAATTTTTTCATCGGTTATTAAAACAAAAATCTGCAGTTTCCTACAAAAGTGCAATACCTAAACGGTCAAAATGTATGGAAGACCAGATTTTTTTTTCAATAACCGATGAAAAATTTCTATAGAATGATGTACTGAATACGTGGTAACCGTTTGCGCGTCGATGTCGGGATTCCACCCTGTATACTAAGGGCAAACATGACGAACTCACACATTCAACAAGACGTGTGAATGTGTGTTACATAACGAAGTACACAAAAACAAGTCTGAATGAGTGTGTAAGTTACTACATGTAGCCCTGTTCGTGTTACTTTATACTGCATTAAATTAATCCTGACCTTTGTTGGGGCGAGTATCGATTCGGCCAGGCTCGTTTACGGTCTAGACTCTAGACTAATCTAGGCTATATTCTGACGTTATTACGTCATAGTAATTAAATACGTTTAAGAACTAAAGGGTTATTGGACCGACACTTTGAACTGAAGAGTCTTAATTAAAATTGTTGAGCGTATTTTGGGACTTTGATCCTAAAAGCTGTTAGGCATTAGGATTTGATAAATAAAAGGACTAATGGAATTATTTGGTCTTTCGAGTCGGCTTACACAGGGACTTATAAACGTAGGGTAGGTACTTAAATAACTTTTTTTTTCTGATATTGGACGAAGACACCGCATTGCGTCATCTAAATGATACGGCTTATGATGATGCTCCGTTGTGTTGTCGTATTTCAATGACGCTTGCTTGGTTCTATTCTTTTAGAACCGAGCAAGCGTCCTTGAAATGCTACGCAATAACGCAATACATAGGCAACGCCCCTGTGGCATCGCCCTTATTGTTAGACCGACCAGCACGCGTTAGCATGACGACGTTTTGTCGACGGAAGAACAGACAAAATTAAACATTGCCATGCTTAGACACGTAGAATGCGTAGAAATATTTCTACTATCTGCCATTTTGTCTATTCTTCCGTCGACAAAACCCGTTTCTATGGCGGTCATGCTAAGCGTGCAGACTGGATAGAGAAATTGGCACACCAATAAAATACGATGGATGCCAAAAAAAACTTGTCTGTAATTCCACTAAATACGAATTAAATGCTCTGAAATAGAAATAGTTCCTATCTGTTGTATGTCAACATTACTCGAAGACATCAAAGCACGAAAATATATGTTTAAGCCTGATTGGCGTTGTTTGCGTTAAATAGCGCGCCTCCGCGTTTGTTCATAGAAAATTAGAACGAAAAATATAAAGCGGATTTAGCGGCTTTGCTGCGTGGGATACACATATACAGGGTTATTGGTAAAACACCAGCAACCTCTTAAGGGGTAATTGTACTCTGAGCAACTTTTACTATGGGATCAAACCTGACATCGCGAAAAAAACATCAGCTGCTCCCTACTTTTTGACGAGTTTGATGTAGATAAATGTATAGGTACTAAACAGCTGAGTTTTGTTAAGTAAGAGTAAAAGTTGTTCATAATGATGAGTACAATGACCCCTTAAGAGATTGCTGGTGTTTTACCAATAACCCTGTATTGGTACCTACTTTATATTATAAAGATCGATAAGTTGGCTACGTTCGTATGGCCTACGATCGATAGTGTTCAGTTATTCAGTGATGCAACTAGCGTTGCCATCCGTCCGGATAAAGCCGGACAGTCTTGGACGGCCAAATGTGACTGCGTCCGGCCCGTCCGGATTTTGTTAGATTTTGAAGCGAGCAAGACGAGGCTCGCTGACTCGCCAAGACACGCAAGTTCACATACTACCTACATAATAAATTCTGTGTTCATTTTATTTTTAGTATCTAGTAGGTAGGTAGTTTTGTTCGATTTTTTTTTTCAAAAATCCTCTTTATTATGCGTCCAGCCTTGGGACTAGTGAATCCGGGTTTGTAAAATATGTTTTATTCGATATTTTTTGTCAAAAATCGTTTTTTTAGGGTCCGGCTTTCGGACTCAAAAGACCGGCTTTTGATTTTTAGAGATGACAACGCTATTTTTATGGCCTACGATAGTGTTTCATTATTCAGTGATGCAATTGCATTTGTAGTATGAACTACATAATTCAAAAGCTCTGGATAAAGTTATGTAGAGTGCTGCTACTGTTTTTTTGTTTAGAACATAACACAGTGGTATTTAGCTAAGCTATGTATAAAGGAACCATTAAGCACGTTAAGCCGTTGGTCCCGGCTTGTCATTCGTGGATCTTTGACAGTCGTTACGGGTCATCAGAAGCCCGAAAACCTGACAACCAGTCTTACCAAGGGGTATCGTATTACCCAGTAGGTAACTGGGTTGTGGAGGTCAGATAGGCAGTCGCTCCATGTAAAATACTGGTATTCAGCTGCATCCATTTGACTGGAAGCCGACTCCAACATAGTTGGGAAAAGGCTTATAGGTAGATGACGATGTATAAAGGGCTCGCCCTCTAAACCACATCACAAAACCTCTAATGGCGTGGGTGCACTATGTAATCAAATTACGTGCATAGTGCATACTTTAGATAGTAGCGGAGAGAACAAAGGTCGACGCTTCATTTGTTTCAATTTCTTTTGTGGTCTGAATCAAGCCAAAGTTCTCTTACCCTGTTAACAAAGTAGATGAGAGACACAGAAGCCGAATTTTCTTTTATTCAAAACTACGAACTACATTCATTTTATTTTTTTAAAGTCACGTCTCAAGTTAAAGTCCGCCGTTTCATTCTTTAAGAGCACATTGTAGTTAACAAATACAATAAATTATTTCCGAGCATGACTCAACACTAACGCTACAAACAAGATCAAATTGTTGGTAGGGTCGGAATACCAATTGATCATAATGGTTGGCTAACAAAAAAACAAATACACGAACACATTACAAGACTTTTTTTTATGAGAAAACCAATAACTATAGCTGTTTATAACCTGATGTAAGTAGCAGTCTTTAGACCGGACCGGTACGACTTTACGAGTACGGGCTCGTTCACATAGAGCGGTCCGTTTTACAGATCCGTTTTTATCGTATGTACTTTTTTATTTGGCGATGGCGTATGTAGTTAGTTGTATTGTTCACATACATGACAGTATTTCAGATCCAATAAAAAATAGGTACCGATCCGACAAAATATACAGCGGTCCGATTTACAGATCCGTTTTATTTTATGCGGTTTTATTCGGCGATGGCGTAAAGCGAGTTCCATTCCCTCACACAACCGTATTCAAATACTGATTCGATGCTAATGAATGACTGATGATTGATTAAAAACGGTCCTGTAAATGCAGACGATGCAGATGTCCGGAGATGTCAGCAAAAGATGGGGTCCGATAGGGCCGATGCCGCCGGGGTTGCGGGTTGTTCGAAAGAGATACCGTGGCCCTGGCATAGGCAACTGAAGGAACACGGGTGGGTTTTAGTCAGTAAAAGTCCTTCCGCTCCACCCAGAGCGGGAGAAGTCATTTGATGATTTCCCATCCACAAAAAAAAAGTGTGAACGTTAAATACGATACTGTAAATACGGACTTTCTGTGTGAACGTACCGTACTTCGGGAACAAATCGAACCAATGGAACTGATCAGAAACTATTGATCAGAGTATGA
The DNA here is from genome assembly GCA_905163495.3 of Cosmia trapezina. Taxonomy (NCBI): domain Eukaryota; kingdom Metazoa; phylum Arthropoda; class Insecta; order Lepidoptera; family Noctuidae; genus Cosmia; species Cosmia trapezina. Next base: position 5,767,380 of record LR991030.1, read on the forward strand.
TAACCTCTTTACTGATTACGTTGATATAAGTGCGAGCTATTGACCTGCAACGGACGTAGCGAATTTAACTGTTTACAATATGATTTGAAAATTACCAAGCTACTTATTTGTGTCGGTATCAATGTACTGCTAATTCGTTTTGAAGAGTGTGGCCGTCACCCTTATGCCTGGTAACATGGTGGACGGTCGACGGCGGTCGATTCTGAACCATTTATTATCTGGGAGATCAATCGTTGAACGGTTGAAAATGTCGCAATTAGATTGATATTGACTGGATTATCGGTTCATGTAGTACTTTTTAAATTAATTTGGACATATGAAAATAGATTTAGATGCAAGATATCGAGTTCGTCAGAAATTCCGAAGTTGAAAAAAAAATGTCTGTTATTTGGCGTGGATTAAAACACAGTTCGACGTTTCGGTATGAGCTGTTTTTTTTGTAGGGCTTCTCGTACTTGACCTTGGGCGCCGAGACACTACTTAACCGGACAATCCTGTGGGTACTTTAAGCGAACTAGCCTCCAGCCAGGGCAGAAATTAACTTTTAAACGAAGCTACTGCACGGTAAGGGCACCCCCTGTGGGGTACGTAACTCGGCTTAGGGCGTCGCGGGGGGGGGTACAGCAAGGAGGGACAGGCTGGATCATATCTGGATGATTATTATTATATCGGGAATTTAAAGCTACAGAAACAGCTATGCCATCAGCTGGCACTTCTTCACCGAGCAAGGGTCGGGAGGGCCTGATTGAATTTTAATTTACAAGCCATTCTGAAGGGCGCAGGGCCCGAGTAAACTTAATTATAAATAACTATAAACAATTTTAGGAAATGTACACTAACTATAGCGTAAACATTGGTTAATAATATAAGGGAAAAATAAATAAAGTATTTAAACAAAAACAAATATTATAGATTCTAACGGGGTGTCCTGCGTGAGCGACGAATACGACGCGACGCTGCGAACGGGACGAATGCGATCAACTCAACCAACGGCATACCCTGCTTGCGGCCTATGTAGCAGTTTGCGCCGAGACGCGACACCACGAACTACGAAATGGTTGATTCAGAAGCGTTGATCGCCGCAGTGCTTGAGCAAAAATTGTTGTGGGACAAAAAACATAAACGATATTTTACGATATTTTTTTAAAAGTCTGTACTTTAAATATGACTTTCGAGCAAAATTGTACTGTACTTCTCCATAATTCGAGAAATAATGGCCAAAATCACGTAGGACATTTGTCGCGTGTAGCATCGCGTCGCAACACGACACGACGTAATGCGACGCAATGCTACACGCGACAAAGGTCCTACGTGATTTTGGTCATTACTTCTCGAATGACGGAGAACTACAGTACAATTTTGCTTATAAGTTCATATTTAAAGTACAGACTTTAAAAAAAATATCGTAAAATATCGTTTATATTTTTATCAAAAACAAAAACAAATATTATAGATTCTAACGGTGTGTCCTGCGTGAGCGACGAATACGACGCGACGCTGCGAACGGGACGAATGCGATCAACTCAACCAACGGCATACCCTGCTTGCGGCCTATGTAGCAGTTTGCGCCGAGACGCGACACCACGAACTACGAAATGGTTGATTCAGAAGCGTTGATCGCCGCAGTGCTTGAGCAAAAATTGTTGTGGGACAAAAAACATAAACGATATTTTACGATATTTTTTTAAAAGTCTGTACTTTAAATATGACTTTCGAGCAAAATTGTACTGTACTTCTCCATAATTCGAGAAATAATGGCCAAAATCACGTAGGACATTTGTCGCGTGTAGCATCGCGTCGCAACACGACACGACGTAATGCGACGCAATGCTACACGCGACAAAGGTCCTACGTGATTTTGGTCATTACTTCTCGAATGACGGAGAAGTACAGTACAATTTTGCTTATAAGTTCATATTTAAAGTACAGACTTTAAAAAAAATATCGTAAAATATCGTTTATATTTTTGTCTCACAACAATTTTTGCTCAAGCACTGCGGCGATCAACGCTTCTGAATCAACCATTTCGTAGTTCGTGGTGTCGCGTCTGGTCGCCCTCAAAACAAGTACGAGTTGCGTCGCGTCTCGCCGCAAACTCCCACATAGGCCGCAAGCAGGGTATGCCGTTGATTGATCGCGTTCGTCGCGTTCGCAGCGTCGCGTCGTATTCGTCGCTCACGCAGGACACCCCGTTAGAGTCAGTTCACACTGAGACGCGACGCGACGCGACACAACGCGGCGCGCACTTATAAACAACGCGTCGCGTCTCGGTGTGTACTGACCCTAAGAAGTAAAAAATAAAGTACCTAAGTACTGGATGTACCTAAGTGATAATTTTATTATATAAGACAGCTATACAGATATACCCAATAACAATACTTATTATCTAAAATAGGAACAACGGTTACAATTACAATATAAAAAACCTGCGCACAAGCATTGAGCTTATTAGTAGGCGACAAAAATAACCTGCTCGGACAGATTGGAACCTTAGAAGAAGACTGTCAATGGAAATTAGTTCAGCATTTGTATTAATAAAGCAGGTTGACAAGTTACAATGTTAGCAGGCCTCGACTGATAAAAACTGTCCGTGTATTCCCGGCCTTAGGAAAAACTGATAAGGCGCTAAGAATTATACCGCTGACAAAAAAAAAACTAGGATTCAAAACCGTCATCTCGTCATAGTCTCGTTCTCGAGACATAATTATCTACCAAGTCTTAGTGTAATAATTGGAGTTAACAAGGTATAAATTCTCTACGACTTATATTCACAGCATAACTTCAAAACGCTTATAATACTTAACAGCAAAAAATACCGTACTTAGCTCTCAGTGGTTGTAAACAGAGACAATGTACGCAATTTATTATCCCCATTTACAGCTGAAGAAAAATATGATTCCACGTTTGGCGTAATTGCTTACCATTACGAGGCAAATACATGACATTGCAACATCGGAATGGGAACGTTAAAAAGCTTCACACTCAATCCCAGTACCCTATCTTTTATGTTTCTTTCCATATTCATAATTTTATCGTGTACAGTTAAGCAATTAGGAACCTTATTGTTTCAACCGTAGCCGCCAAATTGGCGTGGTCTTTCGTGTGCCGGTACCTTGGTCAGGACGCACACAAACAAGACATTCCAGTCTTGCTATCATTCCAAGTAACTTGATGAGATCAAATTCGCAAAAAGTGTATTAAAGTTATTTACATGAATTCTTATTCTGACTTAAATAAAATGCTGGTTTTAATGTAATAATTAAATAAACATTTATTGTATAGGTAATTAATAACACGTTAGCGTGATAAAAGTGCGTTTATCGTCCATTAACGTTTAGCTTATAATAGCACAATTTAGGAACGCTCTATTTATTAAAAGTGGAAAATCAATATTCAACCAGTCCGACTGCTGACCGCTAGTTAGTTTTATTAAGGGGATACTACGATAATTTTGGGTTTCTAAAATTCCTATAAAACCAAATGTATAAGGTTAAATAATTTGGATTTTCCATGTGTTACCAGTATTTGACTATATTGTCTACTTAGTCCGGTCAATTTAGACATTCGAGGTTACATAAAGTCCCAACAAGCTGAATTTCTGTGAAATTGTTCAAAACATAATTATAAACAATGTCTAGAAGTTCCCCATCATTCCCCTGTAAGGAAAAAAAATTATTCAAGGTCAAAGGTAAAAAAAATGAGTTTTTCGCGATTTTCAGCAAAACCGTAAGTTTTATCATAAAAGTACCTCAGACAAAAATTGTAGATCATAAAATTATCAATAAAAATGTATTAATACTTTTTTCTTACGAGCCACCGTTTCTGAGATATATAACGATTCAAAAAGTTATAAAAGTTGTTATCGTCATAATATGCACACGTTTCCACGCCACCTATGAGGTAGTGTACTTAGCGCGTTTTTTTAACGTGGTTTCCCCAGTGGCCTACTCCACGGGTCAGTTGTGATCCTGTTTAATGTAAAACTATTGCATAATAACGGAAATTTTCAAAGATTGGGAAAGATAAAAGCGATGTAAATTAAAAAAAAGTGTTGAAATTTATTCGTCTTCTTGATCTTCTTCTTGTTCTTCTTCTCCTGCTTGTTCTTCATCTTCATTTTGGATGCAAGTAAATTGCGTCAATAGCGATGTATCGCATGATACTTCGTCGGAGTCAAACGAATCCTCCATTGTTTGTGATTCAATATTAGAGCACGACCGGCCTTTACAATTTGTGCATGACAAAGAACAAGACAGTCCGACTTTTTTGCAACCACATTTAGCACTGCATCCCTTTTTGCAGTTGCAAAAAATAGTGTTCAGCAGTTTTCCGGCGCAGGTGGAAGTAAAGTTTGAACTGGCTCTAATATATTGTTGACCAACTTCCAACCCCAGTCTGTAGGGTCTAGCTGATAACCAAGCCACACTTGAACTTGGTAATGTACTCGAAAAAGATGTTGGTGAGCAGCAACTGAGGTTGGAGGAAGACAAGCTAATTGAACTTGTTTTTTATTTTTAGTATTTTTAACGAAACATGCATATCGATGCTTATCTAAACAGGTAGTTTTTTTAGGAGTTCCGTACATAGAAAGAAGAAAGCGGATGCCGTTGGTAATAATTTCTTGTTGAGTTGAATTACTCTTTTTAAAAACTTCAGCTTCTTTTTTTTTTTTTTTTTTTTTTTTTTTTTTTTTTTTTTAATATAACAACTCTAGATGTATATACGTGGCGTACTCATGTATATTATGACGATAACAACTTTTATAACTTTATGAATCGTTATATCTCAGAAACAGTGGCTCGTAAGAAAAAAAGTATTATATGATGATGATGATAATTTTATGATCTATAATTTTTGTCTGAGGTAGTTTTATGATAAAACTTACCGTTTTGTTGAAAATCGCGAAAAACTCATTTTTTTGACCTTTTATTTTTATTTTATTTTATTTTATTTTATTTAAAAAGGTACACCAACAGCTTCTGTATACAACACATCAAATAATAGTAGCTAAAAAGTAATAGGCTTATACAGTTGCCAATAACAGGTGAACCAACATTCTCAAATACAATGATAACAGGTAAAAACGAAAAGTATAAAAATTAAGTGGTAACAAACTATATAAACAGAAATAACAAAATGATAAAAGAGATAAGTTACAGAGGTTGCACAAAATACCTACCTACATACTAAACACAATTAATCTTTAGATGGCGTAGGTTGTGTGCTTAGACCTTTGACCTTGAATAATTTTTTTTCCTTACAGGGGAATGATGGGGAATTTCTAGACATTGTTTATAATTATATTTTGAACAATTTCACTGAAATTCAGCTTGTTGGGACTTTATGTAACTTCACTCTCATTTTTTGGTCTAAATTGACCGGACTATACTGCTGTACTAAACCGAAACCCAAAGTAGCACCACCTATTTTCTGTTTTATACAATTACTAGCTTTTGTACGCGGCTTCGCCCGCGCATGCAATAAACATAATATAAACCTTCCTCTTGAATCACTCTATCAATTAGAAAAAAAACCGCATCAGAATCCGTTGCGTAGTTTTAAAGATCTAAGCATACATAGGGACAGACAGACAGCGGGAAGCGACTTTGTTTTATACTATATATATAATTTTTTATAGTGATAGGTAATAAGTAGTTCCTTGTTGTGCAGTAAAAAATGGAAGGTATTTTAATATGTTAAGAACTTGCTAAGCTAAAATTTGATTTAATTATAGCATATTTTGTCATAAATCTACATTTAAACGAATCGCGTTTAGTTTCGGTGTGCGTGAGAGCCTTCTATTTCTCTCGCATCAAACTAGACATCCATAAGGCCATTTCACTTAGACACCGAGCTGAACCACGCTTCAATATATCCTCTTAAGTGCAAACTAGACCCTTTTCTTTATAATGCAGGTTAAAATAATAGAGGAAATTATTTGGTCGTTACGTGCCCATTTCACCCATTTATCGTTTGAACTGAATTGTGTTTTTTCCTCTTAGGTATTTAAGTGAGGATAAAACATTCATAATGGGTTGGGAAATAAAATATAAGATGACATCTAAAGTTTTAAAAGTCACGGATTTGACTATTTCTTTAAAAAATTACGCACACCTACGTAGCAAAATAATATAATTGGAAGGAAACGGAACCCTTACTAAGAACAAATCAAATAAAAAAAATAAAATAAAGTTAAATATTAAAGGGATCCCCATACGAGAAACGTGTCGTTTAAACTGAAGATTTTTTTTTTTAATATGTAGTGTTAAATATTGTACGGTGGTAAGGAACCCTTCGTGTTCGACTCGCACTTAGCCGGTTTTTTAGTATTGATGGAACTTAGATTATAAAACAAAATTATAATCTAAGTGATGGAAGATAATTATTTAAACCTGTAACTTTTGTTTGGGTTTCGCTATTTAATTTCCTCATCCGTCTGAAGAACTACCTACTGACTCCTTTAAAATTCACTTTCGTAGAACAATACTTGTACTGAATAGAACAGACCGTTACAGAAATAGAATTTCGCGGTACATAGTGTACATAAACTTTAGTACATAGTTCTATATATTACGTAGAACTGAACGAGATGACTGCGAACAAAACCCGCATAATTATGTTGGCAAGGTCTTTTGTTACTGGGCATAGATATAATTACTCAACATACTGAATTACTTTCAGATGAGATGGAAGAACAAAAGGAATGAAAGCTTTAAAGTGAACTTTTTGCTCAGGAAGGAAAGATAAGGATAAAGAAAGGAGCTTAAGGAGCGAACTGAAAAAATAAAATAAAATGTATTATGAATATTAAATTTGAAGCAGGTACTTAAACATGTTTCGGTTTTAGTATACAACAGTCGACAATACAACGTGTCGTTTTGCATCCTAGGGTGTGATACAGAACATCAAACCGAACAACTTTCTCCCTGGGACCAACATCGTAATCGCGAAAAATTTTTCAATTGTCCCATAGAAAACTTCAATACCTACTCGACGCAAATGTGTGGGACGGCTGATTATTTTTTCGCGATTACGATGTTGGTGCCATGGAAAAAGTTGTTCGGTTTGATGGTCTATACCCTTAAATTTGACGAGGGTGCAAATCGACACGTTGTATAGTCAAATAACACATATGGAAAATCCAAATGATTTAACCATTATACATTTGGTTATAAAGGAATTTTAGAAACACAAAATTATCGTTGTATCCCCTTAACGGCTTTGACATAATAATTAGAAAATGCAAACTACCCTACAAACTATAATAAACGGCAATCTAGTAAATATCAGAACACGGCACATGATTGCCACCTGTCAAACCCAATGGAACGAGTAATAGACTTTGCATAAATTTGATCCAACATTATCCGGGCCCTATCTATAATTAATCATATAATTTGAGCTCAAGGCACCAAGTGAAAGGTTTAACAGTAACTATTATGGAAACAGGTCATAACAATCCTAAAATATTGACAACAAGATTGGATCTAATGGATAAAACTATTCAGGGCTCGTGGCTAAGGGCCTGTTTCACCACCTACGATTAAGTTCCTATTAACTTACTTGGCAGATAATTTCATACAAATTCTTTTCCATTTTTGAATTAATTCGGTAAGTAGGTAGTGGCTATTCGGACATCGTGAAATAGGCCCTAAGAATAGTTAATTTATCTCACGAAAGCGGGTTAGTTATTGCAATTTAAACCTTATGATTAACAACATAAAGCCTTCAAGACACGCCTTCGTGAGATAAATTAACTCTAACAACAGCAGCACGGGTTGATCGATCAGGTTACGCTACGCTTGCCACGCTTGGCCCGTAGATGGGTGACCATATTTACATACCAAGACCCCTCCGTACCTCGGAAAACACGTAAAGCCGTTGATCACGGCTATCATTCGTGCATTTTTGTCACTCGTTACGGGTCGTCAGAAGACCGAAAGTCTGACAACCAGTCTACCAAGGGATATCGTATTACCCAGTTACTGTGGTTGTCGAGGCCAGATAGGCAGTCGCTTCATGTAAAATACTGGTATTCAGCTTTAGACTGGAAGCCGACCCCAACATAGTTGGGAAAAGGCTACGCAGATGATGATGGATAAATCTGTTCAAATCACGTTCTAAAACGAACATGCTGAGTTACACTTACGTAAGAAAGACCTACTTGAGCGGATTACACGCGAACCTCTATTCTAATTACATGTTATCGCGGACACGCAACGTCATATCAATGGATGCTACTAAATGAATAATATGCTCGGAAATCCTATTAATAAATACGAGTATCATGCGTCGGTTTCGCGTTACATTTTGCTAGGTATCATAATTATTTATTTATTTCGCGTGGAAAGGGAATAGCCCACCGCATTCACTTCTTGGAGCCTGAAACCACAAAGTAAATAATAAAAATTAAACACTAAGTGTGGTGTAGTCAGTTCCTCGATTAATCTAGGGTTCCGCAGAGGCTCTACGGAACAGTCCACGGCGTAGTCTATAAGTTAATTTATAATGTCGCTTGTCACGCACACGTAGCATGACCACCATAGAAACGGGTTTTGTCGACGGAAGAATAGACAAAATGACAGATTGTAGAAATATTTCTACGCATTCTAAGCATGGCAATGTGTTTTGTCTATTCTTCCGTCGACAAAACGTCGTCATGCTACGCGTGCAGTAGCCAAAGCACCTACTATAAATTACAATATACATACTAAGGTTTGGGTGGTGGTGGATTAAAAGCTTGTGCTTCCAAGTCTCATCAATGGTAATTTGGCATAAGCCATTCAAGATTTTTCGCAGCACTAATTAATGCTTTGTTACTTTAATAGAATTGAAGCTCCGAACTCCAAAGATGGACATAATATTTTTAGACGGTCAGAAATTATGAAAATGTAATGGTTTCCTAGTACGATGACGGGTGACGTAATGCAATAACAAACACAATATTTATCTAGTACACTTATGCATAAAATCGCGAAAAAAAATCAGCTGTTCAGTACATTTATGTTCGCATAATTCGTCAAAATGTACTGAACAGCTGATTTTTTTTTCGCGATTTCAGGTTTGGTCCCATAGTAAAAGTTGTTCATAATGATGAGTACTACACTCCGTTAAAGTATGTCCCTCGTTTAATCTAACACCCTGTAGGTATATATCTGGATTTGGATCTTCGGGATTTTAAACTTTCGGGCAAATGAACTTTGCAACCGAACAAAGCAACTTTTGATCAGTCGTTCATTTGATGTCATATGTGACATCAAATGAACGACTGATCAAAAGTTGCTTTGTTCGGTTGCAAAGTTCATTTGGGTTTTTAAAATTTTTCTAAATAAAACATTTGGTCATTTAAATATTGTTATTTCGTTTATTGTTCTTTTGAAATTTGCTCAAGAAAGTTTTGATTTTCTAATATGCAACTATTCAGCTGCATCCGATTAGACTGGAAGCCGACCCCGACATAGTTGAGAAAAGGCTAGACAGATGATGATGACAAAGAACAACGACCTGACGAGTTGACGAGATAATCCCATTAATGATATAAGGCCCGTCTCATGACGTAATCAGGGAATCCCGATTCTTATTATTCAACTTTGGTCACGTGGGCCATTTAAACCTTATGCTTTGGCGATCCTCCAGTACTTATGTTTATCGTCGGCGCTGATGATAATAGGTTCGCGAAATCCTTTGGTCTATGAATAACAAAATCGAGAGCCGTACGTTCGGCGAAGTCACACGTGGTAACTGCGGAACCCAGGAGAAAGGTGTGATGTTATGCCTGTATAGACTAATATTTTAAAGAGGTAGGTAAAAATGTTGTGAGTTTGTTTGTATTTAGGAGGTAATCTTCGGAACTACTGATCCGAATCCGAAAACTCTTTCACTAATAGGAAGCTATAGAATTGCCGAGTTTCATAGGGTATATTTTATGTTAAAACTAGAAATTTCACGCTGGCGAATACACAAATATAAAATTGAATCTCAATTTCAAGCACAATTAATTGTTAATGAACCTATGAAACTGCCTTACAAATATGCTATCGCATCTCATCAAGTGTTTCCCCGTAACGAGGAGGTCGAAACATATTTTTACAGAACAATACATAATTTGCATGCATGTGATGATTTAATTTGCACGTGCGCGTGTTTATTTGCGCGCGATATAATGACTTAGGATCCGGTGCTAAAGCCTAATACGTAAAACAGTACAATGGATTGTATGAAATAGGACCAGTTTATTTGGCTGTACTATGTAAGATTTTTCGGAATTTACGTGGTGTTTATGGTGTTTGATTTTATTTTATGAGCAACATCAATTGAATACTGTAAAAAAAATGTTCTAAACTAAAAAAAAAGAACGAGCAATTTGATATTGATTTCATTCACCATTTAAACAGAAATTGCCCACAGTATTAACACACACCCACTTATAATGTACGTAATAATTTCGAAAAAGCCCTTCAGAGCCTCAAACAACGTCAACTGATATTTAAAACTAATTTCAATTGAAATATATGATGGACAGCAACAATTAATAGGAAATTAATAACGCTTGAAACTTCACCACAATATTAATGACCTATTACGATGAAAGTGCACGTCACTAGTCTATAGTCGATAGAATTTAGAATGCATGCGACGACGGCTCATCAATCAGTATTCGATAGATCGATCATCGAACACTATTTGTTAATCGAATGACACGGGCCGCATGATGTGGTCTAAAAGACCATAAACAAATCTATAATATTTTAGGTGACCGATATGCGAAACCTACAGAGTTATTTTACATTTATTGAAGAGAAATTATAACAGAAGGATTCGATCGATACTCCATGCCTTGAGGCCTTCGGTATTCGTTTTATTTTATTATAAACAGTTTTTTTTTATTAATAAAAAACTGTTTTTCTTATTTAATTGTCTGACTGCACTTGCTAATGGCTTTCACTCGTCTGTAAAATATATTTTACAATCCTCGATGAAAAATAAAGTGTCTAAACACACTATGCCGAAGTTACGCGACCGAAGTTCCGCGGCTGATGTTACGTTCCGACGTGTTCGGCTGATATGACACACCATAAGTGCCGAACTTACGCGGCGGAAATTCAGTTGCGGAACGTCAGTGTCTTGAACCCCACCCCCGTCCGTCCCCCCGACCCCCGCCCCGGAGCTTCTTCGGCAATCGAACCGAACTTCGGTCGCGTATAATGTGTGCTCTACAGAATACGTTGCCGCCGAATCGCCGCTGAACTTACGCCCGACCGAAGTTCGGCTGTACGCTAGAACGCAACGTAATTTCGGCATAGTGTGTCGTCAGTAATTCAAATAGCATTGCAGGCGTATTTATGCCGAACTTCCGTCGCGTAACTTCGGCATAGTGTGTTTAGACATAAAGACGTTTATCTCAGCTTTTAAAATGTTTGGCAACACAGCGCATACTATTCTCAGAGCAGAGGGTCAATTCTACTTTATTATTGCACGCACATACAAGACGAGTCATTCGTAGTACACTTTCCACCTGCGAGGATAGAAAGCGACCAATTGAAGTTCTCAAGTTCATAAGAAATCTATAAATAGACTGCAGTACTTTGTACACGGTGGATCGAACTGCATTTAAGTCACTAGCACGGATATTAGTTCTTTTAGATTTTTTATGGAAGAAAAAGAAGATACCGGTCTAAAATTGAACACACTATAATGTCAATCAAAGCGGAGGCAGGATAAATAGTGCTGTATTTCAAAGGACAAAGTCAAGTTTATATAAAAGTGTATTATTTAAAAAAAGAAAACAAGTTTTTATTAGTTTGGATATAATCTAGGTCTAGGACCTTAGAAGAGTCCTTTGTCAAGACGAATCAAACGAGCCCAAACTCGTTAGGGTTGCGTCGTTTTATTACTGAGTAGGTACCTGTGGCCACCTCCTGGCTACATCATCAGATCAGCTCGATGGTACCAAAATAATGCACTGTCACCCATTTTTCATACGTATGCCAAATTTCAGCTCAATCGAACACCGGGAAAGTTGGTCAAAAAGTTGTCCTTTTCAAAAGAACAACTTACATAGGAAAATTGCAAGTTAAATAAAAACTTGTAAAAAAATCTAGTTTTTAAAACAATAATTTACATGGTATAATTAAAAATAATGTAAAAAAATACCATATAATGAGTATCTACCAAGCTGATCGAAGAATTTGAAAAAGCGAGGAACGCATCAGCTGCATGTTTCAAGTAATTTTTTAAAAGTACGCGGTGAGTACGGGGCAAGTGCAAAAGAACTTTGAAGTAAACGAAATGCCAATAAATAAATAAATAGATAAAGAACTGTCACCTGTGAGTGTGCACTTGATGATCTTATTTATGACTGCGACAGAGAGCTGAGTTCGCGCAGCTGAATTTTGGGCCAAACATATTATTTAAACCTTTTACCCAACTTTTACCATCGATACGAATTAAAACTTAAAGATATTTAACGTCAGTGTCAAAAATTTAATTTAAAAAAAATATCTCGACATGGCGATAAATAATTCTAAACTAAAGCTCACCCATTAGCCATAATAAGCCGCTATTGCTACCCTAAGTACACACAACTTAAAACGCATCATACATAAATGTAATACATAATATTACATTACCCATTCACTTATGGGCACGCCCATGTAGGGAAAGTCATTAGCATATGGATAAACAATGCAGCCCAGCAAGGACGTTTGCATAAACAATTTCAGTGCCGACGATGATTTATCTTTTGCGGACCGTACCTACCAATATGGTGAAGATTTTTTGAATGTCAGACTACTCGGAAGACACATTAACGATATTCTGATAAGTAATAAAGACGAATTCGCAGTAGTAAAGATGCAAATTAGCACTTGAGAGTGGTTATTGCGTTTTATTTCTGGGACGAAAACCGTGTAAAAAGGTTCCTTCAATCGGAGATCTTGACCTTGAGAAATGGCCCTTTGACACACTGGTCAAAAGGTTAAAAGCTTTCTCACGGATAGCGAATCGTAGCTCAGGTTCGCACAAGCTACTTTTTTCGCGCACTGGATTTTCAACGCACTGCTTAGCGCCGAGAGTTGCAAATCCAACTTTGTTATTTTGACGCTCTGCGGGATGCGCTCTGTTGAATTCTCTATGCTCGGCTTAATACCGAGAGTTGAATATCCAGTGCGCTTTAAAAATCACCCGTGCTACCTTATTGCCTCCTCCTCGCTTATTTGATCTGGTTCAGCAGTAGAAGTTTACAACTTTATAGACTGGTACAGTAGTCCCCAATCTTTTTGGCCATCAGGTTGTTGAACGTAGGCGCGAGCCGATGCGCAGAATGCAAAATTGTATCAGTTACGATCACTGTACCAAGCGCAAGATGGCGGTCGCGCTCATTTCACTACTGTAACTTGATAGAGTGTACTTTCATAAGTGCAGCCACAAATAGCCGATATAATGGAAAAATAAACAACAACATATTCGGATCGCCCACGCTTTTATATGTGTGGCTTTATTATGTTAACAGCACGCGCAGCATGACGACGACGATTTGTAGATAGAAGAATAGACAAAAACACATTGCCATGCTTAGACGCGTAGAAATATTTCTACAATCTGTCTATTCTTCATTTTGTCTATTCTTCCGTCGACAAAACCCGTTTCTATGGTGGTCATGCTACGCGTGCACGAACTGCATTTTAATTTAGTGGTATTCAAGTCTCGCAGCCGCAAATGAATTTCAATTATCTTCAAAATCCTACCTTTGGAAATGGTACTTCGTGATTTTAATGCTTTATGTACCGACAAAAATTGTGTTGTATAAAACCCTTTTGTTCGACCAAGCTTAGTAACATAATTACCGTAGTTAATATCAATATTAAAATTTTAATTAGATCTTGATCAAAAGCAGTTCAACGGTTTCCTGAGGCCTTTCACGAGTATAACACAATACGAAGATTTACTTTCATGTTCGATAAATTAAATATTAATCATCAATTCATCATCCCTGAAAATTAATTTGTTCCCCAAAAATAATAATTTCGCCATGTTTACATGTTTTATTGGATCCAAAAGAAGCCATATTATATTATTATAATTATAATATTTGTCTGCACGTGGTTCTTAAACAAATAAATCTATTTTTCTTTCTATATTATACAATGCAAATCTGAACCCGAAAGTGTGTCAACCTAGAACCGAAAGAGTGTCAAATGTACCATCACGGAAATTTGCGGTGAACCACTTTTCGAACTTATTCCTATAGAAGTAAGGTTCAACAGTGGTCCACCGCAAATATGCGCGATGTACATAATTAAGATAGCTGAATATTATTTGCTTGGAGCGAATAAAAAATTGGAATGTTGCGATATAGTCTGTATTTAAATTACTCCTAGTTCTATTTCCATGTCGAGTGGCTACATAAACCATTAAGGCTCCCGCAGAAAGGCGCGACGCGACGGTGTGACGCGATTCTTGTAGAACAATTTCCATTAAGTTTTCATAGAAATCATTCTACTAGAGAAGCCTTTATTATCACTTTCTGGGGCACTGTGGGTTCTACGAGCAACCGACCAGTCACTGTCCATTATATCGAGTATTTTTTCCTAAAAAGTTAGATTTTCAGCATTGGAAGTTACATAGTAAATAATAAACAATACTCCGGCTAATAAGGATCTTGTAACTGCTATTAACGAAAAGATAATGTTATATAGGTAGTATAGTAGGTACCGAAGTAGGTACCATCGCAGACATGTGCATTTAAACCACTTTTCGACCTTATTACTAAGGTAATAAGGTTGAAATGTGGTTCACCGCAAATGCCCGCGATGTGTACATTATAGTGATACCTTTTCATTTGAATTTTATTAGCTATCGATAAGAATTTAAAGGTCTTAAGTAATTTCTCGGAAGACTATCTAATAAATAATCGAAATTTAGTGTTGTTTAAATAGGTAATCGATAGGATTAGAGAGATCGACGGTAAGTACGCGCTAGATAGATACCTACAATCGTAAACACAGATAAGTAACGAATCAAAAACACATTAGAAATGATAATAAAAAAAACCTGTTAGGTTTTAAAAAAACCTGATATATGTCAATGCCTGTGATTAAACTAAATGGAATATAGTTAATTTCCTAACAATTAGCTATTAATAGGTTTTCGGAATCAACAATTTTCAGCTCAGCATTTGACAAAAAAAAAGAAAAATGTATTTTATGATTAAAAGTTGGATTCTTGGCAGTGTGAAATCGTGGGTGTATTACTTCCACGCAGCAGAAATAAAACGGAGCATATGTTTTTTGACTCATTTTCCTCGTCTGTTCATTGATAACTATTGCAGATATGAGATGACCTTAGCTCTGGTAGTAAAATATTCAATAAATTGCTCGCTATGGATGTTATTGTCTATGACGTAGTATTGGTGACGATCAATAGATTTTCCCTAGAAATCTATTCAGCCTACATTTATTAACGCAACCGTTTTGACTCCTGGGTCAATGCATCCTTTCTAGGGTTCCGTACCCGAGGGGTGCCAAACGGAACCCTATTACTAAGACTACGCGTCCGTCTGACTGTCAGCGGGCTGTGTCTCATGAACCTTAATAGGTAGACAGTTGAAATTTTCACAGATTGTGTATTTCTATTGCCGCTATAATAACAAATAAGTAATAAAATACAGTTAAAAATAAAAGTGGCCCCTTTAATTTTTAATTTTTCCATACAAGAAACCGTGTTTTTTTTAAACTAAAATTTATATTTTTTTCATTGAAATAATGTCCTTTTCTCCTCACACCACTTTCTTTTGTCAGCCTATCCTATCCCATTCCTAAACAGAAGCCTTCCTCCTTCTCTTCTACTTCAACATTCCTCTTTTAAACTTCCTTGAATCTGAACAAGTGAAAGAGAACGAACTGATTCACGACAAACACTCAATCCTATTTGTTCTTTTAAAACTCTCAGAACTGCACCTTAGTTGAATGAAGCTCTACGACTGTTCACTTAGCAAAGGAAGCCGCCAGTTACTGGCAGTGAATCTATCAAATAAACATTTTATATAATAATCGAGTCATCGTACTCTTTGGCTGCTGCTCCAATTGATAAATCCGTTCTGTTAAGCGGTAGAAGGGAATTTTTAAAACGTTTCGGTGAATGATAAGTAGTTTTGTTGTTGGGTTTTTAAAGCGAATTTTGATTAGTGACTCGGGGAGAGACTGCCCGAGTTTCGAGGTTCAGTAGGTACCTAAGGATGCAATAAGGTTGAGGCTATAATATTGTATGGATGAGTCGATGTATACTTGTACTTTTAATCGTATTCAGTAACTGAAGGGATAAGTTCCTGACAATAAAAAGGAAATGAGATGAAAAAAAAAATGAATTAGCGAAACTACCTTGATATGCTTAAAGTTTTAATTGAAACACTTTATATTCGTTTATACCATAATACAGTGTGGTGAAAAAGTCGTGGATCAAACGAAATACGGAGATAAAGGAGGTCATTTCCAACAAAAAATCTTTCTACAGCATGGCCATAATTAAATTGCCCTAAAAATTAATTGCTCTTGAAATATTGATCTTATTTATGACTGCGACAGAGAGCTGAGTTCGCGCAGCTGAATTTTGGGCCAAACATATTATTTAAACCTTTTACCCAACTTTTACCATCGATACGAATTAAAACTTAAAGATATTTAACGTCAGTGTCAAAAATTTAATTTAAAAAAAATATCTCGACATGGCGATAAATAATTCTAAACTAAAGCTCACCCATTAGCCATAATAAGCCGCTATTGCTACCCTAAGTACACACAACTTAAAACGCATCATACATAAATGTAATACATAATATTACATTACCCATTCACTTATGGGCACGCCCATGTAGGGAAAGTCATTAGCATATGGATAAACAATGCAGCCCAGCAAGGACGTTTGCATAAACAATTTCAGTGCCGACGATGATTTATCTTTTGCGGACCGTACCTACCAATATGGTGAAGATTTTTTGAATGTCAGACTACTCGGAAGACACATTAACGATATTCTGATAAGTAATAAAGACGAATTCGCAGTAGTAAAGATGCAAATTAGCACTTGAGAGTGGTTATTGCGTTTTATTTCTGGGACGAAAACCGTGTAAAAAGGTTCCTTCAATCGGAGATCTTGACCTTGAGAAATGGCCCTTTGACACACTGGTCAAAAGGTTAAAAGCTTTCTCACGGATAGCGAATCGTAGCTCAGGTTCGCACAAGCTACTTTTTTCGCGCACTGGATTTTCAACGCACTGCTTAGCGCCGAGAGTTGCAAATCCAACTTTGTTATTTTGACGCTCTGCGGGATGCGCTCTGTTGAATTCTCTATGCTCGGCTTAATACCGAGAGTTGAATATCCAGTGCGCTTTAAAAATCACCCGTGCTACCTTATTGCCTCCTCCTCGCTTATTTGATCTGGTTCAGCAGTAGAAGTTTACAACTTTATAGACTGGTACAGTAGTCCCCAATCTTTTTGGCCATCAGGTTGTTGAACGTAGGCGCGAGCCGATGCGCAGAATGCAAAATTGTATCAGTTACGATCACTGTACCAAGCGCAAGATGGCGGTCGCGCTCATTTCACTACTGTAACTTGATAGAGTGTACTTTCATAAGTGCAGCCACAAATAGCCGATATAATGGAAAAATAAACAACAACATATTCGGATCGCCCACGCTTTTATATGTGTGGCTTTATTATGTTAACAGCACGCGCAGCATGACGACGACGATTTGTAGATAGAAGAATAGACAAAAACACATTGCCATGCTTAGACGCGTAGAAATATTTCTACAATCTGTCTATTCTTCATTTTGTCTATTCTTCCGTCGACAAAACCCGTTTCTATGGTGGTCATGCTACGCGTGCACGAACTGCATTTTAATTTAGTGGTATTCAAGTCTCGCAGCCGCAAATGAATTTCAATTATCTTCAAAATCCTACCTTTGGAAATGGTACTTCGTGATTTTAATGCTTTATGTACCGACAAAAATTGTGTTGTATAAAACCCTTTTGTTCGACCAAGCTTAGTAACATAATTACCGTAGTTAATATCAATATTAAAATTTTAATTAGATCTTGATCAAAAGCAGTTCAACGGTTTCCTGAGGCCTTTCACGAGTATAACACAATACGAAGATTTACTTTCATGTTCGATAAATTAAATATTAATCATCAATTCATCATCCCTGAAAATTAATTTGTTCCCCAAAAATAATAATTTCGCCATGTTTACATGTTTTATTGGATCCAAAAGAAGCCATATTATATTATTATAATTATAATATTTGTCTGCACGTGGTTCTTAAACAAATAAATCTATTTTTCTTTCTATATTATACAATGCAAATCTGAACCCGAAAGTGTGTCAACCTAGAACCGAAAGAGTGTCAAATGTACCATCACGGAAATTTGCGGTGAACCACTTTTCGAACTTATTCCTATAGAAGTAAGGTTCAACAGTGGTCCACCGCAAATATGCGCGATGTACATAATTAAGATAGCTGAATATTATTTGCTTGGAGCGAATAAAAAATTGGAATGTTGCGATATAGTCTGTATTTAAATTACTCCTAGTTCTATTTCCATGTCGAGTGGCTACATAAACCATTAAGGCTCCCGCAGAAAGGCGCGACGCGACGGTGTGACGCGATTCTTGTAGAACAATTTCCATTAAGTTTTCATAGAAATCATTCTACTAGAGAAGCCTTTATTATCACTTTCTGGGGCACTGTGGGTTCTACGAGCAACCGACCAGTCACTGTCCATTATATCGAGTATTTTTTCCTAAAAAGTTAGATTTTCAGCATTGGAAGTTACATAGTAAATAATAAACAATACTCCGGCTAATAAGGATCTTGTAACTGCTATTAACGAAAAGATAATGTTATATAGGTAGTATAGTAGGTACCGAAGTAGGTACCATCGCAGACATGTGCATTTAAACCACTTTTCGACCTTATTACTAAGGTAATAAGGTTGAAATGTGGTTCACCGCAAATGCCCGCGATGTGTACATTATAGTGATACCTTTTCATTTGAATTTTATTAGCTATCGATAAGAATTTAAAGGTCTTAAGTAATTTCTCGGAAGACTATCTAATAAATAATCGAAATTTAGTGTTGTTTAAATAGGTAATCGATAGGATTAGAGAGATCGACGGTAAGTACGCGCTAGATAGATACCTACAATCGTAAACACAGATAAGTAACGAATCAAAAACACATTAGAAATGATAATAAAAAAAACCTGTTAGGTTTTAAAAAAACCTGATATATGTCAATGCCTGTGATTAAACTAAATGGAATATAGTTAATTTCCTAACAATTAGCTATTAATAGGTTTTCGGAATCAACAATTTTCAGCTCAGCATTTGACAAAAAAAAAGAAAAATGTATTTTATGATTAAAAGTTGGATTCTTGGCAGTGTGAAATCGTGGGTGTATTACTTCCACGCAGCAGAAATAAAACGGAGCATATGTTTTTTGACTCATTTTCCTCGTCTGTTCATTGATAACTATTGCAGATATGAGATGACCTTAGCTCTGGTAGTAAAATATTCAATAAATTGCTCGCTATGGATGTTATTGTCTATGACGTAGTATTGGTGACGATCAATAGATTTTCCCTAGAAATCTATTCAGCCTACATTTATTAACGCAACCGTTTTGACTCCTGGGTCAATGCATCCTTTCTAGGGTTCCGTACCCGAGGGGTGCCAAACGGAACCCTATTACTAAGACTACGCGTCCGTCTGACTGTCAGCGGGCTGTGTCTCATGAACCTTAATAGGTAGACAGTTGAAATTTTCACAGATTGTGTATTTCTATTGCCGCTATAATAACAAATAAGTCATAAAATACAGTTAAAAATAAAAGTGGCCCCTTTAATTTTTAATTTTTCCATACAAGAAACCGTGTTTTTTTTAAACTAAAATTTATATTTTTTTCATTGAAATAATGTCCTTTTCTCCTCACACCACTTTCTTTTGTCAGCCTATCCTATCCCATTCCTAAACAGAAGCCTTCCTCCTTCTCTTCTACTTCAACATTCCTCTTTTAAACTTCCTTGAATCTGAACAAGTGAAAGAGAACGAACTGATTCACGACAAACACTCAATCCTATTTGTTCTTTTAAAACTCTCAGAACTGCACCTTAGTTGAATGAAGCTCTACGACTGTTCACTTAGCAAAGGAAGCCGCCAGTTACTGGCAGTGAATCTATCAAATAAACATTTTATATAATAATCGAGTCATCGTACTCTTTGGCTGCTGCTCCAATTGATAAATCCGTTCTGTTAAGCGGTAGAAGGGAATTTTTAAAACGTTTCGGTGAATGATAAGTAGTTTTGTTGTTGGGTTTTTAAAGCGAATTTTGATTAGTGACTCGGGGAGAGACTGCCCGAGTTTCGAGGTTCAGTAGGTACCTAAGGATGCAATAAGGTTGAGGCTATAATATTGTATGGATGAGTCGATGTATACTTGTACTTTTAATCGTATTCAGTAACTGAAGGGATAAGTTCCTGACAATAAAAAGGAAATGAGATGAAAAAAAAAATGAATTAGCGAAACTACCTTGCTATGCTTAAAGTTTTAATTGAAACACTTTATATTCGTTTATACCATAATACAGTGTGGTGAAAAAGTCGTGGATCAAACGAAATACGGAGATAAAGGAGGTCATTTCCAACAAAAAATCTTTCTACAGCATGGCCATAATTAAATTGCCCTAAAAATTAATTGCTCTTGTTTGGTACCTAGAGCCGTAATAGAACTTTTGTAGTACTGATACATTATCTACACCGTTTGTTTTATTGTTTTATATCACTTTTTTTTTAATTAGTCTAATTGCGGCTCTGGGTACCATATTTCAAGAGCGATTAATTTTTAGGGCAATTGAATTATGGCCATGCTGTAGAAAGATTTTTTGTTGGAAATGACCTCCTTTATCTCCCTATTTCGTTAGATCCACGACTTTTTCACCACCCTGTATAAACGACGAGGCCCTTTAGCACGATGTCCGAATAGCCCACTACTCACCGAAAAAAATCAAAAATGGAACAGAAATTGTATGAAATTATCTGCCAAGTAAATAAATAGGAACTTAAACGTAGGTGGTGAAGCAGGCCCTAAGTAATTTAAAAAGAAAATTATTTTGCATCGAACTGTCAAGCTACTGAATACGATAAGTCTAAGTTCACTCGTGCATGCATTAAATAAATAAATAGTGCACACAGAAGCATTTGTTTATGGCTGCATGGTAGGCAAATAATTATGTGCTCGTAGTTTTTAGCTTAAAAAAAACATCTCCAACAATTTT
This sequence comes from Cosmia trapezina, assembly GCA_905163495.3. Taxonomy (NCBI): domain Eukaryota; kingdom Metazoa; phylum Arthropoda; class Insecta; order Lepidoptera; family Noctuidae; genus Cosmia; species Cosmia trapezina. The sequence goes on from LR991030.1 coordinate 5,788,714, forward strand.
ATCACAAAAATCGATTCGCAATACCGTTCCCTTTTAATAGGCAGATCTAAATCCTCGTGCAAGAAACCATTAAAAACTAATTTCGTAATCTTTACTCGAGTTTTTTTGTCAACTCAATTAAGTACTTTAAAAATCAATAAACGCGAAATCAAAGTGAATTACTATTGTTCTAGTGTACCTTCAAGTTTACTGAGAATTAGGTAATATAGACCGATGTTAAGAGAATTTATAATTAGCATTTGCAATTGCTGGGTTGAACAGAACTGAGTCCTAGACAAAGTAACATTCGATTAGCGAGAAGAACAGCCAAAAAGCCAAAATACCGGCCAAGTACGTTTCGGACTTCGCACATTTAGGGTTCCGTACCAAATCTGATTTATCAATATATTGGTATTTGTTAGTAAAATATACGTAATAACAAACATTATCACCAAATTCAAGTTCATACGTCAATGGGAAGTTAAACAAATCTTCAGAACTAAAAGAAGCTGACTTTGGTGGCTTCTCAGTCCTTTGTTTTCCAATATTTTTAAATCAAAAAATACAGTATTTATTTACTCAACGAGCACTAAACAACGATATCCTACTCGATGGGGTAGGTCAATTTTTTTTCGCTCCTCCCTTTAGCTGTATGGGATTGGGAGCCCCCTTAAAAACATTAAAAAAATATGTTTTGACAAATTTGTACGGCTTTGGGTCAACAAGATATGTGATCTGTGAAAATTTGAAGACTTTAGCTCCAACAATTTTGCTGTAAAACCTGTGTTATAGACGACGGACAGACGGGCACGTGAGTGACAGGCTGACAGCTATAGGGCTCCGTTTGCGCCCTTCGGGAACGGAACCCTAAAAATGTATAGGGTTGACATAAGCTATCGAAATGTCACGTGATCATATCAATGTCACTTTGAAGCAAAGCGATTGTAGAAATAGAATCGCTCCGAATCCGAAGCGAATGCCATTTGTTTAGGCCCTCTAGTACTGTAAGGAGTATCTCACATACATTTGTATGGAGAGTTGCAGTATCGTCTCTTGCGAGTATCGTAATGTAAGAACGGCCTTAGAGTGTAGGTGTTTTGTTCAGCAAATATTTTGGTGTAAGCTTTTCCGTTTGAAAACCGAGTCCGACATAACAATTGGCGCAATTTGCTGCATCCAACTTCAGTTGTGAGTTATTTCGGAAAACAATACCGTCATGTTTACATTCGCAAAATTGTTTGCTTATTTTTTTGTATGCTGGTTTTATTATGGCTTACCGTGTTCTGGGTTTTCGGATTAAACAAGCATTTCGATTTTCAAATGACCATAACTAAGTTATTTCTGTTTATTTTTAACTAGCCGACCCGACAGTTACAGTACCCGACAGTATTGAAATATGGACAGTCCTGTCCATATTTCAATAATTCATACAAAATTCCTAAAGAAAATGCTGTGTTTTACCGTATTTTCCATTTTTTCCGACAACTTTTCTCCAATTTTTACCTTCCTCGGACTTAAACGAATATTCGAAAAAAAGAAAATTGCGGAATTAATCCAGCCGTTCTCGAGTGTTGAGCTTAGCAACACATTTAGCCATTCTATTTTATTTATATAGATAGATATACTATTGTTTGTTTTCCCTTACAAAATAAAAAATACCATCTTGCTCTCTTCCGACTCTCAATATAGGATCATCATTGCTTATAGAAAACACGAAGCCAATAAATCTTTGTGGCAGACATCTAAAAAATCAAGATAATTTAGCTCAAGTCGTTTAAAAACTCGTAATGACTTCGTACCTGTCAATAAGCTGCCTCTATTACTGCAATACTTATTACTGAAAAGCTTCCAACTACGCCGCATTAGGCTCAAACACGCGGTGCGATTAAACGCAAGATTTATGACCGCTAAAAAATACGCTACACCATGTTGGCCATACTCCATACAAGCCTCGCATTAGCGATTTTTATCAGTCGACCAAAAATGTTTTTCATGCATTTTATCGCGACTGAAAATAACTTTAATGCGCTCCTTGCCTTGCTAGCGTTCTGGTTACAGCTAATTAAACGACACGAAGTGGAAACCAGTTCAATAGAATACTTCGACCTTCCTTCTAGAGGTCAATTCGCATAAAATAAAAAAAAACCGTTTTAAAAAGCATTAAAACAGTTATAACACATAATAATGCCCCTCTCATTTGTCTAAGTATCTGTTGATGTCGTAGGGAAATGAGGATACCATGAAATCACGATAGAAGTCGAATATTGTTCTTTATTACGTCTTCTCACTAAAACTGTTTAGTGATGTGAGTGTAAAGGGAAGATTTGGTCTCATTTTCTTCATTAATACATCCGTGTGAAGCCGGGGCGGGCAGCTAGTATTTAATAAAAATGCCTCAGTTAATTTGTAATTTTGTTTTAATTAATTTATTCATCAACACTTTTCTCATTTTACTAGATTTAGTGAAAAGACAATTACTTATCACTGACATTGTATTAGCATTTTGTCATATCACTAAACATTTTAGTAAGAAGACGTAATAAACAAGAATATTCTATATCTACTGTGATTTCGTGGTATTCCTAGGGATTTCGTGAAATCCCTGGTAACCTCATTTCCCTGCGACATATCTATATAAATAAAAAATAATGGCTAATGTGTTGCTAAGAGCAAAATTCGAGAACGGCTGGACCAATTCGGCTAATTTTTTTTTTCAAATGTTCGTTGGAGTCCGAGGAAAGATTGGAACCACATTTTTCTTTTTCCCATACAAACTGTAACTAGCTGTCAATTCTAGGGATGGCAATCTGATGTAATATAAACTACTTGAATGCATCAGTAGATTTGACATTTTGTAGATTTTTTCTCTTTCTACGATATACAGTTTGACCTTGACAGTTAAATTTGGACAGGACAACGTCTGTCGGGTCAGCTAGTACAATAATAATTGTTTCCATATCGACGAAATTGGGCAAATTAGAATGAGAAATGATCGGATATTGGCACAACAACTAACAACAGGAATCACATCAAATTCCTAGACTAGATACATAACACTTAGGTATAAAACTGAACAGAACAATACTAAACCCCATACACGGAATGGAACAGGACTCGTTACAGTTAAAGAATCGTATTGCAACTTTCTATGAACACGCTCTTTACTCTAATTCCATAACACTATTCTTCGGAACTAGTTCAAGATTGATAGCTGAATAGGCTTCGGCTACAGTAAAAACTAACAATCTATTTATTTTCCCTTATAAGAGGATTTATCAGAAGTCGGTAACAACATTAATTGACACAAATCAAACTCACATTCAGTTTCAAAGAGGTGTACGTTTCACATACAATTTGCCGACAGTTAATTGGATATCCTATCGGAACTGAGTGACGTCCTGGTATCCTTAGAACTGTCAGCCCTAGTTTGTTAACGTAGTCCCGGTTTGCAACGAATGTTTTTTTCAGGATCAATGTCTAATTGAAATGTATATAAGTAGGCAATTTAATTCTACATAATGTAGAGTTGTTTATAACCACGTATAAATTCTTCAATATCTCACGTTGCAATTTGAGTGATAACTTGTAATAGCTTCATAGTTTAATGCTTTTTGCGATGGTAATGATTGACGGTTTTCTCAAACGGAGCAAGAGACGTCAAAAGCAGCTGATCCACTATTTGTAGCCGATAACCGCAGAAACATAAGAAAGTAAACATTAATATTATTTGTACAATACGTCGTTCTGGGGAACATACGCCGCCGATTGTTTTCAAAACTACTGTTTCTACTTAAGACCACGGTACCGGGAAAACCGTATGGTTTGTAAATAGTCCCCTTATTCTAGAATATTCGAAAGCCTAGAATCTCCAATACTTCTACACTAATTGGCGAAGATGCTATTTGCGTTTCTGTATTTTAATTGAAAGTAAATATTTATTCTTTTTCGCTTATTTGAAGCGCATAGGTTTAAATATAACTCCATAGCAATTGAAAACGAAAATGTTTGTATGTTTTTTGTTCCATAAACGCAGAATCATTTATTAGATTGCATTGCTACGAAACCATTTACATAACTAATAAACCCTGTAGGCACAGTAGGTAAACGTATAGGTAGGTACGCTAGTATACGCAGCAGAACAATCAGACACAGGATTTTATCTTCGATATTGTTGGTGTGATATTACAAAGTACTAGAAAACTATGTATCTACATAATTGTACTGATACTCACAGATAAGAAAAAAGATTAAAAAGAGTTTAACAACATTGTACACTCTATCTATCGGTTTTCACGGCAATACCATAAGCAAAACATAATAAGCTTAACATATTGGAAAAACACAATAAAATTTTCTTAGACCTTAAAATAACGTATAAATGACGTACTGAACATAATACAACACTGAATATGTAAGATATAAAATAATGAACGGTTTGTAGTACGAACTATGTATCAAATCTATGTACAAGAACGTGACTATTTACTATTTTCTGTACCTAGTTCTATAGAGATCTAGTTCCTTATCTATGAATCAGTCTATTAATCTGTTTATTAGGAAATTCTCAAGACCATTACTTAAAAGAAATGTTTCGTCGGACGCACGACATCCCAAGATAAAATACCAAGATATATATATATTTCTTTTTTTTCATCTTTGCTATTCTTGTCTATATTGTGAGATAGCTCCTAGTCTACAAATATGGTTGAAGCTTGCCATTTAATTTTATGCAGATATTTCATGTTCTGTAGAAGAAAACTGACCCCGACGACCTTAAGGTGGCTGGGACAGATTGGATGCGGAAGGCGGAGGACAGGGTGTTGTGGTGCAGCCTGGGAGAGGCCTATGTCCACCAGTAGACTGCGATAGGCTGAGTTGATTGATTGAGATGAAAACTATTGTGACTCTTTTACTAACTTCAAGATGGTTTTTCGTAAGTAGGTATATTTCCTTTATCAATTACCAGTTATTTAGCTCCTAAGCCGAAGCGTAGTTTTAAAAAACCCGGCCAAGTGCGCGTCGAACTTGCACACGAAGGGTTCCGTACTACCGTACAATATTTATCTACATTGGTAAGTATTAAAAAAAACACGTTTCTTGTATAGGGTAAAAATATAAAGTTAAAAATTAAAGAGGGGGTTCTCTTTAATTTTTAACTTTATATTTTTTTATTATTTGTTGATAGGGCTGCAATAGAAATACACAATCTGTGAAAATTTCAACTGTCTACCTATTTCGGTTCATGTGATACAGTCCGCTATCAGACGAGACGGACGGACAGCGGAGGCTTAGATGCACCTTTAGGGTACGGATCCCTAAAAACAACTTGTCTGAAGAAAACAAGGGTCCAAAGTGATCAATATTGATTAGCACCACACGTTGCCACCTAAAGTCACTAATAGTAAACGATACGACCACTAATCACCACATCGCCATATATGTCACCTAGTTACCCCGATTAGCAGCTGCTGACTTTTTATTTCACTTCAATATATTATGCATGGAAATTATTTTTTAACTTGAGACGACTAATTAATTAGATTCGTGAAGAACAATTTTAAATAAAAATCTTTAATTAAATACATACCAGAGGCTATTATTGATCAAAATGCAGATAATTCTATTTTTCTTACCACACGCACTGTATTAAAAAGTGGTCGACGGTTTGGAATACTTGGGAGTAGGTACTCCGGAGCATTCATTAAACCTAATCCCAGTAAAATATTTTTTGTGTACATGTTAATCAAGCTTTTTCTAATGCCACTGTATCTCACTGGAGATGGCGACGGATACCCCTAGGCGATTGCATTCATTAATTTGCAAAAGTATTATTAGTACACTATTAGCAGGGTTTGTCTCCCTGACCAAATACATGTCACAATAACAGGACACGTCTTGTTTTTAAATGAGAACCTGATCACGGCTGATGAGGTGTTTTTACCCTACTACGGCAAATCAAAAAGGAGGGTTATGATTTTGACCGGTATTATGTATGTTCATCTGTTACCCCATAACTTCTAAACTACTTATCATAATTTGACATATTATGAAGTATCGTTGGAAGCGACTTGAATCTTGCTGCTCCGCTGGTTATAGGCTCTGTGACGTCACATTAAATTTAATATGGCGCCCTCTAGAGGACCTAAAATCATGAACTAAAAATTTTTTTTTTTAATGATGCCATGCTAGGTATCAAATGAAAGGGCTTAGTTAGCACATTTCAAAAATATACATATAATTTACATAAAAAGTACCGAAGTAAAAAAACTAAAACCAGACTACTGAAAAACTACGCTCTAAAAAGTATGAAACAAGAAAATACATACAAGAAAGAAGAGACAAATTATTGGCGCCACACCACGCCACACGTTATGAAAACTCATAAATCGAACAGATTACGTGTGACTCCGGATTTTTAATTTGTCTCTCTTTTTCTAATTTCATATGAGAATATTTTTTTTGTTTCATACTTTAAGCGTAATTTTTAAGTAGTCGGGTTTTAATTTTTTAACTTACTTTTTTTTTATCTCAAGTAAATATTGACGTGATTAAAAAACTATGCATGCGGACCTATAAATATACTCTACTCGTCATGTAAGCTCACATCGCCTATTAACAAACATTTATTTTATGAAGCTCTTTAAAACGCAGTAGAGCTTATTTGTACAACTTTAGAGCTATTTAATATTCCATTGGTGGAGTAAACAGGGGTCAAGTGACCCATAACTCTAATCCAGAGGCGGAAAACACAGTGATTTACATTTTTCTACGAAACTGTATCTAATAAAACGCCTTTCTTTTATAGCGAAGGTGCTTACGATTCATGTAATTCAATGCATCTACCGGGAACCGTGGGCTGGCGGCAAGGCCTGAAGTGTCGGCACACCACTTCGCGCTGTACATGGGTACTATGGGAATCAGTTCGGATTTACTTATACTAAACTACGTACATATTTTAATTTGAATATTCCCACATTATTATCGTGAGAAGTATACGTCAGGTGGCTACATTTAACTCTGTTAAAGCCATATTAGACATGCAAGATATGTATTGCACTATTGAGTGAGGTGGTGTCGATCTTAGCCAAGCAAAGGCGCACCTTATAAGTTATAACACAAGTATGTAAACCATTTCTTATGTGTTGCCTAACAGTACTAATTAACCAACCTGTTCCTCTAAGATGGCTCGCGCAGGATCAGGATCAGATAATATGCATTAAATTCTTCATTTTTATACGCGTTTTACGAATTGAAGTATGTATTTGTACTTACAACGACAAATAAACCGCCAAGTGCGTGTCGGACCACGCACAATGAAGGGTTCCGTACCTCAAAAGGAAAAAACGGAACCCTTAGCCGACGTTCGCACGGACGTAAAAATATCGCGGCGATTTTTTTTCGCGCACTGGATTTTCAACGCTCTGCTTAGCGCTGAGACTTGAAAATCCAACAGTGAGTTTTTCGACGCGCTGGGGTGCACTCTGTTGTTGTTAGGTTGTATTCTCGAAGCTCGGCTCAACACCGAGAGTTGAAAATCCAGTGCGCGATAAAATCCGGCGCGATTTACGTCCGTGCGAACGTCGGCTAAGGGTTCATTTTTTCCTTTTGAGGTACGGAACCTTAAAAAGAACTTGTCTATCCGTTTCCTAAAGCTATCTTCTCAAGGGTGGCTCACAAGAACATTATCCGGTAATAAATGAATTAATTGAGTAATTGATCCCATCGTATAGAACTTGTGTCATAAATAGCTTAGGTAATTAGTGGCAGAGACGATGCATGCTCCAAACGACTTTTTTAAATCGCATCTGTTAATTAAGAATCTTTAATTACGAAAAATCCCATAGTCAATCAGTGGATCATCCAGTGTTTAACATTAATGTTTAATGCATAGTACAGCGGGTTTGACGTGCACCTTGCTACACAGTGGACTGAGTTTCATATTTATATTAACTGTACAGATCTAGTGTTGAAAAAATCTGTTCGCACCGCATATGGCGCGTGGGGCGACACAAAAAATCAGGTAAAGATATAATATATGATAACGCTAATAGGGGCATTGATGAGTAAAAAATAAACACGTGTTGGAACTAAGGAATTCGGTACTTGTTTTTTGTTGTAATCTATTCAGCGAATGTTCTAAGAATTCAGTAATAATGAGGGAGTAGAAAAGAAACAGGTTTCCTATGATAATTACGTAACATAACAATAGGAAGAAAATGAATGGCGGCGAAGAAAAGTCTATTAATATCGGTGAATAAATGCACAGTTGGATATAATGACGATAGCTGCAATGCGTGTCGTTTGTTTAAACCATTGATAAAGCGCATTAGAAAAATTACCGAACCATAAAAAACTAATAGATTTAGGCCGTGCGCTGCGTTAGGCGTGCGCACCTCGCGGGCGCCGCGTGGCGTGCTGTTTTCATGTAATCTCATAGATCAGCGCAGCGCAGCACACGAAGGCCTTGCGCTGCGTTAGGCGTGCGCGCGGCGCGGGCGCCCGCGTGTCGTACTGTTTCATGTGTGCTGCGCTGCGCTGATCTATGAGATTACATGAAAACAGCACGCCACGCGGGCGCACGGCCGAAACAGTACGTCACGCGGGCGCCCGCGCCGTGCGCACGCCTAACGCAGCGCACGGCCTTAGAGCAAATTTTTCAATACTCAGATATCTCTCTGTCTTTTATCTGAAGAATAAATACACTTGCGTGCAATAAAATCGATCCACCCCATTCTCTTCGATATGAAACGTGAAAATTTAACAAGTTTAATTAACAATAACCTAATATATTGTGTACTAAAACCTTCCTGACTGTATGTAGATTACGTAAGTGAAAAAAATATCAAAACTGATTCATTACTTTTTGAGAAAAACGCGAATTTAAAAACATACAGATCGAATGAAAAACCTCCTTTTTTTCAAGTTGGTTAACAATTCAAGTCAAATGATCAATAAACGAAGAGTAATAAACAAAATTAAGCTTATGTCAACTTCACTGACAAAAAAAAGTTACGCAGTTTTTTCAAACAAAAGTGATTGATGAGAACATGAGAAGAATCGAGTCGATCTTGTCAAGAATATTGCTTTTATCAAAGTATATGTGTATGTGTAAATAAACTTTATCTTACCTATCTTCACACAGTATAAAATAATTAAAATAAATACATTAATATCTTTGAGCTATCGTCTCTCAAATAGAGAGCATGGGGTGGGCCAATTTTTTTGCACGCAAGTGTATGAGTGTTTGACATATTTTCTATACAAAAGCTATCAAAACGCCATATTTATTCCAAAAATAAAAGTTATCTGACGATTGAAAAATTGGCCCATAATTAAATATTAAAGAGATCCGTCAAAATAATTCGAATGTGTATCTATTTCCAAATCTGCCCACTGCAAAATATTTAGACGCAAACATTCCCAAGAAATACGCGAATATTCGACAAAAATATGGCTAATGCGTTATCATTATCACCATACACTCTAATACTTAATCTGTACTTGTAACTTGTGAGTCACGTTCGATCACTGCTGTCAGACTGATTGGCGAACCTATTAATTTCGTCATTGGAACATTTTTGTTTTTACAACTTTTTGTCTAACAACACAGAAAATTCTTCTGGGTCTGCAAGTGGTGCTTAGTAATACTGATTTAATATGAAACATTTACCGAAACAACCATTTGGTTGTTTCGGTAAATGTTTCATATTAAATTAAATTAAATTAATAAAGTGTTCAAACACTTTTGGATTGATGGTGTCCTGCAGGGATCCGAAGTGACGCAAACATATTATTATATTTATGCGTAGTTTATCGACAAACAAACACAGACTTTACGTCATTAAAAAACCATCAACAACAACTATACTGATTAATTTTCTACTAATCCTAAACATCCTGTTCCTGAGTAAACCGACAAAAAAATACAATGTATTTTTAACATTCAAAACACTTACCGTTTGCTATCGACGGGTGGTGCGATGTCCATTGTAGGAGGTGGCGGTGGCGGTGGTGGGGGTGGCGGGGTTAGTATCTGCGCAGGCGGCGGAGGTGGCGCATCTGGCATATCAGGCACTATCACCGACACTGGTACATCCTCCTCTTCTTTAGGCAAGTTAACATCGGGCAGTTCCTTCAAATCCGGGAGTTCTAATTCTGGTACAGCCATGATTGGTGCCACTGGTGACGTTACGACTGAAGGCGCAATGGACCCGTCAGTCGTGTTGGAGAACTGTACGTCCCCTGCTATACCTGGCAGGTGCGGAAGGTCCAGTGGCATCTCGAGCTCCGGGACCTGTCAACGATTTATGATGATGAGTTTAGGAATCCGGTTACTCCTAACTGTCGAGAAATTCTACAATTTACGGCTAAATGTGTTGCTAAACGCAAAACTAGAGAACAGCTAAACCAGTTCAAGTCTTTTTTTTTACATTATATAATTATATTCGTTGTTGTCCGAGGAAGGTTCTTATGAAGAGAAAAATTGGGAAAATTGCACGGATAAACGTAAAAACGACATTTTTCTTTTTCCCATACAAACAACTGTTGCCAGATGTCAATTCTAGGGATGGCAAACTGATGTAGGTAATATAATTATAATAGATTTGACACTTTCTCTTTCTTTCTTTCTTTTTTGATAAATAGTTTTATTTTGACAGTTACATTTGGACAGGACGTCTGTCGGCTCAGCTCTCTAGGGATAAATATTTTGAATTTTTGAAATAACTTATAATGATCAAATACAAAACCTTTAAATAATACGTACCAGGCCCATGCCGGGTGCATACAGATATTCGTCCGCATCTCGCTTCAGAACATCTCTATTGAGGATCGAGCTAGGCGCCGCCTCCAGCAGGCTCTTGCTCTCAACCTTGGAGGCCACGACCGGCACGTACGCTGTCGCCGGCCGCGTGGTCCCCAGGTAAGGACTCTCATCGGTGTTAAAGATCAACAGGTCACCAACACTTGATAACTTATCAATCACAGTGTTCAAATTGAAATCTTGTTTAGGCTTCGCATTCTTAGGCTCTGTCACTTTCACGTGGTAGAAGTGAAGTTTCTCCTAAAATGTAATAGACACATCACTATTTTGTCGTCTGTGGGACATTATAGGACATATGTTTAGATATCGTTAAGGGCCTAAGGGCGAGGGCGGGGCCTACAGTAACAAAACGCATGACCGCAGTGCGCGCACTTCAAAGACATTCCATACTTCACAGATTATGCGTTACAAAAACGCATGTGTTTTGTTACCGTAGGCCCCGCCCAGTGCGGCAGAACTAAAGCAACGCATTCCACCGCACGGCAGTGCGCGCAGGCACTAAGGGGCTAAATTGTGACAAACAGTTCTTTCAATCTATTCTTGCAACTAACTATAACAAATTGTGAAGAGCCTGATAGACTGAGTATGTATTGTAGAAAATTATGTAAGACGCGACAATTTTACAACGAGACAAACATTATCACTACGGAAATCAGGTAACATTGTTCCTGGAATAAATAAAGAAAACTTGTTTTTAAAGAGAAAAAAGCTTCCGTAATCCTATATCTCTATACCGTCGCCGTGCAGTGAAAACCTCGTAATTGCAATGAACGTCATTTTACAGGAGATGATAAAAACTGTCTGAGAAATGGCCCAGGGCTAAGGTTCTCATTATAATCCAATATATAGCTTTAGAAGCATCTTAGAGCTGTGCACGTTTGTTCTGAATATGCATTACGGGTTTTTTTTTACCTAACAATTTATTAAAAAGAAAAACATTTTTTTTTTCTTTACGAGGTTTTCATTGCACGGTGACGATACTCAGAATATATATCCCTGCAATCGAAATTGTTAGTCTTCACTTCATATCATAAAATCGTAATGAACAGAATAACGAGTGTGAGCTTTATGCAATTTAGTACGTAGCAGTGTTGGGGATTCCTGGGATTCCTGAACAAAGAGAAGAAATGGGTTTTGCAAGCTACCCTTGAGGTCCGTGACGGTGTGATAAGATAGATAGAAGATGGCTGGCAGACCTTCAGTATATCGTACCAATTTAAGTACTATGACCAATAAACACTAAGGACAATGACTTTAGCCAAGTGATGTTAGGATAATACCACTTGGTGCATGTTTAGTAGACAGGTACAGGCCAATGCAGAGCCACAACCGACCACGCAACTGGATACTCTTCAAATTGACTCTAATAACGTAAACTGTTTAGAAAACTGCTGATAACGAGTTCACACATTGTTTATACAAAATTGGCTTGGGAGACACAGTGTAACAACATCAACTTAATTATTGACTCACCTGTAATTCCTTTTCGTTTGACTGCCCCTGAGTCTTCCCACTCAGAGTAACCTTTTTAGGCTTGTGTTGGTATCCATCCGCATCAAAAACTGATTGGTAATGTTCATGGGTTATCGAGGCCGGGTACTTCGCACTCGAGAAGACGTTGATCGCCTTCTGCATACCAGTTAGCTTCTCGACTTTAGATCTAGATAACTCTATTCTATCATTGAGCTTCATTGTCTTGTCCATGTTCTGCTTGATTCTTGTCGTCAGCCGTGCAAACACATCGTCTACAATGCCGTTGAGATTATCCAAAGTGTCCGCAATCTGCAGTATCGTCTCCTCAACGCTCAGATCACTTGGTACTAAATTAATTCTATATATACCCTCCATTATTTAACCTCTTTTACGCGCGTATTTTAATTTCTGTAACAAACATCACGCATTGTAACGCTTGCCGAGGTTTAACGATGAAATAATGGGAATAATCAAATTCTTCTACGAATTTCAAGGTTCTACACTAATAAAGCTGCAGATGAAATCTTACCTAATAAGCTTCTTAAAAATCACCTAAAATAAATTAATAAGGCACAAGAATTATCACTAGACAACACATCCACATTCTTGTGTGTAATTATATTATATATGTCCAATAATTGTATAGCACTTCGTAAAGCTCCTAAAGTTCATTATTTACAACTCAGTCACTTAGTCTATTTTTATCAGTACTGTGTCACTTATTGTATGCTATATTGGGCTCAATTTTTCGACGAGTTCAATGTATGCGAGTCGGTGAGCAACGAATGGAGATTATCGTTCGCGGGGTCAGTGCTCCAAGAGAATCGGCAGTACGCGTCGGGAGACATGGTCGGATCCAGTATCGCCGACTCTTCGAGCTGTCCGCCCGACAACATGTTGTTGAGGTGCTTGTTTATGACCGCGTCTCCGGGACTCACGTAGCCACTTGACGCCGGCGGCTTTAACGGTACAGCGTTGCGTACAGGTTGCTTATGACTAGGCAAGACGTCCAAAGACTGCAACTGAATGTAGCTGCTGTCGGCGCCGTTTTTCACTGGCTGTGGCAAGGTAGGCATAATCGGCAAGCTCTCAGAACCGAAAATTTTTGTGGGCGACGGTCCTAACTTCGGGAAGTTCATCATGGACTTCGCTTGAGCGTCTTCAGGCATCACGTACCCCGAAGAGGCTGGCGGTTGACTTGGGACGCTGGGCGGTGCGACCCCAGTCGTGAATATCGGTGGCGCCAGAGCAGCCATAACGTAACTCGAGCTGGCAGGCTGCGTTGCAGGTTTTGCAATAGGACTTGTATGGGGTGCAGGGGCCGATTGGACGTAGCCGCTGACCGGGTTCACTACAGGTTGTTGCACGTAGCCACTAGGACTTTTCTTAAATGCTTTGTCACTAAAATAGGGCGAATTCTCTCTAGAATTGTCAGTTTCGGAGTTTGAAGAATCCTCATCTTGCGTTGCATTATTGTCGTCAGCCCTCACGGGTTCCACTTCTAAGTGCAAAGACGAGTCTGAGCCATCGTCGGAAGTGGAGGCTTGTCTCTCGACCGCTCCGCGCGACGTGTCCGACAGCGCGGTGCTGTCCGTTTGATCACTAGAGCCACAGTTATTTTCAGTGTTCTGTTTGGTTTCTGGAGTAGACACAGTAGTTCTACTGTTCGGTAGTAGCAACATCTCGTCTGATGATGGTTTATCGTCCTTATTTGTTGGATTCCATCCTCCAAAAGCATACTTAGAAATATCTTTCTCGGGTATACCTAAGCCATTTGGTAAGACTGGTTTTATATCTTCCATTTTCCTATACTTTTTGTATAGTTTGATCGAACCATACATCATGCATATTACTGCACAAATAGCAAGAAGGATAATAATCATAGTTAGTCGGTCCTGGCTTTTACAAGTTACCGGGGCTGATTGACTCCATGGACCAGGATACTCAAGGAGTCTTCTGTTCTGTTCTGAAGGTAACTTTACTTCTGGTCTGTCAGCTAGTATGCCGTAGTAAGGATCTTCGTCATAGTTTACTGCTCTGACTTCATAGGTTTCACTTTCATCTACACCTACACAAAGTTGTATTAAAGAAAAGGACAAATCAGTTGTATTGAATATCTCTATTTTAGGCGCAGTTCTTTCGTCTATTACTCTTCTTATTTGGTAGACATCCACAGTTCCTCCAGGCTTATCAGGAACTTCCCATGTCAAGTAATCTTGAGTATTTGTTATTGTGGCGTGCAATCTACTGGGTGGGCCAATTCTTGTCCTGACAAAGATGCCATTGTCAGGGCTGGGCTTAGAACAACTTCCAATTGCTGAATTACAAGCCTTAACAGTAAATGAATAATTGGTAAACCCCTCAAGGCTAGTCAGTTTTAGCTCCATTCTAGAACTATTTCTTCTCTTCTCATCTTTAGACAGTTCACTTGGGGTCCAAGTTCTCAAATCTTTTCCATAGTTTGAAATGACATATTGTCCTATTATGCCATTTTTATGAATTGGTGGATCCCATGCAATTATTAACGAGTCACTCTGCACATCAGAAATAACAACATTTCTTGGACTAGTTGGTGTATCTTCAATCGTAGTCACTCCTGTGGAAGCATTTTCAATTGTTTTCAGCCCATATGTAGTGTTCAGTGCCAGGAAAAACTGATAAGTTGTATAAGGTTTCAGATCAGTTATGTTTACTTCCATCTGTTCTGGGTTAGAAACATAATGTGTAGATTTGTTTCCAAAAGAAGGGTCACACTTATTGCTTGTGTCTAAGACAGGGCAGTATGTTATTAGATATCCTTTTATGGTACCTTTTGGTAGAGTACAGGACATTGTCCAGGTGATTTTGACAAATGATTTTCCTGGAGCGTCATGATTCACTTTTACAGGAAACCCATATATTGGAATACCATCTTTATAAATGTCACAAGATGCCCATGTCATGCCACTAGTTTTTAATCCATAATTAGCTGATATAGCAAACTGATACCTTCTGTCTCTTGGCAAATTGATGACATGAGTGTTCTGATTAGGATCCAAAACAGTGAAGTTCATGCGTCCTGTACAAATTTGACTAGTGTTATGTTGACACCAGAATAGTGTATAGTTGTCAATATTTTTGATGCCAACCCATGATAATTTATATGTACCATTTTCATAGGCTAGTTTAGTAAATGAATGTACATTTAGTGCTTCAGTATCTACTTTCGATGGGATGTAAAGGTGACTGCTGTTAACAGATGAGCCAATTGCGTTATTGGACCAAATGGACACATCAACAGCTTCTAAAGTTGCATCATTCAGTATGACATAACTCAAGCTTTTGTTTCTATCTGGTAACAATGTCTGTGGGTTCTTGGAGCCTTGCATTGCAACTACTTTGTAGGTAAAGTTTGCACCAGCCTCCTCATACTCTTCAAGTTGTTTCCAGTACACATATATCACTCTTTTATTATCATAAATAGATTGGTCGAATGCTCCAACAATAGTGTCTGGTGGTCGCCGGGGCTTCTCACTTGCAGTTGTGAACAGCACATAAGTGAAATCAGACCAGAATTTATCTTCAGTGGCCAATTCTGACTTTATGTATATCCTGACCTCATATGACATGTGTGCATAAGGTAGGTTGGAGAGCAAGAAGTTATATGTCTTGTTCTTTGGGGGCAAGTTTGATGCATCAACACTGCGGAAGTAAGCTGTGTTATCAATTTTAGCAATTTGGTACTCTATCCTATGCACAATTGGGCACGGCAGAAAGTCATACATGTTGTTTGGGATCCTCCATTGAAGCATCACACTGTGTGTGTCGTTACTCTGCACTTTCAATTGTTCTGGTGGATCAGGCTTCACTACAGAGAAATGGTCAATTGTAAAATTCTGTGTGTTATTCCCAAAAGAATTTTCAGCTTTTAAATGAAAATAGTAATGATCTTCCATCTGTTTGTACCTAGGCTGGCTGGTTGTACTCCATGAACACCATTTCAATTTGCCAATCCTGTTTGCATTACAAGCCTCAACCTCGTTTCCATTTATCAAAAATGTTAATGAGTAACTTGTTACACTGTATGTCTCTGGGGAGGTCCAGGTACAGTTCAGCTCATCGAGGTTCTTAGATATACATCCAAAGTCAGTGACGTCGGAAGGAGGGACGTCCACCAGCACTCTGCTTGTGCACTGCTGGTTTGTCACTGTGTTTCTGCAATAGTATGTGTATACCTGTTTCTCCAAATGTTCAATATACAACCTTCTTGTAGTCACATTCACTTTTTCCGAGTCTAAAAGTTTTCCACCAAGGTGAAACTCCAAGTAATCAGCAGTGCCTTTCTCGGCCACACAAAAGATTTCCAAAGGCGTCCCATAAAGTAGCTTGATCATACTGTCCGGGTACACAGCGACTGAAATGTTTACTCCTTGACACCTCGAAAATATGCACGGTAAACTGATCAATTTTATTACAATACACCACATCCATAGTCCGAACTGCGGCCCCCTTTGGAACCCTTTGCACTTTCTTCGGGTACTTGTACATTTAGTTGCCATAACTGCTGTGTTAATCTGTCACTCCATCACGAACTGGTGCACTGGTTTCAACTAAACCGATCGCGGCGAGGGACACATTCCTTGTTTTTTTTTTATATCGCGAGCTAAATGGCGCACCGATGGTCTCAACACGATGACACACACTGACTGAGCACCGTCACTATACGCGCACCACATTTATTTATCAAAAGCTACTATTATCCGGGATCGAGAACTCGACAAAAGTTGTAAGCGCGAGACCGGAACGCTTATAATTGTTCTGCATTGAAAATTTTATAACGCCTGCAGTACAGTACTTACATAAAATAGAAGAAAACTTTGGGAGTATTGAAATTCTTAGAAAAGCCAACTTCAGTTCAGTTCGTGCAGTTGCAGCGATTGACGGCGGTGTTGCTAGCCACAGAGCATGTAACTTTTTGCTAGCTACCTATGTTTGATTGACCATTATTTTTATTTTCATGATCAAAATTATTATTCTCGGCAAAATCTGGAATACGATGACCTATTTAGAAAGGAAAACATTAAGCAATGAAAATACGCAGTATCCTATTGACTACCCAACTAACTCGTTTTCATTTGCTCGCTTTACATATCAAATATTATGGATTAAAAGAACAATAATTTCGTAACCATAGACGTATAAAAAAGGACGACTTCGCGCCACACATATCGAAAGTGAAGCACCGTACCGATCTATACTCATTTGCTCGATTTACATATCAAATATTATGGATTAAAAGAACAATAATTTCGTAACCATAGACGTACCTATAAAAAAGGACGACTTCGCGCCACGCATATCGAAAGTGAAGCACCGTACCGATCTATGTGTGCGTGATTTGAGTACCTACCTGCAAAGACGTCGTTGCTCGTGTCACTTAATGGCGGCCGGTCGGCCTACTATGATGTCAATGTGTGCGTGAGGCGTGTTTGTACAAACGGTCCGGTTAAGTACTTACTGTGCTTCACTTTCGATATGCGTGGCGCGGAGTCCTCCTTTTTTTTTAGTCTATGTTCGTAACCATAATCATGTTTATTATTTTCAAGTTCTAAGAATAATATTTGAAATCGTAAAACGGTCACAAACTGACAGTTCATAATAGTTCATATAGTGACCGTTTTACGATTTCAAATATTATTCATAATATTATCCTATTATGATTCTGCCAAAGTGGCCGTTTTAGCCCTTTAGCCTAGGCATGCCTGTCCCACAGCAAGCATAAAAGATTTTCTGATGAAATTACAATTCAAGACCGTATTATGTATACAAACAAATAAGTACATAAGTTCACGGCTTCTTCCTATGGGGGTACGTAGGCAGGAACTACAGAACGCCACCTGCTACGATCCTTACATGCCTACTGTAAGGATCGTAGCAGGTGGCGTTCTCTAGTTCCTGCCTACGTACGTTCGACGTTCGTGCCTACGAATTAAAATTATGTAAAATGACTAAATATGTGTTTATTTCGGTTGTTCATATCATTATAAGAATTCACTTATAGCATTTAATGCTTATTTTTATTTAAAAAACTATTAGATCAAAAAAAAACTCCATACTATCGTACACACGGCTACACATCAAGCTATACATTTCCAGTTTACACTAACCTCTCGTTGTAAGGAAATCCAATACAATGCGAGATCAGCTTACACTGGAAATGTATAGCTTGATCTGTAGCCGTGCGTACACGACGTCCAATCTTCTTCACGAAGCGACAAGTTTCCTAAGCTGCAAATTTTGATGAAGTTATTGTAAATTAGTGTTTTCTTAGAGGTGCACAATCTTATCATTATAAGATTCTGCACCTCTAAGAAAACACTAATTTACAATAACTTCACTAAACTTAACTAACTACTGTCTTTACTAACTTAACTTAACTTTGGATTGTTGTGTTGGACGTTGGATTAATAGGGTATTATTTTAATTTACTAGGGACCAACGATGGAAATTGGCAACATTCCATTTGACAGCGACTGAAGTTAGCAACATGCAGTTGAAAACAAATCAATAATAAACTGGAAAATGCTGCCACACCAATAACATTCCCTAGAACTTGGGAAAAGTACGCGGCATTAGATTCAATATAAGTGGTGTGAAGTGTCGCGTCGTTTGGCCCTAACGCTGTTTGTTTCCAAAGCATTCAAAATATTCTGGCTTAATCCGTCTTGTATCCGATCATAATAAAATTATTCTATGTATCCGAAATAAACAAACATGTGACTTTGACAAATTTGACTTATCTGACATTAGTGACACTATAAATAAACGTTTGAAAACTGAGACAATTGTCTTTCTTTCGTTTATTTTCAAATTCAAACAAATTGGTATTATTATTTTTTTATTTCGACAAAACGTTTCCATAATATAGAAATCAAAATTGGACATATTTATTTTATCAGCAACTTCAAATTATATTTTAACGATGCTCCGATTAAACTTGATATTGAACTGTGTTTTGACAATACAATTATATAATGCTAGGCGCTAGCTAGTACTTTCAGAACGGAACTGCAACCTTCATCAGTGTTGATAAAAATAATTTAGTTTAATTTCATACATTTTGAGTGTAATATTTAAAGAATCAATTATGTGAATGGCATAAGATACAATGGATGATAGTAACTTACACTCTTTGGGATATACAACGAAAACAGCAATCATAAAACTCCGTGATGATATACGAAATGTTATAGAAGAGCACAGGAAGAAAAATCCAACTGGGTATGATAATGTTTTATTTTTCCATGATTCCAGGCATTAATAGAATGCTCATGCACAAAGATGGAACACAATTATGTGTGTGGTATAATATGTAGGTAGGTATGTCATAGTAATGATAGCTCCGGTCACAAGTTTTTGAAATTTAATTTTTTTTTTATGTTTCAGGTATGGGTTGGTACGGAGTATTATTTCGTTTTCATCAGAGAAAGTGCTGTTGTCAGGTGTCGCTTACACAATAACATTAGTGTACATAGTGTGCTTGATTCTTACATACCTTCTTGGTGAATCTGTACAAGCCCATGCCTATCTACTATGGGAAGCATTTTTCTTAATTGTAATATTGTTAGTTAACTTCTTAGTGGCATTCAATGAAGAGTATTTATACAGGAATGAAATACCTCATAGAGTAAGGAAAGTTTTAGGTAAGTGTACAAAATATTTATTTGAATAAGTGGGTACCTACTGATAAGTGTAGTTGTGATTATTAACTTATTAATTTATTTCTAGTGGCTTAGTTAGGTAGCTCTATAGGGGTAATTTTGAAGTCATATCATCAGAATACAAATCTAAGACGACCCACTGACCCAAATCTGTATCTTTCCTCACATTTTTTTTTTCATATTATTAACCAAATGCCGTAATTTCAGGAACAATTAGAACACCATTGTGTCTCGCATAGCTCTGCGTTTCTGGCAGTCAAGAGGTTAAACATAATATCTTTGTCAGTCCGTTTATATATCAACACTAGTTAACACAGGGACTGCTTGTATAATAATATAATAAATGTTAGTCATTGCTTCTTAATTAAAGGTGTGATTTGATTATGAAGCAGTATACTCTTAAGATTTATTTATATTCCTTTCCTCTGCACATAAGCCTTAAGCTGAACATAAGCCTCTCCCAATAGGATACACACACACACAAGGACACAGGACACATTCAATTCATTTTGGTTTAATTTGAAATCATTGGCATTCTTCCAGGGTTGAAAGTACTCATTATCATAAACAACTATGTATACTTTGTTAGTAGGTCAAATAAAATGATTGAATGCCAGACAACAGACATAGGTAATAGAAAATCTATTGTTTGCGGTCACCGTGTGCCCGCAGTGGCAATCAATGACTTAATGGCTAATTTTTCAATCATCATATAACTTTTATTCATGGAATAAATATGGCGGTTTGATAGCTTTTGTATAGAAAATATGTCTCAATTAGATTTATTTTATAATTTTAGTTTTAAAGTTATTTAAGAAAATAGACGAAAATTGACCATATACCATATTACCACCCCTTATCTCTGAAACTACTGATCCTAATTTTGTTTTTAATACAGAAATTAGTTTATATCTATAGATTACAGGAAAACCTATAAGAAGTCTTAAAATCGTAAATCTCTCAATATTGTACAAACAAACTTACATTTGCAGTTGTAATGTATTTGAGAATATTTTTTTCAACTACGATGTTAAGTTTGTTCTTGGGATTAATTCATCCCACCTACAGAACCCTTCATTGTGCGTGGTGTGACACGCACTTGGCCTGTTTTTTTAGGGTTCTGTACCTCAAAAGGAAAAACGGAACCCTTGTAGGATCACTTTGTTGTCCGTCTGTCTGTCAAGACCCTTTTTCTCAGGAACGTGTAGAGGTATCAAGTTGAAATTAATTTCAAATATGTAGCTAAGTCTATGGTCCCTTGGAGTTCTAAAAAAATCAACCTTCTATATCAATGAAATAAAATAAATTATAAAAAAAACAAGAACCAAATGTTCTATGAAATATTTTTTGGGAAACGAAATTCTATGAAATTTCGGTCTGCGAAACAAGGGGACAATCTCTACAGCTTTATTACTAGTATACTTAGATATAGATATTAATTCAAAAGGATGTTATTCTTTGTTTTAATGCTGTTTAATTAATTACAGAAACATTGGATGATGCCATAGAAAGTTCAAAATGGAAAGAGAATCATTATCCTCATTTATGTGCCCCATATTCACCATGTGTGATCCTGCAGTGGACATATCGAGATTGTAAGAAAGCTTTATTTTTGACATTTACTATAGGCAGAGACTGACTTGCAACATTTGTTTGTAACATATCGAGTCTTTGTAACGCGTTACAGTAGTCAGTGCGGCGAGCCACCACCACCACCAGCTTGCGAGATCTCGGCTATATTTACCGAGATTAATCTCGGCCGAAAATCGAACGAGATCTCGCGAGCTTAACGAGGTTGCATTCCCGATATACAACTAGGACGCAGTAGGGGGCAGAAGGTGGCAACGTTATTTATTATATTTTTAAATTTTATTTTTCAATACAATTTAGTTACATATTATACAATACAATAACACGTTACCTTACCTTTAAAGTTTTATGAGCCAAGGTGGAGGAAGCAAGCACGCTCACAACATATTACTTACTAGCTGCGCCCCGCGGTTTCACCCGCGTAGACCGGGATAAAAAGTAGCTTATGTGTTAATCCAGGGTATAAGCTATATACATACCATATTTCATCCAAATGGTCCAGCCGTTTGCGCGTGAAGAAGTAACAAACATACACACACTCACAAACTTTCGCCTTTATAATATTAGTGTGCTGTGATGTGATGATTGAGGTACTTAAAAAAATTGAGATATGATGGAATATAATTTTTTAAGTATCAATAGTAGTAATCGTGGCATCAGTGGCGTTCGGCTCTTAAGTGCAGGCCAGCCTACAAGACAAGTAGCAGGACTGACTGCCCAAGATCTGGGGGCTTACTATGAGCTCTTATAGCAGGGCAGAAGTTGAACGTTTCCAGTGAGAGAGAGAGATGGTGGCATAGATCATATATAGCTCCGTCTCTCTCTCTCTCTCTCTCTCTCTCTCTCTCTCACTGGAAACGTTAAACTTCTGCCCTGCTATAAGAGCTCATAGTAAGCCCCCTGAACACATACTTGAATTATCACTTGGTTTTAAGTTATGGTAGTTCATCATCATCTTCGTACCCTTGTTCCATGTTACGTGGGGTCGGGTCGGCGCAACATATTTTCATCTTCCATTCTCCCCTGTCAACCGTCACACTATCATTCACTCCCTTTTCTTTATCATTCCTCACACAAATCATTATTTTAGTCACATACGTTTCAATCCCCCTCATCACATACCTATATACCAAGCCCAACGATTTCTTTTCAACTATTCTGTTACTGGCGCTACCTGTATGGTAGTCCAAAACGTCATATACGAGGTATAACATAAATAACGCACAACCTCTTAAGGGGTACTCATTATTATGAACAACTTTTACTTAGGGACCAAACCTGAATTCGCGGAAAAAAATCAGCTGACCAGCCAAATCCAGCTGGCATTTATCTACATCAAACTCGTCAAAATGTAGGGAGCAGCAGATTTTTTTTTTCGCGATTTCCGATTTGGTCTCATAGTAAAAGTTGTTCATAATGGTGAGTACTATGACCCCTTAAGAGGTTGTGCGTTATTTATGTTACACCTTGTTTAAAGGCGGGTATTATTTCAGCAACTATAGTGAACCTGCCATGGGCGTTGCTGGTGGAAGGAGACGTGATAGTGCTGAGACCAGGTCAGGAGGTGCCCGGCCATTGCCGAGGGTTGCAGCCCGAGGACCCAGAGCAGTTCTTCGGACAGATCTTCCAGCCTACAACAGCAGTAATTACATTGTTTATTGCGTACTATAGTATAGTTAAAATCTCGCTGCAGACTCGGTCATAAATCATTCGAGTGTTTCGCTCCCTTTCCCACTCACGGGCCTTATGGGCAGGCCACGCCCACACGTAGTCCTGTGCATTACTACAGTCGATGAGTGATATCGATAGTATTATATATTTATAAATGGGTGATAGAAATAAATACACATTTTTTTTTATTTTACTACCGAATTTACTACAAAGCATATTAAATATATAAACAAAAGAACGTATATATAAAACTAAAAATAGAAAATTAAAATTCTTCGTCTGAGTCATCGTCATCATCATCCACATGAATGATGAACTTTTCGCATAAATGTGCTTTTCTTAAGTCTTCATCTTGCAGCAATTCTGCATGTTCCACACATTTTTGCAGTAAAAACACATTAGTACTCATTAGTTACCCTGCATACTTAATGAATGCAGTATGTTTACGTGATAACCTTAATGATTCTGTTATCGATAATG
The DNA here is from genome assembly GCA_905163495.3 of Cosmia trapezina. Taxonomy (NCBI): domain Eukaryota; kingdom Metazoa; phylum Arthropoda; class Insecta; order Lepidoptera; family Noctuidae; genus Cosmia; species Cosmia trapezina. The sequence continues at coordinate 5,812,429 of LR991030.1, forward strand.
GCCTTGAGCGCGCGCAACTAGCGCACATCCCTACTCCGATTATGATTTATGACCAAGTCTGCAGCGAGATTTTAACTATACTATAGCTTTTGCCCGTGGGGAGGGTAGGGAGTGCAATTTAAATCAATGGTGTAAAAGTTAAGTATATTTCATATGACTCGCGCTCATGTGCAAGTTGTGCAACGACTATGCTACGACGTAATTTTGGCTGTTATGCCTTCGTAAATACAACTAGTATTTTTATTTTCATAAAAAAACATCAAAACTTATTCGCGTATTTCTTACATAAGTGATAATAGGTACGACACGAAAAACTTGTACGTAAAGTAAGTTTTTATAAGAGGTAATATGTAAACAAATAGTAGTTTATGAAACTGTTGTATGTAGGCGAGGTTTTTAATAGTATCACACGACTACGAGTGTTTTAATACCTAGTTATGTGCAGTTTCATATACTACTTTATCTACTCTGATCATTGGGATTGGCGTCAAAACCCAGCACAACACCGCACATGCGCTAAAGCGGGCGCCACAGACAAGTAAAAATTAGAATCAAAACTTATAGAAATGACGCGCCCCGCATATACGTTGCATTAGAAAAAATCATTGATGGAAACTCCTTGGTGATATTAACTTCTTGAATTTCTTATTATTCTGTTAGAGAAAAAGTGTTACATACATATGTATAACACGATTCTATTCTTACCCGACTACGGCAAAGCCAAAAGGAAGGGTTATGATTTTAGCAGTCTATGTTTCAGTATTTTGTTTATAAAGTAAAGTGATTCGGACGCGCACCCAAAAGATTTCCCCCTACCACAGATTAATATAGATGGGACACTCCGCAGTTTAGGTATGAAGCTACAAGTACGCGGCGGACCCCGTCCGCGGGGCTAATTCAGTAGGTCAGAAGGTATAAGAGTTACGCGATAAAAGAGAGGCAACTTGTAGTTGAATATAACTGTAGGTAATAAGCGTTGTGCGACCTGAATTGCACTTTATTGTGTCGTAGCAAGAGTCGCTTTTTATTTAAATGATTTTGCGGAGTGTCCCATCTGTATTAATCTGTGCCCCTACCAAAAATCGCTCAGAGCGCCTAAAGAAGTTTTCACTTCAGAAAAAATTCAGACATGCCTCGAAATGGTCTGTCTACTGTTGGATAGGAATTCGTTTTTTTTTAATAATAATAAAATATAAAAACTTTATTGCTAAATTAGTTTACAAAGATTTTACATTGGCCCCAAACTAGGCAAGCCTACGACGAATCGGATATGAGTTTTAAAGTTTCATAGCGAAAGTTGTTGGTATGACGGGTAGTATCTAAAAAAATGTTGACTTCAGCGCCATATAGTGGGAAAATGGCCCCGAGCAGACCGTATGATGCGCCTTAACGGATGCAGGTAACTAAATCGCAAACCTGTATGTTATTTACAGCAAAAAGACAACTTTAGCACGCCCCGGATCCGAACACCGCATCGTAACAAAGCGTATAGAATGTGCGAGACCCCCTACCTGAAGAACCTGAAGTTAGCCCTTGAACAGGCCACCATCAGGCCTGTGACTGTGTTTGAGAAGCAGAGGTACCTGGTAAGCATCCTTTGAGAATATCTAGAAAAATCATAAATGTAATGTGCATGTAGGTGTACTATAGATTTACAGGACATGGTCTGTATAACGTATAATAATAACAGCCGCACGAGTCGATCGATCAGGTTAAGCTACGCTTGCCGCGGTCGGTCCGTGGATGGGTGCCCCCTCCGTGCCTCGGAAAGCATGTTAAGCCGTTGGTCCCGGCTGTCATTCTTGGATCTTTGACGGTCGTTACGGGCCGTCAGAAGCCCGAACGTCTGACAACCAGTCTTACCAAGTGGTATCGTGTTATCCAGTGACTGGGTTATGGAGGTCACATAGACAGTCACTCTATGTAAAATACTGGTATTCAGCTGCATCCGGTTAGACTGGAAGCTGACCCCAACATGGTTGGAAAAAGGCTAAGCAGATGATGACTTATGATTTAATTGAAAGCCTGTCGGGGACCGGTGACCGGTGGCGCTAGTGGTGACAGCCATCTTCGTCTGTCACTTTACCACCTACCAGGCGTTACGCACTGACCAAGATCTATCTTACTTTAATAAGGCCATACCCATAATATGTTGCAGTGTACAGTAAAAATAATGGAAGGCATAGTACTGCCGCTTGTCATATCACTGGTGGTGATAGCCAGCTTGTTCGTCACTTTTACCACCTACCAGGCGTTACGCACTGGACCAAGATCTATCTAACTTTAATAACGCCGTAATATGTTGCAGTGTACAGTGAAAATAATGGAAGGCATAGTCCTGCCGCTTTTCATATCACTGGTGGTGTTAGCCAGCTTGTCCGTCACTTTTACCACCTACCAGGCGTTACGCACTGGACCAAGATCTACCTAACTTTAATAACGCCATAATATGTTGCAGTGCACAGTAAAAATAATGGAAGGCATAGTCCTGCCGCTCGTCATATCACTGGTGGTGTTAGCCAGCTCCGTCCGTCACGTTTACCACCTACCAGGCGTTACGCACTGGACCAAGATCTACCTAACTTTAATAACGCCATAATATGTTGCAGTGCACAGTAAAAATAATGGAAGGCATAGTCCTGCCGCTCGTCATATCACTGGTGGTGATAGCCAGCTTCGTCCGTCACGTTTACCACCTACCAGGCGTTACGCATTGGACCGAGATATACTTTCTGCAGACGATCGCCGCCTCGCTGCCGTTACTGCAGATTGTGTTCCCTATTGCCTGGGTCACTTTGAACTGCTATGGGTTGGCTAGGTAAGAGTGTTTTGCTTGGTTTTAATATTGAAATTCAACGGGCCTCTCTCACTACGCGGCAAAGACCACGAGTTGTCGCAATACCGATCGCTATATTAGCCACAGAAGGACAAAATCTGGCCGCAACAGGTCTTGGCCGCGTAATGCGCGAGATCTACGTTCCAGAAACTTGCTCCGTGTTAATGGAGCTTTAGGAATAATGAAAGCAACTGTATTTCTGAATGAGTGGTATAATTACTTATCACAGAGAGCTCTCTTAAAAACTTTCTTTAATCGTTCTCGACAGACCGAAATCTCTTCCTTTGCTTGTCTTAAAAAAAAAAGGTTGGTAAAATGTATAAAATTGTCCTCTTATCCTGCCTTTAATATCCGCGTGCAAATATAAAGTCAAGTTACTGTTTTGTTTAAATTAATTATTGATCATAATCATGCAGTCATGAAACAGATAATCCCATTAAAATTGTATTTTTGAATTAAATAAATGTCAATACAATAATGAAAAATTAATAAAAATAATAATCATAAATGTCAATAATAATCATGTCAATAATGGGAGAGATTCGCCACACAATAAAAATAACAATCTTTAAACTTATTTATAACTTTTCTCGTTTTGGTAGTGTTAAAGCTTAAATTGTCATATGGTAATTACTACTAACAAATTATTGATCTTTTTGGCAAAAGTTTTGGCAGTTGAGCTTAAGTTTGTTCTCGTACTTTTATTTCCAGATTCAAGCTCTTATCAGAAACTCGTCAAAAATACGTCCGTCCAAAGTCGTGTTCTATATCGGAAGACGCAAGCGATCCCCTGATCCAAGCCATGAGCGAGTCCAACCTGCAGCCCGAGAGCCTCAAATCTTTGGGCAGGACCTTCTTCAGCATCCTGACCGGGAGAGAAAACATGGTCTGCAGGACTGCCAATATTGTACATGTGCTGGGTTCTCTATCGGTGAGTTTATATTACTTACTAGCTTTTTCCCGCTTCGCTCCCGTGGTCTATTCCACAGGAACTTTGCGTTTTCCGCCATACCATTGTCTATGTCACTTTATGGCCCACTAGCTTTTGCTTTAGTGAAATTTCTTGTTTCCCCCGTCTCAACCCGTCGCATCGCATCGCCCGAACACGCTGTTACTTCGTTTTCGTTTAGCGTTCTTTATTCTGACTTTTTTCATTTTGCGCGGCTCCTAAGGGTCGTAGCGTGATGTTAAATAGCCTATAACCTTCCTCAAAACTTGGGCTATCAAATGCAAAAATATTTTTGAAATACGACTGGTAGTTCCAGAGATTACCCCCTACATACAAACTTACAAACAAACACCTGTTTATAATGTTATTATAGATGAACATGTCTTTGCAAAAAATCACGTAGATCCAGTGCTCCGTTTCTGCGTGAAAGACGTACAAACAAACACACTTTCGAATATTCATAATTTATGGTAGGATAAAATAAATATGTATATTGGAAGACGCGAGTGACCTTCCTCGGCATACTGTCCGGGAGAGAAAACATGGTCGGGTCATTGTCGGTGAGTTTTTGTTAATTTTTAGGGGTACAAGAATGATGTTTAGCTTATTTTATGATATAGTGCGCGCGCAAGTGCTAATCACCGCCTGAAGTATGTGAGCGGTGAGACGGGGGAGGGCGCGATTGACAAGATTGGCAGACTGAGTTAACTTGGCCTTTGTCTACCTCCCCCGTCTCACCCCTCACATACCTCTGGCGGTGACTAGCACTTGCGCGCACACTGTAGTACGTTGTTTTTGCTTTTATTAAGCTGCCAAAAAATCAGCTGTTCCGTATATTTATCTCTATCAAACTCGTCAAAATGTAGCAGATGATTTTTTTTCTCGTGATTTTAGATTTGGTCCCATTGTAAAAGTTGTTCATAATGATGAGTACAATGACCCCTTAAGAGATTTCGTGTATGAATAGATACACCTATATATTTTTCTCTTCTTCCCCAGGCTCTAAGCTGCGTAGACAAAAAAGGCATCCTATCCTGGCCGAACCCCACAGCAGAGAAGGTGTTCTTTCTCCGCAACTCCAGTCCATCATCACACAACTCCAGTAAGACGAGCCTGGTGGGGTCTATGGGGCACCAGAGTGATGAACATATCGACGCGCCTGTTGAGGGCACGAAGACGGCTGAACCTTCTACTATTGCTGAGGTTGGTACATAATGCAAGCAAAATGTTCAAAATGAAATAGAGAGCGCCAGTTCGTTATGATTCTTGTACGATAGACGCAAGAGAAAAGGAATCGAAAATGTGTTTTTTAAGATCGAATTTTGGATTTCCATTGATATGCGCATCGTCATCGTATCTTTGAACGTTAACCACGATTATCATTTGAAATGGTGATTGGCTTCGGTTGCGAACTCTTTAACTGTCTTATTACAAAATTCAAGGGACTCTTCTCTTGGCGTGTTTGCCAACTCTTCGCCGATGACGAGAATTCCTATATTTATTATTATTCTTCTTAACCAGTAATGAAATAGCCCTGAATTACCCAGGTTTTGGACTTGACCCACGACCAGAACGCGCCGTTCTGCGTGGAATTCGACGACCAGCGCTGGCGACAGCACTTAGCGCGACTGAAGCCCCTTGGCTTGGCCGCGCTACTCAACACGTGCGCGCCCGCACCCAGACACACGTATGCGCACTTCTGCGCACATCTCACCTGCGAGGCGCAGTACAGGTATCGTATCTATATATATTAAAGGAAGTCGTGTTAGTTACACTATTTATAACTCAAGAACGGCTGAACCGATTTGGCTGAAAATTGGTGGGGAGGTAGCTTAGAACCAGGAGACGGACATAGGATACTTAAAAAAACCGATAAAACGTGGTACAACAACGGCTCGACCGATTTAGATGAAATTTTGTGTGTATATTTGAATCGATTCCTAGATGGTTTGAAAACACAATTGGACCCGGTAGGTGGCGCTGCAGTCGGGTTTAGGATCGTTCAGACAGGACAACGTGTCGGGTAGTCTTTATATATTATAAAGTCGATTTTCGTGTCTGTCTCTATGACCGCTTTGTTCTTCTAAACTACACAAAGGATTTTGATGCGGTTTTCACCATCATTAGGGAATTTTCCGGAAGGTTTATATGTAAAGAAATATAAAGAAAGAAATCTCGATGTTTTGTCAAGTCGTAAAAACCGTGCGAAGCAGGGGCGGGTCGCTAGTTGTATTGTATAGCATACTTTTTTTTGGTATTCTTAACATTTAAACATTACAACATTGAAAACTTGTTTTCGTAAAAAACCTGAAAAATTGGTTGGAACTTTGACGGGGAAGCGCCAGGGTAACCCGCGAAATTTAAATTTTCTTACGTTTTTTGCAATTTGCAAGTCAATATTAAGCGTATGTTGATCAAAATATGATTCGCTAACGTAATAAGTATGTATATATTATACAGGGTGTTTGGCGCATGGACCGACACAATTTTTTGGGGGATTGGGGGGGTCATTTGCTAGGTTTCACCTAAAGACCTCCATGTCCTAAGTGTGACGGTAATTGAGATATGTTTTTTTTTGTTCTTTCTTTGAATTACGCAAAATCTCGCCTTTGAATCGATATATTTTTTTTGTTTATGGTTGCAATAGAACAAAATAAATTTTATAATAGTCTGCAATGTATTTTTATTCTAAGTAAATTATTATTTGATGTAATTGATCAGTAGAAAATGACTTACGTGCTTCCAAAGTCTTAAAAATGTTTAAATGTATGAAAAGTTACTACTCTTAAATTCATTTTTTTTTTTTTTAAATAAAGCCATTTTGACCTTATTTTTATCTCAAAAAGTTCTTTAGCTTGTACCCTTTCTAAGGGTATGCTACACGCTATGAAAAACAATTCAAATGTAGTCAAAATACTAGTTAGAGAGTCAGTTATGGAGTGTTTTAAGAAAAGACTTATTACGGTTACTATATTTTTTTATTTTATTTCGAATAAGAATACATTGTAGACTATAATAAAAATTATTTTGTTCTTTTACAACCATAAACAAAAAAAATATATCGATTCAAAGGCGAGATTTTGGGTAATTCAAAGAAAGAACAAAAAAAAATAAAACTATTACCGTCACACTTAGCACATGGAGGTCTTTAGGTGAAACCTAGCAAATGACCCCCCCAATCCCCCAAAAAATTGTGTCGGTCCATGCGCCAAACACCCTGTATACATAATTATAATCAATAAAGTCATAAATACAACTCTTTAAGACCAGACAATCCTATTGAATGACTATTTCTTCATGAAATATTCATTCAATAGGATTGCGTGATCTTGACATTTGAGGATTATAGAAACTTAAAGAGTTGTATTACTGATTCTAATGATTATAATTCTGTAAATACACATCTGTTATGGTCGCGAATCATACTTTAATCAACACTGAACATACTACTGACTTGCAAATTGAAAAAAACGTAAGAAAATTTTTATTTCGCGGGCTACCCTAGTGCGCTTTATCTCCGAAACCAGAAAATTCCTAGGTAAAATCAATTTTTAAAAAATGGTCGCAATGACGGAAAACATGTCTCTGACTCTCGGCTTCGTTAACGCTTGGCTAAATATCAATTGCCGTGCCCCAAGCGCGCGGCTACAAATTGATAAAATGATACTTACAATGAAAAAGTCATACATGTTCTCTGTCGAATAAATGCGACACGAGCGGAAATATGTCGACACGACACAAGCTGTCAAAATGTTAAACGTCTTTTTACAACCGTAATATTATGTATTACTATTGTTTTATTATGTATTATGAGAGGTTTTCGTGTGTGGCTAAAACCAAAATTGTATTAGGTTAAGTGTTTTGGAAATAATAAATAAATAATAATAATAATAAATGTACAATTTGTATTCGCTAACAAATTGTCGGCATTTCCGTTACAGTGAAGACCTAGTCCCGGTGACGAACAGACGATGCCTGTGCGAGTTAGCCAAGCAGATCGGATTCACGGACGCCGTCACCGAGTCCTACCATGTGCAGGAATGCCTCGCGATATTTAGACAATTGGTAAGTCCCTTTAAACTTGGTGGCGCTAAGTGTAACAAACACTTATTTTCATTCAGCGGCCAATGGAGTTCCTTGCTGAAAACTTTGCCGCGAGATGACGCTAAGTGTTTTTTCTTGTCGCCGATTAGCTATGTCCACACTGTGCCTTTTTTTGTTCATCAAGGGCATGCGTCATAGCGCAGTCAACAGCGCACGTGAGGCATGCCCGTAACGCATGCGCGATGACACTTAAAAGCGAAGCGCGTGCTGTGAAAGAAAGAAAGAAAAATATTTTATTTGGGAAGTACACAGGAAGTCCAGTTTAGAAGGAGCATATAAAAGGAAAAAATAAATAACAATTCAAACTAAAAAAGAAGACCTGTGCGAGGCCGAAAAGGCTTCTATCTCAGCATAAAGCTGGGATATCCGCAACGCTGGTATTCTGACAGGGCCTACTGTGTGATGCCACGGACACACCACGGATAAATGATAAATGATTTATTTTCTGTAAGTAGGTTTGTACAACTGCGGAGCTCGTGGCTAAGTAATAACAGCCGCACGGGTCGATCCGTCAGGTTAAGCTACGCTTGCCGGGGTTGGTCAGTGGATGGGTGACCATCTTTACATACCGAGATTCCACCGTGCCTCGGAAAGCACGTTAAGCCGTTGGTCCCGGCTGGCGTTCGTGGATCTTTGACAGTCGTTACGGGTCGACAGAAGCCGAAAGGCTGACAACCAGTCTTATCAAGGGGTATCATATTACCCAGTAACGGGTTGTGGAGGTCAGATAGGCAGTCGCTCCATGTAAAATACTGGTATTCAGCTGCATCCGGTTAGACTGGAAGCCGACCCCAACATAGTTGGGGAAAGGCTAGGCAGATTGAAGTAAGTTTGTACAAACACTTTTACACGTCAATCATGTTTTTTTTTAAACTAGATGAAGTCGGCGTTTCCTGTCTGACTACTATAAATCTCAAGGGGAATAAAATAAAATACAAATACTAGAATACATAAACTGTGATACACGTTCCGGTGGATTTCTGTGCCACAAAGCGCTCAACAACAAGATGGCCATGAAGATGATAAGATCATGGGGATTCATCATCATGCATCATGATGATGATAAGATGGCAAGGAATGGTTCAGTGCTAAGGCACTATCCAAAACTTTCTCTTGGTTCTTTTTTTTCTGGAATTTCTTATGACCAAGTAAACCGCACATATTCCACCAAGTAAAATATTCTCGTCGCACATGTTTCCAAAAGCTGACAAAAACTACGACTGATCTAAATGACTATATTGGCGTTGCGTTCGTTAACGCATTCGATTATTGAAAGCGCCAAACGAAAGATGAAGACGAAAGTTGAAGATGAAAATGCACAGTGTGGACAAAGCTATTGGTCGCTTTGCCTTCAAGATGACTTTGACAAGTGTCAAACACACAGCGCTATCTCGCGGCAAAGTTTCCGGTAAACAGCGCCATAGGTATTAATTTGTATTAACTATTGTTATTTTGCCAGCAAGCGGACACAATACGTCGTGAAACCCGCTTCGTTCGTTCTCTGCAACTGAGCACGAAGGTCAAAGTTCCTCTGCCTCATATGCTGGCTGTTGTCGTGAAGGATCAAGCCAACCAGCTGCAGATGCTCACACAGGTGATGTTGAAAAGCACACGTTTTTCTTTTATTTATTAATATACCGGGCGTAAAAAGACACTTGCCGAAGCCGAAAACCACATATTCTACCACTCCACTGTTTCTGGAGTCCACTGTGGGAATCCACTGGTTCTGGAGATATTAAAGGTCAAAGTCGCATTTTTTTTTTACCTAAAACGTATTTTAAGTGTAATTTTTCTGAAGTACCTACGCGTACCGTAGAGCAAAGGGGCGGGGCTTAACTCCGTTTGCCTGGGTTCTCGTTACATTGCGCGTAATAAAAAATTGCTTTTTTTTATACCTAAAAATAAAAGTCGTTTCCCAGCAATAATTTTTGCGCAAAGCTACTTAGTTACATGTACAGTGGGCTGCGCCAATTGGGTACCCCAGTTGTATTAAAATTTTAATACAAGCCCACTGTATAGTATGCATAGTTGACGGCTTTGTGATGTGTCTTTTTACACCCTGTATACATACAATTTATAGTTTTTCTCTCTATTAACTAATTACCCAATAATAGGAAGTTATTTATTTTCTAAGACTATGCTTTGTATGACAGCACAGCACAAGTAAAGCAAAAAGTCTGGCGAAAATCATTAAGTAAATTGTATTTGCGTTTGGAGAATTGACAGTGACGTATATCGATGTATTACCACATTTTTTCAACGACAGTGTTAAGTTTGTTTTTGGGATAAATTCATACCAACTACGGAACCCTTCATTGTCCGTGGTCCGACACGTACTTGGCCGGTTTTTTCAATACATTTGACTAAACAACTGCACAAATGTTTACCAACGGCGCCTCCCTGTTAACGTCATTGAGCGCCAAAAGACCCTTGCAGCACTAGGATTGAGGGACTTTACTCACTTCGCTTTGCTTCTGCAGGGCACAGCCGACATAATCCTAGACTCTTGCGTGGACTACTGGAACGGGAAGGATCTCACGCAGATCTCGCCATCTGACAGGAAGAAGATCATCGACTTCTACCAGAGAAACTCACTCACGGCCTATTGTACCGCCTTCGCTTATAAGTATGTAGCACAATATTTGTTTTACACTTATTCCATCTAGCCAAAGATTTAAATCGTTAGATTTGCCCTCACCGTACTTAGGTTGCGCGTAAAAGTGTTGGTAATGAGAAAAGTGAGCTCACACATCCTTCATGAAACCATAGATACGATTTTCAGTATGAGTGAGCGAGACAATACTATTCAAATGTCAATGAAAGAGAAACGTGACTATCTATTGACGCGGTCAGGCAAATCTAACGATGTAAATCTTTGCACCTTTTTTCCAAATATCAAAATCGGCTCAGAGGTAGTGCCTTGAAAGCGTATAGTATGTCGTAGCTAGATATTAGAATTGATTATTTCATGAAATGGTTGTATTTCATAAAATAGAACATTGTCCGCTGGTCACATTCATTAGTGATCATATCGTAAAATTGTTCAATTATCCAGCGGTAGAGGCATTGATGTCGGTTTGTTTTTGTTGTGCATCGGTCCTAAAAATACTAAATAGTAAAGTAACTGTGACCAACTTGGATGTAGCGCTCGCCGTACGCTCCCGCGGCACCGCTCGCTTCGCTTGCTCTAACGCAACCCATTTGGTCGGGGTGCCTGTCACTAACGGCGTGAAAGGCTACAACTACTTTGCGATATGTCCAGTGGTCAGCTGGGAATGTCCGTAAATAATATGGCCATTTCTATGATGATTATTTCATGAAGGGTTCGGTCATTTCATGAAATGGTTGTGTTTCACGATAAGGCCAAAACTAGACAGTAAACGATATGGTTAATTTAAGTTGGCGATTTCATGAAATGGCCGAACACTTATTGAAATGATCAATTCTAAAATCTGGTCACGATATATACACATTCACTTATATAAGTAAATAATGTTTATTTACGTAAAACATATATGGCTTATCTATGAGCCCAAAAAGAGGGCTTATATTTTTCAGGCGTGGACTAGCTATAACTTAGATCCTCATTGTGTTAAGTACTACAAAAGATTTAAACATGTTCAATGCGTGTTTTATGACAGTCTTACGTCAAACTCCATAAATAAATGTTTTGTAACTGATCTCTATTCAGTTTTGTTGTCAGTCAATGTTTGACAGAGCTCATTTTAAGGCATAATATGTTTTCATCCAATGATTTTATAAGTAAAAAGATATAGACTACCTACCCAACATTCGGTGTTCAAAAACGGCACAATGTCGAACTATTCGATGACACGTGGAAGTAGGACAGCATGTCGTAATTATCGGCAGTGAAAAAGAGACAACACGACGAAAATGTGACTAATTAGCCAGATTTTGATGTGCCACTTGCGGAGCGTGTATAACCTATCTACCTCTTTTTACTTATACTATGCGTGCCAAATAAGAATAGTACTCTCAAGACGCCATTTTGTTCCGCAATACTCGCGAACTTCATTACCAATGCGTACTAATTTGACAGCTATCGTGTATTTGACAGTTATCGGCAATTTTAATTTGACACTAACGTGTGAAGTTGGCAGCAAGCGCCATCTTATCCTTAGTTGGCACGCATAGTAATATCATTTCATCTCCATTTTTCAGGTTTCTTTATGCCTCAAATATAATGCCTTAAAATGTTGTGTCTTCTCCAGGCCTCTAACACGCGGTATATCATCATCCTTGTCAAACATGTACTTGGAGCTACCGGCAGACAGCAGACAACTGTACGCGCCACTTTCTAACCACTGGGCCGACGCACCGGCTCTACACTTTCATTCGACGGGTAAGCGGGTACAGTCCGAGCGTAAGGTGGGCTTTGCATTTGTGTGAGTGATCACCAAAATGGTACGAGAGCCCATGACCAAAATTTCTGTCTTATCGTTTTACGTAAGACTAAATCTTCAATCGTTTTACGTTTTACAACGATGTGACATGGTGTTGGTCATGGCCTCTCGTACTAAAAGAACAAAATCCGATTGCCAAAAAGCAGTATAAACCGGTTTTAAACCAAGCAAATGACAAATCGCGACACACACAAATGTAAAGCTCGGCTTAAACCTCACGGACTGTATATGCTTGTAATTTTCCTAGGAATATTATTTTCAGGCAGTAAAATAGAGAGCAAACGTGATGATAAATTTTAATGAATTATGATGTCTTCATTCAAAATCAATCTGCTTAACTAGCCTTTTCCCAACTATGTTGGGGTCGGCTTCCAGTCTAACCGGATGCAGCTGACTGGTATTCAGCTGCATCCGGTATTTATACAAAACTGACAACTTAGTACCGGACACAGTTTTGTAAATCTGACATGTTAATGTGTCGGAATCAATCAATCTGCCTAGGCTTTTCCCAACTATGTTGGCGTCGAATACCAGTATTTTTCATGGAGCGACTGCCTATCTGACCTCCACAACACAGTAACTGCGTAATACGATACCTGTTGGTAAGACTGGTTGACAGACTTTCGGGCTTCTGACGACCCGTAACGACTGTCAAAGATCCTCACTGGATCAATCCTCAAAGATCCACGAATGACAGCCGGGACCAACGGCTTAACGTGCTTTCCGAGGCACGGAGGAGTCTCGGTATGTAAAGATGGTCACCCATCCACGGACCTATCGCGACAAGCGTAGCTTAACCAGACGGATCGACCCGTGCGGCTAAGTAATAATAGTAGTAGTAGTAGTAGTATTAATATATGAATAAATTGCTTTGAATGAAGCTTCTTCTGTATTTTTACAGACTGAGTATAGTATTTGCTAGATAGAATACTATTTTAAAATTACATACACGTTTTGTTTTTTCAGACTCTTTGTTGTTCAACGAGGTAACTGATGACGACGTGAAAGACGCTGAAGGTTTCTTTGACATGCAATGTAACCAGGTAAACTATTCAAAATTCCATTAAATATTTACTTAACCCAAACGTCGAGCTTAAGGCCGAACTATACGCCAATGACCTTGAGTGGTTAGCTTGCGCATTCTGGCCTGAGCTCACGCAACGCGTCGTACGTCCAGCCAGTAATAGGACTCGCCCATCAAGGAGCGCTGTCCCAAATTAGACGCATTTTTAATTTATTATAATAAAAAATATACATGTTTTTAAAAAGTAACAAAACCAAATCATTTTCGTTTGTATTGCAAAGTAGTAGATATTTTTTTTATATTCTTTTGATAAAAAATGAAGGAGTAAAATGTTTTCATCTTAACGATTTGGAGGTGATTTGGGGTTTTTTTTTCTTATTATGTGATACCGATAGAAAAATTATGGCTAAACCAAATTACGACTCATATCATGTAGATTTCTAACAATTTTTTTCAGATGTAATTTCTCTGTAGGTTCCGGCGAAAAACTGCTTCATCTGCACGCTGTTTTTAAGCTTTTTTCGAAAGAGTAGCCTTAAGTCCTCTTTCAATACGCGTTCTTTTATGTTACCAAATTAGTTCAGAATTTCAGATGTGGGTTATACAATGTATAAAAAAAACCCTGTTCGATCCGATAAAAATCAGCTGTTCCCTACATTTTCACGAGTCCCATAGTAAAAGTTGTTCATAATAATGAGTACAATGATCTCTAGCCCTCTTACAAATAAACACAGAATAAAGTTATTCCAAATTTAAACCTATGAAAATGTATGGTTATTCCTTTGTTATCCCTGATATAACTTTATTCCGTGTTTTATTTGTAAGAGGGTTAGTGTTTAAACACACTATGGCCGAAGTTACGCGACCGAAGTTCCGCGGCTGATGTTACGTTCCGACGTGTTCGGCTGATATTACACCATAAGTGCCGAACTTACTCGGCGGAAATTCAGCTGCGGAACTTCAGTGTCTTGTCCTCCCCGTCCCCGCCCCGGAACTTCTTCGGCAGTCGAACCGAACTTCGGTCGCGTATAATGTGTGCTCTACAGAATACGTTGCCACCGAATTGCCGCTGAGCTCACGCCCGACCGAAGTTCGGATGTACCTACGCTAGAACGCAACGTAATTTCGGCATAGTGTGTCGTCAGTAATTCAAATAGCATTGCAGGCGTAATCATGCCGAAGTTCGGTCGCGTAACTTCGGCATAGTGTGTTTAGACACTTATCGGATCGAACAGGTTTTTTTTACACATTGCATTTCGATATTAATCCTAGCTTTCACTCACCAAAAAAACGAAGATGACGGAAACAGACGAATGAACCTACTGACCGTCACAGTCGGATTAATACGACACATGTTTTCGTGTCCGTGCCGCCTCAGCTGTATTAATACGACTGAGAACCTATGTTCGTTTTTTGTTTTTATTTCATGCACGACCTTATTCGTTATATTTATTAGTCGATTTATGAGCTGGGCGCTGCGCTGGGGGCACGGCAATGAGGGTTTTCATGAAATTTAACGCCACCAGTTGGCGCCACTTTGACAAGAGGTCTTCCATTTCGACAATGAATATAAGATTACGTTCCTCATTCGTTCATCATTCACGCCTATCACACTAATATTATAAAGGCGAAAGTTTGTGAGTGTGTGTGTGTATGTTTGTTACTTCTTCACGACTAGACGGATTTGCATGAAATTTGGTTTGTAGATAGCTTATACCCTTCTACTTGTAATCCCTAGGCCGGTGAAGTCGCTGGGCGCAGTTAGTATTAAATAAAATATAGGCGCTTTGACACTTGACAGGTGCCCGGATATGACGTCTCAGTGCTGCCACCTAGTGGACGTCATTTCAGAAAACCCTCATTTATACAAAACCAAGTAGTCAAAAAGCTAAGAACTTCCTTTTTGAAGTCTGTTAAAAACAATTTATTCAAACTCCGCAGGTATTTATAGGCATGGTAACAATGCAGTACCAAGCGCAAAGCGACATGGTCGAGTTAATAGAGCGTCTAGAACGCGGATGCATTCGGTTCGTACACTTCAGTAAGGAAAACGAGCTAAGATCCAGGGTTTTCAGCGAGAAGATGGGCCTGGAGTCAGGGTGGAACTGCCACATATCACTTATAAGTGAAGAAAGTGCGAGGTAATGTAGACTTTGTAGTAAGAATAGTAAGAAGCAAGAAAATACAGGGTGTCTCAGAAAGGTGTGGCGAAAATTAAGGGTGTGGTATAAACCACCAAACTGAACGACTTTCTCCATGGGACCCAGTGGCGTGCACTCCATACATGCAAATAAGCTCTGCATACCCTGTAGTCCCATACATACATGCCCCTCTAAATGATAAATAACTATTTAAATTAAATAAAAAAACATAGTAAGTATTAAATTAATTATAATTTAAAATCCGTCATTTGAATTCCCGTGTTTATAATGCGATTCCGCGCCATCTATTACTTTTTTATGGAACTAACACGTTGGAGCGGCGAACACGCGCCACCGATTCACCGCGCAAGCAGCGCTCCCGTGTGAGCAAAAGCACTACTACGCAT
Source organism: Cosmia trapezina (assembly GCA_905163495.3). Classification (NCBI taxonomy): domain Eukaryota; kingdom Metazoa; phylum Arthropoda; class Insecta; order Lepidoptera; family Noctuidae; genus Cosmia; species Cosmia trapezina. Next base: position 5,828,314 of record LR991030.1, read on the forward strand.
TGCTTATTTTTCATACAACGCATCTCGTCAATTCTCGTGTAGTACACAGCAAAAGTGTGACTGTGTGCGTGAAAATGTGTGCGCGTGTTGGAGTTTTAGAAGCAGAGCTTACATTGCAAACCGTCCAAATTGAGAAGCCGTAAAAGCACCGCTTATTCGTTGATTGTAGAGGATCAACTTTTTTTAGTCGGATTAATCAATTTATTTGTTCGTATTAGTTCGTAATTGTTATTCGCCATATTTATTGTTTCGATTGATTTAATATCATTGTTCGGTTGTATTTCTGGGCGGAACTGATTGATTGTCTAAGTAATTATTCAGTAAGTTTATTGTAAAAAACTAAAAATTATACCCGTGAGACCTGTGCTGGCCAAGTGTGTTCAAATAAATTAAATTCTGCCGCTTTTTCGACGTTATCTTTTGAGGAAGAAGTTAAATTGATTGTAAAGGGGTCCGTGTGTACGCGGGGTTTGGTTTAACACAAAAAAAGGTAATGCTACTTACTCGTTATTTAGATGGTACATAAAAAGTATTATGATAATTGTTACTGGCTAACAGCTAAAGGTTGTGTACACACAAACATATTGTATTGTTTACCTTGCATTTTATTTACAAATCAACATAAAAATTATATATTTGGATCTACATATAACGGATGTTCAGATTTAAATAATTTAGATATTTTTGGTGGTCGCAAACAAACGCCATGCGAAGCCAATGGCGCCGTGTGGTAAGAGTCGGGTATGTAGGTAACTAGGTACCTACTGGGTAGGGTATCTAGTCGGTGGGACTACGACCGAAAGAAGCTGAAACGTTTTTTATTTTATTTTAACCGTGCATACCCTGTCTGAAATCTCTGTGCACGCCACTGATGGGACCAACATCGTAATCGTGAAAAAAAAAAACAGTAGTCCCATACAAAACTTCAATACCTATCTCGATTACGATGTTGGTCCCATGGAAAAAGTTGTTCAGTTTGATGGTCTATACCACACCCTTAATTTTCACCACACCTTTCTCATACACATTGTATAAGTGTTCCGGTTTTTTTTTTCATTTGACGGAAGCCTAAAAAAGAAGTTATCGATACATTTTCGATAGCCTAGGTTTTTTAAATATTTGAATAGATGTATTTATCCATGAGAGAAAAATGCTCTATCGAGTGAACAAACATGTATCGATTTATCCGTTTTAATTACAGCTGTTTTATGTCACGAGCGTGCGTCAGTTATTGTAATTTAAACCAAATCAACCAGTTAGTAACCAGTCAGTATCAGTTATTGTAATTAATGTCAATGTCTTCACAGTCACATTACGCGCACTTGTGATTTGCAGCAACTATACTACGTTCGTTTTCTTGATAGAACATTTCTTTTATGGATAAAGAGAGTCTTTAATTGTAATGGGAAACATAATTAAACAAGACATATTTATCATACCTACATTGTTGTAACAACGAAACAATTTTCAAAAGGAAGTAAACTTTATTTGTTTGATACTTAACAAGTCATTTTGTAAATACACTAAAATGCTAATTCATAAGGCACCTAATGCATATAAGTGCCATTGGCCACTATGCACAGGGGGTAACAAAAAAACCGCAAAACAAAACATGGCGGCACTAACAGGGTGTTCAAATAAAAATATTTGTGTCACATTAACATGACGCTTGAATTGGCAATTAATATCAATTAATTCGGCATAATTATAACAATCACATCATTGTCACTACAGCAATTACACAGCACAAGTGTAGACGTTTCTTCTGTCTTTAATTTAACTTTTTGATGTTAAATTTGATGTTATACAGGGTGGTTGGGTACAGGAAATAAAAAAAAATAATTCCTTGATTGTTTTAAATGTTTTTTTCTATTAAGGAAAGTACCCAACACTCTTTTTAGAAATCGATGTTGTCCTTTTAAACCCTTTCTTAGCGAAAAATAAAATCCTGAATAGATTTCAATGTCTTTAAATTCTAAATGTTAGTGTTTTTTTTTATAGTTAAATGTGATGAACTACAGCCTAAACCTAATACAATTCTACCTTAGATAAGTGGCTAAAATATTACCAATAACGAAGGACATAAGGCTCCTTACAACTTCATTTGCAACAGTAACAATAGTGTTGCCACATTAAAAAAAAAAACTACCGCCTTAAATGACGTACACTACAAAAACAAAGTGTTTTCCAACACCAGGCTGTGGTCCGTCACTGTTATCGTCACACATTGTTGACAGCAAGAGCGTGTCGCCCTTATCGTCGCAAACCTTGGCCCAGGGCAAGGAGAAGGCGTCGACCAGGCTCAATAGGCACATCGACGCCTATGATGCCGCCGCGCTCGGTTTTTACTATAGGTTTGTTTTCCCAGCTCTATCGCGCTTGCTTTGTTATCTCACGTCTCGGACACGTACTTCTGCTATAGTTTATCCCATAGACAACCTTTGCGTCTATGCTCGACTTTTAATTAGCTACAGTAAATGACACTTCATAACCGTCAATTCGTTAAAAAATGTTCCCATTTGATAGCGAAATGACAGTAGAAGTTAATTAGCTGCAGTAAAATGACACTTCATAACCGTCAATTCGTTAAAAAAATGTTCCCATTTGATAGCGAAATGACAGTAGAAGTTAATTAGCTGCAGTAAAATGACACTTCATAACCGTCAATTCGTTAAAAAATGTTCCCATTTGATAGCGAAATGACAGTAGAAGTTAATTAGCTGCAGTAAAATGACACTTCATAACCGTCAATTCGTTAAAAAAATGTTCCCATTTGATAGCGAAATGACAGTAGAAGTTAATTAGCTGCAGTAAAATGACACTTCATAACCGTCAATTCGTTAAAAAAATGTTCCCATTTGATAGCGAAATGACAGTAGAAGTTAATTAGCTGCAGTAAAATGACACTTCATAACCGTCAATTCGTTAAAAAAATGTTCCCATTTGATAGCGAAATGACAGTAGAAGTTAATTAGCTGCAGTAAAATGACACTTCATAACCGTCAATTCGTTAAAAATGTTCCCATTAGATAGCAAAATGACAGTAGAAGTTAATTAGCTGCAGTAAAATGACACTTCATAACCGTCATTTCGTTAAAAAATGTTCCCATTTGATAGCGAAATGACAGTAGAAGTTAATTAGCTGCAGTAAAATGACACTTCATAACCGTCAATTCGTTAAAAATGTTCCCATTTGATAGCAAAATGACAGTAGAAGTTAATTAGCTGCAGTAAAATGACACTTCATAACCGTCATTTCGTTAAAAAATGTTCCCATTTGATAGCGAAATGACAGTAGAAGTTAATTAGCTGCAGTAAAATGACACTTCATAACCGTAAATTCGTTGAAAAATGTTCCCATTTGATAGCGAAATGACAGTAGAAGTTAATTAGCTGCAATAAAATGACACTTCATAACCGAAAATTCGTTAAAAAATGTTCCCATTTGATAGCGAAATGACAGTAGAAGTTAATTAGCTGCAGTCAAATGACACTTCATAACCGTCAATTCGTTAAAAAAATGTTCCCATTTGATAGCGAAATGACAGTAGAAGTGTCATTTTACTGCAACTAATTAAAAGTCCGACCATAGAGTAGGTAGACGTTCGCGCAAACATGACGTTAGTTTCAATACTATGTTGTCTACATGATTTGATACCTAGATGCGAAGACACTCACACTCACAGAGTCGCAATTGTGACTTTTGTGGAACGGCTTTAGGGAGAGTAAATATGGATTATTTTAATTTTTTTGGGTAATCTACAGACAACAGCACATCGGTTATACCCAACTATCAAATTTATCCAAATTATTTTTAACCTTAAAATGTTGATGGTTAAGTTCAAAATCAAATGAGAAAATTTGACAGTTTGTGGTAACTTGACCTGCTGATGTGTGTACCTATTAGTGCGTTACAAAATAAATCATGGACTCTTTTTACTTGATTTACTATTTAAAGTTTAGTATTAACGAAATGGGACATAAATTAGAAACATTCATGTGGGGGCAATAACGAAACTGAAATCTGGACGTGAAATAACAATGCTGCATTCGTATTTAATCTTCATTTATGATTTTGTTCACATTTTTACTATATTATAGAAAAATAGACTTTTTCTGCAAAGAAATAAGTCAAATTCTTGCCTAAAGTTTTCACTCTGAATAATGTCAACAGAATCATATAACATTATTTTAAGTTTCGCTTCGCACTTAAGCTTGAGCTAACCTGACTTTAGCACTAAATTCTCATTCTGTTATTAATTATAATCACTACATACACACTGCATTCATAACATACAACGCTTATTTAAGAATAGTGACTAAAGAAAGGCATAAAGTTAAGACGAAATCATGTATATTCGAACATAGCAATTTAAAATGAAAAGTAATCATTATAATAATAGGGTGTTTGCAAAGGAACACCCGCTCTAGAAGGCTTTTTTGTTCAAATATACATTCGCGCTTTAGACGCTGTCTGGTGAATATACGAATTTCCTTAAAAATTCAGGCAGAATAATAAGTGGTTATTAAAATATGCCATTTTAGACCCTATGTCTTGTATGAAATACGTAAACTCACCAATTATCCCGTATATTATATTGATTAGACGTGCTAGATAGATACTACCACGTGTTCCATTTTGCGATTGACTTGGCTATCCATTCACAATAATTACATATAGTTAATGCAATGGTTTGTTTAATAAATAATAATCAGAGATTATCAACAAACTCTGGTGCACTATATTTTTGATTAATAAAACTAATACATAATCAGAAATTACAGGATTTCATTGATTGATAACTGGATATGGTAACTGCGACGTGTGCGTTACTGCAGCGGAATGTTGTCGCTTTTTAGGATTTCGTCTTGACAGGAATTAGTACCAAATCTCGTGTAAATGTGCCCGTAATTTAGAATTTGTGCGTCCAGCCGATCCAAAGATATTCACGAAAAACAGATTCCGCTGGAGTAACGTTACTGCAGCGGCATGTTTTTTTACCAGTGGTCGTAGCTGGATACAAACTAGCTACTTAGATAGATATAATTTGTGCCTAATTGTGCCCAAAAAATAGAATTTGTGCGTCTTGAGGTTTCAGAGTTATTCAAGATGCCGCTGCGGTAACGTTTAGCAAATTGCTGTATCTCTTAAACGGCATGACATACAACTACGATTTTTTTTACTACGGCGGGTCTTAATTTGTGCTTAATTTGTGCAATTTTATTTTTTCTATAATCGACACCATTGGAAAACTAGAATTTTTTTTTCAAAAACCCTAAAATCGATCTTCGCGCTTCAATGAGAAACCCTAGAAACTTACCAATTATGGTGATTTGTACCTGTCATGAACTCAAAGCATCATGTGAAATTCGATGTTTATATTCCAACTCCATAAAGAGTTATTCCATTTTAATTAAAATCTGGCCATGATATAATGTAACGCTCCAATACATGAGTTATTATTAAGTGACTGATATTATGATTATACTAATAATTAGTACCCTTATTAAATGGTTTATTCTTAAAGTTTCAGCTGAAAAAACCTTCTAACTACTTAGATATGAGAAAAAAACGATAGGGAAAGAAATCACACGATTAACCGAACAAATTCGAATGACTACATAAAAGCGGGCTCACAGTACATTATGCCCACCTTCTTAAATTGGTAGTATTATAATTGAATTTTGATGGGTACAAGTGCGTACAAATGGTTTAATTAGGTAACTATTTATTTACTTTTACATAAATATGTGACGTAGAGAGTTATCAGAGAGTAGGAAGTGACCTAAGGGCGAGCGCGCACTGCGGTGCGTTTTTGTAACGCATAATCTGTGAAGTATGGAATGTCTTTGAAGTGCGCGCACTGCGGTCATGCGTTTTGTTACTGTAGGCCCCGCCCAGTGCGGCAGAACTAACGTAAACGCACCTCAATGCGCGCTCGCCCGCTTATTGTCGAGTTTATTACAAACATAATGTTTCGAAAGTTTGATACTTAGTAGATTTAAAACCCCTGCCTGCAAATTGCAAAAAACTAAAAAAAAAATGATTTTCGTGGGCTACCACTGCGCATCATCCCGGTCTCGCTCCTTTACTATAGTACCGAGGCCGGGCTGAAGTGCGGGTTTCCAACGTATTATATTGCGAAATGATAAAAATTATAAACTTACCTTAAAATCAGAACTAGGTACAAATATTAAAATAACATAATAGTTCCGGAAAACCGCTCTACTCTAACGCACAGAAAATACATGTGTGTCTTCTTTATCACTGAACAGTTAATTTATTTCACCATAAGCACAATGTACCACAAAACAAAACCAATGCGTATTGTCCAGCCGAAATTACACGCGTCGTAATTATACACACAATTCCTTGAATTACTGGGAAAAAGATAATGCGCACACGCTCTCCACACACGAGATTGGCGGCCAATTACTCGTGTCAAACAAAGTTAACACCGAACCGAACTAAAAGTGCGTTTCACGAATGTTGGTACCATTGTTTTTCATTGAAGAAATGTTTACAAAAATCCATTCCATACGGCAACTTCGAATGAAGCATCGATAAAGCTCTGGGGATTCCCCCCAAGTAATGTTTTATTATCCCGGTCGTTCTGACGGCATAGCATAGGGTAGATGTATTTTATATACAGGGTGGCCGGAACATTGACGTCCAAAAATAAAATTTCGGTCCCTCGTATCGTGGGGTATTCGAATCACCCCCATGTATGTTCCGCGACTTTTCATAGTTTTCGAGTTATGAATTTTTTTCTGAATGTTTGAAAATTTTCGACCTGACCAACCTAAAAAAATTCAAAAAAAAAAAAGTAGAGGGTTTTATCGAGTTTCTTTTTTTGCAACTGAATTTTCATAAGTAGTACTTTTATGCATAAAATAATCAGCTTCGTAACTGTGATGAAAGTTATGAAAATGTTGATCTAAAGTGAAAAATTTACGTTCGGTAAATTATGACTCAAATTTTCAACTTTAAATTAAAAATCTTAACAGGTGACTTCATAATTCCTAAGTAGGCTTCAAGAATGCGCCAGACTCTCAGCTTTCATAATCATAAAAAAAATGAAGTACTTAATAGGGCTACTTTGTTTAAAATCGGCCTTCAAAGACAGCGAGGTGGAAAAATTCTTAAAATTACCCATCTGAGTAATTATTTTTTTTTGGCTATTTTCTCGTTCCTAAGGTTAATTAATGATAAGAATACTGAAAACTAACCAACAAATAGTTTCAGAGTTGGGTAAGAAAAGTTTTACGTAAAAAGTGGTTTTGAATAAAACACAGATGATAATGTGAAAAAAGTACTTAATTTATTTTTAACATTTACAAAAGGTTTTCAAAGTGGCCACCACCAGCAGCAATACACATTCTACACCTACGTAAGAAATTGTCTGGCAATCGTCTAAAAGCGTCTCTGTTCTCTCTCACAACACGTTCAGCTTCTGCAATCAACTGCCTCAGCTCTTGTTCACTTGAACAGTCTCGGGCGTATGCTATTTCCTTGTAATAGCCCCAAATAAAGAAATCGATGGGGTTGAGATCAGGTGAGCGTGGAGGCCACCTAATTGGTCCGCTGCGTCCGATCCATCTGTTGGGGTATGTTTCATCTAAGTAATTTCGGACCTGGGTTGCATAGTGACACGGGGCGCCGTCATTTTGCAACACCATGGTTCGTCTGAGTTCGAGATTCACATCTGCCAGCAACAATGGAAGTTCATTTTCCAAAAAGTTTTTGTATGTTTCTCCATCAAGTCTGGACGGCAGTTCAAACGGACCAATTAGTTCGCCATTGAGGATACGAGACCACAAGTTAACGCTGAAGCGATGTTGAAATGTCGAAGCTCTCACTTCGAGTGGATTGTTATTGCAGGTAAAAGAGTTGCACCCTCGTTTACAACCCATAGTCCACGAGAACGGATCGCGCAAAATTCATTAAACTAACATTTAAAAAAATCTCCGTGTTTAAATCTTAGCTTTCCTGCAGTCATTTTTGGTTAGCAAACTAAATAACCTTAGGAGCGAGAAAATGGAAAAAAAAATATTAATCAGATAGCTAATTTTAAGAATTTCCACCTCGCAGTCTTTGAAGGCCGATTAAGGCCAAAGTTAGCCCCATTAAGTCCTACGTTTTTTAATGATTATGAAAGCTGAGAGTCTGGCGCATTCTTGAAGCCTACTTGAGAACCATGAAGTCACCTGTTTAGATTTTTAATTTGAAGTTGAAAATTTAAGTCATAATTTACCGAACGTAAATTTTTCACTTTAGATCAACATTTTCATAACTTTCATCACAGTTACGAAGCTGATTATTTTATGCATAAAAGTACTACTTATGAAAATTCAGTTGCAAAAAAAGAAACTCGATAAAACCCTCTACTTTTTTTTTTGAATTTTTTTAGGTTGGTCAGGTCGAAAATTTTCAAACATTCAGAAAAAAATTCATAACTCGAAAACTATGAAAAGTCGCGGAACATACATGGGGGTGATTCGAATACCCCACGATACGAGGGACCGAAATTTTATTTTTGGACGTCAATGTTCCGGCCACCCTGTATGTATGAGTGTAATAGTTCCGATTGACGAATTGGCTGAGATCTAGACAATATGGACATCCACTTTCCTCAATTTGTGAATATTTCTATTAAGTAGGTAACTAAATAATAAAACAAAATTTTACAGAGGTATCAATCATGCTATTTTATTTCAATTCAAAACTAAATCTATAAACGGTATTTTTTCTTTTATTTTTTTGGCAATAAAAATACACTTTCTCGTCAAATAAACCTTTTGTCTTTATTAGATTGCTGTACTTACTAACATTTGACTGAGAGTTTAAAGGTTTGCAAATCCTCAATATCATTTATGGCTTACACACTGTGTGTACGTAATACCCATTGAGTTATAATGTATGTACTACGTACTTACGTAATACCTACGTGTTTTACAAAACAATAAATTATAAGTAACACTTTTGTGCGAGACTGTTTCAAAAAAACGAAATGTTGTACTGCATATTTAAGAAGGTTGGCACAATGTACTGTGAGCCCGCTTTTATGTAGTAATTCGAATTTGTTCGGTTAATCGCGTGATTTCTTTTCCTATCGTTTTTTTCTTATAACTAAGTAGTTAGAAGGTTTTTTCAGCTGAAACTTTAAGGATAAACAATTTAAGAAGGGTACTAATTATTAGTATAATCATAATTACAATCACTTAATAATAACTCATGTATTGGAGCGTTACATTATATCGTATCCAGATTTTAATTAAAATCGAATAACTCTTTATGGAGTTGGAATATAAACATCGAATTTCACATGATGCTTTGAGTTCATGACAGGTACAAATCACCATAATTGGTAAGTTTCTAGGGTTTCTCATTGAAGCGCGAGGATCGATTTTAGGGTTTTTGAAAAAAAAATTCTAGTTTTCCAATGGTGTCGATTATAGAAAAAATAAAATTGCACAAATTAAGCACAAATTAAGACCCGCCGTAGTAAAAAAAATCGTAGTTGTATGTCATGCCGTTTAAGAGATACAGCAATTTGCTAAACGTTACCGCAGCGGCATCTTGAATAACTCTGAAACCTCAAGACGCACAAATTCTATTTTTTGGGCACAATTAGGCACAAATTATATCTATCTAAGTAGCTAGTTTGTATCCAGCTACGACCACTGGTAAAAAAACATGCCGCTGCAGTAACGTTACTCCAGCGGAATCTGTTTTTCGTGAATATCTTTGGATCGGCTGGACGCACAAATTCTAAATTTCGGGCACATTTACACGAGATTGGGTACTAATTCCTGTCAAGACGAAATCCTAAAAAGCGACAACATTCCGCTGCAGTAACGCACACGTCGCAGTTACCATATCCAGTTATCAATCAATGAAATCCTGTAATTTCTGATTATGTATTAGTTTTATTAATCAAAAATATAGTGCACCAGAGTTTGTTGATAAGCGACAACATTCCGCTGCAGTAACGCACACAACTGCGACAACACAGGTCTTGGGTGACACTAGGCACATCTAAATAAATGCCTAAAGCTACGGTTTCCTAGAAGTGCGGTGGCCGCACAGAACGGCCGCAGTGACCTGTCATGAAAATGATGGCAGTGGCAAAGATTTAAATCGTTAGATTAGCCCTACCGCGTCAAAAGATATCAGTCGCGTTCCTGTTTTCTTTGGGCACCTCTGACACACTATGACGCAGTGACTTGATTGTCATGGAAACGCTATTTAATAATGTGTGAGTGTGAGCTCACTCTTCTGAGTATGGACACTTTTTCGCGTGAGTAAGTACGGCGTGGGTAAATCTAGCGATTTAATCTTTGAGCAGCGGGGTTTGACTTTACGGTGTCGAAAATGCTCTCTAGGAAACACACCAACTTACTTTCATAAATAACGTTACATAACGTGACGTCATTCCTCGGTAAATTGCAGACGATAACGTGGCGGGCACCGAGCCGAGCCGAGCGCATTTATAAGTGTCGCCTAGTGTTAGTGAAAATGGCCATACGTGTGAATCTTACGCCAGTTAACTGTAAAATTGTATCTTGTGTGTATCTACCATAGCTACATTTCTAGAATAGTTTAGATTAGATGAATGAGAACATAGGTACCTTAATGATCAAAATTCTAAAGAAATTGTTGTTAAACTCATTAAGGGCCCTGTCACATTTTGTCACCTCTCTCGCTCACACGGGACCAAATTATTAAGAATGTTAAATGAAAAGATGCTTTTTTTTGAAAAATGTATCTATATTAATGTAATCTATTATTATTGTTAATAAATAATATTAACTTAATAGGTAATTATTAAAAATGCATTTCTATTTTATTATCTAATAAACTTAGCTCAAAAACATATCATATTGAGCTGAGTTTATTAGATAACACAATAGAAATGTGTTTTTAATAATTACCTATTAAATTGGGGAGCTCGTGGCTAAGTAATAACAGCCGCACGGGTCGATCCGTCAGGTTAAGCTACGCTTGCCGGGGTTGGTCAGTGGATGGGTGACCATCTTTACATATCGAGATTCCTCTGTGCCTCGGAAAGCACGTTAAGCCGTTGGTCCCGGCTGTTATTCGTGGATCTTTGACAGTCGTTACGGGTCGTCAGAAGCCCGAAAGTCTGACAACCAGTCTTACCAAGGGGTATCGTATTACCCAGTAACTGGGTTGTGGAGGTTAGATAGGCAGTCGCTCCATGTAAAATACTGGTATTCAACTGCATCCGGTTAGACTGGAAGCCGACCCCAACATAGTTGGGAAAAGGCTAGGCAGATTGACCTATTAAATTAACAATAATAATAGATTACATTTTTCAAAAAAGCATCTTTTTATTTAACAACATTCTTAAAAATTTGGTACCGTGTGAGCGAATATAAAAGGAACAACTTTGTCATAAAAAAATCCTACATTGGAAAAGGTAGTTGTTCATTTTGATGGAGAGTAAACCATGCTCCCATACAGCAGCAGCTTAATGTTAATAACCGTTACTTCTATCTACCAAACGCCGCAGTACCAACATAGCGACATCGAAGGCTCTATCAATGTCTGCGCCAGGAGCCATCAACCTGGACCACAGCACCGTCAAGTTTGACAACGAGATCAAGAAAGCGAGGCATTCTATCACAACGCATACTAATTTGAAGGTACTGCTTATGGTTTCTGGTGGCTATCTTATGGGATTCTATTAGACCTCGTACCTGGTGAAGATTCTTTGGTGACTTCTTCATTCTGGTGCATACCCTAGCTTGTGCAAACTAAAAAAACAGTAAAAAAGTTTATCCACAAGAAAAAAAAAACAGAAACACATTTAAAATATACTTACATTAAAGTTCATAAAGATGCAAAATCTGTATAAAAACCCTGTCTCTTAAACAAGGATAGCCTGTATTCTAAAAGACAGAACTGTATTTAATAAGTGATTTTTCAGGATAATTTCTGAGTAAAAATTAATCCTATGACTTGCTTGTCAACGTTTGCAACGTGATAATTTTAAGAGTGAGACCATGGTGATGACAATATAATATAACGCCTCGGGGAATATGACGAAGTAGACGTTTAGTATAGTCACATTGCGCCAGCCCATGCAACAGGGCGTGCCGAAAGATTTAGAGTAGGCTAGATGCCGCATGTTCATTAGATACTATGAAAACCGAGCGTGTCATCGAAAACTTCACCCCAGCCATTTAGTGATGTGCTCAACGTAAACAGAATCGTTTCAATCGCCAATTAAGCGTCAGTGAGCTAACAGTCATTTTTAATATTCTCGACGACACAACTCGCCACGGCGCGACCGAACACAAACTAAAGTAGTAGCGCGTCAAGTTTGTGCTCAGCCCAAACACACGGCACGCTTGGTCGAATGGCTTGCGGTATCTAGCCTACTCTAAATCTGTGGGCGTGCCTATTAACAATTGGAATGATTTGGAAAAGCCCTATTACACTTCGCTCGACCCTAGGATCAAATCCAACGCTCCATGCTCAGCAGAATCACCGTCAAACTTTAATCTGCCTCAGCCAGACTAACCGGATGCAGCTGAATACCAGTATTTTAGATGGAGCGACTGCCTATCTAACTTCCACATACAATGCCATTTGGTAAGACTAGTTCTCAGACTTTCGGGACCAACAAAGCCGGGACCAACGGCTCCCATCCACGGACCAACCCTGGCAAGCGTAGCTTTACCTGATGGATCGACCCGTGTGGCTGTTATTACTTAGCCACGAGCTCCCCTTAATCACCGGCAAACTTTACGGTTGTATAATCTGAAGGTTATTTTTCAGTTCCAACGCAGCAGCATATCCACCAGCCATCCTTCAGCGGACGCGGACTCTCTACTGGACGACGAAGACGATGACGAGGGTGGCTCCCCCGCCGACGCGTGCCGCTCTCTCTCCTGTCTCACAGACTCCACCGACCACTCCGCGCCCGTCAACTTCGACATGAGCAATAGAGTAAGGGCCTATTTCACGATGTCCGAATAGCCACTAATTATCGAATAAATTCAAAAATGATACATTACCATACAAGAAACTTTTTTTTAAAACTGAAGTATTTTTTTTTTAAATATATACCTAGTGTTAAATATTGTACGGTGGTACGGAACCCTTCGTGTGCGAGTATTTATCCGGTTTTTTTATAACATGAATTTTGTGTTGAGAATGAATAAAAAAAATTACAGCGCGTTTCGAACTTTTTGTTAAGCTCATTTTAATTTTTTCACCTACTGAGCTTAACGTATACCTACACCAAGTAAGTTTCCAAATCTCCTCAATACTAACATATCTTTGTAATCTCCAGGCGAAACTACCCCGCGGCATCGAGAACATTCGCCCCCACATCGAGCAAGTAGACAACGTGCCTCTCCTAGTGTCACTATTCACTGATTGCTCCGCTCGCTCCGTGCAACAGATGATACAGATCATGCAGGACTACGGCGAGGTGGTGTGCGTCATGGGCTCGGCCGCCAACTGTCTGAACATGGAGATATTCATGCAGGCTGATGCGAGGTAACCTAGGCTCCGAAAAAAATATCGACACTATTCGGGTATCGACTTTCTGTAATAAAGAACTCAAATCAAATCAAATCATTTATTCGCATAGAATGTAGGTATTGTACAATAAAGTTGTTATAAAAAATATAGTGAGCCGGGTACATTCTGCCTGAGTTTTGGCATGCAAAATTTAATAAATAATGTCAATAGAATGTACTAATCGTAATGTTTGTAGAAAAAATTATATCCAATACTCATCGGTTTTCGTATTTATAAGTCTTAAATGAATCCATCTTCAGCCCCATTTAGGACCTATGGGCCACCATTTTTTTTTTTTTTTTTTTTTTTTTTTTTTTTTTTTTTTTTTTTTTTTGAGGTTGGGAAATCATCAAATAACTTCTCCCGTTCTGGGTGGAGTGGAAGGGCGTGTCAGACTTTTACTGACTAAAACCCACCCGTGTTCCTTCAGTTGCCTATGCCAGGGCCGCGGTAACCCCTTCAGACAACCCGCGACCCCAGCGGCGTCGGCCCTATTGGACCCCGTCACTTGCTGACATCTCTTTGAGGCGCGCGTGGAACACAACGCGCCGTCGACTCGGGCCTGGTCCTTACCGGACGGCGAGCTACCCGCTGCTCACCGTCCGCAGGCCCGCGCCTACGGTGGCCGGAAATCGCCCCGCGATTCCCGCCGCCCAGGGCGTCTCCTGCGGCGACTGAGGGCGTGAGGCTGCCTCTCCCTCACGCGTTCCGCCTCCTCCTTCGCGAGCATCACTGCTTCGCAGAAGGAGGTGACGGCCTCCCATGCACTCTCGCTCCGCACCATGGCCTGGACCAGGCTCGGACGCGAGAGATCGCCGCCGCCGATCGCCTCCGTGAGAACACGGCGGTGCTCTGCCCAAGCCGGGCAGACCTCCACTGTATGCTCCACCGTGTCCTCCGGGCGATCCACACAATGGTAACACCCGGGCGTTTCCTCCCGCCTTATGCGAAACAGGAACCTCCCGAAACAACCGTGTCCGGTGAGGACCTGCGTCAGGCGGAAGGTGAGGACGCCGTGGCGCCTCTCTAACCACTCCTCAAAGAGGGGACTTATCGCCGCAATTGTGGCGTGCCCAGCGCTGGGTTGCGACAGTCGCGCTCTCCATGCCGCCATGAGATCCCGCCGGAGCTCTGTCCGCTGTACCGTGATTTCTCGCGGCAGCGGAGTTACGCCCCGGCGCTTCGCCTCCTCGCGCCACTCCCACACGTGCGCGAGGACCTTTGCCTCCAGATCCCACGGCGGCAATCCGGCAAGGAGGCTCGCCGCCTCCCGGGATACCGTGCGGTATCCCCGGACTAGCCGGATGGCCATGACCCTCTGGGACGCGTTCAGCCTGCCGGCTGGCCCCAGCCTTAGGGAACGCGCCCACACCGGTGCTCCGTAAAGGGCCATGGACCGCACGACCCCCGCGTAGAGCGTCCGGCAGGAGGCGTTTGGACCCCCCAGATTGGGCAGGAGCCGCCTCAAAGCAGCCCCAGCCCGCTCCAGTCTGGGAGCCAAACGTCGGAAATGCTCCACGAAGTTCCACCGGCTGTCGAGGACGAGTCCCAGGTACTTCATCGTCGACCCGACTCCGATGTGAACCCCTCCTACCGTTATTTGGGAACCCGACGGTGGCGCATTCCGAGGACCATGAAAACACATGGCCTCGGACTTGTGCAGGGCCACCTCGAGTCCCAACTGCCGGATCCTCTCCACGACTATCGCAACCCCGCGTGTCGCTAAATCAGCCGCCGCCTGGTGCGACCTCCCCTGCGCCAGGACCAGCGTGTCGTCAGCGTAACATACCACGCTGACGCCGACCTATGGGCCACCATGGGACCAGTAACATTTAATTCGGCAAAGATCGGTTTTTCCGAAAATAAACGATGGCACTTTTGAACGTTGGCGTACAGTACCCATAATTTTAAACTCGTGTACATTTATTTAGGTGCATTATTATTTCTATAATCAAGTTTTATTCGTATTCTAGCATAGCAGTAGAGCCCCTGTACCCCGTATTGTGCCAAAAGATGCCCCCTTACCAAGTTCCGGAGTCTTGTATCGGACCCATCGACCTGGCCAGAGCGCTCAACTCTGTTCCTTGTTCACTATCGGTAAGTCCTACTAAATGATCATGAACTTTGAAATGGAAATCGTACATTAAAAAGAGTGTTGCCTCGCATTGAATGAAGTTGTCTGTTTTTTTTTTTCACGTTGTGTGTGATGAAGTGGTAATGACAATCCCAAGTTTTTCCAACTAATAAGCCCTTCGGATCATTGTTAATTATAAAACAACATCGAGAACGGGTCTTATCGTGATATTCCTATTTACGAGGTAAACAGTTACCTACGTACTTGTTTCCCAACGTTTCGACCGCCTTGCAGCGATCGTGGTCACGGGAGGACTGATGACTATTACTATAGATAGTGTATCTATGCTGGTGACAGCTCAGCTCAGGTCGTTGTTAATTACTTGAAAAACCGAAAAGAAAAACAGATCAACTTCATTCAATGTAAGGCAAAATGTACCAATTTCATGGGCTAAGAGCGCCCTTTGTTACATTACTCCACGCTGCATAGCTATTCTTGAGGCACGAACCACTATCTACCATTATTTTAAATCTGCCCAACATACGTGTTGTACTATCGACAAAACGGACCTGTTGATTTTTGTATACACTGATTCATTGAACAAACCCTGCCCCTATGGTTCTTTGTTCTCGTCCAACAATATAGAAAGTCGGAACGGCACAAAACATTTGCAAGCAAAATTGTTTCAAAACAGGAAAGGCGTTTGTCGATGGTACTATGCCTATGTATACAATTTTTCTAACTTCTTATACAAAATTTCATGCTGCTCAGTTACAAAATAAATGGCAGGACCAGCCATTTACTAACTACTGTAGCCAAAAGGTACGTATAAATAGTATTGTATACCAATATTTTGTAACAATATTTTGATTTAAAAGAGTGTCCGTGAAGTTTCTTGCCCGTTCTTCTCCATAAGAACCTACTACACTTTGGAATTGGCAACTAGCTTCATCTTTCTGACTGACCGACCCCTTGACAATTCAAAAGTGCCTGCAATTGGTTTATTTGTAATAAATGCTTTGAGCTTGAGTTTGAATTGTCTGACGAAAATCGACATTATTTATATTGTTTCAGAATGCTGTTGAAAACGACATAAAACCATTGCAGTAGCAATGGAAACCAAACTTTATTCCAAACGAATAAAGTTCCCATTTCCAAAGCAACTTCACTTAAATACGATTATGTTCAGCTATTGAAAACCGAAACAATTAGTTGCATTGGAAACCAAACTTTATTCCTTAAGACTAAAGTTCCCATTTCCAAAGCAACTTCACTTACATAGTCAATGTTCACAGATGACCCGCGACGCCGACGTGTCGCTATTCACGCTCATCACGATGTCCCGACACTACATGACGTGTTTGTGGAACAGCACGCAGTTCTGGATATGCAGCGTGTGCTTCATAGCTCTGTTGCAGGTACGTACAGTACGACAACGTTCAAAGGTCCCATCGTTTATTTTCGGAAAAACCGAACTTTGCCGAATTAAATGTGACTGGACCATTATGGGAGAGTGCGTCGAATCTTTAATAATTTAGGTGGGAACATAAATCAATTTCTATTGGTCAATTTTATTTTAGCTATATTTCGATTTTTCCGAACATGAACGATGTCGTGGTGCGTGCCTAGAGTGCTGCAAGGATCTTTTGGGGCCTGAATGACATATTATTCACAGGGGGGATTGTTTGTAAACATTTGTGATATAGTCACAGAAATTGTATTTGAAAAACAAGATTACACGAGTCGAAGGCGAATTCACGCGCCAAAAGAACCTTGTATCTTTGTAGATATCCTTAGGCAATTAAATGAGGACAAAACTTTTTTAAATTAACTGCGCCTGCGACTCTGATGGAAGATGGGAAACAAGTTGTGGCAATAACGGAACAAACAAATCTGCAAAATACTATCTGATTGGGGATATGACAGGCTACACTGTCATATCCCCAATCCGATAGTATTCCACCAATCATGGTTCCTCAATCCTAACTTATAATCTTCAACTCTATTTGCTGTAACTAAACCCTGATGTAGTTATCGATGATTTTCTTTAGACCTTTGTGGCCTTTAGAAGTTTGTGAAGATGTTTGGATGTTTGTTACTCAATCACGCAAAAACGGCTGAACGGATTTGAATGAAATTTGGCACACTGATAGTTTATAAGCTGGATTAACACATAGGATACTTTTTATCCCGGTAGTAGGTTCCCGTGGGAATTTCCGACATCCACGCGAGCAAAGCCGCGGGCAACGGCTAGTAAATAAATAAAGGCTGGAATACACATGCCTGTAGCTTGTACAAAACTATGCAAGTAGCTGATTGGTAAACATTACAATGGAATGCAAGCTACTTGCATAGTTTTTTACTAGCTAGCAAGCCATGTGTATTCCCGCCCTACGAAAAGTGTATTGTAACCCCACAGGTAGGTTCTCTGTGTGCGTTCGTGCCTCTCTCCCTGAGCGTGGGGGGCGCAGTGTGGGGCGGGGCGTGCGTCGTGCCGGTACTGTCGGCTGCGCTTTCCTTCGCGCCGTTAGATATTGCGCTCATGCAGAGGGCTGCTACGCGACCGCAGCTGCTTATGAATGCTAAGGTGAGATAATTAAATGTTTATTTGTACATTTTAACCTCCTCATCAAAATGTGCATCCTGCCCGTTCTAACCAATGGTGCACAAAGCTAGTCACTTACTGAACAACAAAAGTCCAAACTCAAGATTTGCCAACGGTCAATTTAGCGCACCATAATAGGCGTTAAGCGTACAGACCGAGTTAGAAACACCACCCTGCGCTCCAAAACACAACTAGCAGATGTTGGAGAAAAAACAGCTAGGCTGAAGTGGGAGTGGGCTGGACACGTCGCACGAATGCACCCGGAGAGATGGGCAAAGATCGTCACTCACTGGACGCCTGAGGGCGGACATCGCCGCGGAGACAGGCCACGGCGAAGGTGGTGTGACGATCTGATAAGGTTTGCAGGACCAACATCGCACAAGACAGGGAGGTTTGGAAGGAAAAAGGGGAGGCCTTTTGCCCAGCAGTGGGACACAATGTAGGCTAACAAAAAAAAAAAAAAACCTCTCTAGCCATTTCCCAACTATGTTGGGGTCGTCTTCCAGTCTAACCGGATGTAACTGAATACCAATAGGTACCATACCAACCTAATTCTCTTGTTTCTTTTCTCCACCCACAGATGGCAGTCTTCGTATTCTGGTGCTACGCATTAAAGTTTCTACCGGCCGCCCTATCGTGTCTAGTCCTGTACGCGTATACACTGCGGGCCTTCTGCGAACAACTGTCCCAGGCGACCAACGTCACCTCGTGTTGGATAGTGTACCCCATCAATGTGGGACAGTTTAACGCAACGCATGACCTCTCTCTGAAAAGCTGGCACGGTTGGGGAGACGACTTCTATGACGGGTTTTACTTAGCGCAACATATTACACTTGCGTTGATTACTCTGCATTTAAGTGAGTATTAAAAGTTTTGAAACATTTTCTACCTTGATTATTAGTTTAGAAAAGAGCAGGGGGCTTACTATGAGTTCTTATAGCAGGGCAGAAGTTGAACGGTTCCGGTGTGAGAGAGAGACGGAGCTATATGTGACCTGTAGCACCGTCCTTTTTTCTCAACGTATCCATGATAGATCCATGATTTTTTTTCACGTCATAGTACGGCCCCAGTGCGGCGCAGTGGTGGGTAACGGCCGCGACTTACGAGTTGTAAGTCGTAGGATCGAACCCAGACAGACGCTTTACTTTTTGTAAATTATTTCATCACCACTGCTCTCAAAAACGGTGAAGGAGAACATCGTGAGGAAATCGGCATGTCCTAGAAACAAAAAATTCGAAGACATGTGACATCTACCAACCCGCACTGGGCTCCCCTCTGACCGAGAGGAGGCCTGTGTCCCAGCAGTGGGAACAATATAGGCTGATTATGTTAGAAAAACTTTGTTTTTGTTGGATTGATTAGATATCGACACCCTAACACACTCGTAACATCTGTGACGTTTGTCCAGTAAAAAATTACCCTGTTCCTACCTACATAAAGTTTCGATTTCTATGGCTTCAAACGGCTCCATAATATGACTATTATGGTCTACAATTTAGAATTATTTAACAAGCACCAAGTTAGCTTAAACCTAATAAAATGTGTAACAAAAACCCTGTTCGATCCGATAAGGATTATGAACAACTTTTACTATGGGACCAAACCTGAAATCGCGAAAAAAAATAAGCTGTTCCCTACATTTTGACGAGTTATGCGAACAGTTGTAGGGAATAGATGGATTTTTTTTCGCGATTTTAAGTTTGGTCCCCTAATAAAAGTTATTCATAATGATGAGTACAATGACCTCTAATCGGATCGAGCAGGGTTTATTTTTTACACATTGTATAGATAGTATATCCTCTGTACATTGTAAAATAATATTTTTTAATTTTCAGTTGTGATATCATTGTCATTTGTTCATCGACAATCTTCTATTTGGCAGAAGGGTTTCTGGTCTAACAAAGTGTGGTCGGTCACTGTGCTCGTTTTGTAAGTATACGTTTCTAACATTTTTTTTTTTTTGTTTATTCTTTTTTTTTTAAGCACTTGCTTCTGCCCGCGACGTGTCTGTTTTTTTTAACAAACGAGTACTGAGTATGTCTCTCGCAAATTTCATTGGTCAGGGTGGGGCCATTGGTCGGCGTGAGTGGAACGGACTTTATGTTGATTGTGTGGACCAATAGCAACGCAGTGTTGATTACGTGGACTACAGTTAGGTCTTGTTCCCCGGACCCACCCCGTCGCATCGCATCGCCTGCCCGCGATATTACTTCGATTTCGATTAGCGTTCTTTCCGACTGTATTTCTATTTGCTTGGCTCCTAAGGGTCCTATCGTGATTTTAAGTAGCCTTTCTCAGGAATTGGGCTATCAAATGCAAAAAGAATTTTTCAAATCCGCAAAGCAATTCAGAAAATGCGAAAAACTTTTCGGTTTCATATTGACAGTTCAACAGCATTCATTGCGTTATTTACGTTGTTGTGCAGACAAATTTTTTGAACATATGAAGCAATGGACTATCAATATGCTTCAAAATCATTCTAATTATGATTGATAGTATGTTATGCAATTAGGGTGCCTACTGGTAGCTCCAAGATTAGCGGGTTCAAACAAACAATTATTATTATATTAGTAGCTTTTGCCCGCGTTAATTTAGAATTTGACAAACAATTCGGGTTGTACACTGCTTTTATTAATATAATTCAATCATGATTCGAAAGACACGTGGCGCCATCTATTATTATAAGAACGTTATTGTTGTTTTCCTCGGGAACAATACTTTTTTTCGGAATGAAATGTACCCGATGTCCGTGTGTGCGTTACCGCAGCCAGAAAATGTCGAAAATCGTCATTTGAATTTTATAGATAATCAGTGCCTCGGCTTCTGTAATTGTACCATCGATTTTTAAATTTGTACCTCTAATAGTTTTTTAGTTATTTGACAAAAACAGTTCTGGCTGGCGTAACGTTACCGTAGCCAGAAGTTTTGTTTATTAATGGGTATATTGAAATAAATTGTAGCCAAATATTTAGTGCCTCAGACGAGGTAAATGTACCAACTTAATTTGTATTTGTATCTGTTATGGTTGCGAAGATATTCAAGATCCTGCTGCGGTAACGTTTACATGTTTGCTGGATCTCTGAAACGGATAAGCCCCCTTTTATAGTATTTTGCACACGACTTCTTATGAGTTAGCTTGAATTTGTTCCTCAATAATAAAACAAAAAAATTGCACCGTTAAGGAGTTATTTAGGTAAATAGAAATATGCTTTAATCGATCCTAGCACTTCGAATAGGAGCTCTAAAGACTTACTTGCAACGTTATGTTATAGCTTATAACTGCCTTCAAATGTACCTGAAGTTTAATTTATTATCCTGTAAGCAATTAATAAATTATGATGAAATTTAAATTTACTTCGGGACATGATGCGCAGCGGTTTTTTAAACCACCGTTTAACCGAGATTCTTTAGGATTTATGAAGTGAAAGTTATATCAATAATCAGTGCTTTTATTCAATTTTATGCCTGTACATTTGCAACGTAATCCACTCAATAATTAACGAGATAATCGAAAAATAGTCACTATGATGTGTGTGACCACGGTAACCCGGCCAAGTTTAGATGGTTACAGAAAAGCGGACCTTTAATACATTACGCTAACCTTCTGAAAATTACAGTATAATAGTCTTATAATTTTGGTACAGACGCGTACATTATGTTTTGAGTGAAAAATATAACCTTCTACCTAATAAATAATAATGAACTTTTAAATTCAATAGTTTTATTTACTTATGTAGGTACCTATATAAGCACGTAAGTACAGACTAGTCTTTATGAATCTATACTATAATATTATAAATTCGAAAGTAACTCTTATCTGTCTGTCTGTCTGTTACCTTTTCACGCCTAAACCACTGAACGGATCTTGAAAAAATTTGACAAGGCTGACATGGCATCCTGGCGAAGGCTACTTTTTGCCTCAAAAATAATCCTGCGGGGGGTGACATAGGGGATGAAAGTTTGTATGGGAAACCCAGCATTATTAGTGATACCTAAGTATGAAAATTGAAATTTATGCTTTTGGAAAAGGAAATAAAATTAGAAAAATAGGGGTTGATTTTAAAATACACAAAAATGCACGGATTTCGTTAGAAATTATTAATTTATTACCTACAAGAAATAACTTTTGAACAAGTGGATACTCGGTCTAAAGTTTTTTTTTTATTAGAACGTGACCGGCATAGTAAATATCTAAACAAAGTCCCCCCCACGCCGCGTCTGTCTGTCTGTTTGAATGAGATAAACTCAAAAACTATTGAACGTGTTTTTATACGGTTTTCACGTTTTCAGCAATGGATAGAGTGATTCAGTGTATATTCATTAAGTTTTTGTCTAAATTGGCTGAAATATGACGATGATTGTTGAAGAGTCGTGAAAAATCATGCCGACTGGAAGCTTTAAGGCCACCATACACGGCAACGATATATCGTAAGGATTTGAGTTTGCACAGTTATATCGGACGGCTTTATGTTCTCCACATGTAAGTACGCTGAACGTATACATGTAGAGAGCATAGGGCCGTCCGAACGTACTACGTTCCCATGGAATACTTTCCATCATCCACGCGGGCGAAGCCGCGGGCAAAAGCTAGTACTTACAATAAGCCTCTTATCTTACCCGGAACCCTTAACGGAAACGCACCGCAGTGCGCGCTCGCACGGCGCCCGCCCTAAGGGCGAGCGTTTTTCTACCGCATAATCTGTGAAGTATGGAATGTCTTTGAAGTGCGCGCACTGCGGTCATGCGTTTTGTTACTGTAGGCCCCGCCCAGTGCGGCAGAACTACCGGAAACGCACCGCAGTGCGCGCTCGCTCTTAATACGGGTTTTTACCAGCGACAGTTCATATATTCTTTGCTTGCACGACGTAATTTTACGCCAGTAGTCTGAAAATGGGTTTATATGTACCTAGGTACCTCACTACGGTTAAGATAAGAGGCTTATTGTAAGTACTAGCTTTTGCCCGCGGCTTCGCCCGCGTGGATGATGGAAAGTATTCCATGGGAACGTAGTACGTTCGGACGGCCCTATGCTCTCTACATGTATACGTTCAGCGTACTTACATGTGGAGAACATAAAGCCGTCTTATATAACTGTGCAAACTCAAATCCTTACGATATATCGTTGCCGTGTATGGTGGCCTTAAAGCTTCCAGTCGGCATGATTTTTCACGACTCTTCAACAATCATCGTCATATTTCAGCCGATTTAGACAAAAACTTAATGAATATACACTGAATCACTCTATCCATTGCTGAAAACGTGAAAACCGTATAAAAACACGTTCAATAGTTTTTGAGTTTATCTCATTCAAACAGACAGACTGACGCGGCGTGGGGGGGACTTTGTTTAGATATTTACTATGCCAGTCACGTTCTAATAAAAAAAAAAACTTTAGACCGAGTATCCACTTGTTCAAAAGTTATTTCTTGTAGGTAATAAATTAATAATTTCTAACGAAATCCGTGCATTTTTGTGTATTTTAAAATCAACCCCTATTTTTCTAATTTTATTTCCTACCAAAAGCATAAATTTCAATTTTCATACTTAGGTATCACTAATAATGCTGGGTTTCCTATACAAACTTTCATCCCCTATGTCACCCCCCGTAGGATTATTTTTGAGGCAAAAAGTAGCCTTCGCCAGGATGCCATGTCAGCCTTGCCAAATTTTTTCAAGATCCGTTCAGTGGTTTAGGCGTGAAAAGGTAACAGACAGACAGACAGATAAGAGTTACTTTCGAATTTATAATATTATAGTATAGATTCATAAAGACTAGTCTGTACTTACGTGCTTATATAGGTACCTACATAAGTAAATAAAACTATTGAATTTAAAAGTTCATTATTATTTATTAGGTAGAAGGTTATATTTTTCACTCAAAACATAATGTACGCGTCTGTACCAAAATTATAAGACTATTATACTGTAATTTTCAGAAGGTTAGCGTAATGTATTAAAGGTCCGCTTTTCTGTAACCATCTAAACTTGGCCGGGTTACCGTGGTCACACACATCATAGTGACTATTTTTCGATTATCTCGTTAATTATTGAGTGGATTACATTGCAAATGTACAGGCATAAAATTGAATAAAAGCACTAATTATTGATATAACTTTCACTTCATAAATCCTAAAGAATCTCGATTAAACGGTGGTTTAAAAAACCGCTGCGCATCATGTCCCGAAGTAAATTTAAATTTCATCATAATTTATTAATTGCTTACACGATAATAAATTAAACTTCAGATACATTTGAAGGCAGTTATAAGCTATAACATAACGTTGCAAGTAAGTCTTTAGAGCTCCTATTCGAAGTGCTAGGATCGATTAAAGCATATTTCTATTTACCTAAATAACTCCTTAACGGTGCAATTTTTTTGTTTTATTATTGAGGAACAAATTCAAGCTAACTCATAAGAAGTCGTGTGCAAAATACTATAAAAGGGGGCTTATCCGTTTCAGAGATCCAGCAAACATGTAAACGTTACCGCAGCAGGATCTTGAATATCTTCGCAACCATAACAGATACAAATACAAATTAAGTTGGTACATTTACCTCGTCTGAGGCACTAAATATTTGGCTACAATTTATTTCAATACAGGGTGTCCCGTAATTAATGGATAATATCTTAAGGGGTCATTGTACTCACCATTATGAACAACTTTTACTATGGGACCGAACCCAAAATCGCGAAAAAAAAATCAGCTGCTCCCTACATTTATGTTCGCATAACTCGTCAAAATGTAGGGAGCAGCTGATTTTTTTTTCGCGATTTTGGGTTCGGTCCCATAGTAAAAGTTGTTCATAATGGTGAGTACAATGACCCCTTAAGAGATTATCCATTAATTACGGGACACCCTGTATACCCATTAATAAACAAAACTTCTGGCTGCGGTAACGTTACGCCAGCCAGAACTGTTTTTGTCAAATAACTAAAAAACTATTAGAGGTACAAATTTAAAAATCGATGGTACAATTACAGAAGCCGAGGCACTGATTATCTATAAAATTCAAATGACGATTTTCGACATTTTCTGGCTGCGGCAACGCACACGATGTCCGTTTCTGCGATGATTCCCCACTTGTTTGGCCACCACTGGGGACAGCGAAACAACTTTTAAAAATTATTCTCGTAGGCAACCCCTTCGCCCTTACGTAACAAAGGACAGGCACCCATGCTCACCTCCGCAGTTTCGGCTTGTTGGTGGGCTCGCACGGCCTATGCTTTGTTACAGCAGGCGGGGGTTGCTCTCCCTTAGCACCTCCAGTTTTTATATACACTCTAGGGATAGCAGCCAAAAGACTACGTAAAGTCGGGGTGCCCCGATTCGGTTTTGGAACAGATTCGACCTATTTTAACCATGAAGTGGTGGACAGCGGGAATTATTTTTAAAAGTTGTTTCGCTGGCCCCCAATGGTGGACATCGGGAATATACTCGTTTCTGTACACCTGACAACGTGATATGCAAAATTTTAGAGTTTATTCTGGAATATGATAGGGTATGATCTGCAGTGGGATAAGGTTTTTATTTCCCGTGCCTAACCTAACAATCTACTATTTCAATCTCCCTCATCGATGCATTCTCTTCCAGAATCCTAGCGCAGTTGGCATTCAGCGGTATAATGTTAAGCAGTAGCTACGGTTTCTGCGACAAGTGGGGGGTGTGCGACCTGCAGTACTATGTTCCTTGGCCCCTCGCTGTGGGGTATGCATCGTCGCTGTTCCTAGTGTTCGCGCTCAACGAGTTTATCAAGTGGCAGGAGATCAAGTAAGTTTTTATTAAGCTGTTGAAATATTCCTCCAGACTGAATTTCGGTCATGGCTGTCAATCTCAGCAGAAAATAAACTCCGTTTACAATAGATAAGACATTTAAACAAACCTTTTTTACTGTCCATTCAACCGATTTTGACTTCTATGGCGTTGGTGGCATGACAAATGGCAGCTGCTGTAAACTCTTGGTATTATAACTTTAATGCCATCCTTAAGTCTACGGGATAGAAGTCAAAATTGGTTGACAGGACTGTAAAAAGGTTTGTTTAAATGTCTAATCTTATTTTAATGGAGTATAGTTACCGACGCAGGAGATATTATATTGCAAAAGTGTGTGCGCAGACACAAGTGCACTCTTTCTTTCCTCACTATCATAGTCAGATGGGTCGGCAATCCGACACGACCGGAGAGAGATCAGGCGTAGGACCAACGGTGACACGTACGCACCGAGGCACGGGTGTATCACACCGCCAACTTCCAAACTCCGGGATGCTACGGAGAAATTCGTAATGGAATAACTCAATAACAGTTTGCTCGACTTGATAGGTGGCTGTTCGTCAACCAGCGGTTAGCATAAGATCTGACGGTGTATTCGTTATTTTTTGTGCTGCTCAGTATTTTAGAAACCAGTGGGGTAATGAGGAAGAAAACTGCCAAATTAGTTCTGCGTAGATGGCGCTAAGTGTTTGTTACTTTCATTCAGCGCTTTCAATTAATTAGAAGGGGTAGGCAGAATTTCATAATTCACCAACGTTTCGTCACTATAAGAGGTCAAAAGTCCAGGTTGGGCTACTAGGTACTGAGTTTTTTTTTAATCCAAGAGCAGTGCCTGCTCCAGGTATCACAGCCAGCGCTGAGCATGTTTCAATGATCAATGAAACTCCTGTTATTTTTCGGTACCTACTATACTTATGTAAATTTACACTTGCCTTCTCCCCCGCAGGGCTGACGGTCGCAACCAACGCCGCGCTCGCCTGGACTTCGGCACCAAGTTGGGAATGAACTCTCCGTTCTAATCACGTCTAGTCAATTACGCTTTAGTTCTACTGTGAATATAATCATATTGGAGCCTTCTGGCGTTTATTTTGTAAGAGAAATGTGACATGTACTTAGTACTATTTTGTACTTACTTTTATTTATAAGATGTTTTGATGATTTTAAATAAATTTCGTAATATAATGTGGTTTTTGTGTACCTAAAAGATGACCAATTTCAGTCAGCAGAGGTTAGTAGATAGTCAGATAGCCACAGACAAGTATCAACCTTCCGTCTAGCGTCGCAAGGGTCACTTTATGATCTTATGATGACTGTGTCAGAGAGCAGAGTTCGCGCAGCTGAATTTTGGGCCAAACATATGCTAAGAAGTAGGTATCACAGTCTATAGCCACCACAAGATGCTAATTTCAAACAAACATGGGTATACATACCCATGTTTAAAATATAATTTAAGGTAAAATAAAGAAACTACATATTTGAAAACAAATATTTTTTATTTAAAACTAAATTATGATAATTTTGTGATGCTTATTAAATGTTGCCAGTCATTATTTTGTTATACCAATTCCTTTGTTCGCTCTGAGGTCAAGTTAACTACATGTAGATAAAACCATATTAGCGACATGTTACTCTTACTTCAACTACCCTCTCACTACTTACTACATTACTAAATTGACAATGTTCCACTTACACAAGACTATTACTACACGTAGTAGACAACCTTTTAACCGCCTGACTTCATGATCAGTTGTCGTGCCCCCAGCGCCTGGCACAGTAAATTGATATAATACAGTGTAATGAAATAAAAAAAATCTGACTATGACCTGTAGTATTTAGTCGTAAATATACGACCCTGGCGAAATGG
The DNA here is from genome assembly GCA_905163495.3 of Cosmia trapezina. Taxonomy (NCBI): domain Eukaryota; kingdom Metazoa; phylum Arthropoda; class Insecta; order Lepidoptera; family Noctuidae; genus Cosmia; species Cosmia trapezina. The sequence goes on from LR991030.1 coordinate 5,856,184, forward strand.
ACACGAAAATATTTGTTGAATTAATCCGACATAAGCGGTTAAAGGGTTATTCGTCTTTGAAATCAAACATTTAAAATCGGCGCGTACGCCGATTGCGATCGCCATTCTTTAAAGAATACATAATTTAATATTTTTTTTATGGTTAATAACATTATTTTATATCTTTTCAATTATTAAACTACATTTAGGTTAGTCGGTAAACGCTTGTACTTAATAGGTACGTAAATAATGTTCCTATCACTAGGATTCATCTGGTAAGTCTAGTATTTCTTGAACGAATGAGGCGACGTCAATCTCCTGACTGTGATCCAGACAGAACGGGTGCGTCAGCAGCGCGTCGTAGTTCGGTCTCTGTTTGTAATCTTTCTGAAGACTTTGGACTATCAGGTCCTCAAACTGTGCAGAGAACTGGCCGGCGGGTAGTCTCGGGGGGTCGTCTTTGACGACTTGTTTGAGCTGTTCGAAGGGCGTGCCCCACGTGTTATAGGGGAACGTGCCGGTCGCCAGCTCTATCAGCGAGATGCCGAGCGACCACACGTCGCTGCGGATGTCGTACTGGCCCGGGTTGCCACTCGGGTCGATCCTCTCCGGCGCCATGTACGGCTTGCAGCCCGCGTCAATAGTCTTAGCGACAGAGTCCACTAAATATCCAGATATACCAAAGTCACACATCTTCACCTCTCCTTTTCTGTTGATCAGGATATTAGATGGCTTTACATCTCTGTGGATTACTCTGAGCTTAGAATATAAGTAGTGTAAAGCGCTGACTACGGAAAATGTGATTTTCCCTAGAATGTTTTCAGGTATGGTGCGCTTGTTGTGGTAGACTTTCATGTAGAACTTGTCGAGGCTCATGTCCATGACCTCCATGCAGATCCAGACATCTCCCTCACGGAACATGGCACCGTAGAAGTGCACTGTGTATGGACAGGCACTAGCTCTCATGGACACATCCAAGTCCATGAGCAGACGCTTTAGTTCTGTTGACTGGGTGTTGAATGATGCTGTGATTCTCTATAAGTAAGAAAGGAAAAGACTTGTCACCATGGTGTTGAAAATGTGTGTTCATCACTAAAGAGTGTTGATAAAGAAAACATGTGTGTCATCAGCATGATGCGTCCAAAGATCAGACTGATTGTCATAGTGGTTAAAAAATATTCCCTCACAGCTCCTCAGTAGCCAATAAGGAGACACATTTCTGAAACTAGATATTTGTGCTGATAATGATGAGAGGAGTTTGTGGCTAAGTAATAACAGCCACACAGGTCGATCCATTATCCATTAGGTTAACCTACGCTTGTTGGGGTTGGTGCGTGGATGGGTGACCATCTATACATACCGAGACTCCTCCGTGCCTGGGAAAGCACGTTAAGCCGTTGGTCCCGGCTGTCATTTGTGGATCTTTGACAGTCGTTACAGGTCGTCAGAAGCCTGAAAGTCTGACAACCAGTCTTACCAAGGGGATTGTATTACCCAGTTACTGAGTTAGAGGTCAGACAGGCAGTCGCCATGCCATGTAAAATACTGGTATTCAGCTGCATCCGGTTAGACTGGAAGCCGACCCCAACATAGTTGGGAAAAGGCTAGGCAGATTGATTGAATGATGAGAGGTATTACCTTGACTGCCATAGTGGTGTCACTAGGAATATGCTTCATCTTCTCCACAATGCCATAGGCTCCGCGGCCCAGGTCACAAATTTTAATCAGGTCATCAGCGTGGACAGTAAATGTTTTGTCATCAACTGTTATCGTCGTCTGCTTGTCCAAGTTTCTTGGAGGTGTTCTGAGGAGTGATACTTAACATTATAGATCATGAACGTAGAAATGTTTTAAAACAAATGCAAATTGCAATATCTCAATGGGGGGTAGGCAGACACTACAAAATGACACAACATACAAATTATGCAATTTCCTTAAACATAAAATTCTTTTATCAAATAAAAATCAAGCTCAATTTCTAAACAGCATGACCCTAGTAGAAAGCAATATTTTATAGACCACCTATTATTATCATTGACAGCCTATTATTTATCTAGTTTTACCCTCCCACGTATGGTGGCATCAGTGGCATGCTTATCAATTTTACCCTTTCAAGTTTTTTACTCTACTACTGCTACCGCTAGTCAAATCACTCTTCTTTTTGGTAAGTTTTTCTAACCTATGCCTTCACTTATAATGTAATACTCAGTGAATATAACAGATATTACCAGGTGATAATAGTATTCTTAAGGTAACTCATATGAATAAACTGTTTGGCAGAGGCACAGATAATATAATACTACGGGAAGGTTTTGAGACTTTTATCACAAAACACACATGTATCCCCTAATTTGGGTATAAGGAATTTCTGCATTAACATAAACGTAATTATATTTTTATTTCGATACAAATAGAGAACACAAGTTCTAGCTCAGGTAGACAGATTGGCGCTAGTTGACACTCACACGACCTGCTCCTCTGGAGGCTTGAAGTTGAAGCCCGGCGGCGGCGGTTTTCTCCTCGACATATCGCCGACGTCCTCTCAGCAACAACCGAGTCAAAATCCACAAATCCTATCAGATTTCCACCAAATCCCTCCACGATACGCTTCAGACCAAACTGTTAACTTAGCGGTGTAAAATACGAAGTTTACATCTAAATCACACGAACATTTCACAAGGCAATATTAGACGTAAGCTTTCGACTAGTTTATCCAGAAATATACCATATTATTCAATTATTTCCAAAAAATTATGCACTCGGAAGGCAGCTAGGTTTTGACATTTGAATTATTGGTGTTGCCATAGTTTAGCCTAACGCACCAAGCCTGTCTGATATTCTCGATGGTCTTGATGACAACCGAGATTAAATTAACCCTTTTATACTAAAACCTTTTTTACAAAAAACAAAACCGACTTCCAAAAAACACTACAAAGTGAAAAATAACTTTAATTTCGGAAGTCGGTGTCTTTGGATCTGTATTTTAGGTTTTTGCCCCCGACTTCCGAAATTAAAGTTATTTTTCACTTTGTAGTGTTTTTTGGAAGTCGGTTTTGTTTTTTGTAAAAGTTTTTATTTTTACTTTTTAGTGGGTCAGTTTGTAATTTATCTAAGTTACAATAACCCAATGTCAACTGCTCATCACGTTTTACAAAATATTGCTTTTCCCGATGCAGGGACGTTAATTGTTGAGGAGTTCTCCTAGTAAGAACCAGGAGAACTGGAGCTCATGGTGAAGTCACCATCACCATTATGCATTTTGACGAGCATAAACCATATTAAAGTAATCGAATCGCAACCTGTGATATACTTAGATATAATTGAGTATTTCCGATGGCCATCTGTGGTCTTCATCATCAGTTCCAGTTCACCAAGTGGTCCTTTCCGAGAGCAAATGCACGAGTTACTATAAAAAATACCGAAACCGATATAAGTGTGCCCATAAAATTTGAGGGTTTCCCTCGATTTCCATGGGATCCCATCATCAGATCCTGACTTGATGATTATGGGACCACTTGGGAAGCATACCCTTTCGAACAAAAAAGAAAAATCCAAATCGGTCCAGCCATCTTCGAGTAATCGGGGAACATACATAAAAAAAAAAGGTTGCGACGAATTGAGAACCTCCTCCTTTTTGAAGCCGGTTAAAAAAGTAAAAAATATACACATCAAAAAAGTATAAGCGTATGTTTCACCCTCAGGCATAGACTTATAAAAAAAGATGGACTCCGCACCACGCATATCGAAAGTGAAGCACCCTACCGATCTATGTGTGCGTGATTTGAGTACCTGCAAAGACGCCGTCGCTCGTGTAACTTAATGGCGGCCGGTAGACTTACTATGGTGTGAATGTGTGCGTGCTGGCTTGTAGACATTAGCGCACTGACTTACTATGGGTGCTTCAGTTATTGTTAAAGGAGACGGCGGCGGCGCGGCGTCCGCCTTTTTTTTTAGGTCCATGCCCTCAGGTTTCACCGTTTCACCCCACAGACTTACGATTAAGTTCCTACAGATAATTTAATACAAATTCTGTTCCATTTTTGAATTTATTCGGTAAGTAGTGGCTATTCGGACATCGTGAAGTATGCCTTTAAAAAAAAAGCTAGGTGTACAATAATTGTAATTATTTATTCCCAACCAACTTCTTAATTCGTTGTTCCCAATTTCCGATTTCATTATATGTTTTCGTTGCTTGATAAGGTACGCACGGCTACAGATCAAGCTATACATTTCCGGTATAAGCTGATCTCGCATTGTATATAATTTCCTTACAGTGAGAGGTCAGTGTAAACTGAAAATGTATAGCTTGATGTGTAGCCGTGTCTAGTGATGGATTAATTAGCATTCGCATTCATTGTTAGCATGCGAATGCTTATTTAGCATTTAGCAAATGAAATGTAGTTGCGAATTTCTGTGAAATGTGAAATGAATTATTATTCATCCCTTCGTACTTCATAGGTTGACAGCGCGCAGATGCAATGCGCGCTCTCTGTCACACCCACGAAAAGTCGGAACTACTAAATCTATCTGTTTCACGTGACCCTGACTACGTTCGCAAGTGAAATTATTAGCAATTTTGTGGTGCGAAGAATGAAGTCAAACAATTATTAGCTTTTTATCTTCGATTAGCTCGTACTTCGGATCGTATATTGAATGAATGCGTGTGATTGTATTGTTAATATTAATTTGTGATTTTGTGTGGCACGTGCGTGCCGCGCGATTCTTTTTAAATTGTTAAAAACAGCAAACGCGCTCTTTAATTCACATATTAACAAAATTCACATACTTGATTATTATTAATTATCGTCATATTAGCAAATAGCATAGCAATAGCATTTCGCATGCTAAGACTCAAGAATTCGCATGCTAATGAAATTTATTCTAAATCGCATTAATTGCCATCACTAGCCGTGTCTATTGCCGGCAGGAGTCGTGAGAAAATGCCATTGGTCACGATTGCCGCAGCGCAGGATCAAATAAACAATCTTATAAATAGTCCAAGAGCTAGATCAAAGATTTTATCGTAAACTCTTCGATCTAGCTCTTGGACTATACTTAAAAATTGAACTCATTATATTTTATCTTAAGACCTGACTAAATCTGTGAATTGGCGAAAAGTTGCGACTAATGGCTAGGTGGCCTAGTTTTTGAGATATAAAAAAAAAGAATAGAGATGCTTTCCAGATCGGCCACATCTAAGAACCCTTTTAACTTTTGAACCAGTGACCGACAAAACGACTAATTAGCGACTATTGAATTAGCGACAATTTTTCTGTTATCAAAATTAAAATCTCTGATGGTGGCCATGGCCATGCCAGTGTCAGTCCCACTTTTTGATGTGGCTTTGACTGTATTTTTCCCAAGGGTTAGGTAGAGATGTACCTACTGGAAGCTTAGACTGGAAGCAAGCATAATTATTTACTTGAGATTTTGAAATTAAAACTTATGTTGAACAAAAAATAGTTTATTTCTTTCACTTACATTCTAAATACAAATCAATCATAATAATCTTAAATTAGTCATGATGGATGGATTGTATCACTTGCAAGAAAATCTGATTGCTCTAACAGCATCCTTTGCTTTCTTTACTGCTTCTTCTTTAATTCTATGTCGTTTCTCTTTTTCTGCCAACCCAACAACTATATCGTGTTGTAATGCACTCTTAACATTAGCTTTAGCAAATAGTTTACTTAACACATAATCATCATCATTTTTTTGTTTTTCCTTCTCTTTTGTATGTTTCTTCTTTTTTACTTTTTTCACTGCTACTAAATTTTCTACTTCTGTTTCTGGATCTGGAGAATGTTTTCTTTTATGTGGTTTTTTGGTTTCTTTACCAGTAATAAATTTATCTCTTACAGGTGTTCTTTCCTTAATTGGTTTTTCTTTGCAAACATTATCTTTTGTGCTCACCTTTTCTACATCATTTTCAGGACTTTCCTCTTCACCATGATCACTTGCTTCTTTTTCTTCATCTTCTTGGCTTTTTAAAACATTTTTTAGTAAATTCTCTTCATAATCCTTCTTCACATGCATATTTACTATATCTAATTCAGATAGAATGTTTTCAAATGGAACATTAGAGACTTGGTCATCAACTAAATTAATTTCAGGTACTTCAACTTTAGGTGGGTTCAGCAGTAACTCTCTTTTCTTTTTGTACTCTTCTCTGGGGTCTTTCTCTTCTTTATTCTCCTCTTTATCCTTAGAAATCTTCTTACTTATTTCTCTTGCCATCTTTTTCATTGCTTCTATCTTCTTCTTTGAAAATGAGCTACTCACACTGGAATGTTTGTCATCACTCTTCCTACTTTTTGAACTATGATCAACATTTATTTTGGTATGTTTAAAAAGAGATGCAGTTTCAGTGTCGCCATCGCAGTTCAGCTCTTCAAGAGTGAAAAGACCCTGTAGTGTACTAGTGGTCAACACATTCTTTTGATTAGGGTCTATTAATATTTTGTTACTGAGGAAATGCTTGAATATTTGTCTCTGATATATCTTTTCTTCAATAGTTCCTGCTGATAGTAGTCTGTAAACAGTAACATTTCTTTGTTGACCTATTCTCCAAGCTCTTTCCTTAGCTTGGTCATCGGTAGCTGGGTTCCAGTCTGGGTCATATATTATCACTCTATCAGCACCTGTGAGATTCACCCCTATACCTCCAACTCTTGTTGTGGCCAGAAACACTAAGTATTCAGGATTTTCATTAAATGTTTTTATCATGTTCTGCCTCTGTCCCACATTCACTGAGCCATCCATTCGTAAATACTTAAAATCTTGAACTTGTAAGTATTGCTCTAGTAAACACAACATTCCTCTGGACTGAGAGAATATTAAAGCTCTGTGACCTTGTTTTTGCCAAATTTTTAATAAAGAATTAACAACAGTCATTTTTCCAGATCTTTTATAGTTGCCAAATCTTTCTGGGTCTATGTCATCACAATCTTCATGAGCCTCATAGAGGTATAAGTCAGGGTGATTACATATCTTCCTCAAAGTACATAAAGCAACCAATATCCTTGCTCTTATAGGCTCTCCATATCTATTATCTTTGTCTAAAATACTTCTTACTGTGTTACCAGTGAGATAACCCATATATAGATCTTTTTGTTCCTGACTTAGAGCACAGAATAACACTTGTTCATTCTTCTCCGGTAGATTGATATGGCTTTGAACCTCAACCTTTGTTCGTCTTAACATGTAAGGTGTAATAATTAATTTCAATGCCTTTGCTATTTCCAGAGCAGTTGCTTCTTGGTATTCAGTAGCATTAGCATATCCCCCTTGAGTAATAGGCATTGCAAAATGGTCCATAAATGTTGCATAACTGCCCAAGAGTCCTGGCCTCATAAAGTCAAACAAGGACCAAAGTTCTTGCAAGCTGTTCTGCATGGGAGAACCTGTAATGAGTATTTTATGAGGAGTTTGAAACTTTTTAACAAGCTTACTGACTTGGGTGTCAGGGTTCCTAATTTTGTGGCCTTCATCTAATATAATGTAATGCCATTTGCGGGCTGTCAGATCTTTAGTGTACTTGACAACACCAGCATAAGTGATCAACAGGATCCCATGTGCAGTGTGCAAGTCCCTGATCAGTTGGTTATGATTTCCTGCATGGGAACCTGTGTGGTGAAGAACAGCTACTCTTAAGTTTGGGCACCAGAAGTGAAAATGAGAGACCCACTGGTAAATGACAGTTGCTGGAGCAACAATTATTGTAGGACCAAGTCCTCCCCAAGCTCCTAAGTCACTTTTGGACAAACCTGCCAGAAATGTAATTATCTGGATTGTTTTTCCTAGACCCATTTCATCTCCTAACAATCCTCCAGATTCTACCTGGTGTAGTTCCCACAACCACTTGACACCAATCTTTTGGAACTTGTACAGCTGCCTCCAAATAAAGTTTGGTACACACAACCCATTCTGCAGTTCATGGAGTTCTTCTGGGTCCTTGTTGCCTTCCAACACATATTGCACATCAGCTGTCATAGTTTCACCATCGTAGTTACTTGATTTAGCTGCTGTTAAATTTTTCTTCCAGGTTTCTATTCTCTCATTGTAACTTGCTGTGTCACCATCATCCACAATTCTCTTTAAGTTATGTTTTATTCGAACACTGGCGGTAGAGGTAGAGGGTCCAGCAGCTATATTAATAATATCATCCGCCTCGTCTTCGGAAGGTAAATACTCATCATCAGAATTTTTCTCTGAAGAAATTGTGGATGCTGTCCTCTTTCTTGAAGTGGTCGGCACTGGCGTATCCTTGTGTGCTTCCTTTGGAGATTGTTTTCCAAACTGTTTCGATTGTTTTTTAGATATAAATTCAGCAGCGTCTTTACTTTTCTGCGAAACATTGTCCTTTTTACTTTTAATTACAACTCTTTGTTTCGCAAGTGCGAGTTGGCTCTCTAAATATTTGTTTATATCAACCATAGTACGTAAATTCTGCTGTCATGTATTTTTCTTTTTTCTCATTATTTTATGTTTCACAAAACATACAATTTTTTAAAAAATAAATCAAGTTTGGTCTTGCTTGCTGTTTTTTTTTTTGACAGTTCGTTTTCGGCTGCATTCCGAGTTTTGCTGTAATCGATTTGAGCGCGCTAAAACCTGTACCGAATTGGCGTGAGCGCGATAACGATGTCCCGTGAATCGTCATAGATGACGTCATGACATGCGCCATCTTGCGATAACGCCGACCATGCCCTGAATGAATATCACCGTGAGCGCTGTCAACATGACAGTTCTGCTGTTTTGTTATGATCGAGTCGCATCTTATCTCATAAATTGTGCTCAGGTATTAAGAAGTGTTCTGTGATTACGATTCTGGCTACAGTCGCCATCTAAACAAAGAAGAAGAATAAAGTGGTGTTTATACAAAGAAATAATCGAACCATTAGTTTTCAAGTGAATAAAGCCGACGAGCCTAGCGGGTGACAATTTTCTGTCATGCACATATCGGAGCAATACGAGAGGGCTCAGAGACGTAAGTTCTGAATTTTAGTCCCCCTTGCAGTTCTACCGACTGCTTAAACGATTTTGATGTAAATGTTTTACTCATCACAACTGCTTAGCTGTATGTTTGCAAAAGCTACCTTACAGTCTTTATAGTGCATACAAGCCACTGTATTGTCTCTGTTATAGCATAGATGTTTACTAAAGTGGTACTTAATGTTTACAGATACTGAATATGTACAGCAATTGGTGCATGACTTTGATGCAAGCATGCATAGCCGAGAAACAGAGTCACTGCTGAATGAGCCAACAGAACAATATGGTAATTATTTTATATCTGGTTATGCGCAGATACTTAATAGCTGAATGAGCCTGTTGTTTTTGCATAACATATCATGTTGACAACAATAGTTTATGTGGTCACTCTTACTACAATACCTAATGTACAAAAAAAAAGCATTTTCTATAGTAGGTAAGTATATTAAAAATATCCCGTTTTATTCCAGGGTATGATTGTGGCCGCATCTACATCCACATACGAACTACGCATCACAATGACATGATGTCACGCAACCTGCACCGTGCGAGTAGCATATATACAACATCCCAACATCAACCGTCCGGCACTAAGCCCGGCAAGCCTAAGCGCGAGCCCTCTAGTTACCGCCCCATTAGTCTGCTCAATGTCCTTGGCAAAATCTATGAGAGACTTATTTATAAGCGACTCAGGGATTATGCTGAGACAAAGGGCCTTATTCCTAACGAGCAGTTTGGTTTTCGAACCCAACACTCTTGCGTACAACAGGTCCACCGTATCGTCGAGCATGTCAGCGCTGGTTTCCAGCGCGGTGCGATGACGGGTGCTGTTTTCTTCGATATAGCGAAAGCGTTTGACAAAGTCTGGCACAACGGCTTATTATATAAGCTTTACAAACTTGGTGTGCCAGATCGTCTCGTGCTCATCTTACGAGACTTTTTGTCAAACCGCACCTTTCGCTATCGTATCGAAGGAGCGCTTTCCTCTCCCCACCCTATTCGCGCAGGGGTCCCTCAGGGCTCTGTGCTTGCTCCCTTAATTTTCACACTTTTTACTAGCGACATCCCGCGTAGCGAGAGGGCACAGTTGGCTCTGTTCGCAGACGATACGGCCATCTACTACAAGGGCATGGCTCGCGACGCGATCTCTCGCACTCTCCAAACCGCTGTCGATGCACTCGCCAAGTGGTTTCGGAAGTGGAGAATCGAAGTCAATCCCGACAAAAGCCAAGCTGTTCTCTTTACGAGACCGCGAAGCAAACAGTGTAAACCCCCCCGCCCGATCACCATGTTTGGCAAGCCGATCCCTTGGGAGAAGCGAGCCAAATATCTAGGTGTGACGCTCGATGAGCACCTTTCGTTTTCAGAGCACATAAGGTTGGTTCGTTCGCGAGCCTACTTTGCTCTTAGTAGACTGCATTCGGTTATGAATGCACGCAGCAAGTTGTCCCTTAAGTGCAAGTTGCGTATTTTTACAGCGTGCATTCGCCCCATCATGACCTTTGCGGGCCCAGTCTTTGCTCACGCAAAGCCCCATCTCATCCATAGGATGCAGGCCGTTCAAAACCGTTGCCTCCGAAAGGTAACGGGTGCCCCTTGGTTCGTTCGGAACGCAAACCTCCATTTAGACCTTAGAATCCCGACCATCAGTCAATTCTTGAAACGCCTTTCTAAGCGTTTCTTTGATTCTGCCGCGAAGCACCGCAACCCTCTGGTTGTCGCGTCCGCTAATTATGTCCCCTCTAGAATCAGTAAAATCCGCCGTCCGCGACTTGCACTCTCTGAACCTGATGACCCTATTACCCTCCTCCAGGAAAGTAGTAGTGCTACTAGTACTCTAGTACGCAAACACAGATCACATAAATCTTCATTCCGATCTCGCCGCCGAGGTCCTCCGCGTAGACGAACATCCCTTGTAAATGTAAATTCATCTCCCTTGATCGGTAATAACGAGCCAGCTGGTGGCGTAGCTGAGCCTGTAGCTTTAAACTCCCCTGCTAATAATAATAATAACCCCGATTTGAGCCAGCCAATTGTACCTTGCTGTCCTCTCTTAGTCAGCGACGCCCTAAGCCGAGGTCCGTACCCCACAGGGGGTGCCCTTAGTGCGCAGTCGCTTAGTTTATAAGTAAAACTTGCCCCTGGCTGGAGGCTTTGAGTTCGCTTAAGGCACCCACAGGATAGTCCGGGTTAAGCAGTCTCGACCCCAAGTGGTCACACTGCGAGAATGCCATTCCAAAAAAAAAAAAAAAAAAAAAAAAAAAAAAAAAAAAAAAAAAAAAAAAAAAACCGTCCGGCAGTTGCCACCAGACACGACACCCGTCTGGTTGGAGGATCCTCCCTTTTCAATAGACGATGAATGATGTTTACACCCTGTTCCTCATGCCTCTAAATGATTATCTATGTGGCAATAGTTAATATTTATTTACTTAATTATATTTTAAAATTTGAACAGTACCCGTTTCAAGTAGTAGATTTTAATAAAAAATATGTTGCCTGTTCTGTGAAAAATCTGTGAATTTTATTAGTGTTTAATTGTACTGTATGTCTGTGATTGAGTTAGGTAATATACAAGTACAGACTTATTAGTGTACTGTTTGATAGTTTTCTTATATTAGCGTTTATTAATTAGGAGAACAATGTGACCTGGAGCCGTGGCACCTAATGTTCAGTCTGAGTCTCGTAAACTGTGATTCAAATTGATTGTTAATATTTATTTAAATTAAGATTTTAAGATTTGATCAGTACCTGTTGAAGTAGTAGATTTGAATTTATCTGTGATTCTAACTGATTTTTAATAAAAATGTTTTATTACTATTACTGTTGTAAATTATTTACCACAATACAAGTTACCTTCTCATAATATCATTTTAACGACAGCATTGATGGGAGAGAAGGGATGCGCAAGCAACAAATATTGTCCAATAGTTTAGTAATAAGGACAGTACATTATTAAACTTGTTAACATTCAATAAATCTGGATTTAATTATTGTTTATGTAATCTATTTTGTAGTTTTACTTTCAACATCCTATAACTTAACAATAAGTTTTATATTTATTTAAAACTTAAATTATAGTCTGTTAGGTACATAGTGTAGGTGTGTGGTGTGTGATAGGCAATTGTGCAATTCATTTTTGGCACCTATATATTGTGATCTATATGCCAAGTAGCTTTCTTGCTGTTTTAAATATATACCTACTCATATTCATTTGTTAATAGCATATAATATACTGTAGTCCATAATTATATTCAAAGTACTCTGTGCTGTAGTCTTTGGGTAATAGTTTTCTGATTTTTCTGTTAGCCTTTGGGGTTATGTGATATGTTTTGACGTCTTGACGTTGAGCGAGCACTGTAAGCGCGTTCACGAGTGTACCGAATTGTTGACAGCTCTCAGCTGTCATAATCGTGATATCTAAATCGGAACGCGAAATATTGATGTGAGCGCTGTGAACGATTATTTTCTAATTCGGAAAGCGGGGTTCGTTGACTGACACTGACATTATCTCTTGCATTTCTGAAGTCATTCTTGGACTGCCTGTGAGTCATAGAGTATAGTAATAGATTGCTGTGAGTTTTTGTTCCGTCTGCAAAGTGCCTGTGACAACATTTTTTTTATTATGTATTTTAAGTTTATTTATTAAGTTTTGCTGCTGTTCTATTCATTGTCACTGAAAGTAAATAAATTATTTGAGGCATTTTATGCAAAACTTACTTGCCATTCAACGTGGCAATGCTGCCAGTCTTCTGGGCACGTTTCCGGATGACATCGATGCGGACGAGTACTTCGACGCCTAAAACCCCGTTTCCACGAGCGTAATGCAACCGCGGCGGGATTTTATCGCGCACTGGATTTTCAACTCTCGGTGTAGAGAATCCAACCTAAAAAAACAGAGTGCATCCCAGCGCGACGAAAAACACACTGTTGGATTTTCAACTCCCGGCGCTAAGCAGAGAGTTGAAAATCCAGTGCGTGATAAAATCCCGCCGAGATTTTATTACGCTCGTGCGAACGCCGACTAAGTGTCCTTTTGTTTTTGTATTTATTTCTATATTTAGTTAGTCATTTACTTTAGTATCTAGTATAGTGTTAATTTGTATCTATAAATAAATAATAATCATTAAGAAGCTAAAACTTACTTACACTAGCTAAAACTTACACAAAACTATTTGTGATATTTCTATCTTAATTTGTAAACTGCTACTTTATGTCAATGTCATCAGCCAGCGAATTGTCAAATAAAGTCAATAAATTGCACGTGTGGTTATAACAATCGAGCACGTCTTTACTGGAGGAAATATTCGTTAAATATAATAGCAATCAATAAACTTGTACAATAAAAGCATAATTACGTATTACGTGCATCGTATTATAACGTTTACTTGAAAAGTGTAATAAGGATTTCCGATTTTATAACCTCGTGCAATATTTGTGTAATTCGTTGAAAATGCAGAAAGTTAAAAGAAAATTTAATGAAGACGATGCTAGTTCACCTAAGAAGAAGAAGGTGAACTTGGACAATGCTGAAGGCAAACCGGCGCAAGGCGAAAATGCTAAAAACAATAAATTCAAAAAGGATTTCAAGAAGGATGGTGAGAAAGGTTCAAATAAGTTTGGGAAGCCGAAATTCAACAAAGACGGGAAGGGAAAGTCGAGTTTTGGGAAAGATCAAAACAAAGGATTTAAAGGAAAGCAGAATTTCGGCAAAGATGGCAAGGGGAAGCCGAATTTTGGCAAAGATGGCAAGGGTAAGCCGAATTTTGGCAAAGATGGCAAGGGGAAGCCGAATTTTGGCAAAGACGGCAAGGGGAAGCCAAATTTTTCGCAAGATCAAGCCAATGGAGAGAAACCGAAGTGGTCTGAGATGAAAAAGGAGAAAAAAGAACTGAGATTAGTGAGGCGCAAGGCTAAGGCCACTGCTGAAGTGTTTGAAGTCTCACACAAAGCGAAGCTGTTGGCTGCACAGATTCAACGGTAATCTGAAAGTTAACTTGTATTATTTTCAACACCTAACCAATATTTCACAATAAGAATAGAAAACGTTATTTCAATTATAAAAATGGAGCCTGATTCCCAAAAAATTAACAGGGACACGGTTAATTTTTTAATCAAGAACACAGCCTACTGGGAATTTTTTTCTTTTTGTTAATGGCTGTATTTGTGAAAAAACTGGAGATGATTTATTTGTGAACATTTCTATGTTAACTTATGGTTGACCTCTATTATGTACTGTTTACATTACATTCATACATTTAATTTCCAGCCCCTGGGCCTTGGACCTTATTATACTCTTCATATTGACTTAAAATTATGATTATTAAAATAATTTATGGGTGAGGCCTATGTCCAGCAGTGGACTGCGATAGACTGAGTTGATTGATTGAAACAAATTCATTGATATTTTATTAATATTAATTAATAGACATAGCAATAAGGCTCCCTCAGACAGATGCAACGCGATTCTGGAAGAAACATTCCCATGAAGTTTTCATAAAAAATCTTCTCCTAGAGACACGTCGCGCCTGTCTCTGGGAGCCTTTCCTAAGCATACTTTACTAATACTTAATATATTTCAGGAAAGTAGTAAAACAAGACTTCAGGATGAACTCTTGCAAAGAGCTCCACTGTCTGCTAAAAGGACACTATAAATCCATAGCCCTAACACATGACCTCAGCCGAGTCATTCAGGTCTTACTCAAACACGGCCCGGACGACATTAAAAATGATATAACTGAAGAACTATTAGACTTGATGGTTCAAATGGTCCAGTCAAAGTATGGACAGCATGCAGTCAAACGCATATTGAAGTACGGTACTGAGTTTATACGGCATGAGGTTCTAAAGAAGTTCTTTGGTCACATTGTGTCGATAGCTACTCATGCAATAAGTGCACCGGTATTGGATTATGCATACGGAGAATTCGCTACAAAGAAAGAGAAGTGCCATATGCAACAGGAGTTTTATGGGGACATTTATAAGAATGTGAGTTATTTGAGTTTGATTCTAATAATACTTTTAATAGCATAACATACTACCTGTGTGCAAGAAGATGAAGTCTGTTTACTTATTATGATTTCTTACCACTACAAAAAATACCACATACTAAACTAAAGACCACTTCTCTTTCAAATAAAAAGGTGTTAAAAGACAAATTGTTTATAGCTAGGCCATGTCTTTTAATTGGGTTTGAAGTATGTACTTTTAAATATTTATTTTTCTACCTTTTCTTGCAGACAAAAGACGACAAAGTGAAGACGATCAGTGACACATACAAGGACAGTCCTGAGATGAGAACTGCTGTCCTGCAAGCCTGCAAGGCTAACATACAGAAGATTCTGGACAAGAATTTACATGATGGAGAGTAAGTAGTTTGTATTGGAACACATGTGTTCATCATTTATTTTTATCTGCCCAACATCATATCAGTGTCGTGCCCTTTTATCGCCCGGCACAGTGAATCGAAAAATATTTTTGATAGAATACAGCATAATTAAATAAAAAAATCAAATTAAACGAGCCAGGCTGGCGAAATGAAAACGAAAATATTTGTCGGATTAATCCGACGACATAAGCGGTTAAAGGTTAACACCAACAGTCAACATTGGTGTACAAAAGTATTTAGGAAAGGTATTACTGCTAATATATACACAAATTATAAGTGTACATGACATTTAACATAGCACACCCGTAATCCCTGAAGGGTCGGGCCTACCTATAGTACACCAATATTTTGCCAGTTATAGTAAAGTCCTATGAAATAGGGTGTGCAATCAATCTGGCACAATTCCAGACTCTGAGCTGTTACTGCTGAGATTTGAAAATCATCATCCTTTTCCTAATTATGTTGGGGTCAGCTTCCAATCTAACCGGATACTGCTGAATACCAGTATTTTACAGGGAGCGACTGCCTATACGACCTCCAAAACCCAGTTACTAGGTAATACAGTACGCCTTGGCAAGACTAGTTGTCAGACTTTCGGGCTTCTGACGGCCCGTAACGAATGTCAAAGATCCACAAATGACAGCCGGGACCAACGGCTTAACGTGCTTTCCGAGGCATGGAGGGGTCTTGTTATGTAAAGATGGTAACCCATCCACTGACCAACCGCGGCAAGTGTAGCTTAACCTGATCGATCGACCCGTGCGGCTGTTAATACTTAGCCACAAGCCCCTCAGCTACTTCTGAGAAATTCCTGAATTATATATGAAATGCTGTCTTATTCTCTGCCTCTGCATATAGATGCACATTTATTAAAAAACTGGCTATTGTCTTAGTCTTACTAAAAAAAATCTCATACGAAGACATTTGACACCTTTCCAATATTTTCTAAACAACTGCCTTGGTTGCTCAAGTTTTTTCTTAGCAACAAACAATCGGAAAATAATAATACAAAATTACCCCAAACGCATGTACCGTCTCTGTGGCCGTTGCAGGTAAAAATAAGTCCATTGACTCCATTAATAATTAATAAAGGATTATAGAAGTCAATGTCTCCTATCCACCAGTATGTGTGCCAGATAAAAAACCTCTTCGTAATAATGGAATCTTAAAAAAAGTATATTAAAATGACGTCAAACATTCCAGGTTATTCCACTCAATCCTTTACGAATATATCCGCGAATGCAGCGCAGAAGACCGCGTGGAACTGATCTCGACGCTCAGCCCCCTTATAGTGCCGCTCAGCAACTCTCTGCCGGGCGCAAACGCAGCCTCTATCTGTGTGTGGCAAGGCACTAATAAGGATAAAAAGGTGATAAAAATATCTTGCTTTTGGACTTTTAAAGGGTTGGGAGCAAGTCAGCCTGCATCAACCCATTGCTGGGCAACGCCTCTACCCCTAACGTCCAAATGAAATAATAGGAAGTTTTCCAGAGCGGAGCAGAGTGGACCATTGCTTGTTGGATTTATTATTTAAGGTGGATATAGTTCGCGTCACGTGAAAAGACCGCTGGGCAGCGGATGAGCGGACAACGCTAACTTTATATAGATCGTGTCACGTAATAAGAGCGCTGGCCAACCACACAACCGTACCATACCATTTTTACGTGACGTGAACAATAATACAACGTATGGTTGTGCGGTTGGCCAGCGCGCTTCTTACGTGACACGATCTATACAAAGTTACAGACACAGTTGTGCGGTTGGCCAGCGCGCTTTTTACGTGACACGATCTATACAAAGTTACAGACACAGTTGTGCGGTTGGCCAGCGCGCTTTTTACGTGACACGATCTATACAAAGTTACAGACACAGTTGTGCGTTTGGCCAGCGCGCTTTTTACGTGACACGATCTATACAAAGTTACAGACACAGTTGTGCGGTTGGCCAGCGCGCTTTTTACGTGACACGATCTATACAACGTTACATACACAGTTGTGCGGTTGTCCAGCGGCCTTTTTACGTGGCGCGAATTGTACGCAGTGGTAGCCCGTGAAATTCATTTTTTTTGCGTTTTTTGCAATTTGTAGGTCAGTATCAGTTGTACGAGTATCTTGATCAAAGTACGATTCGCGACAATAACAAATATGTGTTTACATAATTATAACCATAAGTATCATCAATCCATCTCTAAGTTAGATTTGCCGTGGTTTGGTCTGATTTCGGAAATCTTATCTATCTTAGAGAGATGTATTGATGATTCTTAGTTGTACGAGTATCTTGATCAAAGTACGATTCGAGACAATAACAAATATGTGTTTACATAATTATAACCATAAGTCAATTCATCTCTAAGTTAGATTTGCCGTGGTTTGGTCTGATTTCGGAAATCTTATCTATCTTAGAGAGATGTATTGATGATTCTTATGGTTATAATTACGTAAATACATATTCAAAGAAGACGGATCACAATCCATACAAAATTACCCCACGTCCTATAACAAAGTGACGTATCTCAAAAAAAAAGATAAAAATGTATAAAAAAATATGGCATACTCCCTAACTTCATTTTTTTACACCTTCATATGGAAAAATTGCTTTAAAAATAGTTCAGGCGCTGTTATGAAAAATTCGTTTGTATGAGTATTTATGGACCGATTTTAAAAAATCTTTTTTGTTTGAAATGGTACCCCCAAGGTAGCCCCACGGCCATAAAGTCAGGTCTCCGGTCTCCAGGATCCCGGAGAAATGAAAGTTAAATCTCAAAAATAAGCTCATTTTTGTACTTTACATTATTAGTTTTTCACTCTCTTGTTGTTTCTTTTGACTCATTGCATTATGATGATACAGAAACGTCAGTGGTAATGCGAGGGAGTGGTCGACAGGTTGTTTCACTTACATTAACACAAATGAGAGAGACGAATAACGATAGCGACGCGACGCAGCAAGCGAAGCTAAGGAAATGCAAGTGAATAATGTTGTTTCACTCGTTCTAATGCGAGTGACTGAGATGCATAGTGACTCCAAGGACATGAAAGGAACAATTTGAATGGCGCTGTCAGTCCATCCTGCGCTTGCGTTAAGTGTGCTACTTCTTTGCGTTTTCTTTTCTGTGAATCTTGAGATTTTGCTAACTCTTACCGGACCTGAATTGCCTAGTGATTTGGTTTCTGTTGTTTGAATGGAAGATAAGAAGAGCAAGATCCATCCTGTCTAAAGACAGATTTCGTGCCGCTGCACATGGGATTCAACCACATAACCCGGGATGAAGTTGTGAGATGAAATAGGTTACTACCTCAACACATATTTGGTAGCGAAGAAGATCCTAAAGCGATCGTTATTCTTGACGGCACTTACCTTTTTGTGGAAAAAAGTAGTAACTTTTTGTTTCAACACCAGAGTTAGTCTCCATAAGTACCATAACTTAGTTAAGCCGTTTATGATAGTGTGCACAGACGGTCATATAATTGAGATATCCGGACCGTACGCAGCTACCACTACAGATGCAGACATACTGAGGCAGCTTTTAACTAATGACAATGTTTGGCAAGATTTTTTTCAAGAAAATTACGTTTTGGTGCTAGATAGAGGCTTCCGTGACGATGTCCCAGTTGCAAAAGAATCCGGTTTTCAACGTATGTGCTTTATACTCGTAATAGACGAAATGAAGGAAGGAATGCCGTGGTTTAATACTGTTATTCTTGTATACATGGGCGCAGGACATTGGGGGTATGCGCCCATGTTATGAGTGTAATATTTTATTTGAGCTGGATGCGGAACCACCCGGCAGGTTTTTTGAACCATGTTTTAAGGGATTTAGAAAAATAATAAATGAATGTTGAGAAAATGACGTGACGAACTGTGAGTTATGTTCACCATTTATTGCACATGTCCTGTCCGAATTCGTTGTAACGTGTGTATAATAGATAGAAGAACAATAGAAAAATGTTTTTTTTTTCTTTGTATCCTTAAATTCCCCGTCCAGTCATTTTTAAACTAAATCACCAAAAGCGCCTTTTTTAATTACACATAAAGAAACAATTTCAGTATTATTATATAGTATTCAAAGTAATATTTGAATTCTGTATAACAATGTAGTATAGTATTAGTATAGTATTCAAACATTCAAGCTCAAGCTTATATTCTCACGTTTTCATAATCAGATGACTATGGAGATAATCCTTAGTTGATCGTTGATTGAACAAAATAAATGTAATATATTAAAAACTACCTTAATAGAAAAAAAATGAGCTTATTTTTGAGTTATTCTCACGTTTTCATAACCAGATGAATAAAGGAGATAATCGTCAGTTGATCGTTGATTGAACAAAATATATGTTACTAAAAACTACATTAATTGAAAAAAATGAGCTTATTTTTGAGATTTTACTTTCATTCCTCCAGGATCCTGGAGACCGGAGACCTGACTTTATGGCAGTGGAACTACCTTAGGGGTACCCTTTCAAACAAAAAAAGAATTTTTAAAATTGGTCTATAAATACTCATACGAACGAATTTTTCATAACAGCGCCTGAACTATTTTCATAGCAATTTTTTCATATGAAGGTGTAAAAAAATGAACTTAGGAAGTATGCCATATTTTTTTATAAATTTTCATCTTTTTTTTGAGATATGTCACTTTGTTATAGGACGTGGGGCAATTTTGATCCATCTTCTTTGTTATTTTTGTGAATCATATTTTAGCACAAGCTCAAACTGACCTGCAAATAGCTAAAAACGCAAGTAAATTTGAATTTCCCGGGGCTACTATAGTTAGACAAGCTGGATTAAGGTGTATCCGCAGATACACGTTAATCCAGTTTATCTAGCTATTTTCTACGTGGTGTCCGGTGTGCCGGTGTACCGCATTGTTGTTATTTTGCCCCATAATTCATTGGGCAACTAGCCAGTGTCTGTTGATATTACAGAATTATTATTTGAATTAATCTGAACAGACACCTGCAGTCACTAACTCCAATTTAGTTTAGTAAATGGAGGTTCTTACTTATTCTTTTCAAGAGTTCTAACGTAAACTGAATTTCGTTGACTTGCAGACTATATTGAAAGTGGTGAAGGAACACGCAGTAGCGCTCAGTAAACACAAGACTGGCTACCGCTTACTGATCGCCATCTTTGATTCCGTTGACGACACGGTTCTAGTGAGGAAAGCGATTGTATCAACATTAGCTAGTAATTTGAAGGACATTGCTAAAGACCATTGGGGTAACATGGTAAGTTTTCAATATCATTATTTGATGTCAAGCTGTCACCTGTTCTTTTCTTTTTTTTCTTGCTTTTGTTATTTTTTTTCTGTTTTAAAGGTTTTCAAATTATTTTTATTAAAGCTAGCCTGTGCTATCTCACTGCTGGGCAAAAGCGTTACTTCGTGTCGAAAAGTTGATAAAAAATCAAAAACAAAATATTGAGATTTAAAAAAAAAGTTTTTTGTTCTATAATTAAAAAATACATGATTAATTTAATACCAAACTTAATTTCGAGTTGCGAGCGCGCGACGCTATTGCGTGGCGACCGGTCTCTCCCGCCGCATCAGATGTTTCACATCAAATATAATATAATATTAACACTATCCATACATCCATACTGAAATTATAAATACGAAAATAGCACTATCTACCTGTCTTTTACCTATTCACGCCTTAACGACGTCCACGCGGTCGACGCCGCGGACAAAAGTTAGTTAAAAATAAATAAATAGGTAATTTGGCTGTTATAACATTCACTTGGCCCCTTGAGTTGTGTAGATAACCAATACAAGAAGCAAAAAAAAAAAAAACATAGCATACCATTTACAGAAATATTGAACTTACTTTTCAGACATTACACTGGCTAGTAAAACCCAGAGATTCAGGCGCATTCCACCCCAGTTTCATCAAGTTCCTTCAAGAGGGCGCCAAAAGCGGCACGTCCAAGAAAGATGCCGAGCTCCGAGTGTCCGAACTTAGGGAGGCCATCCTGCCCGCTTTGAAGAAGGATATGGAAGAAGACCCTGGGTTTTGGCTCAGTAGTAAGACGAATATGCTGTTGACTGTCGCTGTTCTCTCAATAGGTATGTGTAAGCTAAAGTACCATTCATCATCTGCCTAGCCTTTTCCCAGCTATGTTGGGGTCGGCTTCCAGTCTAACCGGATGCAGCTGAATACCAGTATTTTACATGGAGGGACTGCGTACATGACCTCCACAACCCACTTACTGGATAATACAATACCCCTTGGTAAGACTTTCGAGCTTGTGACGACCCGTAAAGAAAAGATTTAAATCGCTAGATTTGCCCTCACCATACTTAGTCACAAGAAAATGTGTCCGTATTGAGAAGAGTAAGCTCACACATTATTTAAACAGCGATTCCATGATAACCAAGTGAAGTCACTGCGTCATTGCGTGTCAGAGGTGTCAAAACGAAACAGAAATGAGACTATCTTTTGCCGCAGCAGGGCGAATCAAACTATTTAAATCTTGGTCGCTGTCATCATTTTCATGACACTACAACCGTTAAGTGGCGCACTTAAGTCGCACCGCTCTTCTAGGAAACCGTAGCTTAACTTAAACTTTAACTATACATATTTTTACTGTAGTCATAATTTCTGAACTTAGTAGTAGAGTGAAGAAAAGTAGTATTCTTACCATAAAATATTATGTCTTTTACAGAATCAACAAAAGAAATCTTAGAAGGCTTAGCGAAGGCTATCTGCCAGCCTGAGTGGCGTATCACAGCTGATGGCAAGGACCTACTGGCGGTGGAAGACGCCGGCATTCACATGTGTCTCAAGAAGCTGGCAACACTGGATAAAGACAAGGATGGCAACACCTTGGGTGAAGCCATTGCTGAACACTTGGAAGATGACACTGTGAGTGGGACATTCTTCTTTTTACTTACATTGACTGACACCTGCATATGAACTGGTACTCCTCAAAGGGTATCAAATTGATGGGGCGTCTTTATACACCTTCCAATATCTGTAAAATTGCGTTTTTGTGTAAATAAAATTTTCAGCATGTCCCAGAAGTATGTGAACTTCTGTACTTATATCAAAAGATATTTTAGATCTGTCTAGTACTCTACTGCAAATCAATAGCTATAATCATAGCAGTGTAGCATACACTATTGAAAAGCAACTTTTGTTTTTTCCTCGTTCTTATGTCTTATATGTACTTTTTCCAGATTAAACTATGGCTGCCAACCAACAGGGGATGTTTCTTCCTTCTAAAACTAATTGAAAGCAACGAAAATGTCGTTGCCAACGCTTTGAAAAAGAAAATTAAGTCTCATGTAAATATCTTGAAACAACAGACGTCAGAAGGCGCGAAACACTTGTTACAAATAGTGCAGAAAAAATAAACTTATTTTTTTAACATTTGGTTTTTTTATCGTTTTTTTTTTTTTTGGGGGTGGGAAATCATCAAATAACTTCTCCCGCTCTGGGTGGAGCGGAAGGCTCAGGCTAAAGAATAATACCACCATTAATTATCCAAGGTTATTTATTGTATCTTTCCATACAAATTATTTTCTATTTACACATTAAATAGATCACAATAATTATTACAATAAAGTTATTTAAAAAATATCCTGCGACTATTTATTAGCAGATCAAAAAATACTTATAAATCTATGTCTAAGTTTTGAATTAATTCAGGCTCTGAACGATAATAATATGATGAACAGATAAAGTAGAAATTTAATAATTGTACTCATCAGTAAGTAGGATAGTAGAATTTTGTGCAAATAAGCATTATAACTATGTAGTAGGTGCGGTGCCTGTAGAGTGGTGTTAACGCAGCGTATACCTTCGACGAACGTCTATATTATACGAAGGGTGCCTAACACTAGGTACAGCAGATATTACAAAACAACTATTTTAAAATATTTAAAGCTGAAACCAGCAGTCGAGTTGAATAAAATAGAACCAATAATATTATTATCAATTGCTAGTTATTGCGGCCCAGAAAATAATTTTCACAAATTGCCAAAATTAGGAACTTATTGTTAAATGCTGTTTTAAGTTAAATTATTTAAGTAGTTACAATATCATTTCCATTTGATATCAATGTCAATAATTATTCTATTACAGTACCACAACGTTCAAAGATTCCATCGTTTATTTTCGGAAAACAGAACTTTGCCGAATTAAATGTGACTAGGCCAGGGAGTGACGGAATAGTGCGTCAATTGGTCAATCAAATAATTTAGGTGTGAATATAAATCAGTTTCTATTGCTCGATAGTAACATTTTATTAGCTGTATTTCGGTTTTAAATAAACGACGGAAACTTCGAACATTGTCGTACTGTAAGACGTGCATAGTATAGATATAGAAAGAGGCATAGTTACAAAGTACATTTTTTAGATTTTGCCGCTTGACTATTCCAAATCATACCGACCCGAACACGTGGGAAGCCAGTGTTCTTACACATGAGCGACAAACATCAACGGCAGAAGCAACTGTACGAGTCGACGCGTCGACGACCGCCGCCGACCTAAAGCGATGCTTGCAGCTGTAGCGTATCGCGTCCACCCTAAAAAACAACACGCTACAATTGCAAGCGTCGCTTTAGTACTGACAAAATGGCGGACGCGACACGCTACAACTGGGTTGTAGGTCGGCGACCGCCGTCACGACGACGCGTGCAATTGTTTCAGCCATTGACGCGTGCCGCTCGTGTACAATACTACCTCTTGAGGCGATGACGAATGAATGTGTTCAGAGCAGTCATTCTTATTATATGTTGGAAAGAACAGGGTAAGGAAAGTCCTGGCGCAACAGCAGACACCTGGGTCCGCTACCCTCCGTAAGCCTGATAACTTACACGCCACACACCTACGCCTTACACTTACTTTCTCGCCAGAAGAAACGAGACGCGTCCTTATTGAAACTCACTTCCCTGGATGTGTCTTTACGCAGGTAATCGACTGGCCAGATGTAATTCAAACGCCACCAGACAATGATTGGCTTTACGCAAGCAGGCCGGTCATGTTGGAATGGATCCAATGGGCCATTCGTAGTTTCCATCCTTTTAAGGCAGCTGGTCCTGATGGAGTTTTCCCGGCCTTACTGCAGTGGGGAGGAATCTCTGTTGCAATAAGACTGGTGCCTCTAATGAGAGCGTACCTGGCCTTTAGATACGTTCCAAAAGGATGGAGGGAAGTGAAAGTTATATTCATCCCTAAGCCAGGTAAGGGTGACTACACAAACGCCAAATCCTACCGTCCAATCAGTCTGACCTCCTTTCTATTAAAGACTGGAATTGGAATTTGTCGAAGGAGCCTTCGACAAAACTAACTTCTCCAGCATCAGCAGCGCCCTCTCCAGACATGGAGTAGAACAGGTACTAACGGACTGGATTACAAACATGTTAAGTAAACGAGTGGTTCGCCTTGAGGGTGAACAGCAGTTGGCTATGATAGCCAACAGCCCCAGGAGCCCCAGGGAGGGGTGTTGTCGCCCCTACTATGGAATCTGGTGATTAACGACCTTATTACCAAACTCAACGCTAGCCGCTATTATACAATAGGTTATGCAGGCGACCTCGCAATCCTTGTGCCGGGGAAGGTGACAGAAACTATCTGCAACCTCACTCAGCAAGCGCTACGTATTGTAGTAAGATGACCTATCAGTGAACCCCACTAAAACTGAACTAGCCATGTTTATAAACGAGTTTTAGGCCCATTCCGCCTACCAAAACTGTTCGATACAGAACTCCAGTCGACCAATGAAGTCAAGTATCTCGGCGTCATCCTAGACAGTAAGTTAAACTGGAGTAGTCATTTAGACAACAAACTAAACAGGGCCTGTATCACCTTCTGGCAGTGCAGGAAAATGATAGGTAAGAAGTGGGGCCTATCCCCGAAAATTATACTATGGCTGTACACCGCAGTGATCCGCCCCATGATCACCTACGGGGCTGTGGTCTGGTGGCCCCGCACCAAACTTGTTACAGCCTCTAATAAACTACAACATATGCAAAGACTAGCCCGCACGGCGACTACGGGTTGCATGAGGACCACTCCGACTGCAGCAGTTGAAGCCATGCTGGGATTACCACCGCTCCACCTGTTCATACAGCAGGAAGCAACGATGGCGGCGGTACGTCTGAATGTACTAAATCTCTGGGGTAAGAGTAACATACCACACACCGCGCTGCTTGAGGGACTAAACAAGGAGTTCCACATTACGAAAGCTGTAAATGACCGGGTACCTAAACAATTTATTTTTGATAAGAAATACAAGATCCAGCTTCACGAGGATCGCCGATGCGAGGGGTTGTGCCCCGCAGAGCTATGTATCTTCACGGATGGATCCAAAACAGGTAGTGGCACAGGTGCTGGAACACATAGCTACACCATGGGGGGTCCATAACACAGTGTTTCAGGATGAGTGCATGTGCTCTGGCCGCTTCAGTCATCATGGCCAGGGAAGTTAACGACCACTCGATCCGCATACTCTCAGATAGCATGGCTGTTCTGCAAGCGCTAAGTAGTCACACAGTAGACTCTGGGCTAATATACGAGTGCCACCAGCGTCTTAACCAGGTGGGTAGACTCAATAATATAACCATTCAATGGATCAAGGGACACAGCGGCTCGCTAGGCAACGACGCAGCCGACGAACTTGCCAGAAGGGGGTCGAGCATGGCACCAGTGGGACCTGAACCCATAGTGCCGCTCCCCTTCGGGTACTTGCGCACTCTGGTAAGGAAACGTACCAGGGACCAGCACCACAAACTATGGTCGGACCAAGGTGAGTGTAGGCAGGCTAAGGAAGCACTCCCTACAATTGATGGCCGCCTCACAAAACAGGTCCTCCGACTAACTAAACAACAGCTGCGTACAGTTACAGCGGTTATAACTAGCCATGGGTCATTTAATAAACACCTATTTGTCAGAGGAGTCACAGACAGTCCGCTGTGCAGGGCCTGTATGGAGGACGACGAGACAGCGGCTCATGTGTTTCTAAACTGCCCGGTGGTCGCCGCCTACAGGGCAAAGTAACCCAGGTGCCCTCCGTGAGGTTGTCAGCAACATCAAGGCGCTGTTGGCCTTCTTTGAGGAGCTGGGGTGGATCGAATGATCGATTTTTTCACCCATACGCAAAATACGCGCACTGTCATGGAGTTGCGGATACCAGCCCGTATTACCTATGTTCGAAGGAACAGTACTACTGCTTCGCAATAGACATAAGTAGAGATCTTTTAATTTAAAACTGCACGCCCCTCCACTGCAATTTCCCTACAAACATTTGAAATGTGCAACAAACCGTACAGCAAGTTCTACAGTGGTAACACTGTTGTATTCACTTTTATAGATTTTCAACTTTTCTGGACAGTTTAAAGTGTTACCCTAATTAAAAATCACATTAATTATATTGATCACCAAGTGATATTCCTAGAATTTACAATAGTTACAATAATCCTATAAATATTATACCTAATGATCATGTCATTCTTTTGTCCAAAGCTTTCCTATATTTTTATCAGTAACGTCATTTACTACATTCAATGTCCTTTCCAGCAAGTCTTCTTGGATGGAGTCAATTGATCTGAAAGAGAATAAAAGTTGAGATTATACTTAGTTAATATTTAATACAAAGAAGTTCTAAAATCTGATCTACCATTAAGATTAAAAAAGAAAGTCTTCGACTCGTGTCTTTTACCTTGCCTCTCATATGCAAGTCAAACCTGGATTTATAATACGCACACGAAAGATAAAATAGAAAAATGCCAAAGAGGCATGGAGAGAAGCATTCTTAACTTGAAACTCAGTGACAAAAAACGACACAGCGAAATAAGAGAAAGGACAAAAGTTATTGATGCGTTAACCCACTTCAAGAAACTTAAATGGAAGTGGGCTGATCACAGTGGCGTGCACTCCATACATGCAAATAAGCTCTGCATACCCTGTAGTCCCATACATACAGCCCCTTTAAATGATAAATAAATAACTATAACTCAAAAAAAAACATGGTAATTATTTTATAAATCTAACCATAGTCACCATCTTAACGTTTAAAACGCGATTTCGTGCCATCTATTACTTCTTATTGGAACTAACTTTCTGGAACGAGCGGCGAACACCGCGCAGGCAGCGCTCCCGTGAGCAAAAGCAGTAACTAGCAGTGCTTATTTTTCATACAACGCATCTCATGTAGTACACAGCAAAAGTGTCACTATGTGCGTGAAAATGTGTGCGCGTGTTTGAGTTCTGGAAGCAGAGCTTACATTGCAACCCGTCCAAATTGAGAAGCCGTAAAAGCACCGCTTAGTTGTTGATTACAGAGGGTCGACTGTTTTTGGTCGGATTGACCAAAATTCGTTCGTTTTAGTTTGTAATTGTACAGTTTTTACAAGCTTTCGTTCAACTTGCAATGTTTGAATGTTTGTGTTTTCGCCATATTGTTTTGATTGCTTTTCTTGTCAATCACTTGATTGACTGTCTCAGTAATATCATTAATAAGTACCTCTTATTGTAAAAAAATTAAAGTAAGTAGGTAATCTGTGGACAAACCCTGTGATCCTATGCCACCGAAGTGTGTTTATATACTTAAATCAAAATCTTGCACTTTTTCGACGTTATCCTTTGAGGATAAATTGATTGTAAATGGAAGGTGTGTACCCGGGTTTGATTTAGCTCAAAAAAAAAGGTAACTAGGTAATGCTTCTTGTTATTTTCATAAAAAGTTTTATGATAATTATTACTGGCTAACATGTTGTGTACCCACATACAAACACATTGTATTGTATCCCTTGCTTTTTTTGTTTACAAATCAAGATAAAATAATGTTTGGACCTTTGTCGGATATTCTGATTAAAATAATTTAGATAAGTATTCGTGTTGGTCGCAAACAAACATCATGCGAAGCCAATGGCGCCACCCGTGCGGTAAGAGTCAGGGTAAGAGTAAGGTAGGGTAGGGTAAAACAAACGGTCGGGGAAAAAAAACTTATTAGTTTGTTAAAAGAAAACTTAATAAGTAGTTTGTTTTTTTTTTCATTTTAGCCGTGCATATCCTGTCTGAAATCTCTGTGCACGCCACTGGCTGATCACATTGCACGACAGGGTAAAGAGAGATGGACTAGATAAATTACTACATGGCCTGGCCCCCTCGGAAAAAGGAAAAGCGGTCGCCCCCTGGAAAGATGGGAAGACGAACTTATAAAATTCGCAAACAACGACTGGATGAGAACAGCCCAAGGTACGAAAAGTGGAGTGAGATGGAGGAGGCCCATACTCGTCGAGAGGTCCTTAGTTACTGTATTAATGTACTAAGGAATTAAGAAGGCTTAAATAAATAAATATGTAATAGTACAACAACCAGACTGTCTACAAATCTAATCTATGTTTTGGGGTTATTGAACTGAAAGTAATTATTAACCTGTTAGCGTCCAGCACTTCCCAGTTGTCTTCTTTCAACTTCGAATATGTTTCAGACACTTTCTTCTGGAAATTCAGTACTTCATACCTGTGTGGATAACATTAATTAGTAATAATCTTAAAATCATATCCATAAGTAGTATGAATGTAACGCTTGGGGCTTGTGGAGTAATAACAGCCACACGGGTTGATCAATCAAGTCAAGCTATGCTTGCCGCGGTTGGTAAGTGGATAGATGATCCATTACATACCAAGCGAGGCAAAGTCCTCGGAAAGCACGTCATGCCGTTGGTTATGACCCATACGTCATTACGGGTCATCAGAAGCCCGAAAGTCTGACAACCGGTCTTTGCAAGGGGTATCATAATAACCAGTAACTTTGTCGTGGAGGTCAGATAGTCAGTCACTCCATGTAAAATATGGTGTTCAGTGGCATCCGGTTTGACTGGAAGCCGATCCCAACATAGTTGGGTAAGACTGGTTGTCAGACTTCCGGGCTTCTAACGACCTGTAACAACTGTCAAAGATCTACAAATAACATCCGGGACCAACGGCTTAATGTGCTATCCGGGCTTGCCTTGCCAACATAAATTTGAATCAATTTATATCTGCATGGGTCTGCATGTTGGGTTTTTAAATTAGGAATTTCTCAGTAGCAGCCCGGAGTCTGGATTTGTGCATGGTTGATGGCAATAGGCTCACCCCCTATTACAAGGGACTGAAACATTTTTTTTTTTTCTGTCTCTTATTTTCTTACAAGACATCTGTCGAGGTATAAACCAAGGTATTTGACATGTTCAGCTTGAGGCACTTGTATTCCATTTAACTTTACTGGTGGGCAGGTATTCTTTCTCCTCGTGAATGTGACATTTACCGACTTGGTCTCGTTGGCTTTTATCCTCCACTTTTTGAGCCAGAGGTCTATGTCGTCCAAACAGGTCTGAAGCATGGCTGATGCTACTTTATGATCAGTATGGGTCACCAGCACAGCTGTGTCATCCGCAAAGGTTCCTGTAGTCGCTAATTCTGATATTGGGACGTCAGCAGTATTAATCAAATATAAAATCGGTCCAAGCACACTGCCCTGAGGAACCCCAGCCGTAATAGGTTATAGTTTTGATGAGGCTTCACCACTCTGCACAAAGAAATGCCTATCCCTCAAGTACGACTCCAAGATTAGGAAGATGTCGCTTGGGAAGCTGTTTTTAATTTTATAGAGGAGACCCTCATGCCAAACCCTATCAAACGCCTGAGAGACGTCAAGAAATGCAGCAGCACAATATTCCTTATCCTCAAATGAATTGTGAATTTTACTAACGAGCCTGTGGGCTTGATCTATTGTGCCATGTCTCTGTCGGAATCCAAATTGGTGGTCGGGTATTAGATGTTTTTCTTTCATTATAGTAAACGTAATAGAAGGAGCGATTCATAAACCTTTGATGCTATTGGAAGTAGACTTATAGGCCGGTATGACTTCGGATCTTCAAGAAGTTTTCCTGGTTTAGGAACCATTAGGATTTTAGCTGTTTTCCATTGGGGGGGGAAAAAGCAAAGTCGTGACATAGCATTGTAGATAGATAACAGGAAGATCAGGCCAGAATCTGGAAGGTGGCGGAGAATTATGCCGGTAATTAAATCGTAACCAGGGGCTTTTTTGGATTTTACGTTATTTATAGCTCTAATTAGCTCTTGCTTCGTAAACGTTGCGACGGGGCTGGCAGATGGATCACAATCTAGTAGAACTTCTCGCAGAACTTCTTCTTTGTGTTCTGGGGGCCCTTCGTAGGAATGAGGCTGGAATACGCCTTTTAAGTGTTCGGCAAATGTTGTAAATTTTTCTTCATCACTTCGAGCCCAGTTCCCATTGGCTTGCCGAAGTGGGGGAGACACCGTTTTAGGCCGCTTTATTTTTTTGGTAGCTTTCCACAGTGAGTAGTCGGTAGCAGCAGTAGCATCGAGGTTACTCAGGGACGCCTGGAAACTATTATTTCTGTCCTTGTCTAGAAGTTTTTTGAGTTTCCTAACTGCATGGTTTAATTTACTTTTATCATCAGGGCATCGAAATTGTTGCCATTGTTTTCTTAGCCTTCTCTTTTCAGATATTTTATTCAGTATAGTATGGGATATAGATTTCTTGTTATTATTTAATTTGTTGGAAGGAGTAGATCGCCAGGCAGCAGTTGGACCGAATTATTGAAATATTCTATTGCTGCTACTATATCATCTTCAGTTTTTAGGCTGACTGTGGGAGTTAAAGCCTGATCTGAATAACTCACAATTTGTTTTTTTGGTGTGAAGGACGCAAGTTTCTGTAGTTTCTTGGAAACAACTTAATAATGTTACTAAGACTGGTGAATGGTCCGAAGATAGGTCATAGCTGCTCTGGCACTGAAAATAATTTTTCGAGATACCTTTGACAGCACAGAAATCTATCAGGTCAGGTACTTTTTTCCTATCGGTGGGCCAGTATGTGGGCTCGCCTGTTGATATTATTTCCATTTTTAGTTTCTCAACAGTCTTGAGTAGCTCCCGGCCCCTAGGGAGGGTCAATCTCGAGCCCCAATAGCTATGCTTAGCATTGAAGTCCCCGCCAGCTATGAAACGATCGCCGAGGGTGTTGAAAAACTCACTAAACTCTTCCTGCTTGATTATGTGTTTCGGTGGACACTGTGGACAGTAGAGAGCTGACACAGTGGCGGGACTTACCCAAGTTACCCCTTTGCAGTATGATACTGATTCATGATGTTTTGCTTCTGATAATTATAGCATGTGCTTTCCCATCAGGGTGTGTGGTATGATAAAGCTTATATCCAGGAAATTCCATGTGGCTTCTTGAAGTAAAATGTGTTTCAGATATTAACATTATGTCAATATTGTGCTGGTATAAAAAAAGTTTTAACTCCTCTGAGTTCTGAAACTGAGGACTGAAACATAGCTGGTGAAATGTGGATGTACCTACTATAGGTACACCTCTGCCTAAACCTTGGGGGAATACAGGCGTGATATTATTTAAAACATCATTCTGTCTCTGTCATCTTCACACAATTGACAGAAACGGATGTTATGTGTTATCTTTGCATGGCAAAGAAAAAGCAGATGATTGTTCCAAATTGATAAGATTTGTTTATCTCAGAGTCACTGACCTTTCCATTCCAAATCCGTTTCTTTGTTTGATAGAGTCAATCGGCATAGTGAGGAAGAACACCTTATCTGGTTTAGGCAGACCTACATCTGGGGACTTGCACCAATTCAAGTCTAAACCTGAAACAATAATATTTGAATAAGTACAGACAGGAAACGATAGAAAGCAATGGAAATCGTTAGAGCAAACCTTTGCCAAGAGGCACACTGAACTCGGAGATATATTATAACTCAGAAAAGACAATAACGTTTACGTCCGCCGCTTACTCCGATAAATATTTTCGTGACCATTTCGCCATGGTCGTATATTTACGACACTGGCTCGTTTAATCTGCTTTTTTTTTTAATTATGCTGTATTCTATCAAAAACATTTTTATATTCAATGTGCCGGGCGTTGGGGGCACGACAACTGATATGAAGATGGGTGGTTAAAAGGTTACAATAGCACAAGAAAGGAGTTTCAGGATAAAAAGGGATATTGAGGGCTATTGTATTGAATTGTAAGTACAAACAGACAGGTTGTAATTTGCAACCTTCCACCATCCTTCCACATATTTTTAAGTAGGTCACCTTTGTGTGGTGATGTTATGTACACTTGCAGAACAAAAAGCTATAAGTATATGCAAAAAGCTATATAACACAATAAATTCAAACTGTTACTAACATTCATCATATTGTGAACTATTCAATCAGAAATATAATAAAGGCTCATACACGGCAAGTAAAAATATTTCTGAAGGTGCTGAATCTTTTAATTATGTGATGGTACATTTTAAATCACAAAAAGGTATCAGAAACAGGATACTAAAAAAGATCATCGGCTTACCTTTGGCAGCTGAGAAAGCAACACCAGAGTAACAATATCGGTCTACAATTAATGTGGTGCCTGCTTCCAGCTTCTTTATTATGTTCTTGGCTCTCTCCCATCTGTTAGCGGAGAACAGCAGGTGAATCACTTCATCTGACAGATCATTCTGGAACAGTTGAAGAATTTTATATCAGTAATGTGTCAAACTCTATATGAAAAGAGGGCTTTGCCCCGCAGTGAGTGTCCATGGAGTTTCTTGCCCGTACTTCTCCATGGGAACCTACTACACTTTGGAATGGGCAACTAGTTTCATCTTTCTGACTGACCAAACCCTTGACAATTCAAAAGTGCCATTGGTTTATTTGAAATATGAATGCTTTGAGTTTGAGTGGTACCAAAACTGTTCGACACAGAACTCCAGCTTACCAACGAAGTCAAGTATCTCGGGGTCATTCTAAACAGTAAGTTAAACTGCGGTTGTCATTTAGACAACAAACTAAACAGGGCTTGCATTGCCTTCTGGCAGTGCAGGAAAATGATAGGTAAGAAGTGGGGCCTATCCCCGAAAATTATACTATGGCTGTACACCGCAGTGATCCGCCCCATGATCACCTACGGGGCTGTGGTCTGGTGGCCCCGCACCAAACTTGTTACAGCCTCCAATAAACTACAACATATGCAAAGACTAGCCTGCACGGCGACTACGGGTTGCATGAGGACCACTCCGACTGCGGCAGTTGAAGCCATGCTGGGTTTACCACCGCTACACCTGTTCATACAGCAGGAAGCAACGGTGGCGGCGGTACGTCTTAAAGCACTGAATCTTTGGGGTAAGATTATCACACCACACACCGCGCTGCTTGAGGGAATAAACAAGGAGTTCCCCATCACGATAGCTATAAATGACCGGGTACCCAAACAGTTCATCTTTGACAAAAAATACAAGATCCAGCTTCACGAGGATCGCCGATGCGAGGGGTTGTGCCCCGCAGAGCTGCGCATCTTCACGGATGGATCTAAAACAGGTAGTGGCACAGGTGCTGGAATCTTCTCGGAGGACTTCAACAGTGTTCCAGGCCGAGTGCATGGGCATTTCTCTGGCCGCTTCGGCCATCGCAGCAAGGGAAGTTAAGGACCACTCGATCCGCATACTCTCAGATAGCATGGCTGTTCTGCAAGCGCTAAGTAGTCACACAGTGGACTCTGGGCTAATATACGAGTGCCACCAGCGTCTCAACCAGGTGGGTAGACTCAATAATATAACCGTTCAATGGTTTAAGGGACACAGCGGCTCGCTAGGCAACGACGCAGCCGACGAACTTGCCAGAAGGGGGTCGAGCATGGCACCAGTGGGACCAGAACCCATAGTGCCGCTCCCCTTCGGGTACTAGCGCGCTCTGGTAAGGAAGCGTACCAGGGACCAGCATCACAAACTTTGGTCAGACCATCGTGAGTGTAGGCAGGCTAAGGAAGCACTCCCTACAATTGATGGCCGCCTCACGAAACAGGTTCTCCGACTGACTAAACAACAGTTGCGTACAGTTACAGCTGCAATAACTGGCCATGGGTCATTTAATAAACATCTCTTTGTCATAGGAGTCACAGACAGTCCGCTGTGCAGGGCCTGCATGGAGGACGACGAGACAGCAGCTCATGTGCTTCTAAACTGCCCGGTGGTCGCCGCATTCAGGGCAAAGTACTTCGGTAACCCAGGTACCCTCCGGGAGGTTGTCAGTAATATTAAGGCGCTGCTGGCCTTCTTTGAGGAGCTGGGGTGGATCGAATAACCTATTTTCCCACCCATACGCAAAATACGCGCATTGTCGTGGAGTTGCGGATACCAGCTCGTATTACCTATACCTATATACCTATAACTCTATATGAAAAGAGGGCTTTGCCCCGCAGTGAGTGTCCATGGAGTTTCTTGCCCGTACTTCTCCATGGGAACCTACTAAACTTTGGAATGGGCAACTAGTTTCATCTTTCTGACTGACCAAACCCTTGACAATTCAAAAGTGCCTGTCATTGGTTTATTTGAAATATGAATGCTTTGAGTTTGAGTGGTACAATAATAGGCTGGTGCCTTTTTATTTATTTTTTTTTGAGGGTGGGAAACCATCAAATAACTTCTCCCGCTCTGGGTGGAGCGGAAGGGCGTGTCAGACTTTTACTGACTAAAACCCACCCGTGTTCCTTCAGTTGCCTATGCCAGGGCCGCGGTATCTTCTTAAAACTACCCGCGACCCCAGCGGCGTCGGCCCTATTGGACCCCATCATTTGCTGACATCTCTTTGAGGCGCGCGTGGAACACAACGCGCCGTCGACTCGGGCCTGGTCCTTACCGGACGGCGAGCTACCCGCTACTCACCGTCCGCAGGCCCGCGCCTACGGTGGCCGCAAATCGCCTCGCGATTCCCGCCGCCCAGGGCGTCTCCTGCGGCGACTGAGGGCGTGAGGCTGCCTCTCCCTCACGCGTTCCGCCTCCTCCTTCGCGAGCATCACTGCTTCGCAGAAGGAAGTGACGGCCTCCCACGCACTCTCGCTCCGCACCATGGCCTGAATCAGGCTCGGACGCGAGAGATCGCCGCCGCCGATCGCCTCCGTGAGAACACGGCGGTGCTCTGCCCAAGCCGGGCAGACCTCCACTGTATGCTCCACCGTGTCCTCCGGGCGATCCACACAATGGTGACACCCGGGCGTTTCCTCCTACCTTATGCGAAACAGGAACCTCCCGAAACAGCCGTGTCCGGTGAGGACCTGCGTCAGGCGGAAGGTGAGGACGCCGTGGCGCCGCTCTAACCACTCCTCAAAGAGGGGACTTATCGCCGCAATTGTGGCGTGCCCAAATAGGCTGGTGCCTATTACTATTATAATGGGTCAAACTTTACCTTTAAATGATGTAACACTAGAATTGTTGCTGTTATCTTGGTCTTGTGAGTTGTGGTGTATTGGTGCATAAGGCATTCACAAGCTGCCCCATTTCATCACTAAAGTAAAGAAGAGGGTTCAAGACGTAGGGAACTCAACATAATTAATTACATTCACGGCCTTAAACATAAGCGGAATTACATTCACGGACGTAAACATAAGCGGCAAACACACGAACGTCCCTAGAAAACTAGAACACTTTCATATGGAGATGCATACGCATCAATTCAGCTCATGAATGCATTTAGCGGACAAAAGCTGAATAAGTGCGGTTAGTCCCTAACCCTCTGAGGAATACAGGCATGATGTTATATACATGTCTGTAGGTATGTATTTACATTCACCATCATCATATCAGAAAGATCTGATGTCATAGGCCTATGCAATTATTGCCACAACAACACAAAAAATGTTTAGTACATATTAAATTATCTTTATCATGACTTGTCTTGTACAATAACCAGATTAGATACCTGCTTGTGCCTATAATTATAAAATCTTAGATAATACAAATGTTTTAGATAACAACTTTAATTTGGATAACATAAATAATATTACAAATTATAAAATCCACAGTAAATTACCTTCAATTGTAAATAACTGTTAATAATTTTTCCAACATCTGTTTCTCGGGCTGGGAAATTGGTGTATTCTGCCTGAATGTTCTTATTCTTTAGATTCTCAACTGTAGGAAAAAATCATTAAATTAAAGCTTAGTAGTTTGTTTCCATGGGATTATTTCCGACCTCCACTCAGGCAAAGCCAACAGCAAAAACTAGTACTTAATCAATAATAATGTTATGCTTCTAAGTTGGATCACCTGACAAATACATACCTAGCTGTTTTAATATGAAAACTAAACTAGTTACTAGACCCTTTTCACAGAAAGTGGATAGTGTACAGGTTTTCAAAGAATTGTTGCATACAAAGTAAAAATTAGTTTCAAGGGCATTTATTTAATTTTATAAATGTGTTCTCTTGTAGACATGGCATAACAAGCTATAAATTTCCAGTACAAGCTGACCTCTTATTGTGCGGAAATCCTATACAATGCGAGATCAGCTTATACTGGAAATGTATAGCTTGATATGTAGGTGTGTGTACCAGTGGCGTTCCACCTGCCTTCGACCCTAAGCGTCGGTAAACCGGTTGTAAATACAGGTCACTTGCACTTACCAAGTGTTCTAGCTTGTGTCGACTTTCCAGTCCTATCCACCCCCTCAATCACTATTAGGGCACCACGTTTCATTTTCAGATGATTATTGTCAAATCTTCTCGAGCCTATGAACAAAATAAATACAGAATCAGAGGTTGATTGTCGCTCGCAGTTTTATCTCCCTTATAGCGAATATCCTCGCTGGGGTATGAACGGAACTGATAAACAAACTAATAATAGTAGCCAAAATCGAAAATAATTATAAAGCAAACACAACACACACGACCTACTATTTACTTCAAATTTTTGTTTCGGATTTGGTCAGAAAATTCCAATTTTCAAGTCACTGGTTGACAGCAATCAGCAAAACATCAACTTGGCGGGAACATATGGCCATATGGGTAGTCTTGGGTAGTCTGTAGTAGAGTAGAGATGCGACGAGGCTTTTCCTCAGTCAGACTCGGATATTTACTAAAAAGAAACATTGTGCAACACTATTGTGAATGTGGGATGGGGGATTGAACTATATTTAGGCCCTGCGCCCGCGCACTGCCATGCGGTGGAATGCGAATACTACTTAGTCTGTGGCGTTGCGTTAGTTCTGCCGCACCGGGCGGCACCTTAGAGCATTTATAGGTTAAATGCTCTAAGGGCGGCACAGACTACTTAGGGATACTACGTATGAGGGTGACTAAAACGCTTGCGTTTTCCTTTCTCACCGCATTGCGCGCACTTCAAAGACATTCCATACTTAACAGATTATGCGTTAGAAAAACGCACGGCAGTGCGGGCAGGGCCTTAGCCGTATGTCTTACCGCCTGTAGAATTTCTGTAGTTCAAGTTCTACACTTATTAACACACTAACGACTAATCAAACAAATCCGCAAGTCTGTTTTAAGATAAAGTTAATTGACTAAAGTAACGGCTGTAGATTGTTTATCATGTTCGCTAAATACAAGTAAGATCGGAGGTTGCGGCGAAGCTTCAGAGAGGCCTACATATTGTACAGCAGCCTCGTCTCCACACAGTCTCTAGCTGAGATGTTTATGATGATGATAAAGATTAATAACTTGCAAAATCAGCAAGAAGATTTGCATGCAGTATCAAGTAACTCAATCATTTTGAATAAACAAAACTATCGATGCCTTCACTACTATTCTACCAATAGATTAATCATACAAACGACAATACTACTTGGTCTGTGCAAACGACTCAAACGAGTTCGTCAATCGTTCGGTATTTAAAATGGTTTTAATTTGACAAATAATATAATTTAATGTACTGTGTTGAGTTAATTATTTTGCATAAGTACTATTGTTTAGAATCAAGTTCTTCTAACTTAACAGACAGCTGGGAACCACTGTACAAACGCACCCGGCGCTTTTGTATACTAGCTATTTTTTTTTGGGTACAATAGACCTTTTTTAGTGTATTATTGAAAACAACAAAGTGCGCAAAATAATAGACGCCGCAAAAAAAAATATTTTCCAGTACGAGTACCACATTGACCTTGAAATCAAGGTCAATAACCTTGAGGCTTTCATCGTCTAATATACGAGACATTCACCGCCTCATCTAACCCAAATGATTCACCAAAAATAGAGGGGATATGGCGCTCGGCGGCCGCTGCCGCGGCACCGCTCGATTCGCTCGCTCGCCGTCGCGCGTTAAGGGTCACTGTTCTAACCTAACCTAACCTAACCCAAATGATTCACCAGCAATAGTGGTAATGCTCACTATTCTAACCTAACCCAAATGATTCACCAATGTGAAGTTTCGTACGCGCGGGTGTGATTGTACAGTGGAGCCGACAGCTGTGCTGCTGGGGAGTTTGTTCCGCTACTTCTTCTTCCCAGCTAAAGCACTAGTGAGCACTAGGAAGTGGTGAATGGCGGGCGTTTTGTGGGGACTGTCTTAAGTAATTTCGACGTTCAAAAAGTGCTGATTCTCAGCCGAATTTGAATAAATGACTTTTGATTTTGACTTTTGATTATAAAATGAAACCAAATGACTGGCCCTGGATGTATAGAAAAGATAATTGGAAGGAACGGAGCGGCAGTAGAGGGTTGGGGACTTGAGGACTAGGGGCCTTTGACATGGATATGGATGGACCACGGAATACTTTTATATACCTCTATTATAAAATACTTTATAATGGGAGACGAAAATTGGAAAAAGTTGCCAGGTTCCTAAATATTCCTTTTGTTCCTGAATAATTCAAAAATATTTAGCAAATTAAATATTTATGTATTCTGAGTCTGGGAAAAAATGCATTTTACATATGCGAGTAATAACTATATGTATGGTCTACAACCGTCTACAACTGTCGAATACAAACAATGATAATGGAACTTTTAACGCTGGCAACAACTGGCAGACCATATGTCAACGTCATTTATGTCATTTTAGAATCAAACCAATCAAACAAATTGCGCTGCAATCTCGCGATTGTTGGATTTCTTTGTTTTTATTTTTATAAATAAATGTAAGTTTACCGTGCAATAATTTTATTTTAATCATGAAAAAGGGATACAAAGTTACGGATGTAAAGAGGGAGAAGAAAATAGGCATTGCTGCCGAAAATCTGGAAGAGTTGATCGAGAAATCGTGCAAAAAGTTAGGCGTAAGTAGAAATTACTTTGTTTATGTGAATTTATCGGATCTGAAATGTTGTTTAATCGTGATTTTGATTCATTTTAAGGCTACTTTAAGTCATGATTATGTGTGTTTATCGTTGTAACAAATGGGTCAGGGTGAAGCCTTGACCGATATTCCTGTACCTTGACCTAATTCCGCGATTCGGGATTTCCAGTTCAATGTCAGCTGCGCAGAGTGCAGGCTATTCGTGGCGGAGGACGGGACGCAAGTTGAAGACAACGAGTACCTGGCCACGCTGCCCTCCCAAACACTCTTCATATTATTGAAGAATACTGAGAAAATGGTTACTGGTATGCTTTGTTACAAAAATATAAAATATAGTCGAATATTAGGTTGTGGGCAGATTAAACTTCTGTTTAAAAATCAATCTGGTAGATCATCTTTAGGGCCTGCCTATGTCCAGCAGTGGACATTACTTGGCTGAATTATGCTAA
This sequence comes from Cosmia trapezina, assembly GCA_905163495.3. NCBI lineage: Eukaryota > Metazoa > Arthropoda > Insecta > Lepidoptera > Noctuidae > Cosmia > Cosmia trapezina. The sequence goes on from LR991030.1 coordinate 5,896,047, forward strand.
TGAGATGATTTCTAATGGGAAACCACTTTTAGAAGGATCCAGGCAAAATTAAACTATTCCAAATAACAAATAATTTTATATGATATGCTTTCCTTTTCCCAGACTTTGACTACTACTATGATCTGATCCGGTCCCACAAGAAGGACTACATAGATACAGGGGCTGCAGCTAAGGAGTTCCTTAGCACCAACATCAAGGAGAAGTTCAAGGTGTTCCAGAAGTACATTGGAGCTACTGATGATGCTAAGACTATGCTTAGTGAGAGGACACAGGATCCAGGGTGGTTTGAAGGTGAGACTGGTCACACTAACTACACACACATAACAATACATTATTTAATTTTATACATTAGGTTCATTTTCATTGGGTGGTTTTTTTTTACTAGACAACTCTGCTTAACCCTTTATTTTATGGTATTGTATAAACTATAAAAGTTTATCCTATCCTATATTATTAAATGAGCATAATCAGCCTATGATGTTCCCACTGCTGGGACACAGGCCTTCTCTCTATGAGAGGGAGTGGGCTGTAATCTACCACACAGTAAAAGTCACATGTCTTCGAATTTTTTGAGGTATAGGCATGAGGAACAGGGTGTAAAGTTCACTCATCCTTCATAGAAAAGGGAGGAATCTTCGACCAGATGGGTGTTGCGTCTGATGGGCAACTGCCCGACGATTGATGTTGGGGCATTGTACTATACTAGTCGCGCGGTAAACTCTGACTGCAGGATTTTGCGTGACGTCAGTGTGATGCGTAGTTCGCATGTGGCGATGTAGATGTCGCCACACCGGTTTCCTCACGATGTTTTCCTTCACCGTGTTGAGAGCAGTGGTGATGAAATTATTTACATAAAGTAAAGCACCTGCCTGGGTTCGAACCCACAACCTACAACTCGTAAATTGGGGCCATTACCAATGGGCCACCACTGCTCTCAATAAATGAGCAATATTTGTATATTTTTGTAATCACGTTCTCGAAAACGGCTCTAACGATTTCGATAAAAGTTGCAATATAAGGGTTCACGGGGGCGAAAAATCGATCTAGCTAGGTCTCATTTCTGGGAAAATTCGTTTTCTCTATTTTCAGCCGAGCAGAGCTCGGTCGCCCAGGTATCTACTGATAACCTAAAAAACAACGCGCTATAAAATTATATTTTATAGTATAACACGTCTATGTATAGGTTATAGCGGATTTCAACATCACTACAATACCACCAATATATCTCTGAAACAATAAGACACAATTTATGACTTACATCGGGACTAAACCTCTATAACTCACAGAAACACATAGGTACTTATTCTTGAATCTTAATAAATGAAAATGTTTACAGGATTGGAACCATCGGAAAAAACTAAAGAGCAGTCAATGTCAAAACGAGTAAAAGATCGTATGCGTGGATATTACTACAAGACAAAATCTGCTCTCCAGTCATCTGACGTCTACACACAGTCGAAGGACAGGCGAGGTAAGAAACTCATAGACCAGTTCTTGACAGACCTACGAAAAATACTTGAATCTTACAAGTACAACGAGACTTATTTCAACCGCAAAGCGAACAAAAGCGCTCGCATTTGCGACGAGAGTGGTCTGTTCCAATGCGGAGGCCTTTGGAGCACCGACAAGTGTCTTTACGAAGGCGAACACGTCATCAACCCTTACCGAAGCCGCGAAGAACGCATCATATTCCAAACCTGGAATCTCGACCATAAGATTGAGCTGTCAAGGTCCATAATCCCGAAAATTTTACAAGCGATCGACGCGTTGTTCAGCGGTAATATTAAATGTATTTTATGTGATAAAGATTCGAAGGCAGGTGGTATCGAAGCCGATAGGTATTACTTGCAAATATTTACGCGGGAGAATCTTAAGCTGGTGCACATTGTGTGTCATTACAAAGGTAAACACAACGCCGAGTCTGGTGTGTACACGCTTTGCAAGAAATGTTATGGCGCCCAGAGTATTGAGTAAAGTGAGATGTTTTAACTAATAAGTGTTCAGTACAGATTCAGAATTCTAGGGCATTTATTGATGATGCCACTTGAAACAAACAATTATACAATTGAATACTGGGGGCTTACTATGAGCACCTATAGCAGGGCAGAAGTTGAACGTTTCCAGTGAGAGAGAGTGACGGTGCTATAGGTCGTATATAGCTCCGTTTCTCTCGCTCACTGGAGACATTCAACATTTTTTATAAGAGCTATAAGAGCTCATAGTACGCCCGCTGACATATATTTGTATAATTTGGCCCTTAGCTAAGATACTTCACTGACGAACTACTTCCAAAGATATTATATTCCCTAGGATATTACATCTGTATAACAACATAATTGCATTATATTAGCAAACAAAGTATATTTCTATACAAATAATTCGTTATATTTTATATTATATAGATTATGCTATATTTTCTGCTATATACGCTATATTTTTAACGACCTGTGATAGGCGCTAATTGAATGGAATCTTGTTGCGTTGTTATATATTTTTATTAAAGACAGAGAATGTAATATGAGAGCTGTAAATATTATTTTGTAAGTTTTTTGTGCACTGTTTTACAAGTCAGTAACTTTTTTTTTTACATATTACCAAAGATTATTTGGGGACAACTTGGGCTTTTGCCTATACTGTCCCTTTTATTACCCAAAAGAGAATCGACACGCCAACAATATTTTCTACATAAATATTAAATATTTATGTAGAAAATATTATGAAAATATAATATAAAATATATAATAAAAAAATATTATGCCAATCAAATTTTGATTGGCATAATATTTTTTTATGCAAAGTACCTATGTAGAATGTGTATTATAAGGTCTTCATTGTTCTATCCGTGGGATTTATTATGCATTATTTTATCAAATCTGAAAAGCAATTTAAACTTTTCATTGGACATCTGTATTGTATTCCTATAAAACATTAAGTACAATATTCCCTGGCTTAAACTTCGGGCCTGTTTAGCATACCGAAATTGATCTATGTACTTCGCAAAATTATTACGGACTTGGAAAACAGATGCTTTCAAAAACACTTTATTTAAGTACATATTATTTTTTTACTCAAGTTTCATGAAATATCATACTTTAGTATAACTAAATATATTTTTATTTACGATCTTTATTCAGCAATGAAACGGCTATGTTCACTAGAAATCATGTAGTCTATAAACATAGTACGTAGTTGATCGTTTTATAACAATTTAAAACTTTTTATTGTTAATATTTAACCACAGTAGGCATTTCTATTCCTTAAATTGATCTCCTTACCCTTCATGACATAGTATAAGAGTTATACTTATTGATTTTTTACATAACAATATTTCTTAACATAACTTTGAATGGATTCAATCATAACGAGACTACGCGATAGATTTTTAATTTTTCTACTGTAAGTATTTATGAACTTTATGGTACGAATTTGTTTGAAAGAATGCTAAAAGTTTTAGTTTAAAGGGTCAGTGCACACCGAGACGCAACGCGGCGCACACGTTTATACAAAACTAGCTGACCCCGACAGACGTTGTCCTGTCCCAATTTCAATATTCCCATAAAATATCCACTTTGTTTTCCAGAATTTTCTAATTTTCCCGGCAACTTTTCCAATTTTTCTCATCGTTTAAACCTTCCCTGGACTACGTCAAACATTTCAAAACCAAAATCTGCTAAATCGGCCCAGCCGTTCTTGAGTTATAAAATTACAACGAAAAGGGGCATTGATTTTTATAGATATATATAGGTATAGATATAACTTTATTTACTACACATTTAAATGTGTTTAGCGGTGCAGGCGTGCAGCATTTGAATGCGTATCTGTTTGTGTAGTAAATAAAGTTATATTTTGAATAAACGTGTACCAAGGCGTATTTATTCTGTAAAATGTGATTATCTACTGTGGAAAACTCTATCGCCGTAGTTTAATTTAATTCAATCAAATATTATTTTTATTAATATTAATTTTATCTCAAAAATCTTATTTTCTTCCTAATCTGCGAATCTGTCCTCGTATAGAGCCCAATTGTACTTTTTATTCGTTAAAATATTGTTAAAAACAGGATTTTGACATAAAACCTCATTACCGATACAGGGTTGTTAGATAGCCGTAAATAATATTTTTGTGTAACGAAATAAAAAATACAGATCAATGACACGTTGAGACTTTAAATTAAAACTAAATGAATAATGTTTGTTTGGAATATAAAATCTTTAACATATTATTAAAATGATGAAATAAGGCATCTATCACATAAGCGTTTTGCTCCTTTATCGTTCTGTGAGATTGATTTCGTACGATACACTGTGACGTCAAGCGGCGTAAGCGCAGCATTTAAGGTACTGACACACGTGCTCATAAAAAGCATGCCTATAAGCACGCTTACTCGAAAACATACTAGAAATAAGCATGCTCATTACTAGTCACACATGCCACTAATGAGCACTTGCTCAATAAAAGCATGCTTTCGTGCTAGTAATGAGCACGTCTGTCAGTAGCTTTACGGTTAAAACGCAACTATAATGTGCAAGTCTACAAAATGTATGTGTGATAGTGGCCTAAAAATTGAAATCTTACAAGTTTAAACTTGGACTTACCATTTTTAGAAAGAAGTTTATCTTTCTAAAAATGGTAAGTCCAAGTGTATTTGAAAAGATAGATTCCATAAATTAATCTATGTAAAATAAAAACTTGTTCATTTACTAATAGACCAGGGCCAATCCTGTTTGAGGAAAACAAAATTCTTAGCAGTATACGAGTGGTCCGAAAATTTAGCTAATGATGATTTAAATAACGAAGGAAAAATAGTCTAGACTCGGAAAAATTTCTGGAAGAGGGGTGGGGGGGGGGGGTTAATATATACGGTTTTATGGGTTTGTACTCGTTTTTTCCGATTTACAGCTAAACTATGCATCTTATCGAAAAAAGTTAAATGTAAAAGTGGTAGATAATAAAAAAATCTTTAACTTTCATCTCATACATTATTAGTATTATTACCCATAACCTCAAATTATCGAGAAAAACGCAAAAAACCGTTTTTTTGGTTTCTAATTTATATTATAACTATAGCAAATATTATAATTTTTTCATGAAAATTGGTGAAAATGTTCTTTTTTGTGTTTCAAACAAGCCCAATTTTTTTCAAAGCGATATATTTATTTGTCGATGTTTTATGAAGAAAATACAAAAAAATTACCTTATTTTCAATCGAAAAATTTGGTTAGTAAATTTTAGATAAATGACCTTTACCAATGCTCATTTTTTTCGTTGAAATCTCAGTTTTCATATGGAATTAAAATATAATATTGTTTAAGTACAAAAATATCGTTAAAAAAGCGTTAAACAACCGAAAAAACTACTTTTCAAAAATCGAATCCATACTAATATTATAAATTCGAAAGTAACTCTGTCTGTCTGTCTGTCTGTCTGTCTGTCTGTCTGTCTGTCTGTCTGTCTGTCTGTTACCTTTTCACGCCTAAACCACTGAACGGATTTCGATAAAATTTGGCAAGGCTATAGATGGTATCCTGGGGACGGACATAGGCTACTTTTTTTTTCCAAAAATAATCCTACGGGGGGTGATATAGGGGATGAAAGTTTGTATGGGAAACTCAGTATTTCTTAAGTTAGGGATGTGAAAATTAAAATGTATGCTTTTGATAGGAAATAAAGAAATATGCGGTTCAGCGTTTTCCAAAAATCATCCCCTAAGGGGGTAAAATAGGGGTTGATTTTAAAATTTACAAAACTGCACGGAGTTCGACAAAATTTGGCAAGGCTTGATGTAGCATCCTGGGAAAGGACATAGGATACAATTTTTTCAAAAATAATACTACAGGGGGTGATATAGGGGATGAAAGTTTGTAAGGGAAACCCAGTATTTCTTAAGTTAGGGGTAACAAATTTATGCTATTGGTAGGAAATTAAGAAACATGCGGTTCAGCGTTTTTTAAACATCATCCCCTAAGTGGGTAAAATAGGGGTTTATTTTAAAATTTACAAAATAACACGGAATTGTATAAAATTTTGCAAGGCTACAGATAGCACCTGGGAAAGTACATGGGCTACTTTTTGTCTTAAAACATAATCCTACAAGGGGTGATATAAGGGATGAAAGTTTGTATGGGAAACCCAGAACCACTTAAGTTAGGGATATGAAAATTGAAATTTATGCTTTTGGAAGGAAATAAAGAAATATATGGTACAGCGTTTTTGAGGGGGTTCAATAGGAGTTGACAAATGTTTGTGTACAGTCAGCAACAGAGATAAGTAACCAGTGTTGTAGTGTGCGTGACACTACAAAACTGTATTGCTACTGTTAAAACGATTCATTACGTACAGCACACAATGCCCTCACGCACAGATCGCGTTCATGTGCGAGTGAGTGCGCTAATGTCTTCTCAATTATAGTATAACATAATTTCGCGTTGAAAACTTAAGCGTTCGTAGCCCAACGAATAAGGCATTATACTTCTGAGTACTACGGTGTGAGTTCAAATCTCTGAAGTGATGATTCTTTTTGCGATTTATTATTTTAAGCTAAAGCAATTAGAACAATTTTTGTTAAGAAAATGTTTTATTTATTTAAAATTGCTTAAATAAATAAAACCATTTTTAATAAATATCTTTATTTAAAAAAAAGAACATCAAAAGTGAACATGTTTTATTATAAATACAACAATATGTTTAGAACATGCTATTACATCTTTTTATACCATTATATAATATGTATACAACAATGGGCGGAGTGAATAAACATGTCACATAGATAACAAATATAATCTGATCCAGTAACAATAACATCACTCACACACTCCTACCTACACAGTACCGCCGACTTAATTTATTATGGCTAAATATGCTGTGAAAGTATTAAGTATTTCGTTTAGGTTCTATTATAAAATAAAGTCGCTTTTCATGTCTGTCTGTGTAGCCGCGTTGTTCTTCTAACGCCACAGATTTTGATGCGGTTTTCACTATCATGATAAATATTTAACTTATATATTATAGAAACCTTCATGTTTTAACAAGTCGTAAAAACCGTGCGAATCAGGGCCGGGTCGCTAGTTCAGTTATATACAGATATGAATTACCTACATTTTTGAAAATTAAAATTAAAATAAAAACATTTACCACCTGTATCGGGAACAGTAGGTATTATAATTATTACCAACCATTATTAATTATTTCTAGGAAAATAATAGATTTAAAAACGTTAAAATGTCTGAAATTTAAAGGTAGTATATAATATGTATGTTACGATAAGTCGGTGGTGATTTTCGACGAAGACATTTTTCATCAGTAATTATGACGACATTGTTTTGTCAATCGAAGTGCCGATATTCCGCGATTTTGACGGTGCACGGTATATAACAAAATTTTACGCGTCGGTTTGCAACATGTCAAACCGTCTGCTTGCAGGTGGTTCCGTACAGTTTGCATAATGACGTTGTGTGCTGCTGCTGTTATGCTGGTCTAAGCGAATGGACCTGATGTATGGGTGGCAACAATCTCACGCACGATGCCGAGGCGAAACATTTGTGTAAGCCAATGGTGTCGGTCCAGGCAGGCGACGGTTTATTTCGCTTGTCTCAGTGACAATGCACCCACAGTCAAACGGTTTTTCTCTACAAAAAAAAAAAGTGAAAATATTAGGTCTAAACATACACCTCCCAAATTATAAATTAAGAAATAAAAGTTACACAATATAAATACAATGCAGAGAATATATATTTATATACTTAAATACAATTGATATATAAGGCTAGTGGTCAGTAATAATAAAAATTATAATACGATAAAATGGAAATAAAAAGGCAGGGCGAGTGACCTAGGAAATACATAATATCATACTTATAAAAAATAAAAAATAATATAATATAATAATGACACAAATAAAAAAAACAAACAACAAATAATATAATATAATGATGATTTTTTATTTTTTCTAAAAAGTATTAAACAATATTATTATACTTTATTTAGAATAGAAATCCTTTGTTTAATTACCATACATGCAATTTACATTTTTAAATATTTTAGATAAAAAATGAAATCTTTTAAAATTGTATTTTATTATTATTATCTAATCATTTACAAACATATTCATTATTTTTGAATATTTTATTACAAAACACAGATAAAAAACTATTACTATAATACTGTGTAAACCAATAATGGAAATGATTAAATAATTATCGATATAATGAGTGGCTATGCAGTTAACAAAAATTGTATTTATTTGTTAACTGCATAGCCACTCATTATACTAAATTCAACTATTCCGGTGTCATTTCCTATTAGATTCAACTATTCATATCCACAATTCGTTAAATGAGATACAACAGACAATCATAATAAAATTACTGGGTGGGATCACGGTGACATAATAAATTAATACATTCTAATAATAATTTCACTCACCGATAGCATTGGGCGCCTTGCGATTTCACTAATAGAAATATTTTTTTTCTCATGCAAAACAATAATCTGAGCTTTTTGAAATCTTGTTAAATGATGCATGGTCTAAATTAATCAATATATCACAATCACAAACTTCAAGTGCAAAAGAAAGAGTATAATGTGTAGTTGCTAATGCAGACTGACTACATAAGTTCACAATTAAAGGCAGGAATATATTTTTAAAGCGGGTAGTTAGCTTCTAAACTGGGAAATAATTTTAAGTAGGCGAGAAACTTGTGGTAGATTCTCAAACTGGTCAGAATATCGCTTTATTCAGTTAGTATATTCATTTTAAATTACAAAATCTCAAAAATAATATTTTAGTAAACTCGAGGCTCGAACTCAGATCATTCTGTCACTGTAGGTTGAATGCTTACCTGTTGCGCCACGAGAGCAACTATCCTACATTGCGAAATTATGTTACACTATCATTTAAAAGACGTCAGCGCACTCACTCTATGAATGGGATGTGTGCGAGGCTGTCATTGTGAGCAGTACGTACAGTAGGATATAGTTTTGTAGTGTGCGTGTCTGGTTACTTAATTCCTTTGGCCTGTGTACGTACCTCTTTTTAAGAGATTTAAGGGATTGGAAATGTAGTCATAGTTCGAATCTTGAGGTAACATTTAGTCTTTATTTTATTCGACGTTTTTACGAGGAAATTATTTGAACGAGTGGACGCTCGGAAAAAAGTTATTTGTTATTAGAGCGTGACTGGCATAATAAATTTTAAGTAATTAACAAAGTCCCCCCGCCGCGTAAGTCTGTCTGTTTGAATGCGATAATGTCAAAAAGGACTGAACGGATTTTCATACGGTTTTCTCCAATGAACGGAGTGATTCAGTGTAATTCATTATGGTTTTGTGTAAATTGGCTGAAATATGACGACGACTGTTGAAGATGTCGGAAAAAAACATGCCGACTGGTAGCTTTATGCCTACTATACATGGTAACGATATATCGTAGCGATTTGAGTTTGCACAGTTATATCGGACGGCCCTATGTTTTCCACATGAACGTTCCCATGGGATATTTTCCGACATCCACGCGGGCGAAGCCGCGGGAAAAAGCTAGTATAATTATATAGAGCGTTACTTCTTATGAAATACTCTGTTCTCCAAGTAATTTACATGTACTTAAAATAGCCCCTCAACCCTCAAGTGTTTTTTATGTACTAGTTTATAAACCGAAAACCCCAGCGCGGGAGGGGGAGGGGGGGGTTAGTTGCGAACCCCATAGGTTCACAACTACTGATGATGATTTTTTTTCCATCGGATGATGTTTTTTTACGTTTATATATATACGATATAAGCTTATATACCTATTATGTAAAGGGTTTTTCCTTATGCACACATGGGGTGCAGTCGACACTCTTTGTTGTTCGTAAGTATTTACAAATTATACACATCATCAACTAAATTTTCCGACCACTCGTGTACTGCTAAGAATTTTTTTTTTTTACGATATTTTGAGCGGTTTGGCCCTGGTCTAAAGTACCTACAATATGTTGTTACAACGGCAAATTAATGTTATCTAGATCAGTTTTCCGAAGGGGGATCGAGCATGGAGGATGAATAGATCTTTTGTGACCCTGCGGGGCAATTGCGTAACACACTATCAATCGGAATCGGTTTCATTTTGACAGTTCAACAACATTCATTGCGTTATTTACGTTGTCGAGCAGATAAATTTTCGAACATGTGAAGCAATGGATTGACAATTTGCTTCAAAATCATTCAGATTGTGATTGAGTGTGATACGCAATTAGGATGCTGGTTATCATACTAAGAAGGACAAACTGGTCTAGAATAAATTAAGTTATCTGTTACAGCTCGATGCAAAGTTTATGGCGGCTCGGAACATAAGGCGAGACGCTGCGCAGTACTATGCGTGCCAAATAAGAATAGGATCGCGCTTGCTTCAACTTCACACGATAGCTGTCAAATTTGTACGCATTGGTAATGAAGTTCGCAAGTATTGCCATACTATTGCAGAACAAAATGGCGTCTTTAGTTTGGCACGCATACTAATAAATTCATGCGTCAGCGGGGGTGAGGGGTGCGGTTCTACGCAGCGAATAGCGCACTTCAGGGCCGCCATAATGATTGACGCGACTATTTACCAACAGATGGTGCTAAATGAGAATTGACCGTTGCTTTGTGACTAGCCCTCTTACTTTTACTTAATTAATTTATTGACTGATTAGGTACCTGGTGCCAAACTAATGAATTTTTTAGAACATTTGCATTTCATAAATAATTAATTAAGTTTAAATGATTCTCATTTGTGAATAAATTATTTGGATTTCAATATAATTGTAATCTTAGATAGGATTTATAAAATGGAACGAGGGGTTTTTCCACAGGCTTATGACAAAACCGATTATTAATATTATTAACTTTAAAAGAGAGAGAAAGATTAAAAATGTCAAATTTCTTTAAAAAAGAAACAAACAAAATATCTCGACTTAGCTCACGAGGTTGTTGACATGTGGAATGTGAGCTCGGCTGTCATTGTGCCGATTGTAGTAACGGCCAATGGCCTGATGGCCGAAAGCCTCGACCAACATCTCTCGAGGCTCTCGTTAGGCGGTTGGATCAAGGGCCAGATTCAGAAGGCAGTACTCCTCGATGCGGCTCGCATCGTGAGGAGGTTCCTGTCTCTGGAGCCCTAACCACCGTTAGCCTGGTTGGATACTGCTCCCGACACCGGCGGACCACTATTTTTTTATTTTTTTCAAGAAATATATTTGATATGGAAAAAAAATAATAATGATTGAAATTGACAAAACAATAGAATTACTATTTAATAGATAATAACGATTTTGTTTGGTTAGATACAAACGTCGTAACGTCAAGATTCACAGGCTGCACTGAACTCTTGGGAATGGATGAGGAGCATCAGGCAGGGAGCTCCGGACTTCGATGCATGGCCAGATCCCCAGGCACAGACAAATGTGCCGCCACCACACAACATGTCCCATTCAATCACCAGGTCAACCAAAAGGCTGTCATCTCAGTCTGAGGACCTAGAGCCAGCCAAAAAGAAACCCAAAAACACAAATACTGTGGATGAAGATAATATTAGAACCGAGTTAGAGCTCGTGGCTAAGTAATAACAGCCGCACGGATTGATCCATAAGGTTAAGCTACGCTTGCCAGGGTTGGTCTGTGGATGGGTGACCATCTTTACATATCAAAACTCCTCCGTGCCTCGGAAAGCATGTTAAGCCGTTGGTCCCGGCTGTCATTCGTGGATGTTTAACAGTCGTTACGGGTCGTCAGAAACCCGAAATTCTGACAACCAGTCTTACCAAGGGGTATTAGTATTACGCAGTAACTTGGTTGTGGAGGTCAAATAGGCAGTCGCTCTATGTAAAATACTGGTATTCAGATGCATCTGGTTAGACTGGAAGCCGACTCCACCATAGTTGGGAAAAGACTGGGCAGATTGAGTTAGAAAAGATACACGAAAGCTGCAGCAGCTTCAGTTTTGAAGCTAATCAGAGACTGACTAACTGATAAACAAGACTGTGTAGACGTTGGTTGCCACGAAGATCAGTGACATGGAGACGGAAGATATCCACAGTGAACGACTGGGTGGGGGCTCTTCAGACGGCACGACAGTGAGGGACGAGTTCCGTGCCTCAAAGGCATCTACCGCTTCCACGGCCTATTGGGTGGGCTGGAACTCTACCCGTACGCGCTCTCTATTCACGTATATAGAATAACATACTATGTAAAATATGTCATTTAGAAGAAACCCTATGATGTAATCTTTAGAAAAAAAAACAATCTTCAGTTCGGTTTTGAGTAAGTAAGGGTCAGCGCAGAGCGACGGAGTGGCGGCGAAGCGGCTAATTGTATAACAAATGAAAGTCGATTTTATTTACTATAACATAGGGCTGTTTTTATTTCGTAAAAAAAAAACACAGGGCGGTGCGAAGAGTTGTTGACCGTATACTATCTTCTTATATATAAATCAATCGCTGTTCGTTAGTCTCGCTAAAACTCAAAAAGGGCAACAAACAAGAAATTGTATCTAAGTAGTACCTAAATAAAATCACTTTCAGTTGTTTTACAATTAGTCGATTCGCCGCCACTCTGACGTCACCACATCGGGTCTGCGCTGACCCTAAGCGTTATGTGGAAAGGCCTCTCAAGGTTGTGTAAAGAGTACTGTGTCGAATTTTCATTATTATATTAATTTATTCTAAGTACTGTCTTCTTTATTATTGAGACAGCTATATTTACCTTTCCTATTCTTATCTTAAGCTAAAAATATTTTTCCATTAACTACTCTAACCCCGCGTCCTAATACGCGCAAGTGCTAGTCACCGCCTGAGGTATGTGAGCGGTGAGACGGGGGAGGTAGACAAAGGCAAAGCGAACTCAGTCTGCCAATCTTGTCATCGCGCCCTCCCCGTCTCACTGCTCAGATAACTCAGGCTATGACTAGCACTTGCGCGCACATTATAGAACGCGGTCTAATGCTAAACAGGTCAGCCACACAATCGTCAGAAAATTGTCAGTTTCTACAAAATATAAATTATTTGAAAATTCTTTTCTGGTGGTTGTGCTGCGGACGGATGTGTAATATAAGTATAATAATCTTAAATATCAGAAATCCTATTTTGTGACAATCGTTTACCAACATATTTATATAGATTAGTGGATAGCGATGAATAGCAATATTAATATGTAAGGTTTTAGTAGGTACCACGTTGATTTGATGTAGATGGTGGAGAATACTTAGAATAAGTACCTGCTTAAATACCTAAAAAAACAATCTATTCCCAACTATGTTGGGGTCGGCTTTCAGTCTCAGATGCAGCTGAATACCATTATTTTATATGAAAAAATCTTAATAGAAAACGAAAATGAGATAAAAGCATGTGTTGTGTGTGTATGTATGTGTTGTACATACATGCAACTTTTTATTGTTTTTAAACTCATTTTACTCATTATACTAACAATATTTCAAATAAAAAGACTATTCGCAGTCATGTCAAAAGAAAAAAATAAATAATAAAAACTAAGAAATATCGGAAAGGCTCTATTGTATATGTCTAGTGTAGTGTACTTACTTACCAAATCCCAGTATAGAGTAGGAAATACATAATAACATTCATGAAAACAGCTGAATAATTTATGCTTTCGCACTGAAATAGTATGAGTCACTGTTATCTGTTTGCGATAAAGAGAAACTGGTTTGTGCGTGAATGTATCATGTCAATCACTGAAAATATATTATGTGCATATTGTAGTAGATAATACATAGGTATTTTCTCGATAAGGAGTACTTAATACTAAGCATTGTGCGCACTGGCATGGCGTGGACAACTCAAAGATGTCAATATTGATAGATATACAACGTGTCAAAATCAAAATAAAAAGTCATTTATTCAAATTAGGCTGAGAATCAGCACTTTTTGAACGTCGAAATTACATAAGACAGTCCCCATAAAACGCCCGCCCTTCACCACTTCCTAGTGCTTTAGCTGGGAAGAACAAGTAGTGGAACAAACTCCCCAGCACAGTTGTCTGTTAAGTTAGAAAAACTTGATTCTAAACAATAGTACTTAAGCAAAATAATTAACGCAACACAGTACATTAAATTAGATTATTTGTCAAATAAAATAACCAATTTTAGTAACTCATAGAAGCCTGGAGAAAGAACGTGTCGTTTTACACCCTCGTCAAATTTCAGGGTGTGGTACAGAACATCAAACCGAATAACTTTCTCCATGGGACCAACATCGTATTCGCGAAAAAATGTTCAACTGTCCCGTAGAACTTCAATAGCTACTCGACGCAAATGTATGGGACGGTGGATTATTATTATTATTATATACGATGTTGGTGCCATGGAAAAAGTTGTTCGGTTTGATGGTCTATACCACACCCTTAAATTTGACGAGGACTAGGATTTTATTGAAATTCGAATCTAGGGTCACCTGTATGGTGAATGTATAAATTTTGTGTTTTTAAAAATTCATATAAAATCAAATGGGTTAAATCATTTGGGGAAAATCCAAATATGTGTTATTTGACTATATTGTCTACTGCTGCACTAAAACCGAAAAATTATTACATTTTTCCCATAGAAAATGCACTTTCAGTTTTCCCGAATTTTCTAATTTTCCCGGCAACTTTTCCATTTTTCCTCTTTCTTGGACTTCAAATATTTGAAAAACAAAAAAAATTGCCGAATAGGTCCAACCGTTCTCGAGTTTTGAGCTTAGCAACACATTTTTTATTTAAAGATATATTTCTTTCTTTCTTTCCTTCTCTCGACTCTGTGTACCCTAACGCTTAGTCTTATAGATAGATAAAGTTCACGAGAGCGCTTCATGTGACTCTTATGTCATTGTAATAAGGTATAAATTGGAATGATTGACGAGCGTTCATAAATTCAATATCTGTAGTTCTTTACCAATAAATTACTAGTTATGAATAAATAATGAAGAACTTGATGACATTCATTCCTACCAGACAGTTTCTTCTTTTATGTGACTAACATTGCGCTGCTATTTCAAAGTGAGGATTGACAGGATGTATTCCCTACCTACGAAGTGTGTTCAAAAAATTCAATTAGGTATCAAAACTGTACTCTGAAATGATTTTAAAGTATCAAGACTATTTACTATTCCGCTTCAAATCAACGTGGTTAATAGTCAATAATAGAAAAAATAATAATTAGAAACAGTGTAATCTTAGTCCATGCAGTAGGTCAAAACAAGCTCACTCTGATGATAACCTGGGGTCTCCCGAGTTGTCTTATTGCAGCTAGGGACCTCAGAAACTGTTGACCCATTTAGCGGCCGTATTATGAAAAGTAAAAGGTGTCGTTATTTGAGAAAAGGCGATGAGGACTCGTCTTGTAGCTCTATCTTTTTCACACTAGAGGCAATACAATATTCATATCACTCTATAACTTTGCTAACTAAACGTCATACGAATATGAACTTTATTGCTATAATATTAGTTTTTATATACGGCCCCTGATATGGAACGCAGTCGACAATTTAACATTCAAGAGCTTTAATATAACCCGTCATTTCGAAAAAGCCACGAGTATACATAATTAAAACTTTTAAGAATCAACAATAATATGTTTCTTGTAAAAAGTCATTGGTGCTGAAGAAAGTAAATATAGAAGTTGATAAATAAAAACATACTTACATGATTATTTGGGACTTTAATATTAAAAATGAAACAATTCTCATACTTATATTTTGAATTAAAAATTTTGGACTTATGCTATTTTCAATGTGACTCATGCCCTTACCGAAATGATCGGTTCTTTGTGTCATGTTAGGACTCCGTAACTATTTTAATAACAAAACTACTGTATGGAATAACCTTATTCATAAAAAAATAAAACGCTCTATCTACCTATTTTAGTTAGAGAAGTGTTTTATCTTCTTCTTTCAAACTTGAGTTTGAAAGAAGAAGTCAAAACACTCACACACTTACAAGACAAGACACTATAAGCACAGTCTATACATCATACAGTCGTCCGACGAAGCCGTCTAGACAGAGCAATCGTGCGGGGCGTGAGGGGCGAGACGCGGGAGGCGCGAGCCCGAGCTGCATACTTCCACCATGTTAGTAGCTCGGGACACGATTTTCAGGGCTATCGTGTTGATTTTATTATTGTTTTAATTTATTATTATTATTTAATTTATGTACACAGAAAAATACATCGATATGACATAGTAACATTTGAGTGCATGCTTGCTTATTTCTTAAGTTTTTTTGGAACGGACGACGGTACGAACTTGGCGGATGGGAGCTAGGTGAAAAAAAAATGAAGATTTTTCCGTCACGAAATTCCGTCGCGCACGACCCCTGTGTGTTTTGTTTTTATTTTATATTCTATTTAAAAAAATGTAACCTAAGTGTATAAAATTAAATAAAGGAAATAATAATAATGATATGGTTGTCATTTTCATGGTTTTTGAGTACAAGATGGCGCGGATGCAAAAAATTTTACCTCATTGTCGTTTTCAGCGACCTCAAAAACCATGAAAATAACGCCCCTGACGAAAAATTTTAAAATTTTCGCAGCTGCCATGTTGGATTTTCATTTTGACTTCACTAGCTTTACCGTCCTAGAAAACCATGACGAAAAATTTTAAAATTTTTGCAGCCGCCATCTTGGATTTTCATTTTGACCTCATTATCGTTTTCAGCGAGCTCAAAAACACCAATCAAGAATGACATCCATGTCGAAAAAAATTAACTTAAGAAAAATAATAAAATAATTAGAAAAAAAAAATTAAGAAATAAGCAGGCACTCAAATGTCGTTTATAATAATAATAATAATGATCAACATGTTGATCGATAGATTGAATTAATTAATATCGTTTACTTGGGACAACCCTTGCTGTTGCGACAATGCCTAGACGTGGCCGGCATTTACCACGAGATGAAAGGCGTCGTCCTAGTGTATGTTTTTATACTGTGCTATAAGTAACTAAAATAAGTTTATAGCTTTTTAGTTTTTTTATGAATAAGGGGGTAAGAATATACTGTGGAAGCTTTTATGTAGATTATAGCATAAAGATGTTTGCGTAGCGTAGCGTGTTTGTAGACTTCTCGAATATACAGTATTAATCAATATACCTTCTCCTTTGCCTAAATAGATGTGTAAATGTAGAAGTAAGGAAGATATCATTATATTTAAATTTAAATATGTAGCACAGTTAGCATACTGGTACAAAAACTTAGGAACTATAATTTGAACGCTACCGCGCCAAGGTATGTGCGCGGCGATACGGGTCGAGGGGGCGGGGACTTGGGCAGTACAGACCGCTCATACGTGAACGCTCCCGCCGCCCGGGATACAGCGGTGGCGGTCAAACTATATACTGCACAAGTTAAGTTTAGGACTGATGTTTAGATTAGCGTGAATAGAACTAGCTTTTTTATTTCTGTGTTCATGTAGGTGCGACTTTATTAAGTGTGGATATTTTCAGGACAATAAAACGTCCATAATACTAACTTGTAGCGAATTTTAAATCTTTTTTTTTTTTTCAGTATTGAAAAAGTTTATTTACGTAATATGTATTAAACTGCCCGAAAGTCTGACAACCAGTCTTACCAAGGGGTATCGTATTACCCAGTTACTGGGTTGTGGAGGTCAGATAGGCAGTAGCTCCATGTAAAATACTGGTATTCAGCTGCATCCGGTTAGACTGGAAGCCGACCCCAACATAGTTGGGAAAAGGCTAGGCAGATTGATTGATGTATTAAACTGATATAATTACTCATAATATTGTCAGAGAACCGTTTAGTTTTTAGTCGATTAAAAATGCCTTAAAATACCTGCACTTAATATTTCACACACTATTTACATTAAATCACATTGTCATTAGCAACACGGTATACCTACATATCGCAGCCAACTATCTTAATTGAACCGTCATTTCGAAAAGGGCATTTCGGAAGGCGAAAGCACCAGGGTAACCCGCGAAATTCAAAATTGGCTACTAACATGGCTTTACAGAATTATAATCATTAGAATCAGCAATACAACTCGTATTACAACTCGTAGTTGTATTGCTGATTATAATGATTATAATTCTGTAAAGCCATATTTGTTACGGCCGCGAATCATATAAAAAGAGCCAATTTTCATACAGATATTTTTTTTTTTTTTTACTAATGCCTTATTCAATAAGTCTTTCAGTTAACAGCCTTCCAGTTGCTTTTCAGTTAACCCTTTTAACTAAATGGCACCATCCAACTAGCGGCCTGAATGATAGTCATTATAGATTAGGTTGGAACTGTGATAGTTCACAGTTGCAACTTAACCTGTAACATATAGCTACTGCGACCTAACCTAACCCATTTGGTTAGGTTAGAACTGTGACCAACCGCGCGCGAAGAGCGCTCGGTGCCGTTACAGCGACCGGCAATCGCTACTTCCAAAGGCTATAACTAAACGGCTAATTAAGCTAGTTGGCTGCGACATACACACCGAAAAATAGTATTAATAATTAAGCATCTGATGCCAAATGTCCGACCATACTTAATTTTTTTACAGTAAGTAGAACAAAGATTTAATACTCGATAGCTATTTTCTCAGAAGTACATGTTTACCAAAATAGTTTATGAATGTTTGTAACAGTATTTTCACATGTTGTCTATTAGATAAAGTTGATTGTCTTTGGTCACATAAACTTTGTGGTTTCTGAAGGAATTGTAATATTAGTCCATGATAATTTTTTTGCTGAAGGAAATAAAATAATTTCAAAGGTTTGCAATGCTTTTATTACACCCTTTATATTACAGTTTTCAAACATATTTTAATGAATATAATTTAAAAATAAAATATGAAAAGGCTGGGAGTAACGCCATACTGCGTACGCTTTTTCAAGAGGTTTTCTGAAATTATATTATACATGTTATTATGAAGACTCAAGAGACTTTCATAGTAAAGCTCTGGCCACACTTAGGTGAAATCAGCGCGAGACGCGACTGCGCGCGTCGATTGTCTATGTCCGATTCCTATAATTTACGGACCGTTATTGCTTAAAATTAAGACTTGTATTTACCAATAAAGAAGTAATCTTTGCATAGTAGACCCTCCCACCTGGAAGCTAACTTTGTGATAGCTTCACAGGTAAAATTAGCTAATACATTTTGACCAGTTTGGCAATGAAAAGTGCTACCATTGGTAAGCAAAACGATTCGTTTTTGTATACAAACCAAACAAAAAGTCACTCTATTATTCGCGCCAGTTATAACACCTCCACAAAGGTTAGCTTTAGGCGCGAGCGAATTTTGGTCCCGCATCCCGCGCGGGATTCGCCTCAATTTGGCCACAGCTTAAAACACGTCAAGCTAGTCCTTTTCCTTGGGACCATTCAAACTATTATTTATGGCAAAAAATTAACACTGCTTTTCCCGGAAATAATGGAGCGTTTTAAGTAAGTATCTACATTTAGTGCTTACAATAAAGTACTAATCAGCTTAAAATTACCTCTTAAAATATTAAATATTGAAAGATTACAAGGTCTTTTTTTACAAATCTTATCTTCTCTTCCTGCCGGATCCCGCCTTTTTACCGGGATTCCTCTCTCCTTTGCCTGCTTTAGGTTTCTTAGCTGAGAAATTGGTGGCGTTGCTACCCTTCGTCTTAGTTTTAAAGTTACGCTTGCCTTTGGCGGGCTTCGTGTTTTTCTTTTCTTCTGATCGGCTGCAAAGAAAAATATAAAAAATGTTTTGCTATTAAGAAACTGCAAAATGCACACTACTCTGCTGCTCTATTAAAAAGCACCAGGCTTGCCAGTACTCTTCCGAGCAATACGCCAAACTACGGTTATGTTTGACATAGAGTGGGCCATTTTGTTGGCCCTAGAGTATACAACGTGCCGCTGCTTTGACGACATTAACACGCGTATACAACCGTATACGCGTGTTAATGTCGTCAAAGCAGCGGCGTCTTCGTTTTGTAAAGATATTTTAATTTCATTAAACTTTATTACTAATTGATTTATTTTCTAAAATAGCATCTTGAAGCAACCTGTAGCACAGAGATGAAATTAAAACGAACAAGAAAGAAATGGTCACGCCACTCGAGTTTTTCTGGGGGTTGTGCAAAAAAAATCATTTAGCTATGAAGCTACTCACATCTGGGTCAGAACAATAGACATATGAACCAAAAAAAAGGGTCAAAGTCAAAGACCTTTCCAGCTGACATAGAACAATAGCTTTATGAATGAATCCTTTGCATAGAGTGATCCTAATTTTAATTATTATTTTATTATTTAGTTTGTTTGATTATTTTTTTTTTTCAATTTATTAATTATTTTATCTTATTATAATTTGTATGATTACTGGCCACTAGCACAACCTGTGTCTTTAGTTAATGTCGTAATTGCGCGAACACGTTGTATAATAAACTATTAGCCGTTGCCCGCGGCTTCGCCCGCGTGGATGTCGGCAATTATCCCACGGGAACCCCCTACCGGGATAAAAAGTATCTTAGGTGTTAATCCAGGTTATAAACTATCTGTGTGCCAAATTTTATCCAAATCCAAAAGGCGACGTAGATACTGCCATAGATTTATTCAAAACTTTTTTTTCTTAGGTGAGGTTAGGTTAGGCGGGTTCTATGCAAAGGCCTCCCCCATATCTTTCCAGGTACATTATCGCACCGGTAGCCCGCTAAATAATTTTTTTTTACGTTTTTTGCAATGTGCAGGTCAGTGTCAGGTTGTATGTTGATTAAAATATGATTCGCGGCTGTAACTAACATGGCTTTACAGAATTATAATCATTAGAATCAGCAATACAACTCCATAAGTTACAATTGACCTCATGATTTCATGAAATTCCTAGATTTGAGGTCAATTCTAACTTAGGGAGTTGTATTGCTGATTCTAATGATTATAATTCAAAGCCATATTAGTTACGGCAGCAAATCATATTTTAATCAACATACAACCTGACACTAACCTGCAAATTGCAAAAAACTTAAGAAAATTTCAATTTCACGGGCTACCTTAGTGCGCATTCCCCTCAATAAGATATTGAGAATGACTTGTGTAGGCCTACAGCGGGCCCAACAATAGGAGAAGTTGAGCTAATGGCAACCACTACGCTGGGCCATAGGATCTACTTTCCTAGGTCTCATCTGTAGCCTCACTTTGCCAGAACAACATACAAAAATTAAAAAAAAAAGAAAAGCAATACTCACTTCACTTGCTCTTCATGTATGTGCTTAGCTACCGCCTTATCCATATCAATCTTAGGCCTCTTATTCAGAATGTTATCAAGCATACTCAAGTTATTTTCTCTCTCTTGTGCCGGTGTTGGTATAGGCAGTTTGCGTTTCCTTTCTTTCCCCGGGATGAGCTCATGAATACCTTTGCCTCTGGCTTCCTTCTCTTTGGGCAGTTTATCTTGGAACTTGCCAAGTGACGCTGTTGAGGCCTTGGCTATAGTAGCTGCTGTATCTAACTGCAAGTCGGGAATGATACAAGTTAATAAATGTATATTGATGTGCATGAAAATGTAAACATCCTAGACATAATCTGTTTTGAATAAAAACAAAATTAACATTTTCAAGAATAAAATAAGTATTATTATTAAGTCTATATTGTTTTTATTTACCTGTGTAGCTGAAGCTTTATCAGAAGTGACAGGTAGTCCAACCCTGGGTATCTTGACCTTCTTGGCCCGGGCAATATTCTTGAGCCTCTGCAGCTCATTCTTGGCAACTTTCTCAGATTTCTCACCGGCTTTCTTCTCATACATGTCAGTCATGGGATCCAAGTTCTGTGGCACTTCTATCAACCAATTCTTCTCTTTCTCTGCAGCTGCTTTTTTGAAACTGCAAAGAAAAGATAGAAGTAATAAGAGAAAATAAAATATAAAGCCACAAACAACACCAGAGGAGGCCATGTTTTCCAGGGATAAAGTTTAAGTGTAAGAGAACCATTGACAAAGGTAGAATAGGATTCTAAGAATGAAACATTTTTTAAATGTTGCTAATAGTTGCTATTGTTAGGAAGCATACAGTATGCAAAACTGTTGAGGAGTAGTTTTTTTTCTTTCCTATTAACAGCAATCAGCTTTCTAGCCATAATCAGATTCCTGCTGGTGTTGGTTTCAGAATTTGAAGAACTTACCCATACAAAGGCACCCATTTCTGTAGTTGTTCATCCCATTGTAATTTATCCTTCTTCTTCTTTGTGATGCCCTTAGCTTTAGCAAACTCTTGCCATTTAGTGAGAGCCTTCGGCTTAGGACAGGGCTTGGCTCTTGGGATCACTGTCTTGGGTTCAGGCAAACGGACAACAATAGCCTCGTCAGCCCGCTCTGTGGGAAGCTCCCATATTTTGTTGAGTAGTAACTGTGTGTTGTCACGTGTTAAAGACGTTAAATAGTCGTCTTTGTTAGCCCTGCAAAATAAAATGTGTGGTTATTGCGCTTGCGATTATTTTCAATGACGCAGTTAATTTTTGTCGAATGTTACCGTTTCGAGGACAAGTTTCGTAAAGAGTTATATAAAGACTAAAAAAAACGGAAATAGTAAAAGAGTAAAAAATCAACTCACTGTAATAATTTTGTGTCCAAGTCGTTTGTGTCCGAAGCAAGTAAAGAGCCTATATCAAGATCTACATCTAAATGCTTTTCTACTGTGATAGATTTATACTTCTCAGCTTTCTTCTGTTCCTTTTCTAATATTTCATTAACGATATCCATATTTATTTTATTTTATTTAGTAACACATTCCCTTGAACACAAGTTTAACCTCAAACTTATTTTGACGTTTTGATTTCATTCTCACGTGTAGCAAAGGTTGTCTTCGTAAACATTTTCATTTTCATTCGGTGCGAAATTATGATCTGTAAAAAAAAATATACAACTAAAAATGTGCACTTTTACGCTCTTCTTTAAAATATCAAATGTATTATTCTAATTTCCTTTACAATCTTCATAAACTCAATCAACAAGTTGGGTCAAGCCATTGTATACTAAATTGGATAGTCTGTACATGTACAATACTTCTGGGGGCTTACTATGAGCAGGGCAGAAGTTGAATGTTTCTAGTGAGAGAGAGTGACGGTGCTATAGGTCGTATATAACTCACTCTCACTGGAAACTTCTGCCCTGCTATAAGAGCTCATAAGCTTCTAGTAAGCCTCCTGCAGTAGAATACCTGTTTTACAAGAAGCTTTAAAATAAAGTAATGTACGCACGGCTACAGATCAAGCTTTAACCAGTATAAGCTGATCTCGCATTGTAAAGGATTTCCTTACAATGAAGGTCAGTGTAAACTGGGAATGTATTTGTGTTAGTGCACAGAACATGACAAGAGGTGAAGCATTGCTTGCTCCACAGTTGCCCTTCGAACCTCCAAAGGAGCTATTCCTACAGGTAGCTACAGTGAGACAGATGGAGTTGGTTTGAGGCACTCTGACATTATTCGGCATATTTCATTTAAGGCTACATCTACTTTCGAGAGCCATCTTGTCCGATGATCTTGTGCGGAGGTGCCCCAGGCGGTGGATGTTATCCGATATAAACAGTTATTGCAAGCTCCGCCTTTCAGTTTAGTCTTGGTACACACGGCTACACATCACACTATACATTTCCAGTTTACACTGACTTCTCATTGTAAGGAAATCCTATACCATGCGAGATCAGCTTATACTGGAAATGTATAGCCTGATCTGTAGCCGTGCATACACATACAGTGTTGCTTGTAGGTCAGTAAACGGTCTAATCATGTAGCTCCCAAATTGACTGTGTTGTTGTTGTGTTCAATGTAAGCGCTTCGCCATTTCATTTTAAGTTTTCTGTTGACCACTAGATAAAAATAATATGGAGAGTAGTTTGTACTAATTCCATACTGATATAAAGTGGTTCGACAGCTGCCTGTGGAAAGTTTACCTATGTCCTATGTCCATGTCCTTAATATGTAGTTTATGTCCCAATTTATTACTATCTGAGATTACTATTCTACTCCCCGCGTCAAAGCTTAGCGTCAAAGACTGATTATTTATCTTATAAGCCCCGCGTAGACTCTCCGCTACTAGCCGCTTCCGCTGCTCCCCCTGAGTACTCCCCTCTATATACAAAATTACAGATAAACCATGGAAATGGAAGGAAGTGATAATGCAAATTACAGATTAAAGTTGACACTTGACTTTCTCTATATAGTCTGTGACTTGACTGTTCGTTTAGCTATCTAATCTGTGCTTCGTTACTTATACTGTGGTAAAGTTGTATGCTCTGCATTTCTGCAATGCTGTCACTGTCACAGATTAAGTAGTATTTGTTGAATGCTGTATTTGTTGATTTGTTTCACAGTTTCATTAAAACTTTTCGACGTAATTTGTAGTAATTGTAAACTAAAGGAATTTATAAACCTGCTGTGAATTATCGAAATTTTGAAAATCGTAGCGTCATGACTGGTGATTCGGAGAAAACTTATTGTTTTAAAAATGAAAATAAATTCGTGGTCAAAAGTGGATGTAAAAAACGTATGTGGAGATCTCTGAAACAAATATTAACGGCCGAAAGGACACTACCATGGCACAACGAAGCTGTTTTATGTAAGAATTAATTCCATTACTTGAGATCTGTACCAAATATATTATTGCAATGTTTATTTTGTGATAACCTCACTTTTTTTCAGATTATTCCATCAATGCTCCGCCAACTTTTAAACCAACCAAGAAGTATTCGGATATATCTGGGTTGCCAGCTCCTTACATAGACCGTCACTCCAAGCTATTTTACAGCAATGCTGAAGAGTTTGCAACTGTTAGAAGTCTACCGATGGACATCACCGCAGGATACCTACAACTAAGAGGGGCTAACACAATAGTGGGGTGAAAGAATAATGATCCAGGCATAAAATATTGTTGTAGTGATCTACATAATTTTGTAATCTCTGTTACTAGTCCTTAAGTTGGGCCTTGGGATGTTGTATTGCTCATAGTAAATAGTGAACTTGTGGTGTAATCACTGTAACAAACAGATTATGAAAGACATTATGATTTATGACTAAGTACAGGACAATAGAGTATTTTAAAGATTCCTTGGTCACACTTGGTATTTCTTCATTTTATTTATGATGATTATGCCTTCTCGCTGACTTTGTTCATAGCAACTGCATTCAACGACTATAGGGTGATTGATAGCTCACATGATGTGCTGCTTCTTCCATGAGCTCCTATGTGGCGCTAGATGTATACAATACAACATATTATGTATAACTAATAAAGAGTTGTTAGAAATGCTATTTAAACCAGAGTTATTGCTATAGACTGTAATGTAATTTGATTGATCCTTAATGTTATCATCTTGTGTGAATAAAAGGAACCATGAGTTACTGTGCGAGTTTTTATTATGATACTGTAGAAGTGTAGAGTGTAGACCATTGATATCCGTGGTGTAGACCCAAACTACTTCAGAAGAAATGAAAAAAGTTTTTATTTTTCACTTTTCAGTGTTGGTACCTACCTCACATGAATTCGAATATAACTACCTGCAAAAGAATTAGAACATTATCATCCACATAGATTAAGTGCGAAAATACGTATTATTGAAGCTAACTCAAAAACTACCCAAGCAAAATTAACAAATTTTACGTGGGACCAAATAGAACAAGAAACTTTCAAATCGGGACTACTCTATAAAAAGTTATGCGTGATAATGATAATACTATTTAATAAAGCAAATGAAACTATTTTAATGATAGGTACTATTTTAAGTTAATATTTATTTAACAAAGAGCGCCTTCATTCTCTCTCCTATTTAAAATTAACTTTGCTGTGCCCGACAGGGTCCATAATTGATTCGATGTCTAACATACCAACTATGTACACATTATGGAATGCTATAAAATATTGAGTATTAAAAAAAAAATACGTGTCAACTTGAGTACCTCCTTTTTTTCGTCGGTTAAACGCAGAATGAGGGTAAAAACAAGTTTGTATTTCAGAACGTTGAGAAATTACCATTTCTGAACTTAAAATTTTTGACAGATCGACCGTTTTGTATTGACGTTTCAGTTCAGCAGCTGTCAAGTTACTGTCAATGTCAAATCTAAAGGGCAACGTGCATTGCATGCCTTTTTTGAACTTATTTTAACATTTAAATCAGATATTTGTATTAAATCAAGTGTTTTAGTAGAAAGAATGTCTTCGTCATTCTTTTTAAAAGGAAAATCCAGGCAAGTTCAAAAACGAAAAGGCGAGAAAGTAAAGAAAAAGAATCCTAAAAAACCAAACGCGCCTAACCTAGAAAATGGTCCGGAATCTTCGGATAGTGAACTAGATTTACGAAAGTTTTCTGACGCGGAGGAGTCGGAAAGCGACCATGAAACGGCTGAGCAAAAGAAGTTGCGTCTAGCTAAGAAATATTTAGAAGAAATCGAGAAAGAGGAGGCGAAGCGAGCAGAGCTCAAAGAAGTTGATGATGCTATTGAAAATCGTTTGAAGAAAGACTATTTGGAACAGAAAGGTAAATTAAAGATTGAAGTTGCTGAAAAGTATGTAGAACCAAGTGATACTGACCTCAGACTTATTCGTGCTAAGGAACACCGTCTAACACTAACATGTGTGTGTATCAGCAGTGATAACAACTTTACGTTTACTGGCAGCAAATGTGGATCCATAATTAAGTGGGGCATCAAAGAGAAAAGAAAACTTGGTAGTTTAACTTATAAAACTCATTCCAATTTTATAAAAGGTGATGTAAAATCTCTTGCCATATCTACGGATGGCAAATATTTAGTATCATCTGATGACTCTCCAAATATTGTAGTGTGGGATCCAGACACACTGAAACATATACACACATTCAAAGGCCATAAAGACATAGTAACTGGGCTTGTTTTTAGAAAAAACACACATGATTTATACTCAGCAAGTAAAGACAGATCAGTGAAAATATGGTCATTAGATGAGATGGCCTATGTTGAAACTTTGTTTGGGCACCAGTCACCTATCACATCCATTGACGCTTTAACAAGAGAAAGAGCACTGACAGCTGGAGGGAGAGACAGCACGGTCAGAATATGGAAAATAGCAGAAGAATCACAGTTGATATACAATGGACCGGTAGGAAGTCTGGATGAAATCAAGCTTCTAGATGAAGAGCATTTTGTATCCGGCAGCGACAATGGCTCATTATGCTTATGGAGTGTGCTAAAAAAGAAGCCTCTGTGTGTAGTTACGGAAGCCCACGGCTCTGAGAATGAAGTACCAAGGTGGATAACTTGTCTGGCAACTTTATTGAACTCTGACGTTTTTGCTTCAGGTTCCTATGATCTTAGTATTAGGCTATGGAGAGTCTGTGACCAATATAGGAAAGTTTTACCAATGTTTAGTGTAAAAGTGTGTGGTTTTGTGAATTCAATGCAGTTTACAAGTGACGGTAAACAGATGTATGTGGCCGTCGGCCAAGAACACAAGGCTGGCAGATGGTTCAAGTTAGGAGGTGCCAAAAATGGACTTTTAGTTGTTAATTTTACTATTAAGGCATAATATATTGTAATAAACAATTTTATTTTCATTAGCTTGTTTTAATCCCATTCCCTTGTTCCTATGTGGATATAAGTATTAGTTATTGTGCATTCTGTTGAAACTGTGGTGGATGATGTGGTCTGTGAGGTGTTCAATACTTTGTTTTGCTAAGTACAGTCAGCAACAAAATTCGATTATTACTTGAG
Organism: Cosmia trapezina; assembly: GCA_905163495.3. Lineage (NCBI taxonomy): Eukaryota > Metazoa > Arthropoda > Insecta > Lepidoptera > Noctuidae > Cosmia > Cosmia trapezina. Next base: position 5,923,711 of record LR991030.1, read on the forward strand.
TTTTCTAAATCTTAATTAAATATTGAGAAAAATACTTCATTAAAATCGGAACAGGTGTAAATTTTAAATAAAATTTAAACTAATAATAAGCAGGTTATCAAATCATATAGTGTTAACCGACTTCTGTTGCTGACTGTACCTACATTCGGTCTGTTTAAAATTATTCATTTCGTAAAATGGTTGGCAACCTTTACACATACGGGATGCCTAATTATAAAAAACCAGTCAAGAGCGAGTCGGACTCGCGCACCGAGGGTTCCGTACCATCATATATAATTTTTGTTGATGATTTCTGAAAAACTGCTATTTAGAGACATCATTTTATTTTTCCTGTAATCTTTACATAAACTTCTATCACATAGAATAATTTCAGATTTTTCGCTTTGCAAACTTCGGAGATAAGGGTGGGGAAGGGTAGTTTTTTTTACATTTTTCATCAAGTCGAAAACTATGCGGGCTAAAAAAAAGAAAAAATATGTTGGAGAATGTGCAAACTGCGCTCTTTCATATGATACCCCACATGCCATAGTAGCCCCACTTTGAATTTTTAAGACAGGGGGTCTTAAAAATTCAAAGTGGGGCTACTAGGGCCCTGTTGCAAAAAAAATATAAATATTTTTATTTCTTTCTTATTTGCAAAATAATTGAATAAACGTCATCTAAAACTGTTCCAAATTTCAAGTTGATAGCATTAATAGTTGTTGAGATATCCAGCTGTGACAGACAGACAGACTGAGTCACACCGTAAGGGTTCCTTTTTTACCATTTTGGTACGGAACCCTAAAAACCGTGTGTTCCTCTGTGGCCGGACCACAGTTTAGTACTCTCAGATGCTATAGTTCGAAATAATATCTACCTAAAGTCTACTTTCGTCGGAATATACATATATTTTTAGTACCTCAAGAGATCTCTATTTATGTGGTCCGGCCGGCAGGCAGTGCTCTCTGGCCGGGCCACCTCAAATTAAATAGAGTATAATGAACTATTAATAAATCAATATCCCGAAAAAAACAACTACCTAAAGAGTACCTTGCATACGACAAATATGGTCCAATAAACCCCTTTAGTTAAGGAGTTATTGGTCGTAGGGTGTGGTCCGGCTGGAAGGTATACTCTGCAGCAAGTCAATTTTGCAATATTTAATATAAACTATCCATAAATCAATTTATTTATTAGTACCTTTTCTCTACTCTTCGTTGATACTTTTTTCTCTCAAGAATAGGGTTGCCATACGTCCGGAATTTTCCGGACATGTCCGGTAATATAAGTCTATGTGGGGGTGGGTGGGTGTCTATGTAAGTATATGTGGGGGGAATTCTAAGCCGTCCGGAATTTCTATAATTTTATTTGTGTAAAAATAAAATAAAAAAATATATAATGAGCGTGGGCGGATAAGGGGCACTTACCTCTCCCCGCTCGACCCTCGTCGAGAACATTCGCGAAAATGCTAAAGTACTTATTCATAAAAAAAGTCAGGAATTTTCTTGAAATGTCCGAAATTTTATTTTTTTTATCTGGTAAGCCTACTCAAGCCACTACTTCATTTTGATTAATTAATCTTTAAAATATGTGGCGCGGCTAGGGAGGATTACTTTCAGCAAATATAACGAAATATGTGCTATAATGTTAAGTTTTTTATGAATGGGGGTAAGAATAAGAACGTCAATGACCTCGACCTGTCAACTGAAACTTGAAATATACGGCTTGCAAAAGTTTTGTGTTAAGGTTGATGCGCCAGGGTAGCCCGCGAAATTCAAAATTTCTTAAGTTTTTTGCAATTTGTAGGTCAGTGTGAGCTTGTATGTTGATTAAAATATGATTCGCGGCCGTAGCTATTATGGCTTTACAGAATTATAATCATTAGAATCAGCAATACAACTCCATAAGTTAGCATTTACCTCAAATCTAGCGATTTCATGAAATAATGAGGTTTGAGATAAATGCTAACTTATGGAGTTGTATTGCTGATTCTAATAATATTTCTGTAAAGCCATATTAGCTACGGCCGCGAATCATATTTTAATCAACATACAAGCTCACACTGACCTACAAATTGCAAAAAACGTAAGAAATTTCGAATTTCGCGGGCTACCCTGGAGCTTTCGCCTTAATGTCTTTCCTTTCCATAGATTTCCTCCGGATTGGTCCGATTTCGGAAATGATGAATCCGGAGGAAATCTAACTAGGTACCTACCTACCTAAGTGGTATAAACACCTATGCTCACTGTCGGTTCAAGGGGTTCAGTGTGTGTGATGTGCGCTTGTAGTTTAGTGTATTTATCTTAAGAGAAAGCAGAGCCTCGCACACGGCGCGTTTTTGATACGCGCATCGATGTCGCGTTTTCTCTACCTTGAAACAGCTACGGTTGTAGCGCGTAAAAAAAAACCACCGTATGCATAGGCCCTTAGTTGAAATAGGAGGTAGTCGTGCCATTTTTTCAGCAGACGAAAAGGTGAGACTATATTAAAAAAAAAAAAACGAAAATATTTTCTAAATTTATTTATTTCCGACAAAACCTACATAAATCCAGTGCCAGGTGTCTTCATCTGCGACGATTTTCATCAATCTTCAAGTTATTAAAAGGTACAATCAACCTTTAGAATTATAACGAGTGATCCTAATGCTAAATAAAAAAAAAAATATTAAGCCGCATCATGTACTTAGATCGCTCGTTAATCGGAGAAGCAGGGAGGGCGTTCCATTTTTACCGATAAACCTAGCCGCATACGAATCTGCAAATCAGCACAGGATACTGCCACAGCAAACAGGCCAGCGTGCAGCACCGGCCTGCCAAACAAACGAGTATATTAGTTCGCAGTCTGCTGGTCTGCCGGCCGCCACCTACGACTCGTATAAGTGTTCATACTTGGTGGTTGTTTGCGACGCAACTACGTCGGTACCCCTGATAAGACTTGAGGAGATGTTATATCGAGCGATGTATTATGAGACGGCACTAAGAAATTGTGGACAGTGAAATTAAGTTTAGTGATGTGCGCGTTTTAGCGCTCCTACGTGCCACTTTTAAAATTACTGCAATTATAACATAATTTTGGTGTTACGTAAAAGACGTCAAGTTTACCTACTTTATGCGTGTCTCGGTTTGTCAATAAATATAAAAGTTTACTCATAACTTATGTACGGCAACAACAGCAATTCAGCAGTTGTCAGCAAACAGCAAACCCCCCCTCCCCGCATACAGCCTCGCTCCCCGCGTACTCCACGCCCTGAGCATACCAACATTTCGATTAATATTACAGAATCAGTTACATTTATAATATTTGCAACAAATGCTGTACTTAAAGTAAGTCGTAAGTAATAGGCCACATGCTCTACTATTGTTGATTATAATCAAATCTCTAATTAAGCCACCATAAGCTTTTAATCACTTGCAGGCTCCAGATAATGCAACTCTGAGAGTAAAAAAAGCTTGCGCAAATTTTCAAAATTTGAATGTTGTAATTTCAAATACCAAACAAGACTTGGTGATTAAAAGGATCGGGTGAAAAGCAAAGGCCTACTACTTAAGATAATATTGACACAATGTTAAAACAATACATAAAAGTATATTTTATAGAAACGTAAAAGAGTCCAGGCATCACATTCTTAAGAGTTATTTACCCAGAATCATGAATGATGATGTCCCACATTAATGCCCAATTTAGCCCAATAATCACTTGTGGTGGTAGGTACATGATCTTCCAGTTATTTTGTTTTATTAAACCTGAAATAATATCTAAGACCACATTGGTCTTACACCTAGTGCTGATTAATTACATACATTTAAACTAGTACAATATGAACATGAAGACTCAAATACAAGTGACTTCAGTCTGTTGAAGAAATCCCTAGACTAAGTAAAAAAGATACACAACTAAACTAAAAGTATTTCAACAAATGAAATAAAATCAATTCAGTATATTGTATTCAGTAATTCATACTATAAGATATGTTTGAGAATTTCATGAAAGTTCTATATAAACAAAAAAATCAGGTATGAAAATCTCTAGAGATACAATTTTTACATTATGCAGTTAGCCTATGTTAAAGTTAGGGGAACTTAAAATATAATTTGTTACGTTGCGTGTTTTGTCACTATGTTGATCATAGTTAGGTCTGTGGATGGCTTATGAGTTACTGATGAGTTTTAGTACCTTGGCCGAAGGCTGCTCAGAGAGACATGTAGTACAGCACTTCAGCTCACATCTGGTACACTCAACCTGCATGAGAAAATAATACTAATTAGTTTATTACCAATATGAATAATAGTTGGAAGAAGAGTAACAGTAGGTCAATGTTATTATTTTTCTGGGACTTTTTCTATTGAGTTCAAAAGGGTTATTAAAAAATTATAAATTATGCAAAAAATATAATGATATTTTTTGCATAATTTATACTATGAGGACCTGTTGCTTTCATTTTTTAAATGTTATACAAATAATGACTGTTATCCTCTATGTGGCAGCTTATTTCAGATTGAAGAGGAGAGGATACAAAAAAGTTGTTTCAGCTTCATTTATGTTTATGTGATAGGAGTGGATTTAGCCAGCATTCGCACGGACGTAAAAATATCGCGGCGATTTTGTTTCGCGCACTGGATTTTCAACGCTCTGCTTAGTGCCAGGAGTTGACAATCCAACAGTGTTTTTTCGACGCGCTGGGATGCACTCTGTTGTTGTTAGGTTGGATTCTCGAAGCTCGGCTCAACACCGAGATAAAATCCCGCTGCGATATTTTTACGTCCGCGCGAACGTCGGCTAATTGTCATAATTATATTTTTTTTCAGCCAGTGTTATTGGTTTTACACTACGGCCGATTATCTTTGCAGGTCCGAACATAGGCACTAATAAGTTTCGTGCATGTTCTCTCTCTCACAAACATTGGTTATAAGTTTAGAATTTGTTCTAAAACAAAAAATGAAATAAAGTGTACTCACACAGCACTTCAATGCCTGGAGCGTGATCGTGAGCGAGAACGGCTGCGGGAGCGCCCCCGGGAGCTCTTGGAGTCGGAGCGGCTGCGAGAATGGGAACGGCTGCGGCTGTACGAGCGCGACCTCCTTCGGGAACGGGAACGAGACCTGGATCGACGACGTGAACGAGACCGTGAACGCGAGTTGCTAAAAGAATAACCATCACACAACACATATGAATACATCCTCTGCTCAAGCCAGTGACGCAAGCGCCCCTTCCTGATGTGTTAAACGCAACTGGAGACGTTGGAGCTACACAATTTCAACATGTACCACCTCCGTCTGTGCGAGCTGAACAGTACAAAATATTAAGTTTCGTTTACTAGCTGACCACAACATACTAAATAAACAAGAAAACAAAACTACAAAAAAAAAAACATTTAAGATTTTATAGTACAGGCAGTGGCGTTAGCTTAGGGGGAATGCGCTGTGGTAGCCCGCAAAATTAAAATATACTTGCATTTTTTGCTATTTGCAGTGTAAGGTTGTATCTTGATCAAAAAATGATTAGCAACGGTAAAAAAAATATGTATTTACATAATTTTAACCATAAAAATCATCAATACATCTTTCAGATTTCGTCCGGATTGGTCAGATTTCGGAAATCCGACATAATCAAGAAAGTTTGGATTTTGCGGGCTACACAGTACAATCACTTAAAAAAAGTAATTTTATTATATGGGCTGAAAATTACACCAAAAAGTTTTTCCATCGTGCCTAGTAGTTCCATAGATCTGAGAGTCAGCTGCTCCAATAGTGGAGGAGTCTAAAGTTAGAGCATATCAAAGTTGTAAAAAAAATCAATCTGCCTAGCCTTTTCCCAACTATGTTGGGGTCGGCTTCCAGTCTAACCGGATGCAGCTGAATACCAGTATTTTACATGGAGCGACTGCCTGTCTGACCTCCACAACCCAGTAACTGGGTAATACGATACCCCTTGGTAAGACTGGTTGTCAGACTTTCGGGCTTTCGGGACTGTCAAAGATCCACGAAAAACAGCCGGGACCAACGGCTTAACGTGCTTTCCGAGGCACGGAGGAATCTCGATATGTAAAGATGGTCACCCATCCACTGACCAACCCCGGCAAGCGTAGCTTAACCTGACGGATCGACCCGTGCGGCTGTTATTACTTAGCCACGAGCTCCTCAAAGTTGTAAAAAAAACCTGATAAAAACGTAATTTCATACCGTGCCAAAACCTTATGGGATGGTTTTTGGGAATGAAATTTATTCAGTATAAAATAGGTTGCATAAATGAAGCAGTACCTCCCCTAATAATAGGTACATACGAATTTAATCCATATTTTTACACCTTCCTTTGAGTTTAATTCACATAAAATGATGACAAACAAGGCAGCATTCTGATTTTTTTTTTTCAATGCACACTTGATTTCCATCTCACTTTTGACATTGGCAGAATGGTCGACATTGGCTTTGCTTGCCACTACAAGAAATAGAATAGAATATGGACAATGCAAATCTTTAATTCAATGATTGAGAAATATTTTCATTTTAATTTGATATAATTTACGAAGGTTGCTTTGTTTTAAGTGAATGTTGTGTACACCTGTAATTGGTATATACATAAGAACCCATACCTGTTAACTTTTAGTTTAGAGTGTACAATGTTTATTAAGCTGTTGGCGTACCTATTTTATAAATAAACATTGTTTATGTTTTAGTGCAGTTGTGTTTGCCGTCTCAAAGTTATTTGTCAGTAGAGAACCTTGATACAAAGCAAAAAGAAGCTTCAGAAGTGGTCAGCTAGCGCCGCGGAGTGCGTCCCGTCGTAAGAAGACAATGCATCTATGTTACCTGCGACGGCGGTCGTAGCGGCTTCTGTACGGAGACGAAGGGCGCCCGTATCGCGCCATCTGCACACGAAGCTCCCTGCCGTCTAGCATCCGACCGTCCAGGGAGTCCAGAGCTTCCTCCGCATCACGGCGATCGTAGAACCTTTAAGTAAATGAAGGAATTACCGCTTTAATAACGACATAGGGAATAACTCATTTGCGATTTGACATGCATCATCGGGAAGCAAATTAAGTATTAACACATTGTGTACAGCTTCAAATTGTATGTAACGCTTTGATTGGGGGTTGGAAATATTGCCGTCCTCGGGCAGGGCAGGTGGTAATATACCGGTAACGGAATATGACGTCATTGAAGTAGATAGGTAGATATTAGGCATAGACTTATAAAAAAAGATGGACTCCGCGCCGCGCATATCGAAAGTGAAGCACCGTACCGATCTATGTGTGCATGATTTGAGTACCTGCAAAGACGCCGTCGCTCGTGTCACGTAATGGCGGCCGGTCGGCATACTATGATGTAAATGTGTGCGCGAGGCGTGTTTGTACAAACGGTCCGGCATACTTACTGTGCTTCACTTTCGATATGCGTGGCGCGGAGTCCATCCTTTTTTATAAGTCTATGATATTAGGTAAGTAATTACCTGACGAAAGCGAATCCTCTGCTTTCTCTGGTGTACCGGTCTCTGGGTATATAAATATCACCGACTTCACCACATCTTTCGAACACACGACGCAAATCTTCAGGCGTTGTGCGGTATGTTAGATTGTCCACTTTCAACGACACCATGCCGTCAATACGCGGCGGCGGCCTTCCGTAACTCATCTTGTATTATATTTCCAACAACTACACCGTATAGAATGAATATCTACTTCACCGTTTGGTCACAACAATTAAATTAAAATGGCGTCACAAAACTTAGCAGGCCGCGGCGACCTCAGCGTGCAAGCGTAAAATTAAATATGGCTACCGGATATATGACGAAAGTATTCTAACAAGACAAGAGTGCAAGTGTGCAAGAGCGGATGTACCTATAATGTTGTCGTTTCAAAAAATAAACTTTTTACATATGGCAATGATGCATAATGTTGTAAACTTGTAAATAATACTTTTCACGACTCTGAAGGATGCATCAAAATATGGCGGAAAATGAAGTAAACAATTTGGTAACAACACTACAATATTTCATTATAATTTTCCTAAGTGGCGTTGCGACGCGTTGCGGGGTTGCACTGACTAAATAGCGGGTTGCTATATTGGTTGCTATGGAGTTATTTTGTTTATAGCTAAAAGTAAAAGTATTAAACTATTTTTTAGAAATTAGTTTTTCGTTTTGGATTTTGTCAAAACTTCGTAGTGTTTAAACCACCGATTTCATAAAAAATGCTTGGTGTCAAACAAGTTAGAAACAAAACTCTTCTTCCTGATCTGAGGAAAGAGGGCGAACTTAGCAAAGATATTTTGCTTAAAACTCAAAATAAACATAGTGGCTCAACTGGGTCTAGACTGTTCTCGCATCATACACTTGCAAGTGTAAGGCGACTGAGTTTTTATCATCCTTTCCAGTAAGTACATAAATGAGAGTAATAATAATTGAGATGAAAAGTAGTGTATAGAAAACTATATCCCATAATTTTTGAAACCTAACCTTGACCTAACCCATGTTTAAAAACCCCAGTAGTGTACTCTGGCCCCTACTGCGATTGGGGATCAAGGTAAGCTGAAACAGCAACAAAACAACTTCCAGAAGGGAAACTATATAAAATCTTTACCATGACTCTTGGCAGCGCTAACCGATTTGATGCGATATGCGCGTCGCTAATTATTTACGTCCAATTAAGAGGAAATGCGGCCGGCGAGACGTTTGAAGAAACTATTGCTGTCGCTCTGCGGACGCTCCGCCCTCAAATTCGTGCGATAAGGACAACTGCAGATGCGACTGAATAGCCTATGTAAAAAGTCATACTTCGAGGTTTGGCTCTCGCCTATTTCCTCCTCCAATATTTGACCAATTTAAAAAATGTTTCACAAACTGAATAAGAAGGATATATACTATGTAAGGTTGATGCGCCAGGGTAACCCGCGAAATTCAAAATTTCTTACGTTTTTTGCACTTTGTAGGTCAGTGTGAGCTTGTATGTTGATTGAAATATGATTCGCGGCCGTAGCTAATATGGTTTTACAGAATTATAATCATTAGAATAGCAATACAACTCCATAAGTTAGCATTTACCTTTTAGCGATTCCATGAAATCATGAGGTTTGAGGTAAATGCTAACTTATGGAGCTGTATTGCTGATTCTTATGATTATAATTCTGTAAAGCCATATTAGCTACGGCCGCGAATCATATTTTAATCAACATACAAGCTCACACTGACCTACAAATTGTAAAAAACGTAAGAAATTTTGAATTTCGCGGGCTACCCTAGCCCTTTCGCCTTAGGGAATTGCTCAGTTTGTTAGGGTGATCTAGCTAATTTACCGTGGACAAGATCTTTATTAATAAAAGACTTGTATTTTAAAAACTACTTATCTATAGGAAAGCAAATATTACATAAAGTTGTAGCAAGATGCAAGAATATGCTTCAACTGGCATGTGAAAATTTAAACCTTGGCGGGTAAAATTGTTCTTCTGAGGTAAAATCTTTGCATTAAGCATATTCCTTTCTATAATATATTATTTTCCAGAAGTATTTTAATATAATATGATTATTTACACATTATAGGGTTCTATAAGGTGGTTGAAATAAAACTACTAGTTTTTATTTTGATAATTTGACTTTTTTCAGAGTCTTATACAAAAACTGGGAAGGCTGTGCAACATTATTTTTGTGCCTAACCCAGCTTAAATACCAAATAATAGTCATAACGTGAGCACAGCAACCCACCTTTCTTCGGCCGTCAAGGCAATTGCAAAATATTCTTTTAGTTTTGTAGCGTCTCTGTCCTGCAGATTATTATTATATAGGTAATATGTAGACGAAATATATTTTTCGGCTTATGTGCCTGCTTTGTTCATTTTGAGAATGGTTCATCTCTACTTAGCTGGAGGAACAGTCCATTGCCGGATTATTGATAATACTTCAATAAACTGCAGCATGTGTCCTACGATGCATTACATCAACGCCACATCACATTGGTTCCTCATTCTCACTTGAAGTACGTGTAACAGAGGAGGCCAAGTTCGTGCCGTGGTTGTCATTTAAAGCCAGCGCCAGGTTCAATGTGAGGTGCAGACTCAGTGTGCGATGGTAGGGCCGGGTCATCACGAGGAGCGGTATCGGGGTCCATGATAAGAAAAAGAAAGGTTTGGAGCAGCAAGTAAACAAAATAACATCCACAGTGCACGAAAGCCAAGAGCATAGTTTTACTTTTTTTGTTGTTATTAATGTCATTAGGTACCATTACACTTGACGTTATGGATGTCTGATATGTATCGATACCAACTAAGGATACCAATCGATACTCAAGTGGGTCGGTATAAGGGAATTTGATTCAACAATATACGATTCACTACTGTAAATTGATAAAGGTAGCGAGGATCGGATCAAAAAAATCGTATTACTGTATGTACTGTAAAATCATAGTGGTCAGATTTTATTTCCGTGCAGTCAGTGTTTTATTTCCGTGCTGGTAACATTGCGTCAAACAAAATGGCTACGCTTTTTAAATACTCTTTATTTCGACTTTTTGTAGGTGTACCTGGCTACAATGTGATGTGCAAAAATATTTCTTTCAGAATTTAATAATATTGTTTAGTAAAAATAGTTTTTACCGGGCATCTTGTCCACGCTTACAGCGATCTGAATAGGCAATTTTGAGCATTTTTTGAGGGTTTTAGTTCTTACAAAAATAATAATGTACCTATCATAAAAGAGGAAAACATAGGGGCATACAAGTAGCTAATATTATTTTATATTTCTGTAAAAAATCATTGCTTTATGGTCTTTAACCAGAAAGAAAATAGGCGAGAGCGTTTCTATGGAGAAAAGAGCACCCGCATTTCCTCTTAACGTTCGACAAAAATTTTGTTCGTGGACCCATTTTACGTCAACGCACAACTCTTGCATGGAAATGCAACATCTATCTATATAAATAAAAAGAGAAGTCCTGACTGACTGACTCATCAACGCCCAGCCCAAACCCTTGGACCTAGAAAGCTGAAATTTTGCACAGAGGTTCCCTTTTTAATGTAGACAAGGAATAAGGAAGGAATTCCCGGTAGTACGTTCCCGTGGGATATTAGCCGACATCCACGCGGGCGAAGCCGCGCGGGAAGTGCTATTGAGAATATAAGAATTTAGGGTGCATAGAAGCTAAAGGAGCCAAAAAAGCTCCTTCGAATTCCATTATGTCTGGCCCCCTAACCATAGACACTTATTAAGTTGTGTTTCCTATTAATTCAGTTCATTATTTTAGCTTGCCGAAAGATAGCCTGGATTTTATCCTAACTACGACCTACAATCAATCTACAGAGCAGTTTGCGGATAAGGAGGACCTGTATCTACAAGCTGAAACTATTGGCTGCGATACCTGGCGGCGACTTCGGAACACCTTTGACAAAAAACCACCTATCCATATACCCCTGGTAAGTTTCAGCAAGGTTTCAGCAGATTATTATCATTTTCATTTCACAGAAAACATTTATACCGCATAATGCTAGGTAAACACGCGCAAAGAGTAAAGTAAGTATAAAGAGACACACGCGTCATAAACGTTGCCGTGGCTAGATGATGCCTCAAAGGTGTTGGGATTGTAAATAACCTATCCATATTTCAGGGTCATCCGATGAAACGCGGTGGAATCAAGGAACGCAAATCTCCATTCAGCGTGAAGCTCATGAACTCTGGAGTCCATTCTTCGCAGACCAACCCTGGATACAGCCGGCAGCCGGCTGGTGGCGCAATTTTCTTCTACTAGTGTTATTACGACATTCATAGTTACAAATCCTGTATTCAACTAAGGTCTTTCTCTGCATAGCTTCGTTCAGCAAAATTTGCAGACGATTGTACACACAGCTACACATCAAGCTATACATTTCCAGTTTACACTGACCTCTCACTGTAAGGAAATCCTATACAATGCGAGAACAGCTTATACTGGAAATGTATAGCTTGATCTGTAGCCGTGCGTACGTACTACCTACATCAATGCCGGCTACGCAGTTACGTTTCTCAAACAATTGTATAGCTTTGAAAATGCAAATCATGTTAAGTGCTTGCTGAACCTACTCATACATCATGGTGTTTTTTATTTTACCCGACTGCCCCCGAAGGATTAATTCCCGTAAGTGTACCTATAGTGGATCGAACTGCTTTTTAACGTCGCAGAGTATGGCTAGTGTTTGATAGAAACTCCTTCAATGTTACGTAATTAAATTAAGATAATTTTGGGTCTTTATTGGACCGGTGGTAATTTGTTAACGCCCCGGGCGTTAACAAATTACCAAATTACTGTACATTATTTTGTTACGTTTTTTGTGTACAAGTGACTAATTTTTTAATCGTTTTTACAAGAGCACGTGTTTTTTTAATTTAATAACTAGTAAGTAAGTATGTTTCGTTGTATAAAAGTTAGATGTGGTTTCTTGTGTTCACTGTTAATGTCGTGTGGTCTATTAAATATATTCGTTTATTTTATATGTTTTTGATTGTGTTGTATCGATAGACGGACCTACCTCTACCCATCTCTCGTTACTACTTACATACACTCATTTCAATATCATTGCATTACTATGACAAATCGAAGATTATGAGCGTCGCTCGTTGGTCTAGTGGTCGCAATCGCGACTGGTGAGCTGCCTGCTACTGAGAAGTTACTAATCATTGATACATACAAGGTGATTGGAAGATGGGTGCAAAGCTTTAAGGCGAAGATAGTACAGACAGTTTAGATCAATTTAAGCCATGGTTGTCTTAGACGAAGTCTTACCATATTTTTTTTAACCTAATTTTTAAGATTTTTTTTCCAAAATTGCCAAAATTTTAACTAAACTGGTTATTTATAACTAAATTGAATGATAAATGAATTCATTTTTATTTTATTTTATTAAAGTAATGTGTAAGCAATCTAGCAAAACATGTTTTAGGCCTCTGTGTCGTTAGACATTTTTTTTACAGACATTTAAAGTTCATAGGTATATATTAAAAAAAAATCATAAATCATTTTTGAAAACCTTATTTAAAAAAAAAACAAAGGGTGCTTTTTTTGTTCAAATATTTTTGAAAACATGCGTGATAATCGCTCTTTCCTTTGAGGTATCATTTACGAGGATATTTTACAAATTATTGAAATTAGGATCTACAAACCATTTTGAGCGAGAAATTTTAAATTTTAGGCAGACTAATTAAAACAAAATTTTTGCTTAAAAAACTTACGCTAAGCTTACTTTGTGTTCGAAATGATAATTACTTCAATTTTAAGAATTTTTTGCACATGCCAATTGAGGGGATTATCTAAACAATGGCCGCCGCGCGCAGTGCGGCACATGAAAGAACCGAATTGAAGGGATTATCTAAACAATGGCAGCAATGCGCGGTGCGACGGCATTTCCAGGTAGAACGCCCAGTGAATAGAAAATAGCGATAAATACGTTGGTTTTTACAGCAAAATGGTATTAGTTACTAAGGCAACAAAATCGTGTTTTTATTTAGTTAGGGTTAGTCAGTCTGTGTTGAAGCGGTCACATCTTTTACTTATTAGGTACAATTAGTTGAATAATGAATTAGTCAAACTACAGCTGCCCATGTGAGAGGACGTTGTCGTGTTGATTCGCAATTTACCGTGTTCAGTTGGAGCCCTTTGCGTTCCTGCACGTGTTGTTCGCGTTAGTTTTGAACATTTTTGTTTCACCGTGTCCAGTCGTAGCCGCAAGCTCCTGCACGTGTTAATTTTTGAGTTGTGTTGAGTTGACATTTAGTGCGCTCCTACGCCGTTTTTCTTAATTGTTAAGTAGCTATGGCTACTTTTTCCAATCAGGAATATGCGGATATCGTATTTATGTATGGCAGAGCAGATGGCAATGGATCCTTGGCGCGACGGATGTATCAAGAACGCTTTCCGAATCGCAGGGTACCGAATGTGCGAGTGTTTTACAACACTTTTCGTCGACTTGCCGAAGTTGGGTTTCACCGCGTGGAACCTGGAGTCAACCCAGGCAGACATGAAACTGACGTCGAAGAAAACATTTTGGCAGCATTTCAAGCAGATCCTACTACCAGTACCAGAGCCGTAGCTCAAAATCTAAACATTTCACAATGGAAGGTGTGGCATACAATGCACCAAAATGACAAATATCCGTTCCATGGTAGGGGTGTGCAAGGTCTGGAAGAGCAAGATCCCCAAAGAAGAATACAGTTCTGCCGTTTCCTCCTCAACAGAGACATCGAAGATGCGTGGTTTCTGAAATCAATCTTGTGGACGGATGAAAGCAAATTTTCTAGGGAGGGCATTACAAACTTTCATAACCTCCATGAATGGGCCGACAGAGACAATAATCCACATTTTAAGAAGCGAGTGTCGTTTCAGGGAAAATTCTCTGTCAATGTATGGGCTGGAGTAATTGGCAGGACATTGATTGGGCCCCACTTCTTACCGGATAATTTAAATGGTGAAAATTATTTGCACTTTCTACAATTCGATTTACCAGTTCTGATAGAGGAAACCGGTGTCCCGATATTCGAAAGAGACCGAACAGTCGTCTTTCAGTAAGACGGCTGTCCAGCGCATTGGACGTTAAATGTAAGGGAACTCTTAAATAATTGCTTCCCTGACAGCTGGATCGGCAGAGATGGACCCATCCCTTGGCCCGCTCGCTCACCAGATCTGACCCCGCTGGACTTTTTCGTGTGGGGCCGGGCCAAAGAACTGGTGTATACGAATGTTGAAATAAACACGAGAGAAGAATTGATGGAGAGAATTAATTCAGCGTTTGAAACGATGAAACTGGAGATGATGTTGAAAATAACAACAACAGAAGTGAGAAGACGTAGCCGTGCTTGTATTAGGAATCATGGCAGACATTTTGAACATGAACAATAAATAATTTAGATTCAAATGTTGTTTTATACTCCGCCTAAAATTTTAAAATTGGTCGCTCAAATTGGTTTGTAGTTCTTAATTTCAATAATTAGTAAAATATCCTCGTAAATGATACCTCAAAGGAAAGAGCGATTATCACGCATGTTTTCAAAAATATTTGAACAAAAAAAGCACCCTTCGTTTTTTTTTAAATAAGGTTTTCATAAATTATTTATGATTTTTTAAAATTTATATGAACTTTAAATGTCTGGTTAAAAATGTCTAACGACACAGAGGCCTAAAACATGTTTTGCTAGATTGCTTACACATTACTTTAATTAAATAAAATAAAAATGAATTCATTTATCATTCAATTTAGCTATAAATAACCAGTTTAGTTAAAATTTTGGCAATTTTCGAAAAAAATCTTAAAAATTAGGTTAAAAAAAAAATGGTAAGACTTCGTCTAAGACAACCATGGCTTAAATTGTTCTAAACTGTCTGTACTATCTTCGCCTTAAAGCTTTGCACCCATCTTCCAATCACCTTGTATATTAGAGGTAGATATGTTACGCGCTAATATCGCAATCACTAAACCTGGACTCGGCGCACGACTACATGTACCGAAACGCCATGCGGCGGCGCGCTTTGGCCCGGTGACGACTTCTCCCTCGATAGAGCGTCGTCGCAGACGCAAGAAACGATCAGAATTGCCAGTAAACTAAAACAGCACATAAAACCTTTACTTTTATTTTAATGATTTTTTTTCTCTCTGAAATAGGTCAATTTAATTAAAAATCAGTTGGGGTGTCTGAGGTTTTGCGCATTTAACGTTACACGTTGTATACCTTATTTATACATCAATGTTACTAATAGAAAAAAAAAATAGTTGTCAGTCATGGGGACTGCCGATTTTAGAAGCACGACGTGATAGAAGTGAAAACTTAGGTAAAAGTCATTGTAAAAGGTACTTCGGTAAAAGTAAACTATGCTTAGGATGTCGCAGTGTCGAGTGTCGCGGAGCTACGGTTTTGTGTACGGAATTATTCTGAGGTGTATGGCATAGATAATACACTATATAAAGTAATGGTATATATATAAAAAATCTGCTGTTCAGTACATTTATCTACATCAAACTCGTCGAAATGTACTGAACAGCTGATTTTTTTTTCGCGATTTCAGGTTTGGTCCCATGGTAAAAGTTGTTCATAGTGATGAGTACAATGACCCCTTAAGAGGTTACTGGTGTTTTAAAAATAACCCTGTATATATGAACGTAAAATTGGGTAATGTTATGGGGTTCGCAACTAAACCTCCCGAGTTCGTTTCAACCGCGCGGCCATGGCGTTAAAAAAAAAAAAAAACTATGCCAACATTTTGTAACAATTTGTAAAAGTTGACTCCCAAAACCACAAATTTGTCAAAGCTATGGTTAAAAAGTTAGAAGGGTTTGAACGTGGCCGCGCCATCGAAACGCGGAGAACCGCGCGGCCACGGAGATCTCAGAAACTAAGCGTTGCACAGACCTGAAATTTTGGTAAATAACAGATTCAATTTGTAAACAATTTTGTACAATTTGTAAAATATAGAAAAAAATCCTAGGTTAATATTTTAGGAGCTGTGAGACTAAAACCCCGTGGCCGCGCCATCGAAACGGTGACAAAAACGTGATAGCCGATATCTCGCTGAAAAAGCATCGCAGACGTCTAGAGTTTTTTGTAAAACCCAGATTTAAATTTGTCAAAACTTACAGAAATGCAACAAAAAATACTAGGTTAATATTTTAGGAGCTGTGAGACTAAAACCCCGTGGCCGCGCCATTGAAACGGTGACAAAAACGTTATCACCGATATCTCGCTGAAAAAGCATCGCAGAGGTCTGAAGTTTTTTGTAAAACCTAGATTTGAATTTGTCAAAACTTGTGAAAATAAAACAAAAATCCTAGGTTTATATTTCAGGACCCGCGCCATAGAAACGGTGAAAAACACGTTATCACCGATATCTCACTGAAAAAGCATCGCAGAGGTCTGAAATTATTTTTAAAACCTAGATTTGAATTTGTCAAAATTTGTAAAAATATAACAAAAAATCCTAGGTTTATATTTCAGGAGCCGCGCCATTGAAACGGTGAAAAACACGTTATCGCCGATATCTGACTTAAAAAGCATCGCAAAGGTCTGAAGTTTTTTGTAAAACCTAGATTTGAATTTGTCAAAATTTGTAAAAATACAACAAAAAATCCTAGGTTTATATTTCAGGAGTTGTAAGACTAGAACCCCATGGCCGCGCCATTCAAACGGTGAAAAATATGTTATCGCCGATATCTCGCTGAAAAAGCATCGCAGAGGTCTGAAGTTTTTTGTAAAACCTAGATTTGAATTTGTCAAAACTTGTAAAAATACAACAAAAAATCCTAGGTTTATAGTTCAGGAGCTGTAAGACTAAAACCCCGTGGCCGCGCCATCGAAACGGTGACAAAAACGTAATAGCCGATATCTCGCTGAAAAAGCATCGCAGACGTCTAGAGTTTTTTGTAAAACCCAGATTTGAATTTGTCAAAACTTACAAAAATGCAACAAAAAATACTAGGTTTATATTTCAGGAGCTGTAAGACTAAAACCCCGTGGCCGCGCCATCGAAACGGTGACAAAAACGTGATAGCCGATAACTCGCTGAAAAAGCATCGCAGACGTCTGAAGTTTTTCGCAGACGTCTGAAATTCAAATCTAGGTTTTAAAAAAAACTTCAGACCTCTGCGATGCTTTTTCAGCGAGATATCGGCTATCACATTTTTGTCACCGTTTCGATGGCGCGGCCATGAGGTTCTAGTCTTACAGCTCCTGAAATATAAACCTAGTATTTTTTGTTGCATTTTTGTAAGTTTTGACAAATTCAAATCTGGGTTTTACAAAAAACTCTAGAAGTCTGCGATGCTTTTTCAGCGAGATATCGGCTATCACGTTTTTGTCACCGTTTCGATGGCGCGGCCACGGGGTTTTAGTTTTACAGCTCCTGAAATATAGATCTAGGATTTTTTGTTGTATTTTTACAAGTTTTGACAAATTCAAATCTAGGTTTTACAAAAAACTTCAGACCTCTGCGATGCTTTTTCAGCGAGATATCGGCGATAACATATTTTTCACCGTTTGAATGGCGCGGCCATGGGGTTCTAGTCTTACAGCTCCTGAAATATAAACCTAGGATTTTTTTTTGTATTTTTACAAATTTTGACAAATTCAAATCTAGGTTTTACAAAAAACTTCAGACCTTTGCGATGCTTTTTAAGTCAGATATCGGCGATAACGTGTTTTTCACCGTTTCAATGGCGCGGCTCCTGAAATATAAACCTAGGATTTTTTGTTATATTTTTACAAATTTTGACAAATTCAAATCTAGGTTTTAAAAATAATTTCAGCCCTCTGCGATGCTTTTTCAGTGAGATATCGGTGATAACGTGTTTTTCACCGTTTCTATGGCGCGGGTCCTGAAATATAAACCTAGGATTTTTTGTTTTATTTTCACAAGTTTTGACAAATTCAAATCTAGGTTTTACAAAAAACTTCAGACCTCTGCGATGCTTTTTCAGCGAGATATCGGTGATAACGTTTTTGTCACCGTTTCGATGGCGCGGCCACGGGGTTTTAGTCTCACAGCTCCTAAAATATTAACCTAGGATTTTTTTCTATATTTTTACAAATTGTTTACAAATTGAATCTGTTATTTACCAAAATTTCAGGTCTGTGCAACGCTTAGTTTCTGAGATCTCCGTGGCCGCGCGGTTCTCCGCGTTTCGATGGCGCGGCCACGTTCAAACCCTTCTAACTTTTTAACCATAGCTTTGACAAATTTGTGGTTTTGGGAGTCAACTTTTACAAATTGTTACAAAATGTTGGCATAGTTTTTTTTTTTTTTTAACGCCATGGCCGCGCGGTTGAAACGAACTCAACCTCCCATATCATATTTTAATCAACATACAAGTACAACCTCACACTGACCTACAAATTGCAAAAAACGTACGAAATTTTGAATTTCCGGCGACGTACCTACGTGGCGTTTTATTAAACACTAATTAATTACTCTACTACTTAGAGCCTGTCTAGATGACGCGTTTTACGCGCGAGTCCACTCGCGCGTATCCAAGATCCTAGAGCTACATACAGGGTGTAAGGGACAGCCCTCCGCAAACTAACAGGGTGCATTCAGCTCCTCATTTTGAATCATATTCCACCGGAAATTTTCGCAGGAAAATTTTCATTTTTTCAATTTTTTTTTCAGTTAAGTACATTTTCATTATTTCAATGTAAAGTTGCATTGTGTGTTCGCAGCACTCCGTTTATGTAAAAAAAACTGCAAAAAAAAACAGCAAAAAAAAACCAGCAATGGATGTTGATATACTCTAACCAACAACGCGTGAAATCAGCTGTTCACTTTCTGTCTAGCTACAAATTTCATCGAACTCACCGCATACCTATTACCTACCCCTCCCAACCAGTAATAGACGCTCTGATTTGTGCACAAAAAATCAAACAAATCAGGTTTATTGAATTCCCTTAACGTTCCTGAAAAAATTTCATGTACCGGTCATCTTAGTATGACATACTGAATTCACCCTATCAGTTTGCGGAGGGCTGTCCCTTACACCCTGTATATCCCGTCCGCGTTTCCTCATTCGCGCGTAAAACGCGTGCAATGAGCGAGACTCGACTCGCGCGTAAAAGCGTCATCTGGACAGGCTCTTACTAAAATATGTTCATAGGTCAATGGGAAGTTAAAAAATTCTTCGGAATAAAATTTTGTAAAAAAAGTTGAGTGGTGCTTTGTTTTTGTGTAAACGAGGTGCTGTTTTGCTAAATGTTCACAATATGGCGTAAGGTCATTCCTATTCTTAGTTGAAACGCGTTGTACTCAATGAGCTCTAAATGACATCCCACTCGATGGGGTAGGTCAATTTTTTTTTCGTGCCCCCTTTAGCTGTATGGGAGCCCCCCATACAGCTAAAGGGGGCTGCGTACCCAAATCCATACAATTTGTATGGATTTGGGTACCTACGCAGAAATATACAGGGTGTAAGGGACAGCCCTCCGCAGATTGATAGGGTGAATTCAGTACATCATACTAAGATGACCGGTACATGAAATTATTTCAGGAACGTTATGGGAATCCAATAAACCTGATTTGTTTTATTACCTCGCACGCAATGTATTGCTTCCGTGGCAAAACGCACGTAGCGAACGGTAGCGCAGTGAGTGTTCGGCTGCCCCACCCGCCACGGGGTCAATTCTCGCGCCACTTGGCTTAAACTAGCGACAGCGTAGTGCACAAGTTAGTTGAGTAGGTAGATACTTACGCGCAGGTACAGTAAAAGCGACAATAAGTTAGCCTTCATTTAATTATTTTTATAACTGAAAGATGTTTAAAGTGGTGTATGGTACCTACTTATTGGTCAGTTTGTCAAGTACGGGTAGGGTTCAATGAAAAATAAAATAAGTAGGTTTTATGAAATAAGGAATAATGTTTTTATTTTGTATTTACGATGATGGCTGTATTCCCTCAAAAACCTTTATCTTTTCTGGCTTGCCTACGTAAAACGTTGTATCGTCTGCGAGGCATTTTTAAACAAATTAATACAAAAGTATTTTCCGCTCAACCAACAACAGTCTAAAACTTAACGAAAATAAGCAGATGAAACAAACAGTCAATAAAAATAAAAAAATACTAAGTACTTGCAAACATGCATTCAGGCTTCTCATTAGCTGCCCTTTCACACAGCGGGAATTCCGCTTTGGTAAAGCGAGTAAAGATAACAAAATAATAAGAACTAGAGTTAATTTTGTGCCAAACAATAGCTACAACTAACGTTGAAGTGGTTTTCGTTTTTTTACCCGACTGCGGCAAGTTAAAAAAGGAGCGTTATGTGTTTTTACCATAAGTACAATGCTTATTACATAGAAAAATAATGTAAATCAATCAGTCTTATTTCAATAGGTATCAAAAATTAATCCTACCTTAGAATCGCTCCGGTCGTATGAGATACGGCTCGAAATGACCTCCACCGAGACCTTCACACACATTGGCACGGCGCAGGGTCTCCCCGTGCAAGCGGGTCAGCAAGTTGGGATCTTCGTTGCAGCTGTAGCGCAGCTGCTGGAATGTGTCTGTGATTCAATCTCGCATTTCTTCCTCACTCGCACATGCACTAACAAACACTTTTTCCTTTACGTAGCCCCACAAAAAGAAGTCTAAAAGTGTGAGACGCGGGCTCCATGATTCCGGCGCAATAGTCGAGCTGCAGTGCGTGTGCCTAGGCGTGGATTTTGACGGACCAGGTCTAAAACTCTTTCTACAGTTGCACCGCGAAGTGGTCTTCCGGCGCCTTCTTGATTGGGAACTATGGGCTGGTTATCTAGCACTCGTTGATAGACATTGGTAATTATCCGGGAGTCTGATGGATGCCGACGGTCAGGATACCTATCGATGTAATTTCTGAGCGCTTCCCTGGCATTTCCCCGAGCTTCCCCGTAGCACATTATCATTTCGCCATATTCACGAGCTTAGTGCTCGTGTAGCCATTTCTCACAGACAACAACACAAATGGGTAAGTACGTAAACTTCACGACGCGACTGCGCGAACAACAGCGAGCGATACTGCGCAGGACACAGTCGCAGGACAACTAAACTGTACTAATGACTACACGAAAAATCACACACAAAAACAGTGTTGTCAACTACTCAAAAAATTTTGCATGTTTCTTGCAAAAATGTTGTACAAAAATACCACTATTTTTAAGCTTGACTAAATGTTAGAGCTGTTATTTTTTTTGGAGAAATGAAACGATTAATTTGTCAATTTAATTCAAAGTTTATGTTAAGCAAATTAATAGTAGTGATAGCCCAGCGTGATAGAAGACTGGGCTTCCATTGCAGAGGGCTTACGTTCGATTCGCGACTCGACTACCAGTCGGTAGCTGCCGTAAAGCCATGAAAAGGCCCTTGGGTGGCTTGGAAACTGGATCCAGTGATCGCTTGAAAAGTAGAATTAATTAAGTAATTAGGTATGTACCTACCACGAATACTCAAGGGCAAATTATGTGCGTTTTTCCTTTAGAAATTAAGTGCACTAAAAGATTTGCATTTAACATTAGAGGAGTTCTTATGTGAACCAAGTTTGATCTAACATTTTCGTTCACAAATTGAGGTTTATTAAGTTGGCAATACTGTTGCGACTCGGTAAATCGGAGCGTCTCGCTTGTCTCTATTGTATTGTATGCAAGTAGTATGCGGTGAGTTTGATGAACTCTGAAGCTATGCAGAAAGTGAACAGCTGATTTCGCGCGTAGTACGTTAGAGTATTTCGACATACATTGCTGTTTTTTGGATTTTAGCTGTTTTATTGACATAAATGGAGTGCTGCAAACAGAGAATGTAATTTTACATTGAAATAAAGGAATATTAGCCAAAAAAACGTTAAAAAAAATGAAACTTTTCCTGAGAAAATTTCCGGTGGAATATGATTCACAATAAGGAGCTGAATGCACCCTGTTAATTTGTGGAGGGCTGTCCCTTACACCCTGTATAAGTCAATGGATTTGGGTCAACAAGATGCTTGTACGCACGGCTACACATCCAGCTATACATTTCCAGTTTACACTGACCTCTCATTGTGAGGAAATCCTATACAATGCGAGATCAGCTAATACTGGAAATGTATAGCTTGATCTGTAGCCGTACGAACCGTGGTAGGTACCCGGCGGCGAATGTATAGACGCCAGCACATGACATCAAGCCACCTGAAACTGTAAAATTTTCCCAATCAACCTTGAACATAATGCTTTAGCGATAAAGATGAAAATCTATTACTTTTGGTAGATTATAGTAGCTTGATGTGCTGGGCTGGCGTCTGTACTACGGGTAAACCAGGGAAATTATACGTGTGTGCATGAAAGCTTTCATACTTCGCGCCCATCATCCGGCAGCTAGATTAAAAGAGGGCTTGCAACTTTGCGAGTTCAAAAACTAACCCCAATGAAATCACGAAAGAGCTTTGTGTCATTACTTCTGTAACTGGCAGCTAATTGTTTTTCGAATTCTATATCATGCAGGATCCTATGTCAAAAACAATTAAACAAGATTTGGTAACTTCTGGTCTGGTAGGAAAAGCACTGAAAACCCTACGATATACCCAAATAAATTGAAAATTTTCTTAAAATTTGCTTGAACTATGTAAACCTTATATAAAACACGTCAGTCAACACATTCGGTGCTTTTATCGTGATATGGAGTTTTTGGAATCCCTTGGTAAGTGTCACATTTTTCCTCTAATGCGTCATTTTAAGAAATATTCGAACTAATTTCATGCAATTATCTTTTAGATTTAGATACAATAGATAAAAAGTCGCACCGGGTGCGGTCTTGGTATTTATACGAGCAGTTTAAGTCCCTCGAAAGAAGCCAGTTGGATGCAGCCCAGAAACTGAAAGATCGTTCCTATCAGGAAAGAATTCTGCGTCAAGAATTGTCAGAAAGACGAGCTAGGCGCAAATTGTACGATCAATTCGGACTTTGTCAAAGCGAGTCTAGATTATTAAGAGATAAAAGCGTCAGCAACTACAGGACTTCAGTGAGTACGAGCGACGACGATTTCTTCGAAAGTTTCTACCTCCTGCACGAGGAGGAGCGAGTGACGCAAGTTACTGGAGCAAATGAGTTCACTGGCGAGGGCGACACGTTTAGCTTATCAGTGAGTCAATGTTTCATACCAAACTATGTAAGTGTTGAAGATAATAATAAAGATGACAACGGCAGCTATGTGGGAAGCGTTCTCAGCGTGGTGGAGAATTTAAAACCACCTAATGACGAGTTTATACCACCACCTAATGAGGAATTCATGCAAAATTTTCTAGACGAAAGTGCAAAAAGCTCTATAGCCGAAGATGCAAAAAGCTCTATAGCCGATGATGTAAAAAGCTCTATAGCCGAAGATGCAAAAGGCTCTATAGCCGAAGATGCAAAAAGCTCTATAGTCGAAGATGTAAAAAGCTTTATAGCCGAAGATATAAAAAGCTTTATAGCCGAAGATATAAAAAGCTCTATAGCCGAAGATATAAAAAACTCTATAACCGAAGATATAAAAAACTCTATAGCCGAAGATATAAAAAACTCTATTGCCGAAGATTTAAACATGCAATTCGACTCTGTCAAAGAGGATATACTGTGTTTAGAAAAGATAGCAAATCTTGAAGACGTCGATAAAATCTCTGAAGATAGCTTCAATAATGTCGCCGTACGAGAACATGACAAGGTCAACAAAAAAGCTGATCAGGAATGTAATGTAATCGCAATATGGTCCCGGCTAGTCTCATTCGCATATCAAGTTGTGCAATTAAACCACGGTGATTGTTTTAAACATTTTACTAACATTTGCAGTAGCTGCTACTTCACACTTGAGTGCATGTTATGTTTGTTGCAGGCAACTGCTACTGTGACTACAGCTCACAGTTCCTGACGGCGGTGCTCGCGTGTGATGTGTTGCGACGAGGCGTCTACAGAATGTGTGAGTAATTATCGTTCTAAACAGCTGCTGGGAAAAGTGGAAAAGGTCATTGCTATTGTTTTTTTCAGTTTTTGGAAGTTTTCTATGGGTACTTTATGCAGCCACAGATATTGTTTAATCTAATCCTAGGTTAGTTGGTTGCTAAGACTTTTTATACTTAACAGATTTGATAGAGAGGCACCGTGTATTAATTTGTAGGAGTTTTAATTTTAGGTCATATTTTGCAGCCTTACGTCTCTCCAATAGAGTATGTTAGCGACGAATCAGACGCGTCCAACGCGAGTCCCAATTTAAATATTAAACATAAAAAATCGGTACAATCAAGAAAGTACAGGAAAATATATGAAATAAAGGTACCTATTTTTTCTGCTAAATAATTCATAGTATCTACTTATCAGATGATTATTTTAATGGGGTTCTAAAAAGTAGGTAAATACTTTGCAGCCATTGTCACACAAGAATGCAAAAAACTTGTTCAAAACGAGATGTTTGGCAAGAAAATGTTCAAGTAGACACTATTCAGAAAATTGTTGGAAACAATTGCTGGCCAATGGAACGGAAAGGAAAGAGAGACATCGCGGCGCAAGTGAACCACGGTGTGGTGCTACCACGATACATTACAGAGAAGAGATTAGCCCGGCGTCTTCCTCAAGTAGCGCTGTATGGTCAGAACTTCGGAAAAAAAAGCCTAAGGTTTCTAAGCGGCATTCTTCTAAGTATCACAATAGGGCCTTGCATCCGATGTTGAAAATAGCTCAATGTATAGATAGCATATTGAAGGATATTGACGACTATAAGCATGATATTATGTAAAATTGTTGTAACACATTAAATAATTTAAATAGTAATCGTTTTGTTTAGTTATTTGTATTTGTAGTATTAGGTGTGCAAAATCCCCCAATCTCCTCGATTGAAGTTAGAATAAGTAATAACAATTTTTACATTAGGTTTTATTATCGAAACAGCGGCACCTGTCCCAGAGCCGGCTATTAATGAGAAGGGGTCAGTGTCCACCAAACGGAAAAATCGTCGTGAATGCTTGAGCACTTTTTAAATTTAATTAACTTAGCAATATTGACGTTAACTACAGAATTCAGTATACAATTCGCTGCAGACATCAAGCGTTTACTTGCGCATGCAGTACATCTGTACAGTACAAAAAATAAATAAATCTATAAGATGTAGGTACTAGCCACTATAGGTACACCTCTGTCCAACCCTTCGTAGAAAAGGTGTGATGTTATGTTATTAAGAAAAATAGTGTGGCATCACATCTCTCGGCTATGTTGTTGCTCTGACATAACAACAAAACACATTTCAATTGCCGTTGGAAGCATTCAATGATAAAACAACTGGCACCACACAGTGTGAACTATCTTTAACAATACTATAGTCGCCGCGTTAAGAACTGAGTCGTCGGGCCATAAATCATTGGTATTATTTATTTATTTATTTATTTTTATTCATTAACACATACATTTGTTTTAACAGGTAATACCCAAGTTAACAAAAGTAGTCATAAAATTATTGCTAATTGTCCCAAGTAACGGGGCTGGGTAGAAGCACATGTTACGCAGTGGACAACATACTAAGTGTCACCCTCTGGAATTCCGCCAAAGAGCAAGAAAATATGTCCAAACGCCGAGAGACACTATTGAGTACTCTTACTGCACGAATTACCGGTGCAAATTTTAATAAGTTTGTACGGGTAGCTGGAACTTTAAAAAGTTCCTCCCTCGGACCCAACCGAAATAATCAAAATAATAATAATAATAACCCCACCGCAGTATCTCTACGTTGACGTCGTGGTGGGGCTTGCGCGCTCCGATCTCTGGGCCTGTGCTAGTAGAGTTCACTTTGCCGAAACAGGTCTAGGGTGAGGAGCCAGACCAAGAGAGATACAGAAACCCGCAGGGCAGCATGTGGCGAGCTGTTGGGCAGTAGCGACCCCACGGACCCTATCTCCCGGGAGTAGTTTTGTTCCTCATCTCTGGCTTGCCTTTATTGGCCGGCTGGAGTGAACACTGACGGGAACAGAGCTCCCACCTCATTCTTGCCTTTATTGGCTGGCTTGAGTGGAGATTCGTAAGAGCAAACGTGCTCGGAGGAAGGAAGTATTCCAGTAAGTGTTTGTAGGGATCTTGACCATCTTCCGGGCTCTGGGATTGTTCTGAGAACCGTGGGATACCTCTCCACTCCTCACAAGCACCTCAGGACATGTTGCCCCCTTGCCGCTACGACACTATGTGCTAGCGACCGTTTTCGGGGGCCCATTATTGAGTGTGCAAGTCAACCCCTGCCATTTTATCTATTGTATACAAAACATTAGTCAGGCAGGGGCCATAGTGTTTCTATAGTTCTAGGTAACCAGTCCACAACCACCCAAAGCCATAGCCCAATATGTTTTGTTTCCATGTTCTGCAATAGTCCTGCACCAACCGGGGGTTGTCCTTGGCTGCACTTGCATACTGCATACAGGGATAATCGTCGGCTGGTGCCTCATCATAATTTAAAATTGTCTAAGGGGCCTCTGCGAGTTGGCTTCGGCCCCTCGTATGCCTTCCAAAGGACCGGGATCCCAGGGTCCCGAGATATGTAAACAAAAAATAATAATAATAATATTAATCTGTCTCGCACGCACTTATGGAGTGCCATAATGATGATCGATAAAGCATGTCCGTTTGCCCCGCACGGCCCCCCAGAATTTGCGTTTTGAGTGTGCACCAATGCAATGTACTCGCCTCTAGGAGTATATGTACCGGTTTCTTTTTCAATGTACCTCTGTACTTTTGAAGAAATATGCAAAAAAGGGGGCCGTGCCAGCCAAACGTTTTCAGCTCGGCCCCCGTGTAACTTGAAAAATATACAGCGTTAAAATTTTTTAAAAAGTTTCTTAAACTCAAGCACGTTATATGTGCCGCAACAGATATTGTGAATTCGTAATAATAAATAATTTATAGATGTGGATAGGGGGTCGTGCTGGAAAAAACAATTATAAGAAAATCTCTAAAAAAAAAACACCCTTATCCAAAAACTATTAGAAAATAATTGTGTGCGGCAAGTAACATATGTAACGCATTGGTTTCTCATACAACTTGCTAAATTTGAAAAATAAACCAATTTTAGTTTATTCAGCACGGCCCTCTATAATTGCCTATATCTTTTTAAATAAACTCCTTTGCAAAAAAAACGGGCACCTTACAGTCATTGGCTTTTCTATGGAAAATATTTTTTAGTATGTCGTTAGCATAAATGACTAGAAATTTCTTATTATCATTGAGAATATAGTTTTTAACCCTTAAATCCTAGAATCGGTGTTTTAGTCAATGCAAACAGAGAGTCGTGTTAAAATGGAAATTTTCAGGGTACAATTAAATTAAGACTACGAGTATTTTTATGGTGTTTTAATAAAAAAAAGACAATGAAAAATAAAAATTACTAACGAGTATGACCTCCCCTTGCAGCGATTACGACATGTAATAGTCTTGGCATGCTTTCCACCAGGCTTTTGATGGTGTCCTGTGGAATGTGTTCCCACTCAGCCGAAATTACACGTTTAAGCTCCCTGATGTTTTGTGGAAGTGGTTGTACAGATCGTACTCGCCTTTTTAGGAGGTCCTAGACGTGCTCAATGGGGTTAGGTCGGGGCTCCGCGCTAGCCAATCCAGACGACGAATACCGACCTCTTGCATATAAGCATCTACGTCGCCAGAACGGTGGTCCCGAACAATATCGTCCATGAAATGGCATCTTCACCAATTACAGTCAGTGTGGGCTGTGCATGTTGACAAATTATTCTTGTTATGTACCTTTGCGCATTTAGTGAGCCATTTTCAATTAACACTATCTCGGTACGATAGCTGGAAGTTACGCCCGCCCAAAACATAACGGACCTTCCACCATAAGGGGTGATTTCTTCAAAACACGTCGGCATAGCATTCCCCTGGTCTTCGTAACTCTCGCCGACGTTGGTCCTCACCATTCAGGCAAATTCGAGCCTGATCGGAGCAGAGTACGCGTTCCAGTTACCTAGTGTCCAAGATAGACAATTTCTAGTGAACCTCAGTCGAGCAATCCAGTGCTCACGGAGTAACTTGGGGGGGCCGTGGCGGTCGTTGATTGCGTATATCAACCGCTAAAAGCCTCCTCCTCACTGTCCATAGGCTAACTTGTGCTCCTCGTACCTCTTCAAGGTTTCTTTTGAGGTCTATGTAACTGAATTTGCGGTTCCTCAGTGCCTGAGTCACTAAAAGCGGTAGTCTCGTGGTTGTGTGCAACGTTTTCTCCCACAACCTTGCCTTCTTTGAACGGAACCTGTCTCTGGGTATCGAGTCCAGGTTCTTTGGACGGTGGAACGACTCACGTTTAACCGCTGTGAGCCGTAACATTGGCTACACCCCACTTCCAGCAGCGCTATAATTTTACTAGCTCTTATTGCTTTTTCTGCCATTATAATCGACACAAAGATATCTGTTTGAAGTCACAATAAGGCAGGATTATGCGACAAACATAAATTTTTCTAATTAAAATAACGAGAAGTTAGTTTCAGTTGCCTGATTACCTTTTAACCGCAAACCCGCGAATAGTTAGTAAAAAGTTTTTTTTTTTTTTAAATCTGTATTTATTTACGGGGTTTTTTCTATAAAGAATATGTCACCCCGATTATTGAATACAATACTTATTATAAACTTATAGTATAAAATATAATAAACTAGTCTACCCGCAACCTTGTACCCGTAATAATAATATGATAAAGTATTCTGGCCTCATCTGACAACGGTGAGGCCAGTACGCTATTATAGAAGCCTACATTAAAACTACTGTCAAAAGCTTGACGTCTTCGGACTCCAATACGATCACATTCCGTCAAAATGTGATGCACATCTTCTATGACTCCACAGACAGTACAATTGGGTGAATCAACTTTGCGCATCATATAACCAAAACTATTGAGTGGAACGTGGCCGGATCGAAGTCTCAAAGCCATCACAACTTCTTGCCTGTTCATCCTGCCCTCGCTGAACCAAAGCATACGTGGAAGAGATGGTTGAATCGTCCTATACCAAATATAAACTGAAAAATGGATTATTATTTTTAAAAACAACAGTTCTGAATTTGAAATTAACTTTTTTTCATACCCAGACTCTTTATTAAGTGCCAGTAACATAGTTTAGCTATTAAAATCTCTTTAGAACTAAATGATTACCAATAATGTAGAAAAATCCAAACCGCCCGTTTTTTTTGCAAAGGAGTGTATGTCGTATTTGTTTACAAAATTCGACTTCCTGAATTACGTATAGGAGTACATTAATTCCAAATGAATTGCGATTCTGCTGTATTAGTACTTTAAAAGATAAATTGAATCTAAAATATCATACATTATAACTGATGGGGTGACCATGATTCCATAAATTAGGTAGAGTGGGCTGCATCAATTGGGTACCCCTCAAAAGACATGTGGGTTCAAATCCGTGATAGGCCGAAGTTGGTTTTTGTATTTTCAAAAACATTTTATTATTTATTAGAACAGAATTTTATTTTTAACATTTTATTAGATTGATAATTCATTGTGTTATTAACTACCTAACTGGCTTAGTTGGTAAGAGCTCGCGGTTATCGTTGTATATATAACCAATGATTCGATGGTTCGAATCTCGTTCGGTCATAAGGAACACTTTTTGTATTATTCTTAAGACTGTGGTCGCATATTTTCGCGCTCGGATTTTAAACATCTGACGCTCGACGCCGCGTAGCGATTGCGCGTGTGTGCGTTTTTCCTCATGTACGGCACACAGTTGCGATGCTGCGACGACTAAACGATCTTGATCGTAGCTATGGCGTACCTATATTTTTTTGAAGTAAAAGCTAGAGGTTTACGGAGAAAATAAAAAGACTGTCCACAATACATTATTAGTGTATTTTAATTAAATTTATACAAATATGGATGAAGAAAATAATATTATGTAGGTACTTAAAAAAAATAAACTCATTTTACTTATTTGCTGAAGTATTTGTATACTTATAAGTAATTGAAGTTTTATATAAAGAAAAAAAAAAAAAAGAAAGAAAAAATGTATATTTGCGGTAAACATGACGCAAACTACAACAGAGTAAAATAATTATTTAAAAACAAATTGGGAGAAAATATGCGTCACATCAACAATAAGTATATAAGTTTAAAGTTTAAGTGTAGTAGTATATAAGTATTTGTATTTGACGACACGGTTGGCGCAGTGGCTGAGCAATTGACTGCTGCGCAGCATGTTGTGGGTTCGATTCCCGCACGGAACAAATATTTGTACGACCTACAAGTACTTATTTGTTTCCGAGTCTGGGTGTTTTTCTATCTATAATATGTATGTATTTACAAAAAAAAATGTATATAAGAAGTTTATCAGCCATCTCGTTACCATAACACAAGCATTAGGTTGCTTAGCTTGGGACTAGATGGCGTTGTGTGAAATGTCCAAGGATATTTATTTTATTTATTATTTATTTTATTCATTTGTCTAAGGGGATTGATTGACTTTTCCTTGGATCTATAATTTCTGGGAGAACACAATCAGAATAAAATTTTGTTATCAGCGGAGCCATCTTTTGTCCAAAATCATCGTTTTTTTGTGTAAAACAGTTCAATTTAAGCCCTATTTTAATGTAGATAAAGACGCCACGCGCTAGCTATAATTATTTATTTTTCTTGCGGCATAGGTTTACCAACCGCATCAAGTGCATAAAACAGTTGAATTTGAACCAACACTAATACATAAATACATAAAGCCGCCTCATGCGCAAATGTTTGGTTTACTGTTTTCAAATTTCAAATAGGTAGGTCACCCCGCTGCCACAGAATAAATAATAGTACTGCTGCGTTCGTGTGGGGTTGGTTTTATAATGTTTATTAGCCTAGGCAGGTATTGTACGTGCCCAGTCGACCTAATGACTATACAGTCGACCACACGTCGCACGTCAGTGGTAAGTGATAAGGATTTGTATAGGTATCGTTTTCATAGTTTTCGATTTCGACTATAGCCAATAGTGAAGTCAAAATTAAAATCCAAGATGGCGGCTGCGAAAATTTTAAAATTTTTCGTCATGGATGTCGTTTTCATAGTTCTCGAGGATGAAGCTGATAGTGAAGTCAATCATCCTAGAAGGGATGATTGACTGCACTATGCGGCCCAAGAGAGCAATGCAATGGTGGCCCAATGGTAACGATCCCGACATACGAGTAGGTCATGGTTTCGAACTCAGGCAGGCACTTTGTGTAAATAATTTCATCACCACTACTCTCAAATCAGTGAAGGAAAATATCGTGAGGAAACCGCCTAGAACCAAGAATTCGAAGATATGTGACATCTACCAAGCCGCACTGGGTCCTCGTGGTGTATTACGGCCCACTCCCTCTCACCGAGAGGAGCCCTGTGTCCCAGCAGTGGGAACATTATAGGCTGATTATGATTGAGACCCATTATGTTGTGAGCGAGCACGTTTCAGTGCCAGAGGTCATCACTGATGTGAGACGAGAAGATATATTACGCTCAACACCGCCGCGCGCGGCCCTTGTCCGATCAGAGCGCGGCTAGCCGCGCGTGGCAGCCGCGCTCAAATGCCGCTCTATATTTGGACACACCTTTATATAGTGCCTTTATCTATGCCTCACTCGTTTCGTATCGTTTAGTGCGGTCGCGATTTGAGTGTATTTCCCATAGTTTTATTGATGTTTTCCTCGACCCCTGTTTTCTTTCTGCGGACTTCTGATCTTGCTTCTTGTACGAACCTTGCTACCACACCGGACACGGTACGGAGAACCCCGCATAAACGTTGGACTTGAACTTGTTATTTTGTATATTACGACCAGCCTACTGATTTCATATTGGCACCATGGATCGTTGTGTAAATTGTGGCAAAGTGAGTGTGTGAGTGGGAGTTTACGTGGTCGTCGAGTTGAAGAACTTCAAAAATCAGCTGTTAAGTACCTATATGTAGATCGTTATGTAACCTCACTTTTATTACATCTCTTTTAACTCGGAACTTGACCGCGAAAATCCGCAAAATGTTCAGTGACGGTTTGATAATATAGTAGCTATAAATTGACACCAATTTCATTTTTTTACAACCCAGGCCCAGGCCCAAGTTTATATGACATGGTTTCCGTCTCCTTTGTCACGGATCCACAATAGAGATTGTGGCAGTAGAGATTTCAAATAAAAATCTGATATAAATTTTTTCTCCATATTCATCCTCCAAAATTCTTGTAGCCATCTTGGATTTACATTTTGACTACACTATCGACGTTAGCACCCAGAAGAACCATGAAAACGATACCCATGATGAAAAATTTGAAAATGTTCGCAGCCGCCATCTTGGATTTACATTTTAACGTCACTATCGGCTTTAGCATCCTCGAGAACAATGGGAACGATCCCCATGACGAAAAATTTAAAAATTTTCGCAGCCACCATCTTGGATTTACATTTTGACCAAATTATATTGTATTATTGATATTGTAATTACAATATCAATATTACAAGTAATACAACATAATTCAAGAATTGTAACATAATTCTCCTAAAGTAAGTGTGCCTACCACGTTAGCTTCTTAAAATATTACTTAAATGAAAGGATCAAAAATATTTAGTCGCACTACAATTGACTATATATCACGCGAGGCGCATGCGCGGCGGCGGGAGGTCAACCGACGTAGGTCCTGCGTCGAAGAGCGCCAGAGCGCGACTGACTTAGGCCGTTCGATGCACCCGATTTTATACTCACTTTAAAAAATTATTTTCGTAAATGATTGAAGACAGATATGTTTTATTTTTTACACATATATAGTACAATCTTTCTTCTTACGTATAAAATGATTTGTGTTGCCAAATGACTTTTAGATTCTGAGAAATGACGTGTTTTTTTGTAGTCGATTTCTCGATTTTTGATTATCTTAGACGTGATTAAAATACAAGTTAATGAATTAAAAATCAAACTTTTCTCAATGCAATTTAAATTTCAGGATATGCCTCTTCGAATGAATACCACTTTACCTTCTTAATTAGTAGTAATAATTGGTGTAAGATTACTTCAAAGTTGAGCCTTCGCGCGTCATCTGGAAATCGCGCCTTCGAAATCGACTGTTTTCGTAGTCAATAATTCAATTTGAACAAGTTTTTTTTAATAGACTTTAAATAAAAATATATGATAATTACGATGAGTGAAGTCAAAAGAAGCTAAAAAAATAAATTATGTGACCAAAATCACTTCAAAATCTCCCAAGTTCTCGATTTACGTATGAAAAATGCAACAACGCTCTTAAGGATGTATTGTTTGAATTGCAAAGTTGTAGCAAAGTTAATTTTAATACAACTGGGGTACCCAATTGATGCAGCCCACTGTACATAATATTCTATACTTACCTATATGCGTTACATATGTTACTTGCCGCACATCAATTATTTTCTAATAGTTTTTGGCTAAGGGTGTTTTGTCTTTTTTTAGATATTTTCTTATAATTGTTTTTTCCAGCACGGCCCCCTATCCACATCTATAAATTATTTATTATTACGAATTCACAATATCTGTTGCGGCACATATAACGTGTTAATAGAGTACATTCCTTGAGTTTAAGAAACTTTTTAATACGCTATATATTTTTCAAGTTACACGGGGGCCGAGCTGAAAACGTTTGGCTGACACGGCCCCCTTTTTTTGCATATTTCTTCAAAAGTACAGAGGTACATTGAAAAAGAAACCGGTACATATACTCCTAGAGGCGAGTACATTGCATTGGTGCACACCCAAAACGCAAATTCTGGGGGGCCGTGCGGGGCAAACGGACATGATAAAGCTACGGTTTTCTAGAAGACCGGTGGCCGCACAACGGCTGTCATGAAAATTATGACAGCGGCAAAGATTTAAAATCGTTAGATTCGCCTTACCACGTTTAAAGATAATCGCATTTCTGATTAGTTTTGATACCTCTGACACGCTATGACGCAGTGACTTCACTTCATTATCATGGAAACGCTGTTTATTAATGTGTGAGCTCGCTCTTTTCAGTATGGACACTTTTTCTTGTGACTAAGTACGGTGAGGACAAATCTAGAGATTCTATATTATCTATTCTATATCTTTGGGGGGCGGGGTTTGACTTAGGGCAGATTTTTCAATCGTCAGATAAGAAAGTAAAATAGAGAAAATATGCGAAACCGTCATTTTTGTTCTACAGATAGAAGTTATCAGGCGATTAAAAAATCGGCCCTGGTGCATATTTTTTTACATGACGGCCGCTTTACTAGAAAACCGTAGCTTAACACGCAAGTGTTATTGCTACTGACATTGAATTTATGGTCCGACAACTCAATTCATAACGCGAGTACTAGGTATACCAAACAAACATATTTAGAGGCATGAGGAACAGGGTGTAAAGTTCACTCATCCTCCATAGAAAAGGGAGGATCCTCCGACCAGACGGGTGTTGTGTCTGGTGGGCTACTGCCCGACGGTTGATGTCGGGACTTTGTATATATGCTAGTCGCGTAGTAAACTCTAATTGCGCGATGCAGGATTGCGTGACGTCATGTCATTGATGTGGTTCATATGTGGCGATGTAGATGCCGCCACATCACTCCCCTCCGGAGACCGGAGGTCGATAGTGGGCTGAGTCGTGTATCTTGCGATGCTTGCCAGTGCCAGTTGTGGTTCCAGTGAGTCGGAACCGGGTGCCGCATAGTTCACGGTGAGTCGGAACTGTCTGCGGTGATAGCCCAGTGAGTCGGGGTGGCGCTGCGTTATGCTCCAGTGAGTCGGAGTGTACAGCGCTGGGTTGAGGTTGAGGCTGAAGGTGATGACCAGGAATGCGCGTCCGCTGCATGCTGGTGGTCAGGATACCTGTTGAAGCCGTGGATGCTGGCTGGCTGTGTGACTCACCGCTCGAAAACTTGAGGAAGTGATTCTGATGACGTCACGCTGAAGGAGTTGCACGAGGGCTGCGCTGACGTGCATGCTCGGGGTCACCAGTTTAGAGGCATGAGGAACAGGGTGTAAAGTTCACTCATCCTCCATAGAAAGGGAGGATCCTCCGACCAGACGGGTGTTGTGTCTGGTGGGCTACTGCCCGACGGTTGATGTCGGGACTTTGTATATATGCTAGTGGAATTCTGTTGGGTGTTGGCCTATAAACGTGGATTAGAATTAAAACAGATATAACAAATATGTAACACTTTATTACACTCGTCGCCTGTACAACAGCGAATTTAAGTTGGTTACAATATTTTTTATAGATTTCTACGTAGAAGTTACATCGAAAATGTTTCATTAGAACGCATCCCCTTCACCTTTTTAATCTGTATCAAAAACAAGCCAGTTTCATATATAATGTATATTACAAGAACAAATGACAGCATATTATTAAAATTATTAAGTATAATACTAGATGTTTCTAACAAATATTTCATATAATAAATACAATCAGAGGAGAACTGGTGAAAATTGTTTTTCTGTGTTTGTTTCCCTCATTTCATTTATGGACTTAGTCTCAGAAAAAAAAAACAATATCCATCCCTGGCTTCAAGTCAGTAGGTACTACAACATATTACATTCTAGCTTCAGCCCGCGATTTCGTCCGCGTGAAATTTCTAGTTCCCCCGACCCACCCCGTCGCATCGCATCGCCTGCCCACGCTATTACTTCGTTTTCGCTAAGCGTTCCTTCTGTCTTTTTTTCCATTTTACTTGGCTCCTAAGGGTAATAGCGTGATGTTAAATAGCCTATAAGCTTTGCTCAAGAGTTGGGCTATCAAATGAAAAAAAGAATTTTTCAAATCCGACTGGTAGGTAGTTCCAGAGATTAGCGCATTCAAACAAACAAACTCTTTAGCTTTATTATTAGTATAGATTTCTTCTTGGGTAGATAGTTATTTCCACAATCAAAACTTTACTATGCCAAGTATGTATTTTTTAAATACATTATTCAAAATAAGTAGAAAAATATAGTTAAACTAAAGTGGTAAGTAGGTATAAAAATTAATTGTAACATGTGCTGACACTGCTTTCTGATCCTTCCTTATAAAAAGTAAATTGACTTTTCTTTTTGTTAATTGTATACATTTTGTTTGAAACCTTTCAGAGTAACGCGGCTTGAAATATTTTTACGAGGAAGGTAGCATGACAGAATTTTTATTGAAAAGGTAAAAAAGCTTGCTGTATCAACATTGACGGTAACCTTTTAATAATCATTTAACTGTTAAATTGGTGTTTTATAAATATTTAATTGCATTTTATACTGTACAACATCCAGAATAAGTATATTTTCTATTCGAATATTGTGACTATAGTGCGCCTGGTATATTTAAGGGTAAAGCTGCTTGTTCCACAATAGCTCAAAATAAAACCCGTATTTTGACATACACTGGGTGCCACATATAAAAGGCATTTATAAGAAACTTATACCCGACTACAGATCAACCACGAGGTGCGACCAAGCAACCAACTCAACAACTATGGTTCGAGAAGGCCCGACAGTTTTCGGCCACGAACGGGAGCCCCTGTTCATGAGCGAATCACGCAACGAGGTAGGGTTTGAGCTGTATTATAGCATAAACCTCGCCACTACAGTTTGAAACTAATTGGGCATTCTCGAAACACATACATAAGTACGTTAGCAAAAAAATTATGATAACTGAGCAAAAATAAATTAGATCGTGTCAGGAGGTAATAAAAATATAGCGACTTTATCGTCTTCATCTGTCTAAGTACTGTCATAAACTAAACTATTATTTCTATTGCGTTTGAGCCTTCGAACGATTTGCCGTTGCTCATAAAGTCGCCAGTTCAAGCATCAGGCACAAGATATCGACTTTTAGCCCAGGTACCATCGCGGACATTTGTACCGCACCATGGGTACAAGAGCGCTGTCCCAAATTAGGCGCATTATTAATTTATTATATTATTTATTATTGTACTCATCATTTTGAACAACTTTTACTATGGGACCAAACCTGAAATCGCGAACAAAAATCAGCTGTTCAGTACATTTATTTACCTGAAACTCGTCAAAATGTACTGAACAGCTGATTTTTTTTCGCGATTTCAAGGTTGGTCCCATAGAAAAAATTGTTCAAAATATGAGTACAATGACCCCTTTTCGGGTTTAGTGTAAACAAAAACTAATGTTGTATAACTTGATCTAAAATATTCACATATTAAGTTGAAAATGCTCTAATTTAACATAATATTTTTTCCAAATCATTAACACTACTCGTTTAGTCGTGATCTTCAGTTTAAAATCATTAAAAGTTGTTTATCGTCGCCTTAAGCGGAGCATTGAGAATCCAAGAAAGCGCAAATCCACAAAAAAATCACAGCAATAAAAATACACCCGTGCGAACCTGGGCTTACAACTTCTACATAGTATTCCCATGAATATCAAATAAACAAAAACTAGTTCCACCATAGTCGGGTAAAAGACAGTTCTATAATACAACAGATCTATAATGATTATTACTTTCTAAACATTTATATAAATAGTAGCTTTCGGCTTCGCCCGCGTGGTAAGTCGATGAAAAGTAGCCTATGTCCTTATCCAGGTCATCGTCTACCCGTGTGCCAAATTTCATCCAAATCCGTTCAGCCGTTTTAGCGTGAAAGCGTTACAAACAAACAAACTCACTTTTAGCAAATTAAATTAGCTAGCTAAACTCCGCAGACGTGATGGGTATTGACAAAATACAAATGATTATTTTAATGATTTTTTTTTGGGGTAAATGATCGCTGGTAGTTTTGTTACTTGAATTGTGAGTTGATAAAATCTGTTTCATCGTGTTGAGATATCAATACCCAAAACGCCTGTGAATTTTACAAAAAAAAAAAAAAAACTGATTTCTAAACTGACATTACACACTACCGGTTGATGACACCAAAAAAAAACATCATCAAATTAATTTCTCTTTTGTTTCATCATGTTTAGATTTCGATACCCGTCACGTCTGCAGAGTTTCGCTAGCTAAATTAATTTGACCCTGTATAATATTGATACATGTACTGTGTGACGGTAAACTGTAAGGCGTGCTTCACTATTGTACGCTCTGGCGTGACTCAATTCACTAAAATGTTTCATAAAAATATCTATAAATAAAGCGCGGTAAATATGATGGGTAAAGGGGCTAGCTATAATATTAGGTGCTTCACATTTGTGCTACATTTTTTTTTAAACTCCTTTACACAATGGCACAACCTGGTTATAGTTAAATTGTTTTAATAAGACTTAAAACTCGCATCTTATTATCGTTATTCCGCCAGTTTTTGCTATTGTGTATAGGAGCAATTACAATTTGGAGATTATTCATATATTTTTTAATTTAATTATGCATAAAGCAGAACTTCCTCCGCCGTGCGATAAATTCATAAAATACGCCGAATATAGTTGCACCCCCAATTAAAAAACTCTATACATTAACTATTTGATATTTTGATTTAGTGTACAATACGTTACAATAAGAATAGTAAACAATTATAAAATTGACTCTATTGTCTGTTGATGTACACTCAGTGCATTAAAAAAAAAAGAAAAAGAAAAAAAATAGCAAATCGCGCAAGCGTGATTTCATTTATTTTGGTAAAATAAATAACTGGGACAAGGACGAGTACGACTATTAAGTAGTATTGTTTCCAAATCGCTCGTCAGCAAAAATCAATTTCTTAAATTGATTGGACAAATTAATTGATAAAAATAAAATTAATAAGTATAATTATCTTCTCAAACTTAGCAAAGATCACTGGTATATCAAACTCACATCTCATTGCATTTTTCGTAAAATGAAACACTCGTCATCAAAGTTAAAAACTTCAATCTCTTTCTAATTAACTCCTACGGAGGCCTTTTCTAATCCCTCTCCACGAATGGATACCAAACTTAACCCATTTCCTACATGGCCTATTGTATAACCACGAGGATCAAGTTGTATATTAAAATCCCATTTACAAAACTTACGTACGCATGATTGCGTCACACGCACCCTAATCAAAATGGCGCCAGGCCAGTATAATATCTAAGTATAAATAATGTTTATGCACTGAGTGTACGCACCTACGCTACAATTTGAGCTAGTCGCCTAGTTGTCGGGCGGGTTGTCGAAATAGTCGATTTTTTCTGCAGGTGGTTGCTGCGGTTGCTGTGGCTTCGGTTGGCTGCGGGCGGCCCAGGCGTTCGTTGAGGTGAGGGTTGCCCAGCCCGATCTGTGGTGGAATAAAGGGAATAATAAGGTCCCAATGCTTGGATTGGATACTCAGTTTTTTTTAATGAAGCTTGTTACTCCGGCTTTTCTCTGAAGGAAATTAAATTAATCGTGGCACGAAAGTTGGTATTTAGCAGATTTCGTATTTTCAGGTACTCTCGCGGAAGGTAAAGGTTGAGTAATTTTTATAATGCTACATCTATTAGGAAAATAAGTCTCACTCTCCGAGTCAGTAATAATTTAAAGATGCATTCTTACATCAGACCATCCAATAGCCATCTATGTTCTTCAAAGACTTTTGTTTATGGTGCCCGTCTAACTTGCTATTAGGATCTTTTAGCGCTCGAATGACGATGACGGGGGGAGCTGTTGGTAAACATTTGTGCAATTGTTCTGTGCAATGTCACTTGAGATGTATAGAAAAAAACAAGAAAGCGGTATTAGTTCCGATTTTAGCCACGCACCAAAAGAACCTTGTAGCGTTGTACTTCCATGGTTGTAACAGTTCTATATTAGATCTCATCATCGCGCGTTCGGAATTCCGAAGATCCTCCCGAAGCGCATACTTTTCTTTTGAAGCCTGTATATGTACGTACTTGGTGTTGGAGCTGGTCCCGTGCGCGCTGGGGCCGGCCGCGACGTGCGGCGCGCGCAGCACGGGTCCCGGCACGCGCCGCTTGCCTGCCTCGCGCGCCAGCACCTCCAGTACGCTCATCGCTGGTAGCCAGGACTGTGGGGAGATATGGCCAGTTACAATACATACTGACACCCAAAAGTTCAATTCCCGTATTAAAAAACGTACAAAATCTAGTCGGAATCCATCTCAACGACAATCGATGTCAAAAATTGAAGTTAGTGCTATTTTTGGCAGATGGAGACAGATTAGAATGCGACCGTTCTTAAAATTACTGGAACTGCCCCTGTGATCTCTCCCTGGTCGTGTCGGATTGTCGTCCTTTCGGATTATGAGAGTGGGATGAGGGAGTGCATCTGTGTCTGCGCACACAATTTTGCACTATAATATCTTCTGCATAGCTACTAGTCTCCGTTGAGATTGATCGCCATGACCGACATTCGGTCTGGAGGATATTATTATTATTACATTCTTCCAACACACGCGACGTATTTTCGTATTTTTGGAATTTTTCTGGAATTTTTTTCCTCATGTCAAGCATATTGATTTGTTATGTTATTTTGGATAACCAAACACTTTGATAAAGTATTCTTGATACTTGATCGAAGACAAAACAGACCAAACACCAACCAACGCTGGGGAACGAGCGCCTCTTCGTCGCCTTGTTGATACTTATAACACGTATTTTATGAAACTGGATATATTTTCTCAATCTAAGCAATCGTTTAAGAGAATGGCTCTTGATGTTTTATCTGGCGAGGTGATTTAAGTTATGTCAAGCTAATCTTAGCAACACAGAATTATTGTAGTACTTAGCAACTATTATTTTGTCTTTTTTTTTTTTTTTCTCTTTCATCACTTTCAACCTTTAGTTAAAATGTGGACAATGGTGTGGGTTACATGTTTGTTAAATCTTAGTTTAAGTATTTTCTTGTATTTTGCAGCATGTAACTGTTTTTTGTCCCTAATAAATAAAATAAAATAAATAAATAAAATAAACACAAGAAATCGGGAATTTACTAAAAAAAAAAACAAAAAACTCGACTGCAAAAAAATATTAAAGAAGTGGTGTTACATGAGCTCCGCATTGATTAATTCGGATGTCTAAATAAATGCGCAACATCCCTGATACATAATTATAATTATACTTTACCGTCCTTTTGGGGCAGTCGGGTAATAAACTACGTTAAACAATAAATATTCACCTTTTCTTTATCAGCAGTGGCTACAACGTTCCTGTTCGGCTCAGCATCGTAAGCGACGCTCTCACAGCCGAAGTGTTCGCAGAGTTCGTGTATAAACTGACGCTTCTGCCAGTTCATTGACGGGAACGAGTGCGCTCGGGTCTTCTGTTTTGACTTCAGAAGAAAAAATAACATTAATATGTGATAAATTATATTTATTTCCTTTTCAACTAAGTATGTATAACTAACACTTTAAAACCGGGTCTCCTGCGCGTGTCTTTTCGAAACTTTACACAAAAACATCGAAACAAAGAGGCGTGGCTTACATATATTTGAATACGCAGAAGACAGCATGTCTAAGAAAACAAATGAAAATGTGTAAGGTTTTTTGTGCAAAGTTTCGAAAAGACACGCGCAGGAGACCGGGCTTTACACATACATATTATGTTTGTGTATATTTGTTTTACTTAATAATTTGAAAACACGAGTACAAAAATTGGTCAGGTTATTCAGCTGTAAAAAATAGGATAACTTTATTGAGGTACATTCTCAGGGCATTTTTAGTGGCAAGCGGATTTGCTTACGCACGCGAAACTGGCACGCATGCGTGGTGAGAGTCAAAATCGCGGGTGTACCTTAACTAATCAAATCCTCCTATTTACCAAAAAAATGTACCTAAAATGTACTATTTAGTACCTAGGTTTAAAAAAATTGTACCTCCTTGTACAATTTTTTTAAACCTAGGTACTAAATAGTACATATTAGGTACATTTTTTTGGTAAATGAGATGATTCGATAGTTAAGGTACACCCGCCATTTTGACTCTCATCATGCGTGGCACCCAATTTTTCATATTTGTGGTAATTATGATGCGGGACGTGGGGAGGCGTAATAAGAAGGGTCATTGTATTGCTGCATTGCATTGCGGGTGCAAATCAGCATGACATTAAATTATTGTTTGTGCCTTTATAAAACTTGGCATGGGGAAATATCTATATAAAAACCTTCTTAGCAAGCTGCACGAGCTCAGTGAGCTTGTCGTGTATCTGGTGCGCGAAGGCGGGCTCGCGCGCGGCCGTGGAGCGCACGTGCTCGCTGTAGCGCGGCGCGAGCTTGGCCGACACGTCGGGGTTCCGTATCTGAAGTGCTAGTGCCAGCTGGCGAGTGCGGGCTTCCACGCGGCACTCGTCGTCGCACTCGAGACTGGAATACGAATAAAGCGGTGTATTTTGGCTCTATGGTCGGACTTTTAATTATCTGCCAAAGACATTAAACCTCTAGACGTTGCCATGATTACAGTGTGAAGTGTGGAAATGAGACACATATATACAAAATTAATAGGAAAATTGAGACAAAGCATCGTATCTTCTGTCTCTTACGGCGTGCCGTATTTTTATTTAGCAAACTTTTGAATGTTAGCCAAACAAAGTGCTTTCACTGTTACAAAATTTTATTTATCTTGCGTCGCCGTCGACTAATTTTACTTTTTTACATTGTGCGTATGTATTGACATGGGTTTCAGTCCAAAATATGGAATATTTCTTACGTTAAACTTCATTTCTCTGACCGGCCACGCGGTGGCTCGATCTAGATGTCTATTATCTAAGAATGGGAACATTTTTTGACGAAATGACAGATAAGAAATGTAATTTTTTTACAGGAGCTAATTAAGTCCGTGCATAGGTTTATCCGACCTTGTTTTACTATCCACCCGGATACTGCATAGGTCCGGCTTTATAGTCTAAGCCGGAAAGCGGATAGTTGTCGGTT
Organism: Cosmia trapezina; assembly: GCA_905163495.3. Lineage (NCBI taxonomy): Eukaryota > Metazoa > Arthropoda > Insecta > Lepidoptera > Noctuidae > Cosmia > Cosmia trapezina. The sequence goes on from LR991030.1 coordinate 5,966,878, forward strand.
ATCCGAATTATCTCTAGTTTTTTTTTCTAAAATCAGCAAACGATGAAGTGAGAAATGTCTTACGTTTTGAGCATACTGCTGGGGCGCTGTACATCTGATAGGTCTACTGAGCCACCTTCCGACATCTTAGTGGCAGCTAGAGCGCTCATCATCCTGTTGACAAAAATTTCAATTATAAATATACGATTAGATGCGACAGCTGAACTGAACTAAACATACTTACGAGTGAGACGTCACTAACAGCTGCAGTGTATTATGAACCTTATAGTAGTGATCTAAGGTTGATTGTAAGTTTTAAGCATTCTTTCGTTAATCTTCGGGGCCATACTTTCTTTTCTGTGCGAACGAAGATTCACGACGCGCCTTATCAGTTGGGTACTCAGAACAATAACAAAGCATAGAAGGAAGGCTAAAAACAGAATTCTGTAACTACCTTTATTCCCGTTCTATTATTAGGTACGATAAAGGTACGATAAAGGATGTGGGAAAGAGATGAATGTTTTACTCTTTGTTTTACTTTCTTGGCATGGTCACAAGATCAATTGTCATTTGGTTAAAAAAGTTATAGTATGACGCGGCCAAATTTGATAGTACTTTGTTTCAATGTCTGACAGTTCGTTCATTGAACTACCTGACTTATTCGCGTGTTCATTGTTTACGTGTTTGTCGTAATCTTCCATGGTTTTGCGATGTTTTAATAATATTTCTACTGTTAGATTGCATGAATTCTTTGTTTAACTACAAACAGTGAGTGTGTGGACGCTGTGGAGCAATTTCTTGTGTGGTTGGGGGCTGCCAGTTCCATTCATAGCGAAAATAAAATGAACAATAAATATTGACCTTCCATCGGTAAGTTTTTGCTCAATTTCTTGTTGCATATGATCTGATAAACGAATATAAATACATAACAAATATTGCTGTTGATTTATTTGATTTAATTATTTACAAAAATCAATCTTTAGTCGATTTTATAATAATCGATATATCGTAGGTACCTACTTATTACATAAATACTACCCACCATTAGTAGTACTTCACTTCTCGTTAGCGCCTTAAGAAAGACGGACGTATAAACTTCCTAGTGACTTTTAATTGGCTAATAATAATCTATACATTTTAAAAAGCCCATAACTCGTTTTATTAAAGTGTTAGAACCTAGATTTCCTACAGGTTATGGGACCAGGTTACGTTTTTACTGCAATATAAGTGGTTAAAATTTAAATAAAAAATACGGGCATTGTTAAGTGAAATGGACGTGATAAAAAAAAGTTTTAATGTTATCGTCGAGTAGGTGACGGAATACCCATAAAAAAATTAACAATTTTTGATGATTCATCAAGAATTGATCATCGAATTGTTAGCCGGCACGCCGCCGCCAAACCGCGCCACGCGAGGTAGCTCATTTTGTTGCTCAACCTACCCCCATCTTATGATTGCGTGATAACTGCGATCGAAACTTTATCGGAGGATAAGCTAGCATTCGTTAAACCAAGGCTTTTGGATCATGAAGTCAAGTTTAAAAATGAGTCCAGTGATACCAGTGTCAAAAGTTTTGCAATTTGAGGGAAAAATGGACAGGAATTTCGAAAAACAAAATTCGATAATTCTCAAAATAATAAAGGGAATAATAGCTTCAACTAGGAAGTTAACAAGCAGAAGAATAAGTCTCAGTTCATGAAGTGTTATCACTGTGTCCGCAAGAAGCATGTGAAAAACAACTGCTTCTACTTCAACAGAGCTCAAACATTACAGCAGCAGCAGAAAATACGGAGAGGACAAGGACGGTCCAGGCAGTTGGAATCAGTGAACCATCCACGTCGAGCTATTTTTCTGGCTTTGCTTTTATGATGACAGACTATCAAGCGGATCATGATGGAAGATACTTTCCTGTAACTGTTGGTTTCTGGAACATCGGACCATATTATAAACAGGGAAGATCTTTTCATTAGTCACACCGTCTTGCAAACGCCATTAAAATTTCTATTGCTTAAAATGGTGAATTTATTTCAGGGAACGATGTATGTGACCAGCAACATGGGCGTTTAAGAAGTTTTGGAGAACGTGCTCTTCTATGCTGCAGTACCACCGGTGCGGTGCGGTGCGGTGCGGTGCGGTTCTTAACGAAAATGCAACGTGCTGGGTTGACAGTCATTTTCGACCAGCAAGGAGCACAATACGTAAGGTTAATAAAACTATCATGCAAGGTATGTTGAAAAAATTATTTAATTGCTGTAGACTTAATGGGGTCTGTAAATAAGTGTCAATGTGTTTCTCAAGTGTGCAGTATGTACAAATTATGGCTTTGGTCACAATTAGTAAAAATTAATTCATCGAAATTAAAAAATAATAATAAAATGGTTGATGACACCAGCCAAATTGAAACTGTTATGCGAGCCTGGATGATAAATTATGTGAGGCCCACGGAGGTGAGGCCTGTATAAATAGGAAACAAAGTCGATTTCCGTTCATATCAGGTCAAAAATAAAAGTCATGTTAAACAGCTATTTTATTTATTGTGCACTCAGATATTTGTGGACTATTGTTACTGTTTATACCCCCAACTAACGACAAATAAAAACTACTTTGTACTTTTTGTTGATGAGTATACGCATTAGGTACTTTGTTACGTACTGTTTAACCCACCTATAAATCAGACGTGTTTTCTGTTTTTAAAGATTTCGTGGCTAAAAGCGAGGCTAAGTTTAATTTAAAATTAGTCAACTTATGCTGCGATAATGGTGGCGAATATCTATCGACTGAAATGAAAGGTTATTGTGTAGAGAGAGGGATATCATAACATTTAAAAATTCCGAGAATACCACAATTGCATGGCGTTTCTGAACGTATGGTCGGAACCATTACTTAATGGAAAAGCTCGTTTAAGCGGTGCTAAATTAGACAAAGTGTTTTGGGGCGATAGGCAGTACCAACTGCTGTTTATTTGATTAATTTGACCCCAATTAAAACTTTGAAAGTTTTCAAAAACACCATTCGAAATGTGGCATGATACAAAACCTCGAATAAAAAAAAATATATTTGAAGGTAGTTGGTTCAACTGTTTACGTTCATAATAAAAGCAGTAAGGCCAAGTTTAATGAAAAATCATGGAAAGGGATACTTGTGGGTTATGAACCAAACGCTATAAAGTTTGGAACCCAGAGTGCGAAAAATGACATAGTAGTCAGGGATGTTATTGTTGATGAGACTGGTTTTCTTCAATCCAGGTCAGACCTCAAGTCTGAAGGGAATATTAAAAAAAAATTCTCACGGCAAAGCTGATGATGTAATATCCAAGTCAGTGCCGGTCAAGTCTCATAACTCTGACAGTTCTAAATCAGATATGTCTATGGTCTAAATCTGATGAGCACGAGTGTCCTAGTAAAGTTCGCAAATTCAACCATGATAATATAAAATTGAATCGGAGCAAATAAATGATATACTTTTTGATAACCCATCTTCACCAAGAGAAAACACAAATAAAATCCTGACGTTAGATGATGCAATAGGTTCAAAAGTCGTCTACTTATGTCGTTTAGTGAAGACGATGATGATGATCGCCATTTTGTGTGCTCAGTCTATTCTATGTAAAATACCAAATTCATTAGAAGAGATCAAAACAGATCTCAGTGGGAAAGTGCAGTAGGGACGAACTAAATTCTCTAAAGCTAAATAATACTTGGACTTTAGTACCAAGACCTGAAAACAGTCGGGTAATAAAAACATTGTCAATTTATTGTAAATGAATGTTTCCTGTAAAACATGATGAATTTAGAAAACCTTTTGTTGCAAGAGGTTTCAGTCAAGAATACCTCACGGACTATACATAATGAAACTTTCGCACCAGTATTAGCTAGTTTCAGATGTATCTTACTTTTGCGAATCAATTTAATTTCCTGGTTCGTCTTAGGGATGTCAAAACTACCTTCCTAAATGACGAATTAAAGGAAGATATTTATATGAAAGTCCTCTTGTTTAGATAATTATGTGTGTAAATTAAATAAAGTATTTTACGGGCTGAAAAATGCAGGCAGCTAAATGTTGGTTTGAAGTTTTCGATCTATCTCATAAAGAAGAAGGTTTTCAAAATTCTTCACTTGAATAGGTGTCAATATATGCTAGACAATGGAGATGTACATACAAATATTTGTCGTTTTATATATAAAAAAAAATAATGAGTTAATTTAAAATGACGATGAATGATGATGATGAAATAATTTTAATTTTTTGAAATAGCATTAAATCAAAGTGCATACATATAAACGGTATTAAATAAATTTAATATGCACGATTGTAAACCTGTCAATACACCAATGGAAAATAAACTTAATTATGACGCATTAAACTCTGAAGAAAAATATAATGATCATGTTGAAACGATAAAGAATGTTTAATGTATGTCATGTTATGCACTCGTCCAGATTTAATTACTTACAAGCGTTAATATACTGGGTAGGTATACGAACACAAATAGTAGAGAACTCTGGCAGTGTCTAAAGAGAGTGCTGCGGTACTTGAAAGGTACTGTTGATTTAATATTAAGTTATAGGTAAAAGATGTGCCTACACTAACATTATATGTGGCTACGTAGATTCAGATTGGGGTGGCAGTGATTCAAATGACAGGAAAAATACAACTGGGTATTTCAAGCTGCAAGCAAACCTGGAGTACAAAGAAACAAATGTCAGTTGCTGCCTCTTCAACTGAGGCAGATTGTATGGCATTGTATGAAACTGTCATGGGAGGCTTTAGGGCTTAAATCACTAGCAGTTAGTATTAAGATAGATATAATTAAATCTATCATATTCTATGAGGATAAAAAATAGCTGCATAAGCATTGCAAATAATCCAACCCATCACAAACGTACAATACACATAGAAATAAAGTATCATTTTTCTAAGGAACAGATTGAGAAAAATGTAATTAAATAAAATTACATTCCAAAAGTTCAGCAGTTGGCAGATGTTCTGACCAAGGCATTAACCGCTATCACTTTTCAAGCGATGAGAAGTAAAATGGGCTTCGAATAAGATACTCATTGAATGTTTAGTGATTCTACATAATAATATGATTTATGATTAATTTAATTATTATTAAGAATAATTTAATGAAGTGGTTTGATTAAGGTTTTCTGGGTTTTCCTTAATCCTTGGCAGCAAATGTTGGACCATGATGTATTCCCAGCAAACACTAGGAAGTGAATATGTTCCGGTCAATTAGGTATTACCTACTTTGATTTAAGTTTTTTTTTTGTATAATTGGTAGATTAATTTTTGAGGGGGCGTGTTGATTTATTTGATTTAATTATTTACAAAAATCAATCTTTAGTCGATTTTATAATAATCGATATATCGTAGGTACCTACTTATTACATAAATACTACCCACCATTAGTAGTACTTCACTTCTCGTTAGCGCCTTAAGAAAGACGGACGTATAAACTTCCTAGTGACTTTTAATTGGCTAATAATAATCTATACATTTTAAAAAGCCCATAACTCGTTTTATTAAAGTGTTAGAACCTAGATTTCCTACAATTGCTGTGTCACTATATAGCTGAAACCAGTCGTAATATTTATTCCAATAGAAGTTATTAGCGAATATTCGGAAATTGTTTTGGGGTTATCTTGATCAGCCATAGTGACGTAAATAATGTTGTCGATACTTTTCTTTTACAGATTTCCTAGACGATGTGAAAAAAAAATGGATAAATTATATTGGTAGACGAAATTGGACTCAGCCACATAATATGCTCCAAGCATTTTACTTTGTATTCATTTGGTAATGAACCTATGAAATGGATGTAGCATGTTCTTTAAGTCGTCACTTAGAGAACATGCTGTTCCTACATTATTTGTTATGGATAGAACAGATGAAATAGTCTGATATACAGGATGAATTTCTTATCATGCACCAAATTGAAATGGGAGATTTTACTCATCATTATGACCAACTTTTACTATGGGACCAAACCTGAAATCGCGAAAAAAAAATCAGCTGTTCAGTACATTTTGACGAGTTTGATGTAGATAAATGTACTGAACAGCTGATTTTTTTTTCGCGATTTCAGGTTTGTTCCCATAGTAAAAGTTGTTCATAATGATGAGTACAATCTCCCATTTCGATTTGGTGCATGATAAAAAAATCATCCAGTATTATGATATAATTAAGGTATTTTATTGGCAATAAATAGTATCCCGTTCAAATTAAAACTTGATTTATTACATTACAGGAAATACTTATGGAAGTCTGCGAAGAAGGACATAGCGCAGTACTGCAAATTAAAAGAACCGCTCACCATCAACAGCACATGAAGATCTAACATGAAGACAGGTATAACATTTCAGAAATATCTTCACTTGATATATGCGATACAATGATATTATATTAAAAATATCATTGATGTGATATTATTCTTCTAATTATCCCAGTCGGAAATATAATCGTGTGCAAATTTATTTATTTATTTTTAATAAAAAATACGTAATTGTAGGATCCCGTAGCAATGGAAGTTGAAACAGGACCTAGTACATCGGTACAGATTAATGAATCGCCACTGATATTGACATCTCGTGAAATCATCTCACATCAGTCAGGTAAGACATACAAATAAAACTATTTACCTAAATAAAAATGATGATAAAAAATCTTACATAAATTTTATTGAGAACTGTTCGTTTTAGGAATCCTTGACACAGATGACAATAACAAATTCAGAAATAATTGGATTCCATCCCGATTCAAGAAGACTGCGCTTTTGGCGAGTTCCTGGTCGCCAGAGCCGACTCCAGAATCCTCAGGAAGTTCATCCGTATTATGGTGTGGGCTGGAATTCGCGTAACAGATTATTAAAGTTGCTAGGCATTTTATTTTTTTATTTAAAATATTATCTGGTCGTTATTTATTTTTTTATGTACGAAAAGTTTTTGTCGCTTTGGTACCATTTTGAATTTTCATAATAAATTTTATTTTTTCACTAACAACCACTTTATTTAATCAAATAATTCAAATCTCTATTAAATTACGCTTCTACTCATTTAAAATAATGTGTTACATAAAAAGTATTAAAATAAAAATTTATAGGTACTTTGAATACCCTTGTTCCCTAGACTTTGTTGAGTAGACTATGATGTAATCTAAAATTCAAATAAATATGAGAAAGTAAGTTGCTAAAAACATTTGCAAAACCGAATGTCTCCCACTTCTTTTCAATAAACTCATCAGTTATTATGGCAATTAAATACATTCGGGTTTAGCCGGGTCAGATTTAATACATGAAGAGCTGTCGGGAACCAAGGAAGACTTTGGTGATGATGATGACGAACTATTTAGTTCATACTTAAAGTATTGTTTCATTTTGAACGAATATATTAAGTATTGGGATCATAAGTATGCTTAGTTACTTCAAAATTTTTGGTACACACGGCTACAGATCAAGCTATACATTTCCAGTATAAGCTGATCTCGCATTGTATAGGATTTCCTTACAATGAGCGGTCAGTGTAAACTGGAAATGTATAGCTTGACTTGATGTGTAGCCGTGTGTACCTATGGTTATTATTCTTGGCAGTATAAGAAAGAATGTTATTGTAAATTCTATCGAAGTTGAAATTTAGTGGGTACATCACTAGTCGAAATAAAATGAATGACAACCTACAAAATTTCGAAACGTCTTCTGTATACGTGTCCTTCTTTAACATCATAGCGGCTCCATAAGTCAAAATGAAACAAATATATTGAGTTCAGTTGCTATTTAACCACTACTTCTATGCTTTGTTATTGTTCTGAGGTTGGGTACCACTACTTTTAACATAAATAAACGTAACTACATAGACATATATAAAAAGGAGCACTCCGCGCCACTCATATCGAAAGTGAAGCACCGTACCGATCCATCGATCGGTACGGTGCTTCAATCGGTACGGTACTCAAATCACGCACACATAGATGTGTGCGTGATTTGAGTACCTGCAAAGACGCCGTCGCTCGTGTCACGTAATGGCGGCCGGTCGGCATAATGATGTAAATGTGTGCATGAGGCGTGTTTGTACAAACGGTCCCGGCATACTTACTGTGCTTCACTTTCGATATGCGTGGCACGGAGTCCTCCTTTTTTTTATACGTCTATGCGGAGTCCTCCTTTTTTTATACGTCTATGCGTAACTACTTAGTGCAACTTAGTGGAAAGTGTACCTCTATTCTAACTGAACTTACAAACCTTCACGACAAATCGGTGTACGGAGTACAATGAACCCATACAATTTCTGTTAATGATCTATTTATTACACAACAACAACTCATCACTTACTTAGCATAATCTCGAGCATTCTCGCAGCAGGGCCGCTCTGCATGCCTGCGGCCGCAGACGCACGTGGCCCGCACGGCACGGCGGCACGGGGCCGCGCTGGGGCACGGGGACCCGGGCCCATCCGTGCCCGCGCCTACGTGGCACGGCGCCGCGCATGGGTGGCCGCAGGATGGACGCTTCTCCATGCAGGGTTGGGTGCATCTGGGTAGTGGTGCAGAATGTGAGTACATTATATTACAGATGTGTGTCAGGGTCAAATTAAATTAGCTAGCATAACTCCGCAGCCGAGATGGATACCCATCTCGGCTATCGATATTTATCGAGAGTTATCGATATTTAAACATAATGAAACAAAAAATAAATAAATTTTATGTTTTTTTTGGGTCATCCACCGCAGGTACTGTAGTCAACTAAAACATCAATTTAAAAGTTTTATTTTTTTAAACTTCGCAGACGCGAAGGGTATCGATGTCTCAACACGATAAAACAGATTTTATCAACTAGCACGCTCAAGCGGTCATTGACCCAAAAAAAAAATCATCAAATCTTTGTCGTGTTTAGATGTCCCTTCACGTCTGTAGTTTCGCTACCTAATTTAATTTGACCCTGTATAATATTATCTTTGAATGGACTACCTTATATGGCGACCCTGCCGGGATGGCGGAAGGGGGAAGGTTATATTGGGCTGTCGATACTGGCATGAAGTGATTTTGCAATATTATATTAAACTTCTTGGAGGAGCTCGTGGCTAAATAATAACAGCCGGACGGGTCGATCCATTAGGTTAAGCTACGCTTGCCGGGGTTGATCCGTGGATGGGTGACCATCTTTGCATACCGAGACGCCTCCGTGCCTCGGAAAGCACATTAAGGTGTGCGTCTATCTGACAGGCCCCAACGAGATTCATCAACGGGTGATAGCTTTTCATAAAGACATTATTTTGTACCTAAAGACAATAAATAAGATATATTTTGTACCTTTGTTTTAAGGTACATAATAGTATCAAGCTCCTATCACTATTGTATGATATAAAATAGTTGTATTTAAAAAGGAGCCCGCTGGCTGGACGCTTGTTTAAATAACGAATATCTTCTGAAGTATAGCTCACAGAAAGTCGAAATTTTGAATTTGTAAGGTACATAATAGTATCAAGCTCCTAACACTATTGTATGATATAAAATAGTAGTATTTAAAAAGGGGCCCGCTGGCTGGACGCTTGTTTAAATAACGAATATCTTCTGAAGTGTTGCTCACAGAAAGTCGAGATTTTGGATTTGTAAGGTACATAATAGTATCAAGCTCCTAACACTATTGTGCGATCTGAAAGTATAATAACAACAAAAATAACCATAAAGGGCCCGCTAGCAAGACACTTCATAAAAACGTCATTTAATCAAAAACTGTCGAGGTACAAAATATATCTTATTTATTTTCTTTAGGTACAAAATAATGTCTTTATGACAAGCTATCACCTGTTGATGAATCTCGTTGGGGCCTGTCAGATAGACGCACACCACACTAAGCCGTTGGTCCCGGCTGTCATTCGTGGATGTTTAGCAGTTGTTAGGGGTCGTCAGAAGCCCCAAATTCTGACAACCAGTCTTACCAGGGGGAATCGTATTACACAGTTACTGGGTTGTGGAGGTCAGATAGGCAGTAGCTCCATATAAAATACTGGTATTCAGCTGCATCCGGTTCGACTGCACGCCGAACCCCCCATAATAGCTAGGCAGATTGATTGACCCTTGTATGGTGACCCTGCCGGGATGGCGGAAGGGTGAAGGTTATATTGGGCTGTCGATACTACTGGCATGAGGTGATTTTGCAATTAAGTATAATAAACTTCTTGGACGCTATTAATATAGTAGAGCAGTTTTCGCAAACTTGCCACTGCGCTAACAAAGCGGATTGTCTGAGAGGCTTACAGGTGTCCACACATATCAGGGCCGTGTCACACACAAGGCAGGTACTGAAGCTCCGTCACCAGCCCAGAGACGGTGTATGAACGAGTTCATATAAAATGTATAGACTGCTATTTTTTTTTAGTCCACGTCCCCAACTCTGCCCTGATATGTGTGGAACTGTGGATAGACCTGTTTAACGCGTTTATTAATTGACGTTTCTGCGTTTTAAAAGCCAAGACACCCAGGAAAACACACTAGAGAGCTTCCATATAATACATACATACATACTTCCATATAATACATATAAACACTTTTACTCTGGCACCAAACCTGAAATCGCGAAAAAAAATCTGCTGTTCCCTACATTTTGATGAATTATGCGAACATAAATGTACTGAACAGCTGATTTTTTTTCGTGATTTCAGGTTTGGTCCCATAGTGAAAGTGTAATAATGATGAGTACAATGACCCTTTAAAAGATTGCCACTGTTTACACTTACACGCTGTATATTCTATTTTAAAATAATGTAAGAAATACCTGTAAAAAAGCTTCTTATACAGCTAAAGCTCTTTCAGTACTTACTTGCCAGAGTCACAGGCCCCTTTGTGACAAGTCTTGATACAGGTATGCTTGCCGCAAGGAAGCGGCTTCCCGCAAGGTAGGCCGCAAGAGAACTCCTCTTGCGAACACGGTATTGTTTTTCGCTCCTGATAAACGAAACATTATTTTTAATCATCTTCATCCCTGTATTTCCTAGAATAGTTCTTGTATACAAGGTGTAAAATAAATAACCCACAACCTCTTAAGGGGTCATTGTACTCATCATTATGAACAACTTTTACTATGGGACCAAACCTGGAATCGCGAAAAAAAAATCAGCTGTTCAATACATTTATGTTCGCATAATTCGTCAAAATGTACTGAACAGCTGATTTTTTTTTTGCGATTTCAGGTTTGGTCCCATAGTAAAAGTTGTTCATAATGATGAGTACTATGACCCCTTAAGAGGTTGTGGGTTATTTATTTTACACCTTGAATAGTTTTAATTTAGTGTTTATCCATGTTTGAATATTTTTTTTATTGCAAACCCTAAGGTCCTTAGTACACGGTACAGTTTCTTGGTACGGAGTATAAACCGCGTAGAAATAGTTCTCTATAATCTATACTAATATTATAAAGGGGAAAGATTTTTTTGTTTGTTTGTTTGTACCGAATAGGCTCCAAAACTACTGGACCGATTTTAACCATTTTTTCACCAATCGAAAGCTTAATTATCAGGAAGTAACATAGGCTATAATTTATTTAAAAAAAACACGAAACGCTACTTTTTATAATATGTATAGGTTGTCGAATACGAGGCTTTTGGCTGGTTTGTATTATTTTATATTGTGCAGAGTAAACATGTTTTAATTCTTTCTTTCTTTCCTTTCCATCATAAAGGGAACCTTACCTCGTGGTCGCCATGGCAACGCTTGGTAGTGAGCACCACACAAGGCGGACAGTCTCCGGAGTGGCAGGAGTGGTGCGGCGGGTGCTTGCAGGGCCTCTCTCTGATGCACGGCGCGGTGCAGGCCGGGGGCCGGGCCCCGCAGCGCACGGGCGGCAGGATCACTTCCGCGCCACATTCACAGGTTAGCTCGTCAAAACCTGGGGACAAACATACTTCATTAGAGTGCTTGTGATACGGCGTTAAGTCACAGATTAATACAGGTGAGACACTCCGCAAATTCATCTAAATAAAAAGCGACTCTTGCTAGGAGACAATAAAGTGCAATTCAGGTCGCACTAAGCTACCTGCAGTTATATTCACCTACAAGTTGCCCCTCTTTCTATCGCGTAACTCTTATACTTTCTGGCTCGTTAGGGTTGTCTTCTTTTACGACGCGGCGCGTGAGTGAGTATCGAACTAACGTGTGAGCCGCCCGGTTCGCGGCAGCCCACACTGAATTGACCCAGTGAGATGAGCCCGCCGTATACTTGTAGCTTCATACCTAAACTGCGGAGTGTCCCATCTGTATTAATCAGTGGTTAATTGTAGCTGTAGCAACACACCTATGGGGTTTTAACATTATGAAATTCCAAAATGACGGTCATAATTTTTTCATTTTCTTGATTTTCGAAAAATCCAAGATCGCAGAAACCAGAATTATCGACATGGGTGTCTATTTAAATGTTTTAGCGGTGCTGATACCGAAAATTTGGTCCATTTCCTAATCTAAGATGGCGACGATACTGCTATGACGAAATAAATGAAGGATGAGTACTCACTGACGCGCGGGCAGGGCGCGCAGTGTCCGGTGTGACAGAACTCCTCGCAGCGGTGCGTCTGGCACGACAGCGTGCGGCCGCACACCACGGCGCAGCGGTGCGACGTGGCCGAGCAGCACACCGTGCGGCACCGGTGGCGCCCGCACGACAGTTTCTGGAGGAAGAACAAAAGAATAAGAGGAAAATAGTGATGATGCCTGGGTAAAAAAAAAAAAAACTATTTAGTCCGTCAGATAATAAAAAAAATATTAGACACGTGTTTTTTTGCTACTTTACTACTTTGTAAGAACTTTTGTAACCATATTTATCTGCAAATGAATCTTTGACTTTGATTTATAATATTAAGTAATAAAAAATGACTTAGATAAAAACGCATTAAGTTGGGGAGTGGGGGCTCGCTACGTCACAACTACGGATAAAATGTAGTAAGACTGAGGGGTCTGGCGCTGTATGCCGAGTTAAAGGACTCGTTCTAGTTCGGCTACAGATGCTCCCATGGTTATACTCCTAAGTACTAGCCTAATAAGTATGTGTAATCCGTTGAATTATTATACTATAAAGTTCATAATACACTGCAGCTGTTAGTTCCGTCTCACTCGCAAGTGTGGCGGCTGACTAACATGCCACGCGCGCGCTAACATGGCGGCAGCGTGCCGATTGGTCAATAGCATTTCCCGCGCTTTGAAAATTCATCTTCTGCGCAGGTACATCGGTAAGCCATATCAGTTGGGTACTACTGTACTAAGATGATCTTCATATAAACTGATAGAACCATCCAGCTGTTCTACAAAAATGCACGATTAGAGGATGTAGTTACCTTATTGCACTTCTTTTGGCACAGCACGTTGTTGTACATCTCGGGCAGGTCGGCGCAGGGGACCTCGCGGCTTGAGTGCCCGCAGCGGCACTGGAGCACTGTGTTATCGGGACATTCTGGACACGGTCCTGGATAACAAAAAAATAAAATAAAATAAAAATACTTTGCTGTGCCCGACAGGGTCTATAATTGATTCGGTGTTTTAACATACCAACTATGTACACATTATGGAATGCAATAAAATATTGAGTATTGAAAAAAATAAATTAAAAGACTAGCGTGAAACCGTAACAAACAAATTCACTTTCGCACCTATACTTATTTTAAAATAAATTCGCTTTTCGTGTCCGTCTGTATGGCCGCGTTGTTCTTCTAAACTACGCAACGGATTTTGATGCGGTTTTCACTATCATTTAGAGAATTTATTCCGAAAGGTTTATAATATAGAAACCTTCATGTTTTGTCAAGTCGTAAAAACCATGCGAAGCAGGGCTGGGTTGCTAGTTTATAATATTAGTTAGGATACTGTGAAAATGTTGTCTCAAATTTTTCTCTCTACAGTTTTATCAGCACTACGTCCAAATCAGCGAATTGTTCCATTTTTAGCGTCAATTTAAGACATGTTGTAGATATGTCGCAGATGGATTGTAGAATCCGCTGTTTAACAAAACAGCTAGTTGTTTTACATAACAGCGCCGTTATGTAAAACAGCTCGCAACGTTCAGCTGGATTGTTATTGCGCTACTTTTTACAATATTGTTACCCACGTTTAGATGTATTGCAGAATGGCTTATCTGCAGTCACAATAAGCGTTTGGTATGGCTTCTAATGCCGAATCGGTAGCAATAACTAAATTAGGGCACCCTCACCAATTGGTTTAGGTTAGGTTGGAACTGTGACCAACCACGCGCGAGCTCAGCGAGCACTAATTCCAAGTTGGTCGCAGTTACTTGGCTATTTATTATTTTTAGGACTGGGTTTCATAAAACTTTATATTCAAATTGTCCAATCGAGTGATTGGACAATTTGAATATAAAGTTTTCGTTTTTTTTTTCACTCGAGTTAGGGTAATTTTCACGCATATTACTCGTTTTATTTATTTCTGTTTCGAACGCCATTATTATTGTCATGACAAAGAGAGCCACGAGCGTCAAAATTTAGAAGCTTCATTTCACGCTGTTTTACAACACCTCTAATCGTTGACCAACTGCATTAAACGTTTATACAATCCTGCGTGTTAAAGTTCAGTAATTATGTAAAACCGCTAAACGTCGTTCAGCTGTTACATAACGGAGCTGTTTTGTAAAACAACTTAACCCAACTTACCTTCATGGCAATTAAGTTTGCAGAAATGTTTGTCTCCGGCGGGGCCGCACTGCAGCGGTTTGGCACAGATGTTGCCGCACAGCGGGATCGGGTCCGTGCACGCCTTGCGCGAATCTGTCGCCAACCTATGGAAGACAAGGGTCAGATATTATCTGGCGGAGAGTTGTTAAAAACCCTAAACACAATTTACAGGGTCAAATTAAATTAGCTAGCCAAACTACGCAGACGTGACGGGTATCGCTATCTAAAATAACAAAATAAAAATAGCAGATTTGATGTCTTTTTACGGGTCAACAACTGCTGGTAGTGTTGTTACTTGAAGTAGGACTTGAAAAATCTCGTATTTAGATATCGACACCCATCACGATGCGAAGTTTACCCAAAAAAAAATTAAACTGATATTTCAACTACACTGGGGTTGATGACCCAAAAAAAAAAACAACAAATTAATTTATTATTTGCGCCATCACGTCTGCGGAATTTTGCTAACCAATTTAATTTGATCCTGTAGTACATCAATTCGCTTTTGAGATAGATAGATAAATAAAGAAAACATTTATTCGTTGCTCACAAGCACAACACACAAAAGTACAATTAAATTATTTCAATTTACATGAATTTAAATAAAAATTTAAAAACAAGCCATTCCTTATCTCTGAAACTAAAATTAAAATAACATGGTAAATCTGTCAAGATTGTCCGTACACACATACATTTGCAGTTGTAATGTATCGCATAACATGTTTTTCCACTACAAAGTTTGTGTTTGGGATTCCCAACTACGAAACCCTTTATTATGCATGGTCCAACACGCACTTGGCCGGTTTTTGCTTTTAATGCAACCCTTATGCCTACGCAATAGAAGTCAAAATCGGTTGAACGGACTGTAAAAACGTTTTATTTAAATTTCTAATTTTATTGCAAATGGAGTATAGTATCATATTAGAGTAGTACTCACTGGGTATTCCCACAAGGACAGCTGTGCACATACTGCGGCAGTAGCTGGCAGGGCTGGCAGGGCGGCGCGTGGCAGTGCGCGCGACATACGTGCGCGCCGCACGCCAGCACGCGGCCGCACGTGTCGCCGCACGACCAGCTCGTGCACGTGCCCGTCTCGGCCGTACACACGACCGAGCGCGACTTGGCGGCGGGGCAGTAGCATACTGGATAAGGAAATGTGGAGTATAAAAATATATCACGAAGCAGAAATCTACGCATTCTGTACAACAAACTGACAATGAATTGTTGGGAAATGTCAATTTTTTCGTGTCATTGTCTATGTTTGCCGAAAATTAGGAAAATAACAATCCAAGATGGCGACAAAAATCAAAATCCAAGATGGCGCCAAAAAATCGAATCCAAGATGGCGGCCTTGAATTGGTGATTTTATTGTCACGGGTATTGTTGCAGACACAAAAAACACACTTTGATATTGATAAACAACTAAAGTAATAATACCAGCTACGCCAGTTACCAGCTTATTACTGTCCCACCACTGCTGGGCAAAGGTCTCTTCTCGTACAGAAAAGGCACGAAACTCGTGGATATCGCTACGCCCCGCAAGGGGCGTGGCGTGCGGCTCCAGGTACGTAAATACGGACCCCTCATTTTGGTCTATGGCGATGGCTGGTTGGACGTGCTGCATTAACACGTCCTGCAAAGGCACGAGCATTGATGAACAGCTATTTATTATAGTCTGACCGATACTGCTGTACGGGGGACGACGACGCCGCGCCGTGAACGTGCAAAGCTCCCCGTCTCTTCACGCACATACCTAAAAGCTATAAAAGGAGTAACTTAAGCTACTTTTGAGAAATTTGTGGGTTGAAGAATTAGGGTTCCACGCAAAAAATTAAAACCCATGAAATTGTGAACAAAATCCATTTCAAATAGGGAAGTATTGACGCTCACGCGGGCGAAACCGCGGCTACAGCTAGTCTTAGGCAAACTTAGAAAGTAAATCAATCTGCAATCTGCCTAGCCTTTTCCCAACTATGTTGGGGTCGGCTTCCAGTCTAACCGGATGCAGCTGAATACCAGTATTTTACATGGAGCGACTGCCTATCTGACCTCCACAACCCAGTAACTGGGTAATACGATACCCCTTGGTAAGACTGGTTGTCAGACTTTCGGGCTTCTGACGACCCGTAACGACTGTCAAAGATCCACGAATAACAGCCGGGACCAACGGCTTAACGTGCTTTCCGAGGCACGGAGGAATCTCGATATGTAAAGATGGTCACCCATCCACTGACCAACCCCGGCAAGCGTAGCTTAACCTGACGGATCGACCCGTGCGGCTGTTATTACTTAGCCACGAGCTCCTCACTTAGAAAGTAAATATGAATTGAAAAACTAAAGTATTGAGATACACCATCCTTCATGTTAAATCTACTTCTCTCCTCATACCTTGTTCGACAGTTTCAGCACATATGTTACAGGGTCCTTCATGGCAGTCCTTGGCACAGTTATGCACGCCACACAGTAGGGTACGTCCACAAACGCGCCCACACACTTGCGGCAACTTGCTGCTGCACAGTATTGAGCGGGTTTCTGCACCGCAACCGCAATGTCTGCAAAGAAACGTTTAGACGTGAATTTTGATGAATTTAGTTAAAAGGAGTGTTATTTAATGATGTTATTTCCACTTAAATATCAACTTTACTCTAGTGTAGAAATAGAATAAGTCGTTCTTTTGATGAAAAAATGATAAAAAATTTAAATGTTGGTGCTAACTAAACTTTATCTGTGGGTATTAAGTAATTTTTCCGAAAACATATCGTCGCTAATCTCACTAACGTGACGCAACTGATTCGGAGCATATTTTACAGAGCAAGCTATTTTTCTTTTTTTTTTGGAAACTGTAGATCTGTACATCGGTCAAGCAAGATTTTTGCATTATCATGGGAACGGTAAGGCATAGGTACAGGATACGCCGATTAGACAGATCGATTCGACTTGGAAAATGTATCAAATTACGAGTACTATTAGTTAGTTAGTTCAGATTGTCAGATACTTCAGTTAGATTAGCGACGATATTTGTTTACATTTTTGGATATATTGATGTGAAGGTATGGACTATGTTTTCAAGACAGTTCATAACTTCAATTTACTAGTATTTACAGGATAAAAGAGTCGTTAACAATGAGAATGAGGTGCTAAACCTGAGGAATCAATAATAGCGAATTTTTTTTTAATGAATTGTTTTAATTGTTATGTGGTTTTTAGTTTTATTTTTTACCACTAGGATTATGGCCATAAGACTTAGGATCACACATAAGGGGAGACTTACAAATCAGTTGCAAGAATTAAATCCATCATACATACTTGACGACAGTAGCTTGGCACGGCGGGCACGGTCCGGGATGGCACAGCAGCGTGCAGGGATGCGGGCACGCTCGCGGCCGGCGGCACGCGCGGCCGCAGGTGTGTGCGCCCGTGGAACCACGCTGGTACTCCGGCGCGCGCACCGCTCCGCACATACAACGGTATTCAGTAGGGATGGCTTCGTTCGTGTTCTGGCAGGCTGGGCAGCGCCACTTGCCCTCTGATAACAATTAAATAAAAAATTTAACACATCTGGAAAATACAAGCCAAATTTTAAAACAATTTTAATAATAGGTCATGTTGAAGTTGTTTGAATAATAATAAAAACTTTATTGTTAATTTAGATTTTGATTTTAATTTTGTTTTCAATTTTGATTTTAATTTCGAGTTTAATTTTACTTTTTTTATGATCTGTGATATTGTATGGATGAAATAAATGATTTGATTTGAAAAAGATTACAAAGGTTTTACATTGGCCCTGTGGCCCCAAACAAGGCAAGCCTGTCTCTTGGACACCAATATGGAGGGTAATGTATTTTATTGTGTTTAAGATTTTATTGTGTTTAAGTATCGGTCACTCGGGTCACTAATTAGCAATCACCTTAAAAAAAAAGATTCTTTATAGTGTATTAAAGTGAAGTGTTGCTTAACATTTTAAGGAGAAGAGGAAATGATCTTTACTGATAGCAAGTTATTTACTGTGTACCACGTGTACCATAATAAAACATTACATGTAATAAATAGTATATACATAATAATACTTATTTATGATGAAACTAGAACAAATAATAAGTCTGAGTCATCTAGTTTACACAATTTTTATTAAACTTTTCCAAAATATATTGAGCAATAAAAAAATTTTATATATAAGGAAAAAGTATGATAAAATTAGTATATGATGAATGATTTTGATTATATGAACCTCAGACTTAATAAAAACCAAGACAGCACTGTCAACAGTGACGTGAAACACAGAGAGGTGTAGTTTTGCCCATGCCTCACTGTATTGTTTGCATAGCTAAGTTCTATGTTAGGTTTGGTTTCCGCACTTAGTTCTTCAAGTAGACCATTGTGCATGAGTCATGATGACCATCGGTGTTTATTCCAACCAGCCCATCTCCCTCCAGAAGTTGATCAGGTCTTCTGGTCTATTAAGATCATCTGTGAAAGAGCTGGGTGCTACAAGGGTTTCTGTTCAAATCTGATGCATTCAAAGACCACATGCGCAATGGTTTCCTCAGCCTCCTTGCAAGCCCTGCACAGAGGACTATCTGTTATACCTAATGTTATGTTTGCAGCGCTATTCTTGGTTTTTTATTTAGCCTGAGGTTTGAACATTAAGTCTAGTTTTTTTTTAATGAACTTTAAGGTAACTGTACTACTAAATAAAACATTATACTCACCAACCATACTGCTCAGAGCCCACTTCCGGATACACCTCAGATGCAGCACATGGTAACAGTTGCAGCATGACCACACCTGGTCAAACTGTTTGACTCGGTCACAGCAGACCAGGCACTCCAGTGTGCCCTTGTCTAGTTGTTCAGTTAGACGCTCACGTTGGGTCATCTCTTTGTTTACTGAAATAGAATAGCCCATTAGAACAACGCTTTTAGACACTATTATTTAGATAGAGGTAAGAACAGTCAGAAAACAATTTCAATGAATTATAGGATTTCGAAGCTAGCTAGTAGCATCCATGAATTATTTTTAAGAGCTATGTATTATTAACGCTTTGAAGGACATTACTGAGACACAATAGAAGTTATATTGTTATTACTGCTATCATCCATAAAGCATCCTTCAAAGCGTTAATTTAATGCACTATAAGATCTGAAGTGATTGGTCAAAAATTAAATTGCCAAAAAACTATGGCTAGCTAAGTAGCTAGGTATATTTGTTAAAACAAAATATAGTCGCACAACAATCAACATGTTCAAAAATAAGTTTTATTATTTCATGAACAAGGAGGAGGCATTATTATTCTGTGCATAGGCAATCCTGTATATTTTTGGATATTATGTCATTGCAAATGTAATGGGAATCTGACTTTTTAAGTAATAATAGCTTGTACAAACCTTGATCATTACCATATTTAGTTTTAGTTCGAGCAGGACTGGAAACATTTTCAGACTTAGTTGCTCTCTCCCTCTCTCTAGTATCTCTGTCCCTTTCGCGAATATCGCGGTTACCTCTATCCATGTCGCGGAAATCGCGGTAATCTCTATCATTCTCACGGACATCAGCTCTGTTATCTCTATCTCTCTCACGGATATCTCGATAGTCTCTATCCCTTTCCCGGATGTCTCTGTTGTCCCTTTCTCTGTCACGGCCATCACGGTAATCTCTTCCTCTTTCGCGGTTATCTCGACTATCTCTATCCTTCTCACGGATATCTCGGTTACCTCTGTCTCTCTCGCGAATGTCCCGATTACCTCTGTCTCTCTCGCGAATGTCTCGGTTATCTCTTTCTGTCTCTCGGACATCTCGGTAATCTCTATCCCTTTCATGGATATCTCGAATATCTCTAAACTTGTCACGGGTATCTCTTTCCATAGGGAAATCATCTCTATCTCTCTCTCGGTTTTCACTAACCCTGTCTCTGTTATCTCTCTCCATCCTCTCTTCTCTACCTTGTAAATAAGTATTGGCATATTGTTCATCTTCTGTGCTATTGCGATCCATTGCTCGAAGCCGGGGAGTTCCAACCCAATTCTTTCCACGCCCAGAAGCTTCTCCTCTCCCATTCCTCACATCCTGACTGTCCTTACTTATTGCACTGTTATAGAACGTACGAGCATCATCTTTATTCTTTGACTTGTAATTACCTTTTCCTTGGCCTCTTTTGTTACTTGAATCATAGTTACGGTTATTAGATTCATAGTTACGACTGCTAGAATCCTGTTGGCGACTACTTGATTCATACTGTCTACTATCTGGTTCTTGATTACGATTGTTAGTTTCTTGATTACGGTTGTTGGAATCATGATGTCGACCATTAGATTCGTTATTGCGATGATTATTATCACGGTGGCGACCATTTGATTCTTGATTCTTAGGATGCTCTTGAGGACGTTGGTATGATTCAGTTTTCTGGCTTGCTTCTGTATTTTGTTGTGAGCTCTCTCGCTCACTCTGCTTTTGTTTTGATCTTTCTCTCCAGTTTGTATCTGATGAACTACCACTAGCATTTTGTGGTTCATTTACACTAGGGTAGTTATTTCGTGAATCATTCATATTACTGTAATGATTCTTAGGGTCATTAACATTACTATAATTATTTCTAGATTCACTATCATCATGTACAGTACTAGATTCAGGAATGTTCTGAGTGCTAGTTGAAGGTGTCATCATAGAACCTTTTGGCACAAATTCTGTAGCTGTTGGAGTGAGATTAGATTTGAGTATCATTGCATTTGTATAAGCATTAGGATTGGGTGCCACTGGGTTGTATTGACTTTGAACATTCATTGGGTATGCTTCAGTGCCACTGGACACATTAGCTGTGGTTGCTGCATATCCATAACTTTCTAACTGAGGGTTTTGAGCAGTGGATGGGGCATTCTGGTAATTATATTGCCTTGCAGGATAGTTTTCATATTGCACATTGTTATAGTTGCTAGCACTGGGCGCACCACTGTTTTGCATTTGAGAAAGAAACTCATTAAAGCTCACATACTGATTGGCTTGCTCTGGTCTATTGGGGTAGTAGGCTTGGTTGGCATATTGAATATTTGGGTCGCCGTTCCAAGCTTGGTACTGGTTGTTGTAAGCGTACGTGTTGTTCCACTGAGACATGTTAACGGGATAACAAAATTTATTATTGTGAAATATTTGTTTTTAACTGGAGGAAGTATGGCAAAGTCTTTTGCGGATTATACGAGTTTTTTTGTAGTTACGGTGATGTTATGACCGCAGGCCGAAGCCTGAGGTCTCGGGTTAACCGTGTAACCCTACCTGAAATTAATAAAAAGTGTAATTTGTTATCAAATTCGCGAGCAACCGACATGTGCCACTTTCTAAAATATAAGATAAATAATGTTGACTCACCACTTGCTTGTTTTGTCTACCGATACGTTTTTGTTAAAAATAACTATAGAGTAACGAAAAATAAACTAAAATAATTTAATAATTTACAAAATTGCAATAACTCTAACGATATGACAAGGATGATTCGGATTCGGAAGAAGGGTGAAGGGGGGAAGGTCGACGTTGACAATTTGACAGTGGGTTTTTTTGTTGCAATTTACGGAATCAAAGAAATAATATCATTTATTTATTATAATAATTAACCACTAAAAAATATAAAAAGATAAAATAAGTAAAAAACCATTTTTTTTTCAATATTTTCGAGATTAAAGTAGTAGTTCTAGTCAATCTTTTACTAATAAGCGACGATATTCTCGACATGCTTACAGAAACAATAAACTCAAGAGGCGGGAATTTTCGAATTTTCATTGTTGAGCTGAGTTTCGTTGTGGTTTCGATGGCGAAAGCGCCAGGGCATCCCGCGAAATTTAAAATTTCTTACGTTTTTTGCAATTTGCATGTCTGATGTCAGTAATATCTAAGTTTTATGTTGATCTAAATATGATTTGAAGCCGTATCAAATATTTGTTTATAATAATAAAAATCATCAATACTCTAATATGAACTCTCCAAGTTCATATTACCCTATTGAATGACTATTTCATAAAACCATGAGATTTGAGGTCAATTATTATTTATTATCTCACAACATAGACTCATAAAGAGGTAAAAGTCAGTTTCTCGTCCAGTAGGAACAAGGAACGGCCCCCAACCAAAACCCTTACAGCATCTAAGCCCAAAACCAGATGGCGTATGATAGAAATAAACTTTTTTACAAAAAAAAAAAAACCGGTCAAGAGCGAGTCGGACTCACGCACCGAGGGTTCCGTTCCGATTTCTGAAAAAGTGTGCTATTTAGAGACATCGTTTTATTTTTCCTGTACCATATTATAGTAATCGAATCACAACCCGTGAAATACTTAGGTATAATTGATTAATTCCGATGGTCATCTGTGGTCTTATCATCAGTTCCACCACATAGGTGTGCCTATAAAATTTGAGGGTTTCCCTTGATTTCTATGGGATACCCTCATCAGATTCTGACAATGGAACCACCTCGAGAGTATACCCTTTCAAACAAAAAAAGAATTTTGCAAATCCATAAATGACGAAGTTATTGCCCGAACATACATAAAAAAAACTAGAAACATCCGAATTGATAACCTCCCCCTTTTTTCAGAAGTCGGTTAAAAAGAGGAATTTGCAGAGTCAAGTGGTAGATAAAATGATTGAAATGAAGGGTATGGAAGGAAAAACTGTGAATGAATGTTGGAAAGAGATGGCGGGTTGTATAAGGAGAGTACCTAGCAAAAGATTTGTTTGGAGAATCGAAAGGGAAAGGTATGATAGAAAAGGATACATGGTGGTGGAATGAAGATGTTCAAAATATGCCCAAGAAAAAGAAAATTGCGTTTAAAAAATGGCAGGGTGTATCAATCAATCAATCAATCAGTTTATTCGTGAAACATAGGTATTTACATGCATAGGTGTTAACTTATATAGGTGCGCTATGTTTTGTCATAATTATGACATACAAAGGAGAATGGGCGGGTCCGTCCCCAGTGGTGTATCAAGAAGTGATATACGTCATCTTAAAGGTCATAACAATAGCTTTATTTTATTGTATGACACCAACAACGAAACTCGTGCAGGGAAGGAACCATGAATATTTTAATTTTATTTTTTAAAATATTATTTCTAGCTCCTACAGTAACGTAGCAAGTATAACCATGTGCACAAAATACTAGAGGCGTCATCGCATTAGGGTGAAGAACGTCAGAGGGCGGGTGAACCCGAACGAGATAACAATTATGGAGGCGAGAGGGATAAAAACAATGAACAATTTTTTTACAGCTGACTATTGTATTGTACTCGTTTGTTTTCACTTAACCGCTTAAGTGTCCAGGCGAACTTTTTTAACCAAACCTTTTTAAACCGTATTGCTCCTCAAACCATCTACCCCAAACTAAGTTTGAGGTAGTACTTTCCAAATGCCATGCTTTATTTTTGTTCATTACGAAATTCCTCTCACTTTGATATATGACCATACTAGCAGTGTTTGGTCTGTGATTTTATTTTTTCATTCTGTCGGCTGTCAATGGTTTGTATTGTAATGATAGTTCGGTTAATTTATATTGCCCTACGATACGCACGTCGCATGCATCATTTCCTCCTTCATCGGTTCGACACTGTATATTTTGACTTCGGCACGTTAAATGGACTTGACTCCTCTGGTTTTACTTTGATTTTGGCTAGCTTGAATGGTTGCAAAGGTATTGGATATGTTGTGTTGTGATGGAACGTGTACGAGGGGCCAAAGTCAACTCGCAGACGCCCCTTAGACAATTTTAAATTATGAGGAGACACTAACCGACGATTATCCCTGTATGCACTATGTAAGTGCACCCAAGGCCATCCCCTGGTTGGTGCAGGACTATTGCAGAACATGGAAACAAAATATATTTGGCTTTGGGTTTGGGTGGCTGTGGAATAGACCTAGAACAATGGAAAGACTATGGCCCCTGCCTGACCAATGTTTTTTATACAATACACAGATGAAATGGCAGGGGGTGACTTGCACACTCAATAATGGGCCCCCGGAAACTGTCGCTAGCACATAGTGACGTAGCGACAAGGGGGCAACATGTCCTGAGGTGCTTGAGGAGTGGAGAGGTATTCCACGGCTCTCAGAACAGTCCCAGAGCCCGGAAGATGGTCAAGTCAAGATCCCTACAAGCACTTACTGGAACACTTCCTTCCTCCGAGCACGTTTGCTCTTGCGAATCTCCACTCAAGCCGGCCAATAAAGACAATAATGAGGTGGGAGCTCTGTTTCCGTCAGTGTTCACTCCAGCCGGTCAATAAAGGCAAGCCAGAGGTGAGGAACAAGACTTCTCCCGGCAGATAGGGTCCGTGGGGTCGCTACTTCCCAACAGCTCGCCACACGCTGCCCTGCGGTTTTTTGTATTTCTCTTGGTCTGGCTCCTCACCCTAGACCTGTTTCGGCAAAGTAAATTCTACTGGCACAGACTTAGAGTTCGGAGCGCGCAAGCCCCACCATGACGTCAACGTAGAGATACGGAGGTAGGGAAAAGTTAAAAAGTCAAGTGTGCAGGTGTGGCGATAAACGCACAACACAAGATTAGTAGCTGCATCGCAAAGAACGCTATATAAAGTAATAGGTATACACGAAAAACTGTCTATGCTAAACATAATGATATTAAGAAAAAAAAAAAAGATTCATAGTATCTTCTTTGCACGAGTTTCGTTGTTGATAGCATAAGCTAACTGTCATACCCTCGAGGACACATATGTTAAGACTTCGATCATATCTCGCTCCATCGCACTTTGAATAGATAGGCATACTCCAGGATATCTGCAAGACAAAAGAGGTGGACGATTGTAAAATAAGCGAAAATCACATTTTTTTGAGAAAAAATGTAATCAGTCGTAGGTCTTCTCCTGCAAGAGTGCAGTGGTTGGTGTCATAGAATAAAATAAAGCCATTCTAATAAGCTTTAAAATGACGTATCGCTCAATTTGATACAGTCTTGAAACAGTCTGGGGACGGAGCCCATACAAAAGCGCCCATTCTCCTTTATAAGTTACACATTAGGTGTCCTTAGAATAATAATATTTTAAATTAATTAAATACATGAAAAGCAAATACAATAAATAGTCATAGTCATAATTATCAAAATGTAAAGTCATTATTATAATTGGTCATTCAAAAATTCGTCTACAGTATAATAACATTTGTCAATTAATAATTTATTAAGAGCATTTTTAAACTTATATAATGTCATGTTTTTTATGTCATCAGGAATTTTATTAAACATTTTAGGTGTCATACCAAAAAAACTTTTTCGCATCAATGCGGTCTTACATTTTTGATGACATAGCTTATTTACGTATTGGGCGCGCAATGGAGTTTTTCTAGTGGAAGATATCTTTTCAAATAATTGTGTGTTTCTTTTCACAAACAACGCAGTTTCCAAAATGTATAATGCTGGAAGGGTCAGTATTTTTAAAGACTTAAAATAGGGTCTACAGCTATCCGTTGTTTTTACATTACACATTGCTCTGACACATCTTTTTTGCATCCTAAATACAAGCTCACGGTCAGTCGACTGCCCCCAAAAAATTACGCCATATCGCAACACAGAAGCTACAAGTCCATGGTATGCTACTAGTAACGTATCTTTATTTACCTTTTTCGATAACTGAAAGAGTGCATAAGCAGATTTACTCAGGCGTTTACAGAGTTCTTCTAACATGGGTTTCCAAGTAAGCTTACTGTCGATGGTAATACCTAAAAACTTAGCACTATTAACTTCTTCTATTTTATGATTATTATAAGTTACATCAATATTTGGATGTGGTTGCCGTTGACGAAAGTTCATCACCATAGTTTTATTTAGATTAATTATGAGATTATTATTATTCATCCAATGGATGATATTGAGAAGGGATTTATTAATATCAGTTTGATAAGTTGTCACATTATTACATTTTATAACAGCTGTGCTATCATCGGCAAATATGATCATTTTGTGTCGTATTATTTTTGGCAGATCATTTATATATATCAGAAATAATAACGGTCCTAGCACGCTACCTTGGGGCACGCCATATCTTACGTGTCTTGGTTTTGATCTATATGAACGTAGAATGAATGTAGTATGTGAATGTAGAAAATGGGAATGATAGTTTGAAAGATGATAAGAATCTTGAACATTTATAAAGAGTGGAAGAGAAAGGCAAAAAAGGCGGTAGCAGTTTCCAGGGCTAAGGCGCAGGAGAAGTTGTATGACTCACTGGACAGCCCTAGAGGCCAGAAGGAGCTCTACCGGATTACAAAAGCAAGCGAAAGGAGAACGAGAGATATGAAAGACGACGCCGGTAAGGTTCTGTCCAAAGATGACGAAATAAAAGAACGATGGAAGATTTATTTTGAAAGGCTAATGAACGAAGATAATGAATGGAATGGAGTGCGCAAAGAGGTACAAGTAAATATGGGTTTGATGAGGGATATTAGCATGTATAAAGTCAGAAAGGCAGTTTAAAGTATGAAAAATGGAAAGGCTTTGGGCCCAGATGATATACCAGTAGAAGTATGGAAGTGTTTAAAAGAAGATGTATGTATGTGGCAGACTTTATTCTTAAATAAGTTGTTGCATGAGGGAGAGATCCCACAAGAATGGTGCAATAGTTCGCGAGTGCCCATCTTCAAGAACAATGGTGATGTACAGGACTGCAACAACTATCGAGGAACAAAGCTCATGTCACAAAGTATGAAGGTATGGGAGAAAGTAATAGAGAAAAGACTGCGAGAGGAGAGTGGAATTACTCCGAACCAGTTTGGGTTTATGCCAGGTCGAGGAACAATGGACCCCACTTTTGCAATCCGCCAATTCTGCGAGAAGTACAGACGTGCACACAAGAACTTGCACATGATGTTCATTGATCTGGAGAAAGCTTATGATAGGGTACCTCAGGATGTGTTGTGGTGGGCCTTGAAAGAGAAAAGTTTGCCCGGGAAGTATGTAGAGTTAATTCGTGCTATGTACAGTCAATCTCGTACCTACGTCCGGTAGGCTGCTGGCAATACCGACGACTTCAATGTGGCTGTTGGCTTGCACCAAGGGTCGGCTTTAAGTCCTTACCTCTTCCTGTTGATTAAGGATGCTCTGACGTCGACTCTACAGGAAGAGGCACCCTGGTGCATGCTGTTTGCCGATGACATTGTTCTTGTCGGTGAAGATGTACCTGAGGTTCGGAGCAGATTGGAGTAATGGCAACAGAAGCTGGAGAATGTTGGTTTGAAAATCAACAGAACCAAAACGGAATATGTATTATGTTATGCGATTTCGGCGATATCTCCTGTTCTGGAGCCATAGGTAGCGCTTGATGGCGCACTTCTCCCAGTCTGCTCCGACTTTCGGTATCTTGGTTCACTCGTGCAAAGCGATGGCGAAGTAGATCGGACGGTTAAGCACAGGATTCACACTGGATGGATGAAATGGCGGCAGGTCACGGGAACAATCTGCGACTCCCGCATTCCCCTTAAACTTAAGGGGAAGATATATAAAACAATGGTTAGACCTGGGGGCTAAAACGGCCACTTTGGCAGAATCATAATAGGATAATATTAATTATTATCTCAACGTAAACGTCTTGTATGGATCAGAATGTTGGGCCACAAAAGGGATGAATGAAAAGTTGAGATGAGAATGCTAAGAGGGATGTGTGGTGTTACACGAATGGATAGAATAAGAAATGAGTACATAAGAGGAAGTTTAAAAGTGACACCGGTGACTGAAAAGTTGTGCGGAAATCGGCTGTCATGGTATGGGCATGTGATGCGGAGGAATGAGGAAAATGTCGTAGGAAAGTTTTGAGTATGAATGTCGATGGCTATAGGAGTAGGAGAAGACCAAAGAAACGATGGATGGATTGTGTGAAAGATGACATGTCTAGAAAGGAGTTGACTACCGAGATGACGACTAATAGAGAAGTATGAAAAAAAGGACATGTTGCGCCGACCCCAAATAGATTGGGATAGGGCAGGAGAATGATGATGATTTATTATTTATTTATTTTAACATACAACGGCCAAGGCCAGTTACATTAGTTAAGACACAAACACATTATTTAAGTACCATAAGAAAAGTATACAACAACTCAACAGTCATACGCTGTTCTCACAATACTCCACACATACTGACAAGATCTTTTTCCATTCATCCGCGAACACATCACAGTCAGGCTTAGCGTACAAGAGAGCGTCGAGCGCAGTGATTGTGCGAGGGACAGGAGACTTATGAAACATTATATAGAAATGAAACGAAAGATGTCTGTTAAAGTTTATGGTTAAAGTTAATCACTAAAAGATATGAATCAGCGAGTGTAAAGTACCTACCTAAAATAGATATCTAATCATTTTGATTTCGCTGACTCACTGCCTTGCGTATCGTATTTTACCTATAGAGTAAAATGTGTGAGGCCTCCGTTTATGCTGCAACTCATGTTCGTTTCATGTTATGTGGTGAATACCGTGATCGTGACTAATTATGGTACGTTGGTGTACGAAGCAATTTGGATAAGCCTCTTTATTTTAGTTTATTTTTATCTTCTATATAAATAAAAAGAGAAGTCCTGACTGACTGATTGACTGACTCATCAACGCCCAGAAACTGAAATTTTGCGTACAGGTTCCCTTTATAATGTAGACAAGGAATAAGGAAGGAATTCCCGGTAGCAGGTTCCCTTGGGATATCTTCCGACATCCACGCGGGCGAAGCCGCGGGCAAAAGCTAGTTAGACATATTATAGACAGGAAATCAGCTTTATTTGTAGTTGCATGTATCCACATACATCTTAATACGGGTGCGCAAAATTAAAAAAAAAAAACTTAAATAATAGGTCTTTACCTATGAAATTGACGTTTTGTATGAAAAAATTTAAACGAATTTTTTTCATGTATTTTTTATTTGTATTAATCGAAGTAATCACCCACGCAATCAATGCATCTTTGCCAACGCAGTGGCAGTTTATTGATGCCCTTCTTAAAGAAATCAGCTGGTCGGGAGGCAACAAATTCTTCAAAGGCATTTTGTACTGCCTCTCGGGTATTGAATTTTTTTCCCGCCAAGAAGTTATCCAAATTCTGGAAAAAGTAGTAGTCTGTAGGCGCAAGGTCTGGTGAGTAGGGCGGATGACGGAGAGCTTCCAACCCCAGTTCTTGCAACTTGGAGACCGTCTACTGTGCAGTATGAGGTCGCGCGTTGTCGTGCAGGATCAGCGGAGACGAGCGATTGACAAATGCTGGTCGGAGATGTGCCAGCTTCTCCATCATTGTGTTCAGTTCTTCACAGTACACATCTGCAGTAATGCTCACCCCGTTTGGTAAGAAGCTGTGATGAATCACACCGGCGCTAGACCACCAAACAGTGACCATCACTTTTCTAGGGGTAAGTTTTCGTTTAGGGCATTGTTTAGGTGCTGAACCAGGATCCAACCAACTTGCTGAGCGCTTGCGGTTATCAAACAGAATCCATTTTTCATCGCAGATAACAATGCGGTTCAAAATTCCTTCATTTGTGTGTCTGTTGAGCAGTGCAAGGCACGTCTCGACGCGTACTTCGCGCTGGCGATCATTGAGTTCGTGGGGCACCCATTTGTCAAGCTTTTTTACCTTGCCAATTTGACGCAAATGGACCAATATTGTTTTGACGCTAACGTCGAAAGCTGCTGCTAATTCAGCCGTAGATTGTGTATCATCAGCTTCCACAATCGCCTTTAATTCGTAATTGTCGACCAAAGTCTTCGGACGACCGCGAGGTTCATTTTTCAGGTCGAAATTTCCAGAACGGAAGCGAGCAAACCAATAACAGGTGCGTTGGTTTGTAGTGTTAGCTCCGTAAACGTCGTTGATGTTGCGTGCCGCTTGTGCCGCGTTGCTGCCACGACGGTACTCATATTCCATAATTACTCGAATTTTTAACGTATCCATGATGACGAAAAAGATTGAAATGCGATGAAAATGTAACATTAATCAATAAACAAATGACTACTTTTGGAAAAAAAAATCCATGTTTTTAAAATAAAATTAATTTGAAATTAGAATTCTTAGCCAAATAAAAATTATTTTGATTTGAAATGGCCAGTACTGCAGAACGGCAATTTCATAGGTAAAGACCTAATATATAATTTAAATTCTACCACCTGTTCGGAGTTTACAATTTACCAAAAAAATTGCAATCTTTTTGCCCGAAAAGGCAAAACTTTTGGCTGCTCCGAGGAAGGAACCGAAAATTGCAATGTTGGAAATAATCACAGAGTCCTTACCGAGCTTTCCAAGACAGACGAAGGGAAATTATTGCTTAACTGTACAGGGTGTAAGTGTAAACAGTGGCAATCTTTTAAGGGGTCATTGTACTCATCATTATGAACAACTTTTACTATGGGACCAAACATGAAATCGCGAAAAAAAAATCAGCTGTTCCCTACATTTTAATGAACTATACGAACATAAATGTTCTGACCAGCAGATTTTTTTTCGCGATTTCAGGTTTCGTCCCATAGTAAAAGTTGTTCATAATGATGAGTACAATGACCCCTTAAAATATTGCCACTGTTTACACTTACACCCTGTATAACTGTGCACTTTTACTTACCACATTTACATTTTAATACATCCGCATAATTATTTAAAAAGCCCTTATCACGTTCGGTACCGTGCCGCGAACGCTCTATTGTCTGTAAATGATCCCTTTGAAAACCCAAAGAATATTGGCCATTTCATAGTAACCTTGGCCTGTTTACCTCCATTATTTGATTTGGTATTTAGAACCGTTCAAGACGTTTTGCAAAGCAGTCTGGTTAGTTATGGTGCACGCAGTGGGCATGGGGTGCATAGCGAGTACCCAGAAGATTAGCGTTGCTGCTGTGAGTGCTATCTGTTAAGTGATTTTTTTTTATATTAGCCTATCACTATTCAACTGTTGAGCAAAGGCCTCCCCAAAATTCTTCCAAGCATCCTTTGTCCAGGGCCACCTCGATCCAAGGTCGTCTCGCCA
The DNA here is from genome assembly GCA_905163495.3 of Cosmia trapezina. Taxonomy (NCBI): domain Eukaryota; kingdom Metazoa; phylum Arthropoda; class Insecta; order Lepidoptera; family Noctuidae; genus Cosmia; species Cosmia trapezina. The sequence continues at coordinate 5,998,496 of LR991030.1, forward strand.
CCTCTTCCTGGGCCGGGCTCGGCGGCACTGTCCATCCTCAGGCAACCACCGTGTGGGACTGTTACCCAGCGGTCGCTATGTATGCGGCTGTCATGACCTGCCCGATCCCATTTTAGCTTGGTAGCCTTTTTCCCCGTTTTGGAGCGCAGCGTCAGATCGTTTTACGCCCAGAATGCTGCGCTCCATTGCTCTTTGGCAAACCCCAAGGCGGAACTTTTGCGACTCGGTGAGCGACCAGCTCTGAGCACCGTAGGTGATTTTAATTTTTTTAAGTGTAAATTATATGTGATTTTAATATTAATTAAAATGATAGATGGATAGATGATGTCGTACATCGATTTTTATTAACTTGTGAATTTAAACGTGTGAAATGATAGTTATTCTATCAAAATATTATTAAATATCGAAATGTGTCTGGCTACTTTTTAAATAAGCCAACAATTTTGAATCTTGAATGGGGTAACTACAGTTTTGAGCCGTTTGGGGTAGAAACGCTCGGATCATGGGGCCCGAGTGCGGCATTTTAAGGAAATTTCTCGCCGACTGGTCGAGACTTCACGTGAAGTGGCTCATTCTTTGTCCAAAGAATTAGCATTGCCATTCAACGTGACAATGCTGCCAGTCTTCTGGGCACGTTTCAGGATGACAGCGATGCGGACTATATGTATACTTCTGGGCACGTTTCAGGATGACAGCGATGCGGACTATATGTATACTTCTGGGCACGTTTCAGGATGACAGCGATGCGGACTATATGTATACTTCTGGGCACGTTTCAGGATGACAGCGATGCGGACTATATGTATACTTCTGGGCACGTTTCAGGATGACAGCGATGCGGACTATATGTATACTTCTGGGCACGTTTCAGGATGACAGCGATGCGGACTATATGTATACTTCTGGGCACGTTTCAGGATGACAGCGATGCGGACTATATGTATACTTCTGGGCACGTTTCAGGATGACAGCGATGCGGACTATATGTATACTTCTGGGCACGTATCAGGATGACAGCGATGCGGACTATATGTATACTTCTGGGCACGTTTCAGGATGACAGCGATGCGGACTATATGTATACTTCTGGGCACGTTTCAGGATGACAGCGATGCGGACTATATGTATACTTCTGGGCACGTTTCAGGATGACAGCGATGCGGACTATATGTATACTTCTGGGCACGTTTCAGGATGACAGCGATGCGGACTATATGTATACTTCTGGGCACGTTTCAGGATGACAGCGATGCGGACTATATGTATACTTCTGGGCACGTTTCAGGATGACAGCGATGCGGACTATATGTATACTTCTGGGCACGTTTCAGGATGACAGCGATGCGGACTATATGTATACTTCTGGGCACGTTTCAGGATGACAGCGATGCGGACTATATGTATACTTCTGGGCACGTTTCAGGATGACAGCGATGCGGACTATATGTATACTTCTGGGCACGTATCAGGATGACAGCGATGCGGACTATATGTATACTTCTGGGCACGTTTCAGGATGACAGCGATGCGGACTATATGTATACTTCTGGGCACGTTTCAGGATGACAGCGATGCGGACTATATGTATACTTCTGGGCACGTATCAGGATGACAGCGATGCGGACTATATGTATACTTCGACGCCTAAGTTTCCTTTTGTTTTTGTATTTATTTGTATAGTTAGTTAGTCGTTTAAGTACCTAGTGTAGGTAGTAAGTTTTGTTTAAATATTGTAAAAGATAGGTTTATGATCCTTAATTATAGTTTTAAGTTCTAAATAAATCATGTGTCGCGCAGTATTCTAAACTTTCCAAATCTTCGTTGAAGTCAACCAAAGCCGAGACGGTGCTGGCAGCACTGACGAGGCTCGACGATGAGATAGGCAAGAGTGAGAGAACTCATCCAGCCGCGAGGCTTGCAGTTGTCGCCATTGAGCTGCAGAGTATACAACAGGTACCTACCGCACAGTCACTCCTTCATTTGTGTTAGACCATTAGGGCACTTTTAAATTGTTAGGAAGTTTGCCAGTTTTACACTAAGTAAGCGTACGCGCCTCCCAGACACAATATAATTGTTGCTCTTTCTTTCTTTATTGATCTCGACATCTTATTATATATAGGCACTGGTTAATATAATGCACAATCTTAAATAGAAAGACGTGTTATTTTTACAAATATTACCAAAGCATAGTTCACACATAATGATGGCAAGAGACACCACCACCCACCACCAGCAGCACCACCTCTGATACTGCAGGCGATGTTAAATTATTGACAGGTCCACTCAATATACACTGGTTCTTTCCTCAAATGTCTATTTCAGATACCAATATACATGATCTTTACATGACCTGACCAAGATTATGTCTGGAAGAGACTGTGACCTCAGAGTTTATTTCGGCCTTTGTTCTCAGAGTAGTGAGATAGGAAACGCCGACCTCATCTAGTTTTTATTAAAATACTAGCGTTTGCTCGCGGCTTCGCCCGCGTTTATTATCCATATAAACCTTCTTCTTGAATCACTCTATCTATTAAAAAAAACCGCATCAAAATCCGTTGCGATCGATCTAAGCATACATATTGGACAGACAGCGGGAAGCGACTTTGTTTTATACTATGTAGTGATGACTGACGTGTAAAACTGTTGTTCATACTTACAGAAATGAAATCATTTATCATTACATTTATTTGCAAGACTAACTTTCTGCAACCGATCACAAGACTCGTTGCGATGAAATTAGGATACCTACTTACCTTTTTATTACTTTTTAGGAAATAAAGACATTTGAAGGGATCACTGCAACAGTAACTAAAGATACGTATGCCAAAACTATTCACCAGGTGAGTTGAGTTATACATAAATTATGATTTGAAATAGCGTCTACTGTTTTAAATTGAAAGTTTTATTAACTGTCTAATGTTATTATTTAATTCTAGTTGTTTATAAGCTTAGACCTCTACAGGCGGCCGATGTTAGCATCAGAAAATGAAGACTTCGTCGCAAATGTTAATAGAAAGGTGCGTTCCTCTAAATTAGTAGTTAAGTAGTACAATAGTTTAATTTTGGTTGCGATGGCTTTTTATTGCCTATAACTTATCGCGAAATAGAAATGATTACAAATCATGAGATAATAAATTTATAAATAAATAATTTATAAATAAAATAATTATAAATAATAAATTTTATTAATAACTAGCTTTTACCAGCGGCTTCGCCCGCGTTTATGTCGGAAAATATGCCACGGGAATGTACTATCAGTAACTCTTTTTCTTATTCCTTGTCTACATTATAAAGGGAACCTCTCTGTGTTTCTAGGTTCAAGGGTTTAGGCTGGGCGTTGATGAGTCAGTCAGTCGGACTTCTCGTTTCATTTATTTAAATACTAGCTATTTTAGATACTAGTTGTATAATCATCACGTCATTTTAGTTTATCTGGTGTTGCAGTTTCGGTTTCTTCCCGTGTAGGTAATTTTTCCATACATTTCTTGCTTAATTCTTTTCAACTTAACGGACTTAAAGTACGAGTTTATCAAACTTTATTAGGGACAAAATGCCCACCTATCGAATTCATAGAGGCCCCAAAAGATCCTTGTACTTTCGGTACTTATTATCATCGAATAAACTCCGCATGGTCTGCAGGAGATGCGTCGCCTCGAACTAAGTTGGCTGCGCACTCGCTACACGGAGCTGGTGCGCGAGCGCCGCGTGCTGCACGCACAAATCCTGCGCTCGCGCTCGCTGTACGCACAGCTGCAGCACTTGCTGGGTAAGTACATCAATTAAGGGCTATTTTCTGTTAAGATACTCGTACGTACAAAATGAAAAATTGAAAATAAAAACATTTTAAAATCAATTTGTCTACTCAATAATTATATACAACTCATTTATTTGCGTTTTAGTAATAAAGTATATATAAATAAATAAAATTACGAAGCGTAACGAAAATCAATGGCTACGCCACACCCTTGCGACCGCTACGCCACACAGCTACGATGGCTACGCAGAACTGCTACGGCTGCTACGCATAATGTTGCTACGGTAGCTACGCAGAACTGCTACGGCAGTCAATGCTCCACGACATGACGGCTACGAAATAGTTGTAGACCATTAAGAGGAAACGTGGGTGCTCTTTTCTCCATACAAAAAGATACAAACGCTCTCGCCTGTTTTCTTTCTGGTTAATGACCATAAAGCAATGATTTTTTACAGAAATATAAATATCAGCTACTTGTATGCCCCTATGTTTTCCTTTTTGATGATATATTATTTTTATAGGAACTAGAACCCTCAAAAAATGCTCAAAATTCCCTATTCAGACCGCTGTCGACAGGCGCCTAGTGTACCAATTTCACAACTATTAACGAAAAAAGAAAAACATAGGGACATAGTATATATCCTTCTTATTCAGTTTATGAAATATCTTTTAAATTGGTCCAATATTGGAGGAGGAAATAGGCGAGAGCCAAACCTCGAAATGTGACTTTTTACACAGGCTATTTAGTCGAATCTGCAGTTGTCCTTATCGCACGAATTCGAGGGTGGAGCGCTCGCAGAGCGACAGCAATACCTTCTTAAAATACCTAATTTTTCGCCCCCATTTCCTCTTAAATTCGTCAATACTAAAGTGTAATGTTGTTGTTTTCTAACAAATTATTAATGTGATATTGCAATTGGGTCGCTATGTACATACTATGCGCTACAATTTAGTTATACGAGGCCAAAAATCCTAACCTATTACCATTTTGGACTATGTGTAGACTCCATCTGGGGCACTGCTGCCCGGCCCGGCAGTGCTCAAGAGAGCGCACTCACGAAGGCGCTGGGTCTGCGCGACGCACTGGCGTCGGTGTCCGCGAGGCTCCGCGCCGCCGCCGAATATGCGCACGCGGCGGTGCGGCTGCTGGACGACGCCATGCCGGCTTGGAAGATGACCACCGTCGGCAAGTCAGTTCTTTAATTTTTTGCTGGAGTAATTGATGATGCAGTACAAAAATATTCGATGCATACGATTTATTTGAAGCGTACATTTAAATATTATGGTTATGTATTTAAATCGCTAGATTTGCCCTCGCCGTACTTAGTCACGTGAAAAAGTGTCCATACTGAAAAGAGTGAGCTCACACATGATTAAGTAGCGTTTCCATGACAATCAAGTCAAGTCACTGTCTCATTGTGTCAGAGGTGTCAAAACGAAACTGAAACGCGACTGTCTTTTAACGCAGTAGGGCGAATCTAACGATTTAAATCTTTCCGCTGTCATTTTCATGACAGCCGTCACTGCGGCCGTTAGTGACGGCCACCGCTCTTCTAGGAAACTGTAGCTTTAGTGTTAAGCTTTGGTTTCCTGAGAAAGAGAAAGCGAACAACGGTCACACAATAACGGGTGTCCTCTCAGGTGTCCTGAACGTTTTTTGACACCTTAATGTCAATTACTGCTGAAAATTACAGGTTTTGATGACGGCCGTTATAATAATTATGACGGAAACACTTCCTAGGAAACCCTAGCTTTACTACCGACGTGTGTCCTAGGAGCGGGTGGGAGCGCTCAGCGGCGGTAGCGGATGCATGCGCCCTGCTGGTGGCGGCGCGCTGTGCGGAGCGAGGCGCGCGCCGCGTGCTGGCCGCGCCCGCCGCGCCGCGCGCCGCACGAGCCTTGCGCCTCGCGCTCGACTACGCCTTCACTGATGCCGTACACGACCACAAGTACCTAACTTACCTGAACAATTAACTAGCACAAATTATATATATGGCAGGCTGTAACGCAGCGTATTGTAAAAATCCTATAAGTATATAGGGGAAAGGAAGATAGGCCACTGCAGGTACGAAAGTCCACCTTAATAATTTTGAAAATAATAACACAATCTCTGAATGAGTGATGTCATAGGAAGCTCTCCATGCTCCCTGTCTTGGTGAGTACTTAACGCGGACGTCTATGTCGGCACTCTTTTAGCCAAGAATGTTTGGTTTTCCATGTTCTTATGTAAAATTTACGATTTTCAATTTTACCTACAGTTTGCTTTGGCTTAGATAATTATTTTCTAGTGGTCTCTGTATGCAAGGTGATATGAAGAGTTAATATGGTTAATGCCAAAAGGCAAAACGGATTCAGGCAAAACGGACCGGAGAAATGTCAAGAGATTTTAAGTTTTTCAGTTGATTAGGTGACATCAGTGGACCAAAAACATCTAAGAAAGAGAAGACAAGAAATAAAATGTTACATGCAACCAACGATGAAAACTTGTTTTTAGAATCAAGTGGTTCAATATCCAGATTTTCGGTTATGGCTACATTGTGCTTGTACTGGCTCATCTGGCTGTGTCGAAGACGATGATAAGGCAGTGTTTCACTGTGAACAAAATGTTCTGATAGCTTTTTTATGCGAGTTCATGTTGCCATCCTATGCAGTCCATTGTGTCTTGCTTATGAAGGTCAGACGGATCAATATAATATTATGCTTTTGGAAATAATATTATTTCTTAATTATTGAGTATACTTGAGTGACCTTCTTGTCCTCTGACAGCCGCAACCCAACAGTGACCTTATTTTACCTCTGACAGCCGCAACCCAACAATGACCTTATTATTATACCTCTGATAGCAGCAACCTAATTGTGACTTTATTTTTACCTCTGACAGCAGCAACCCAACAGTGACCTTATTTTACCTATGACAGCCGCAACCCAATAATGACCTTAATTTACCTCTGACAGCCGCAACTTAACAGTGACCTTTTTACCTCTGACAGCAGCAACCTAACCGTGACCTTATTTTACCTCTGACAGCAGCAACCCAACAGTTACCTTATTTTAACTACAACTATAATATAGCTGAAGGGATTGTAGGTACACACGGCTAATATCAAGCTATACATTTCCAGTATATACTTTTTTTATCGTTGAGAAATGCTCATGCATTCTGCACTACCACGGGAAGATAGTGCAGTTATGTGGGACTCTAACACACTGAAACTCCACGGTGTCCTCCTCTCTGCCGCTTTCGGCGGGAACACGGGTACGCCCTGAGTATATGCTAATCTGTCATTGTACGAAAATCCTATACAATGCGAGATCAGCTTATACTGGAATTGTATAGCTTGATATGTAGCCGTGTGTACTTAGTAGTTACATACATTTCGTACATTTTGTATGAACCGCCGCGGGACCGCATTTAACTTTTTTGGTTTTGAAATTGGACGTGCTGCGGTGCTGCACGCTCAAGTTTGCCACAAACGTTTCATTGTTGTACTGCTACTGTAAAGCTAAAGCTACGGTTCCCTAAGAAAGCGGCCGTAAAGGCCGTCTTGAAATTCTGTTATTTTCAAACCCCGTCCCCCAAAGATTTAAATCGCTAGATTAGACCTCACGCAAAAAAGGTCCATACTGAGAAGAGTGAACTCACACATTTATTAAATAGCGTTTCCATGACAATCAAGTCACTGCGTCATTGTATGTCAGCGTGCGGGTTTGCAGGGGATGCGGTGTAGGGCGAATCTAACGATTTCAATCTTTACAACTGCCATCATTTTCATGACATCCGTGACTGCGGCCGTTAAGTGCGGTGACCGTTCTTCTAGGAAACCGTAACTTAACACTTGTACGTTTCTCTGCAGGTACCAGAGAGCCACCGAAATCTTTCTCCAGTTCAAAGATGCACTTGTGTTGTTAATCGATTCAATTCATCAGGTATGTGACTTTAAACAATTTTATATCTAGTCTCAGTCTCTTTTCACTCGTTCTGGCGGCCAGCAAGCATCGGGATAGCTGTGGCGGTGTTATCTGGTTTCCTAAAAAAGCGGATAACGGTCACACCTTAGATTATTTCATAATCTAAGGGTCACACAATAAAGGCTGTCCAAATACAGAGCGCTTTGTGACAATTTAATGTCAAATGCTAAGGTCAAATGCTTGTGAAAATTTTATTACAGTGTTTCATGGCGGCTTTCCTAAGAAACCAAAGCTTTAGTGCAGTATGGATTAAGTATATATGAAAGCATTTACGCGTACCGGCTGATTTCAACCGGTTAACACATAAACTCGCTGAAGGGAACGCGCTGCCATCGTACAGTTAGCTGGCAGTCAGAACGTGTTTAAAGAGCCAGAGGTGCCAGTTCACCAACTCGATAGCACCCGAACGGCAAGTCCGATTGTTAAAAATATGTTAGTAACGTTATCTATGTTAGACGATCCATAGCCGATTACCCAGGATATAATCGAGTTGGTGGAGAAGCACCACAGATACAGCGAAATGAGGGAAACTATGCTTAATTTCATTGACAAAAAAATATTTAAAAAATCTAAAAATAAAAACTTTTTTTATAGCATTTTTTAAATTCTTGTTCGCTGCTGTGACCGCTGTGTAAACTAAACAGTATAACTTTTAAACTAAACAATCTATCACGATGAACTAAACTCAGTAATAATTGGAAATAACAGGGCGTCCTCATAAAATATAAAATTAAAGAAAAAAAACCATTCATTTGAGAATTAAGGTGTTTTTATTAAAACCGCCCTCAATTGAGAATTAAGGTGTTTTTATTATTTCACCGATTTTTACAATAATTCTCAATAAAACCCCCTATTACCTACCTATTTTTTATTACTTTAAATTATTCTAAATCATATTAGATTTCTAAAAGTAAAAATACCACGTTTATTTAAACTCAATCACATCATTTTCTATCAACTGTGCTGGCCTTTAAAGGCCTTGCGCACTGCTACGTACAATACTTCAAAAGTAGACACTTTAATTTTTTTTTACATTTTGTTAAACATTTTTCCCGTCGATAAAATTAAGCATTGCTGTTTCCCTAATTTCGATTATGAACATTATGAAGACTCACACTGTATACATAGATAGACCTATAAGATAACGTAAGAGCAACTACTTCTCGTGCCCAGCATAAGTACAAAAATCGAAAGCCGCCATTTTCGCGCTCAGTCTGCATCCATCGGTGCGCCGCACCAAAAATGTAAAATGGTCGCCCAGGTACTTTACATTGAAAAGACGAAATCATAGCAAATGTGCGTTATGTGATTTTTGTTCTGCATTAAAACCTCGATAGATTTTAAATAAAACAAAACAATAAAGAAGTAAAAAATTACAATATGACATTAATCATTATAGTTTGATTATTGTGACATTATTTATGGTGAATAAGATAATTACTATTTTTTAAAGGAAATGTTCAAAGCACTTCCAATTCCAAGCAGTTTATTAAAATGCCAAAACGTATGTCGGATCTTCCAAACAAGACACTCTTCTAAAAGTGTACAGGTATTCATAAATGGCAAACCTGTACAAGTTCCTTCTTATTTTACAATTATGCAAGCTCTAAAACGTGAAAATGTGACCATACCATCATTCTGCTACCACGAACGTTTGTCGATAGCTGGCAACTGTCGAATGTGCCTGATTGAGGTGGAGGGCTGGTGGAAACCTCAAGCGGCTTGCGCTGTCCCAGTGTCCAAGGACATGAAGATCCGCACGAACTCACTGACAGTCCAGAAAGCTCAAGAATCTGTTTTAGAGTTCATACTTGTCGACCACCCATTAGATTGCCCCATATGTGACCAGGGAGGCGAGTGTGATCTTCAGGACCTGTCCATGAGATATGGCAATGATCGTTCACGATACACAGACATACATTTCGACGGAAAAAGAGCTGTGGAAAGTAAAACTTTGAGCCCACTCATTCGTGCGACCATGAACCGCTGCATCCATTGTACTAGATGTATTCGTTTCGCGTCTCAAGTATGTGGCCTAGAAGTATTAGGATCCACGGGTCGCGGACACGACATGCTTGTTGGAACGTTTGTTCCCAAACTGTTTTTATCTGAACTATCTGGGAATATCGTAGATTTATGTCCAGTGGGAGCATTGACTAACATCCCCTATAGGTTCAAAGCTAGATCTTGGGAATTAAAGAAGGCCAATTCTATTGATGTTACAGATGCCACAGGTACGAATATAATATTAAATTATAGGTTCGACCGAGTACTTCGTGTTTTGCCTCGTGAACACGATGAAATAAATCAGGAATATATGTCTGATAAGGGGAGATGGGCAATAGACTCGCTCGAGATGCAAAGATTGGTGACACCTATGAAAAGAGCTGGTGATTGTTGTTGTCCGCTCGAATGGGATGCCGCCCTACAAATGGCTTGTGAAATACTTAGAGCAAATACTCCCTCTGAAATAATGGCGATAGCTGGCCCACATACTAACGTCGAGACTTTAGTAACTTGCAAAGACGTCCTTAACATGTTCGGCTGCGAGAACACTTATGTGGAACGAGAAATGTCTTACTCGTACTCTGGAGCTGACATAAGAGCTTCATATTGTTTTAACACCACTATAAAAGACATCGCACAAGCTGATAAAATTTTATTAGTTGGGACTAATCCTCGATTTGAAGCACCAATTTTAAACATGTGGATTCGGCAAGCTTATAGAAGTAACGAAGCGGATATATTCGTGGTTGGTCCAAAGTGTGATTACAACTACTACGTGTGTTACATAGGGAACAATGCTGACTTTTTATCAGAGGCTGATCGGGTTTTAGCGGGAGCGAAGAATCCACTCATATTTGTTGGAATAGCGCAATTAGAAAGTGGCACAGGTCATAAGATAATGACAGTTTTAAATAAATTGGCAGAAAAATTAAAAAAAGAAAAGAAGGACCTAATTAACATTGTTACTAGAGAGGCGAGTTTTGGCGGCGCCTTAGAGGCAGGATGGAAACTTGGAGTACGGTGTGCATTGGAAAAAAAAACTCCAAAGGTAGTCATCTCTTTAGGAGCCGACAACATATTCTATGACTGGAACCCACCCGAGGGTTGTAAAATAATCTACGTAGGTTTCCAAGGAGACAAAGGCTCAGAGTGTGCTAGTTTGATTTTACCAGGAAGTGCATACTCAGAGTCAGGCGGGCTTTACTTGAATATGGAGGGTAGATCGCAGTTCGCATACCCTGCCGTCACTCCTCCAGGGAAAGCTAGATATGACTGGAAAATATTTCGTGCTCTAGCAGAATACCTTAACCTTTCTGTATTTTATAGTGATCATGGTTCTCTTTGCACTAGAATGGCCCAAATTAGCCCTAATTTCTCGTGTTTGGGTGTGGTTCAACCGAAGGTATTTGGAGACTTGATCGGAAAATTAATAGAGGGTGGAACAGACGCCAAAGGCGACATCTGCGTAGATATGAAACAACTTAAAGATTATTATTGCTCCGATGTCTTTACATATAATTCACCCACTATGGTAAAAACTCGGAAAGCAGCGATAGACTTTGAAGAATCACCCTATTATCCTAATTAGGTACTAGTTTATTTAAAAATATTTTTTATAATTACATACCTATTAGTTTTTGTGTATTTCGATTTTAATAAACTTTATAAACAACATTTTCATTAGACTTTTTTGTTCAAGATGAAAAAAGTGCTTGTACTAGTATATTGCATTTTTATAGCATTATTGGTGTATTTTTAGCACAGACCACCCTCTAGATACAGCTTGTTGAAAATTTTGTTCTGATTAGGCCCTTTGTACACACACGTTTTTCTTGAAACTTATGGCATATTTTTGATACTTGATAGGGTTCCATACCCAAAAAGTGCTGTTACTGAAAATTATAGAAACGGAGGATCTGCGTTTCAATACGAAATCTAGCCATAGACTTATCTTCTCTTTCTATAAAGTAGGAGTCAGTCCATAGAGCTGTATTCCCTGTATATTTGAAATATGTAAATTTGTTAGAAACAACCAACAATTATTCACTACACGAGAAAACATACAAGCAAATTATACACTACGACATAAAAATAGACTAAACCTACCTGGCGGCTCTAAGCTGAAAATGCACTCAAGAAGCATTTTAGTAATGTCAGTTAAAATATACAATAAATTACCCGAAGCAATTAAAGATGAACAAAAATTTAATATATTTATAAATAAAGTAAAACAATATCTAATCCATAAATGTTATTAAGTATAATATTAATGAATATTTTAATGATAAATTAAATTAATACTTAATTAAAAATGAATAAGTACCAAAACTAATAATAAAATAAAAGTGGAAGTGAGTACCTAGCAGAAAAAGTTTTATATTTTACTTTTTCAAATAATAATATGATAATAGCCCTCTTCCTATATCCTATTTTTGCTGTTCCCGACACGGTCCACAATGATCTATATAAAATGATGTATAATTTATAATGTACCTTCCACCTATACGAACATTGTGGAATGCAAATAAATATATTGAGTATTGAGCATGCATTGTCCCCGCGTTTACATCCACATACAAGTGTGATACTTGTTTACAACAAAACTTGTAGAATACTTGTCATAAACTTGTATCATCCATCATCATATCATCATCGATTGACTGCTGCGCAGCATGTCGCGGGTTCGATTCCCGCACGGAACAAATATTTGTACGACCTACAAGTATTTGTTCCGAGTCTGGGTGTTGTTCTATCTATAATATGTATGTATTTACAAAAAAAAATGTATATAAGTAGTTTATCAGCCATCTCGTTACCATAACACAAGCATTAGGTTGCTTAGCTTGGGACTAGCTGGCGTTGTGTGAAATGTACAAGGATATTTATTTATTTATTTATTTATTTATACTGCATAACAGTTAACAAAACATGTCTGAAACAAAAAGTCAAATTTGGTTTCAGTGTTAACTAAAAACAGAAACAAACAGTGATGGCATGTGTATTTTCGCCCCTAAGTTCCTTATTATTGGTATACAACTATTCTGCACAATCTGTGTAGAATACATGCTTATTACTTTGGTCTAAACGCAGGGTATAAGTTAATTAATCTCTGTTGAAATTAATGAAATGGGCTGTTGTCGTGATCTACTAAACTTTGTCATGTTTTTAGGGTTCCGGACCAAAATGGTAATAAGGAACCCTTATGGTGTGACTCAGTCTGTCTGTCTGTCACAGCTGTATATCTCAAGAACTACTTATGCTATCAACTTGAAATTTGGAACAGTTTTAGATGACGTTTACCCAACTATTTTGCAAATAAGAAATAAATAAAAGTATATATACTTTTTTTGCAACAGGGACTGAAAGGGGGTCTTAAAAATTCAAAGTGGGGCTACTAGGGCATGTGGGGTATCATATGAAAGAGCGCTGTTTGCAAATTCTTAAACCGATTTTTTTGTGTTTCATGTTAGGTTCTTCTAAACAATCTAGAGAACTTATCGGCGGCTGAGAAGGACGTGACTAGTTGCAGGAAGGAGCTCCGAGCGGCAAGGGTGAACGATATCGTGCAGAAAGGACTGGCCGAACTCAAGTACGAACCGAAGGCTCTGACTAGCTTGAATGTTGCAATGAAATGACTGAAGCTGCAAGTAAATGTAAAAAGTAATAGTTTTTTGTATAAAAATAAATAATTTGACACAAGTCTTTGTTTTATCAGTATAGTTGCCGCATGAGTCGTGAGCACAAACTCTACTCTAATACGGGTGAAGCCAGACGAGCGTAATTTTTGGTCGCATAATTTCTAAAGTACGTAAGTTGCGAGTCGGCAGACAACTCATTTTGCGTCGCCGTGTGAACAAAACAGGATGTTTGTATGAAACCGAATGCAGCAGAATTTCTGCGACCGAAATACTGCGACTCAAGACTCACAAAATTACGGTCGTTTTTAACCTAACGAATCTTATTTCCTATCACGACAGGTTGCACATGGGCGGGAGAAATTATACCAATATATTATTATGAAGTATATTTAGATACAGATAGATAACAGAATACAAGAGCATGCTGACGAGGGCAGTTAAAGTTAAGGTGGAATTTGTGCTCACGACTCGTGCCGGCAATTATATCTAAGTATCCCTAACTAGACTTTGTTTGATTAGATTTTGTTATTCTATTGATATAATCTAACTAAGGTATTAACTGTCTAAGGTATAATTAACTATCGGATATTATCTAAGTACAGTCAGCGTCAATAATATGGGGACGAACAGACTGATCAAATGATTATGAAAATAAAGTATCTACTCAATGACACAAGGAATGTTTCAGAATGAAGACGTCATGACAACTCAACGACGACAAGAACTTTATCCAATTGAGAAAAAGTTTAATTTTCTTAGTTGTTGAGATTATTTTGAACACTCTGTTCGTCCCGATATTTTTGACGCTGATTGTACCAACCAGAAAATTATTCGCTAAAATACCGGCGTCACAGTAGGTAAGGTAGAAAGTGCTGTAGAGTTGTGTTAAAACATGTTCTACGCTACGTTCTTTATTAAATACTAGCAGCGCCCCGCGGTTTCGCTCATGTAAGTCACAAAACCTTTAGAATATCGAGATAAAAGTATTATATGTGTTAATCCAGGTTACAAACTATTTGTGTGCCAAATTTCATCAAAATCCGTTTAGTAGTTTTTGCGTGACAGAGTAACAAACATCCATCCATCCTCACAAACTTTCACGTTCATAATAATACTAGCTGCGCCCCGCGGTGTTACCCGCGGTTTATGAGATACACTAAAACGTGTATTATTTAATCGGTGAGAAAAATATTCACATTTTTAGAGGCAAAAAATTACTCATCCCACGAGAAAACTACATTTTTTCGGGATATAAAGTAGCCTATGTGTTAATCCAGGCTATCAGCTACTTCCACACATCAAAATCGGTCGAGCCGTTTGAGTTTGAAAGAGAAGAAAATATTTGAATGCCTTGCTCATCCCACGGGAACACTACATTTTTCCGCATAAAAAGTAGCCTATGTGTTAATCCAGGGTATAGGGTATCTACATACCAAATTTCTTTTTTAATTTAATGTAATGAATTTTATAAGTACAAAGTAGATAAGTAATTAGAGTCAATGTAGAACTAATCGCCTATCTAGATTTTGTTTTTTTAAAGTGCGTAATTTAAAAGTACATTGCTGGTTAACTGTTATAGACAAAGAGAAGGTCATTGGTTATAGAAGAAGTATTTTTTTATAAAAACTAAAACGGAACAAATTGCGTACTATGCATATTTCGATAGAACAAATATAGATCGAATTATTTAATGTATTCGTTAAAACGCCTCCATGTAAAACGTATGCTAATAGACGCGCACGCACGTGCCGAAGGATAGCTCACTGAGATACATCGCGGGCTGCTTACCTCATTACCTCGATGACTACGTGAAAAAAAATTGGTAAAATTGGTTTGCCTCAGCTTATCGTATCACACTTCAACCTCATGCCACTTCCGATCGATTGTTTACTAAATAGATTTTTGATATTCGTGCTTTGTGGGATAAGCGGGAGAAAAAGCACCACAACATATATATTTTGCCCAGAGAATGGAAAAAAGTTGAATCGGTATGCGGATCAACAGGTAAGCTGTATTTTTTACTTGATCAAAATTGAAATTTAATGTTTGTACAGACGCCAGCAGGTCAAGCCAACTGAAACTGTCAAATTTTCCCAATCAACCTTGACCTAATGGCTTTAGCGTTAAAGATGAAAATCTATTAAAGAAATTTGACAGATTGTAGTAGCTTGATGTGCTGTCGTCTGTACTATGTGCGACTAAACCGACGTTCGAGATAGCGACCTCGACCGCGAGCATCTTCGGAATGTATAACCCTTAGCTTTTCGGGGATAAAAGGAACGACTTCAAAGTAATACAAAATAAAAGCCAAATGTATAAAAACACAATCAAATTTTATTAAATATCAAATATTGTATTGTCTAACACGATTCCTTAACTATCATGTTTCACATCAATATCTCGTAATGGCATAATAATACGGTTACAAATACATTGGGTCGATAAAGTACTGACAGATCAAAAGATATGAGTAAAGGACAGAATCGAAAGTTTAGAGAAGATGTTGCGATAGTTATAGAATATACGATATAAATAACATTTATCAATATTGTCATGAAGGAACAAGAAGTAGCCAAGGATAATAATTATATTATACTCGTGCATGAAAACTTAACAATACTATATAAAGACACAAACAATCTAATAGTTTTTAAGTCGGAAATAATATGTAATAAGTAGAAGCTAAATAAAGTTGATGATATTGATAGTCTACATGTTTCAAAGGCTGAAATAGATGGCACTGAAAACAATGAAAGGTAGGAGAAAGAATTCGACGAGACTTAACGACGAGAACACACTCACATTATAAATACTTGTACACAATACATGGGCTTAAATGCAAAATCTACAAAAAAGTGTTATACACGATTATTATCTCAAAACGGTATGATCAGTTAATAATAGGTCTTATACACTATTCATATTAGATAGTTTTTTGTGCGCCAAAGCTCTACTTGGATGATATTAAGCGTTATATAAAAAGTCTTCCGCACATGACTACTTAGTTTTGTTGCAATTGGCGCATGAGATATTAAAATCTTCTAAATTTACGTTGTTTTTGCTGAGAAATGTTAAAACGGTTTGTTTGTATTCATACGCAGAAGATATTTTATAATAATTACGACGATTCTTTAAATTTAACACTGATATGTGGCATGATGTGTCACGTCTCACTTGGTCAACACAAGTCTTCCCCGGTCAGTACCCGCGGTACACCTACTCATCTTCGACATCTACTAATCTTACTGTATCGTTAAAATGCTTATCATAAAGTACTGTAAATTAACTAAGCATTGAAATTTCACTTAAAATTATGTTAGTATTTGTGCGAAAAAAGATTACTGTAAAAGTTTTGTTTTATAAAAATAGTAGTCACGGAAAGAGTCATGAAAATAGATTTGCTGTTTTTTGCGTAAATTGCAATTGTAAAGAAATTAGCTGAATATTTTTTAAAGTATTGTTCAATGAACACTGCGATTCGTGTTAAATATGTTTTTGAATGTCCGATGCAAGTTATGTCGTCATCATTTTCAGTATCGCTTATCAAAATGGACGGCTCTGTGTTAGTCACATTGCCTCAGTTTCCGACGGTTGGATTGTTATGGGAATCCTAAAAAGGGCTACTCCTTAATAACTCGAATAGAAGGCGTCCAACTTGTCTACCGAGACCGCTACGGGCGTAGCTAGCTAGTATTACATCTAACGAGTATATTGTCAATCAAAAAGCCCGACCAACGCTTCGGCTAATCGTTTAGCGTGGAGTTATAAAAACCGTCTAAAGCATTATTTTTATATACGTAGTAAAAACATGGAAGCACTCCTGCGGACAGACTCTTTGCTGGCTATCATTTGTTATATTACTAATGGGTACAAACTGCCAGTAGTTGATGTGGTTACAGTTGTAGATAACTATTGTAGTAATGGTTAACATTTACAATTCGCAAATAATCTACGCGAATTAAATGAGCAAACTCATGTTATTAATGATTTAACATCAACTTAAGTCAACAATAGTAGACTTGCGAAATACTAGAACAACGCAATGAAGATCATAGAACAGACAACAGAACAAACGATGTCCATGTGAAGGGCCGGCGGCGGTGACGTCGCCGGGCGAGCGAGTACTCACAGATATTATTACCTGCTTCTGCTTTACACTTTGGTGATTGTCTTCAGTTTTCTACTCCTCAAGCATCTGGAATAATAAAGTGATCTTTATAAAATACTGGGATGGGAACATGATATCATGGATCCATATTAGACTGTCCTCGAGTTAATTCTAATTTTTCTGTTGCTTATGGGTTAAAAGTGTCTTCTCTTCCATGCAATATTTTAAATCTTCTGAAAGGTTAAATGGGTCAGTTTACCTGATAAAGCCGCGGTACAACATGTAGGCTCCGTACAGACTGAGCACGATGGTCGCCGTCCACACCACCGCCAACACGGAACTGCTGCCCTCTGTAACGAGTCACCAGATAATAGGTACAGGGGGTTGTTGCTACTAGGAGTTGAAAATTTTTTTTGAATGGGTCGTAAGAGCAAGGGTCTTAGGTGGTGCTCCATAGCAGCTCACGAGGATACGCACGTGTAGGTACTTAGCTTCGCATTGCATGATAATGTAGGCGGGATCGACCACTGCGAGTATGGAGGAAATGCGTGTCTGATAAACACAAGAACCTCGGCAAAGGTTTCCCTCTCAGAGAGAGCAGTGGTGGTCCAGTGGTAACGGCCACGACTACGAGGTCGTGGATTCGAACCCAGGCAGGCGCTTTACTTTTAGTAAATAATTTCATCACCACTGCTCTCAAAACGGTGAAGGAAAAACACCGAGAGGAAACCGGCATGTCCTAGAACCAAAAATTCGAAGACATTCGAAGACGTGGTGGATTAAAGCCCACTTCCTTTCGAAGAGAGGAGGTTTGTGTCCCAGCAGTGGGAACATAAAGGCTGATTATGCATTATGCAAATCTCTCCGAGCACATCCTACGTAGCAGTGGATAGTCCACTTTAGCAATGTCAAGCAATGAGACTGTTTCGTGAACCCCGAGGGGCCAATGTGCATGATCACAGTACCTAGATGAAATATTAGGTTTCTCACCGATATATCCGTCGTGGTAGATGTCCTGGTGGGGGTGCGCGCGGCGCGGCTTGTCCTCACGCGGCTCCACGGCCAGCAGGTCGGGGATCTCGTCCAGCTCGCCGGTGCAGTTCGCCCACTCAATCGTTACGTATCTGAAGGTTGAAATAGTAGAACTATTTAATTTTTTCTTGTTTTATGTTTAGAACAGACTCATAGTCATAATACAGTCAAAGGCTGGTTTTTCTCTCACGCCGACCGTCGGCGCTGATAAGTCAATTGAATCACGCCAACCGCTCAGCGCTGACGTTCGGCTGTCAGCGCCGACGGTCAGCGTGACTCTAAAACCAGCCTTAAACATCCGGTACTCCAGTTATGGGTTTCGCCGCAGTCGGGTACAAAAATGTTTTGAAGACAGCCTTGCGAAAATTTTCTCTTGGGATTTTAGGGGGAAGACTGTACAAAGACAGTCTACAGACAACACAATCGGGTAGGTATACAAAAACTTTTTCCTTAAGGAACGGTCAGGTAAAGACGTGACGTGACTAAATGCGCCCTACGTACTCCACAGCTTTGTCTTATTTATATGATTAGGTACTAGCGACCCGCTCCTGCTTCGTATGGTTTTTTTACACTTAAAACCTTTCAGAGTAAAATCTCTAAACGATGGTGCAAAGCACATTCCGTTACGCACACAATCCGTTAAGTAGTTTAGAAGAGCAACGTGATCAATGTGTAGATGACTGTACCTGGAAGGAGTGCTGCAGGCTCGTCGCGCTGGCACGAGTAGCTGCCGGGTGCGCGAGCGTGCTCCCCCGCGGCACGGGCCCCATGTGCCCCAGGGGCCCGGCTGACCTGATTCCGATTGTTTGCACCCACACTCCACCTCGCATACTTCGTCCTCCTGTAAACGGAGGTGGTTGATACACTCGGGTAATATTCACTCGATCTTAATATTTATTTTGCTCGCAGAGTAGATCGGGCCTGTCCAGAACAGTCTTATGTAATTTTGACTTTCAATAAATAACTAACCCTAATTTGAATAAACGACTTTTGACTTTGGTTGGCCAGTACTGACTGCGTATCGGAAGGTGCAACGTGGGTCCCCCAAAATATAGACCAACCGATGACTTGGTGAAGATTGCGGGAGCAGAACTGGATCGGTCGTTGCTGCTATGCTTGGGGGAGGTTTATATCCAGCAGTAGACTGTATGCCGACGTTCGCACGGACGGAAAAATATCGCGGCGGGATTTTATCGCGCACTGGATTTTCAACTCTCGGTGTTGAGCCGAGCTTCGAGAATCCAACCTAACAACAACAGAGTGCATCCCAGCGCGTCGGAAAAACACACTGTTGGAATTTCAACTCTTGGCGCTAAGCAGAGCGTTGAGAATCCAGTGCGCGATAAAATCCCGCCGCAATATTTCTACGTCCGTGCGAACGTCGGCTAAGGTTCTTTCGGCTGAGATGAGGGGTTGACTGGGGTTGAGGGTTAACTTTAAAGCAAGAGGGAACAGGCATCTTCTGGGCACGCTCGTTCCATGGTAGACTTCTAACACCGCTTTCCATCAGGCGAGATCGAGGTCAAGAGCAGGGAAATTAGGTAATAACAAAAAGATGATGAATATATTTACTACTGTGTAATCAGACCTGGTAGTGCATGGGAGGCGCGACGATTCTGCCGGGAAGTACGGCAGCGCAACGCCACGGCTGCAGGAACAGCTCGGCGGAGTCGTCGGCGCTGGCGAGCTCGCAGCGTGCGTGGGACACCTTCACTCCCCAGCCGCATGCTCCTGCTGCTTCCGAGCCTGTTGATGTCTTAGGAGAAACGGGATTCGGTTAGAAGATTCTGAATATGGTGACTTTTAAATCGTTCAAAATTCATGAATGAAGATCTACTCCTCTTACTATTGCAACTGAATACTTTCTTAAGGTTGCACTAGTCGACGGCTAAAACTTGTTGGTGTGCATGGCTAATATGCATGTTATTTAGTTTTATGATTTCTAACGAAAACGAGCGCGTAAATTTTTTTTTGGACGTATTCCTATTAAGAAAACACTACTGGATGTATTTATTTATGATGATGTATTTATACCCCTGTACTGTAACAATTTTGTCATTTTAATACTACGGGAGTTATTTATTTACGCCAAAAGATGCGTTAAAATGAATGTTGAAATATGGTTGTTTCGACGCTCATAACTTTCAAACCAATATTTTATTTTTAATTCTGTTTCCGTACATGGCTAGATAATGTCAAGGCACCGTCAAACATTGGAGTAAATTCCATCGATGTTAGTATGGAAGGATGGGTGACTAGCGTAACCGTAACTAATGCTTACGAAAAGGATAAAAAGTAGTACAAACTTAATTTTAAGCCTTGTGACACCATTTCTTTGTTGCAAGTTCTGACTACCCGTCAGTAACATAGGATGGTGTCACGGGGATGGTGTGTTGGATAAAACGCCAACTTTACTTAGCAAAGTAAAATAAACTCACGATCTGTGAATTTTGACCTGTGACCGAAACCTAATGTTATCTAAGTGAAGTAAACGTACACCAAATAATGATAGTGTATGATACCTCATTGACCACCTGTATGTGGCACCCGAGCGAGGGCCTGGCGACGAGCTTGAGGCACGGCTCGCGAGGACACGGAGCGCGCTGTTCTGTGGGTGGACACGCTCGGCCCGGCCATACTGCGGCCGTCAGGTGTTGTCTGAGATTAAATAAATAAAACCATTTATTTCAGGCGACTCCGGCCCATAGATAAATACCTTAACCTAAATATACATAGGTATTTGAATATAAACAAAACTTGTGTTAATAAAATAGGCTTAAGACTATGTTAGTAGCACTCCTCTTTGCACTAGCTTGACTTTAAGTGGCACAGGGCAGTGTGGAACTTGTCCGCGGAAGCGACGGAACACCAACCACGTCCTGCGGCCAAAAGTATTTTTCCATGACGAGGGGGAGGACAACTGCTGAAACTCGCCGCGCATGCGACTCTAATCGAATACAAAATGAGTGCGTCATCGTTGCTATACACCCCGTACGTATACTTCTACCACGCTTTGGAGGAACTGTCTTGTTTAACCTAAGCAAAGGTGGAGCTATAACCATCCAAGCTTCTATACTCCCATCCGCCAGTGCTAAAAGTTTTCAGAGGGTCTTGTGTGCAATTTTTCAATCTTTGGGAGACCTCATGCAACAACAATCTGCCTAGCCTTTTCCCAACTATGTTGGGGTCGGCTTCCAGTCTAACCGGATGTAGCTAAATACCAGTATTTTACATGGAGCGACTGCCTGTCTGACCTCCACAACCCAGGAACTGGGTAATACGATACCCTTTGGTAAGACTGGTTGTCAGACTTTCGGCCTTCTGACGACCCATAACGACTGTCAAAGATCCACGAATGACAGCCGAGACCAACGGCTTAACGTGCTTTCCGAGGCACGGAGGAGTCTCGGTATGTAAACATGGTCACCCATCCACTGACCAACCCCGGCAAGCGTAGCTTAACCTGATGGATCGACCCATGAGGCTGTAATTACTTAGCCACGAGCTCCTCTCGAGACCCATGCAATTTCTGAAAAGCCTTGGTTATATTATGGAGTGCCAGAAGTTTTCGCCGTGTACCTGGTGCGTCGCATGTGGCTGGCGGTGTTGGCATCGCCGCAGGAGCAGGCGGACGAGTCCCACGCGCCCCACTCGCTTAGCTCGCAGTCCACGCCGCACGGCACGTAGCACCATGACTCCTTGGCTTCAGTGGCTGTTGTGTTCTGTGGAAGAAGGATACATTATTTATTACTGGAGCTGGTGAAACTGTTGACATTTCAAGAGCTGTTTCACACCGATATGGTTTGAAAATCTGATGATATTTAGATGCTAACAGACGCATACGTTTACTTACAGGGCAGTACGAGTCGTTGACAAAAATTCCGTCGCTCCGAAGACATCTGACAGCCCTCTTCTTTGTGCCTTCTCCGCATGGAGATCCTCCTGAAGACAAAAGAATTATCAATGTAGACCATACGAGACGAGACAGAGATAAATACTTGAGCAAGCTGTATGTTTTAAGAGAGGATTCTGATAAATGCAGCTGAAATGTGGGTTTTTGTCTATGGGCTAAAGTAAAATTCTTCGGGTTGCGTTACGAACCTAGGGGTTGGCAATCATCCCAGGGCGCGACGTGCCAGGAGTACGCGTGTGGCGAGCAGGGCTCCGCGCCCACCAGATGCGGGCAGGGGGCGCCGCCGTCGTCCGCGGGGCGAAGCACTACCCGAGTGCGATCACGACGTCCACCCCACTTCGTCTGATGAACAAATGACACTCACTTTTGCGAAAACGAAAAAAAAAACTTTATTTTTAACTTTTAAACCATTTGCAAGATACAGCATAGAGAACTTCATAATAATGCGCCATGATAGGCACACAACGTAGTGAGGATAATATAAGAAGTAAGGATACCTACTTCCGAAGTGTGGTCTCCGCAGGATTAAAAAATACACGGTTTGACTTTTATTGTAAAGAGTAAACGCATGTTATACAGTGTGAGTCTTCATAAAGTGCACAAACTTAAGGATGTGGTGCAGATCATCAAATTGAACAACTTTTTCCCGGGGACCAACATCGTAATCGTAAAAAAAACAGTCGTCCCATACATTTGGTCAAGTAGGCATTGAGATTTAGTAAGGGACGACTGTTTTTAGGGTTCCGTACCAAAATGGTAAAAAAGGAACCCTTCTGGTGTCACTCAGTCTGTCTGTCTGTCACAGCTGGATATCTCAAGAACTACTAATGCTATCAACTTGAAATTTGGAACAGTTTTAGATGACGTTTACCCAACTATTTTGCAAATAAGAAAGAAATAAAAATATTTATATTTTTTTGTAACAGGTGCTGAAAGGGGGTCTTAAAAATTCAAAGTGGGGCTACTAGGGCATGAGGGGTATCATATTTCTCCTGTGTTTAGCATAAATTCTAGAACGCTATCGTCCTTTTCCTGAGGTGGGCGTTAATTCCTACGACACAGTATTTTACTAATGTAGGTATTATCGCACTAAATGTTATTGTCATACTGTGTTTTTTGTTCAATAAAGAAGAATTTATTTATTTATTTATATGAAAGAGCGCTGTTTGAAAATTTTCATACGTTTTTTTATTTTTTTTAGGTCGTATATTTTTCGACTTTTGATGAAAAATGTAAAAAAAGATTCCGTTACCCCCCTTAACTCCGAAGTTTGCAAAGAGAAAAATCTGAAATTATTCTATGTGATAAAAGTTTATGTAAAAATTACAGGAAAAATAAAACGATGTCTTTACCTTCGCAAAAACGTCATTCAAACCTACATATCACTCCCTCTAAATAGCATACTTTTTTAGAAATCGGAACGGAACCCTCGGTTCCCGAGTCCTACTCACTCTTGGCCGGGTTTTTTTCCACGATTACGATGTTGGTTCCCGGGAAAAAGTTGTACAGTTTGATGGTCTGCACTGCATCCTTAAGTTTGTGCACTTTATGAAGACTCACAACGTAAACCGTCTGTTGTAGTGTTGAAATCTTCTAGACACGAGACTATGTATTAAAGGAGTCTTACAGAGAGTAGGAGAAGTAAAAGGATGAAGGGAAAAAAGGAGAGATACTGGTTCGACAATGGTTCACAGGGCATTTGGTACCTGTTCACAAGGGCTCCATTCGGACCAGGAGCTGACGACGCAGTCGTTGGGGCAGGGCGCGCGGCACGTGGCGTCGCGGGTGGGCGCCGGGCCCGCACCGGCCGCCTCGCATGTGGCTGGCTCCAGGACCTGGGCCTCGGCGTCTACGCAACTGTAGAAGGGGGATGCTTTAGATCAGTACTTACTGTGCCCAAATTTTTGTGTTCTGTTACATCAGATAGATGAAAATAAAGATCAGAAAAATAAATTATGAATGCTGAATTTTTAAATAAAGCCATGTCCATACTGTCAGTTTCATGTATCTTTGATAATGGTGTGTAAGGTACAATGCCAATATACAGGCGAGTGTAAAGTATATACGTATTTCCAACAAGGTTTATTTATGCATTGGTCAAATTCACGCATAGTACCTTAGTTTCTACTTTTCTCTCAAACACCAAAACATGCGTCTTGCTAAGTGCGTGTTGCTAAGTACTTTTTGAGTACCCACTTCGGCGAGTTACCCACTACTCACCGTCCGCAAGCCCGCGCCTACGGTGGCCGTAAGGCCGTAGGTGGTGGTAAGTACTAACATGACAGTCCTGTTGATGACGGCCCGGCCGCACAGTGAGCGGGGCGGTGCGCACACGCTCCACTCGCCGAGCGCCCAGCGCGGCTCCGACACGGCGCACGTGGCACGTTGTAGCGTCGCACCACACTCGCGACCTCCGCCTGAACCTTCTTCTATCACCTCCCTGGGTATAACAATTCTTTTCTGTGATGGGCTGCTTCAATATGATTAGGATTAGGAGGCTAGTATTCTCATAGTCAGTGATATGTCTGCAGCCAGATACGAAGGCAATTATAGAATAGGGTTAGTTGGTTAGGCCCATATTCTAGATATGCCTTCGTTGTTTAGACGTCCTCAAGACGTAATTACTAATACGTTTGACGAACGCCTAAAGTAGATATAAGTATTCGAAGAAAAAATGGACTCTATAACGTGCCGCTGCTTTGACGACATTAACTTGTTACACGCGTATACGGTTCCGCGTCTTCGTTTTGTAAATATAGTATTTTAATTTCATTACACGTTATTATTTATTGATTTATTTACAATTTTCTAAAATAGCATCTTGGATCAACCTGTAGCGCAGAGATGAAATTAAAACGAACGAGAAAAAAATGGTCACGCCACTCGAGTTTTTTTTCTGGGGGTTGTGCAAAAAAAAATCATTTATGAAGCTACTCACAGCTGGGTCAGAATAATAGACAAACGATGAACAAAAACCGGCCAAGTGCGTGTCGGACTACGCACAATGAAGGGTTCCGTAATTGGTATGAAATTATCCCAAGAACAAACTAGTAAGCCCTTTCATTTGATATGTCACACGGTACAGTTTGCAAAAGTTTTTTTTTTAAATTTTCTTATTTGCCCCCTAAAAGTGGAACCCCATATTCAAAATTTATTTATTAACTTTAGCCGTAGGTACGTGTTTGGGTCACAGAAATCCATATGTGTACCAAATTTCATTTTAATCGGTCCATTACATTCGGAGCAAATTGGCTGTGACAGACGGACAGACAGACAGACAGACACACGAGTGATCCTATAAGGGTTCCGTTTTTTTCCTTTGAGGTACGGAACCCTAAAAAACAAAGGGTCTAAGACCTTACCACATACTGACATACAACAATAGCTTCATGAATAAGTCCTTTGCATAGAATGAACCTAATTTTGGTTATTATTTTGTTTGTTTGAAATTATTTTTTTCAATTTATTAATTATTTTATCTTATTATAATTTTTATAATTATTGGCCACAAGCACTACCTGTGTCTTTAGTTAATGTCGCTATAGCGGCCACACGTTGTATATTTATAAAGTAATCTACTTATAAAAAATATAATACGTTTTAAAATGGTTTCATAGTAATTGCCGATCGTAAGATTTTTAAATTTTTTGTCTAAAATTCTACTTGAAGATACTGTAAGGTGATGTTTACAAATAGGAAACTAATTGTTAGATGAAGTAAAATATTTGTGTTAATGAAAGAAATAAGTGGGTGTCCTACCTCGTCCGGAACCGGAAAGCGGCCCTAGATCCAGGCTCAGAGGCACAAGGCCCCCACTCCCCCCACTCGCCGACTGCGCAGTCGCGCGCGCATCGCACACTGCACGCTCCGCGCAGCAGTGAGGGGAACTCAATGTCGTACGAGTAGCCGTCTGTTGAGGCCTCGCGGACGCGGCTTGGACCTGAAGAACCAATACACATGCAAGATTTTTTTTGATCTGTTTACAGTTTGAAGACAAAAAGCACCGTATCCAGTTTGATCACGTTATTCATTCACAAGGTGATAATTATAATCTAAGCAGAATATGACCTTATCTAGCGCATTGAAGGTCACTAACGAGACACAATAGAAGTTTCATTGTTATTACTGCTATAGCCGTATAATGTCCTTCATAGCGCTAGTAGCTACTAGCGCTTAGCTAATACGACACATTCTCATCAAGTCTCAAAGAGGCCCAACAATAAGCTTAAAATGCTATGAGATCTATAGACATTAATTGTCTCTATCGTGGGAAGGGGGTAAAGAGGAGGTTCTTCGATACGACCACTACTTTAACAGCGTAGTCTTGATGTTATTATAAAAACTAATTAAAAGAAATATAAGTTAAAAGGAGTCATACCAGTAAGTGGATGATACTTCTTGCACACATCCATCGGCACATCTCGTCCTCCCACCATGCACCTGGCGGCGCGTAGGGAGCTGCCTTCACCGCACTCCATTCTGCAATGAAACTTTTTCTGTAACTCTTCAGTCAAAAGCATTGCGATGGGCAGAAACCCATCAGGGTCAAAAACAAAGAGGAGCAACTTATTACTAGAATTTTTAAGCACAGACTTTGTTTTGCTTTGACTGCTACTGTAGGTGATCGCTTACTGTCTTTTGGTAAAGAATGGTTTAAAGAAATAATATCTTACCCGGGTGGAAGAATGCAGTCAGAGTCAGTCGGCAATAGTTCCAAGGAAACATTCTTGCAAACACAGTTTGGAACATCAGGATCTGAAGCGTCTAGGAATCTGCAAATAATTGTCTGTTTTGATGTTGTTGCATGGAAAACATGGCACGATTGGTAAATGACCGATGACTGTACACATTTTCAATCAATCAATCAATCAACTCAGCTTGTCACAGTCCACTGCTGGACATATGCCTCTCCCAGGCTGTGCCACAACACTCTGTCCTCCAAATTTGCAATACCAGAGGCACATTGTCGCAGGTGCGATGCCATCCCATCGACAAAGCTGAACTATCTCATATGTGCCTGTTTATTAAAAGGCCAGTGTAATCAATGGCAATCAAACCCTTCAGATCAAAACAGTATTGGAAAGTAAATTGATGTGGTGGTAAAAACTCTTGAGGGTCTTGTGGCTAAGTAATAACAGCCGCAAGGGTAGATCAGGTTAACCTGATCGACTCGTGCAAGCTATGCTTGCGCGGTTGGTCCTTGGATGTGTGACCATCTTTACATACCAAGACACCTCCGTGCCTCGGATAGCACGATAAGCCGTTGGTCCCCGATTCATTCGTGGATCTTTGACAGTTGTTACGGGTCATCAGATGCCCGAAAGTCTGACAACTAGTCTTACCAAGGGTATCATATTACCCAGTAACTGGAAGACCCACTTGGTTTTGGAAGTTGTATATGCAGTTGCTCCATGTAAATACTGATATTCAGCTGCATCCGGATAGACTGGAAGCCGACCCCAACAAAGTTGGGAAAAGGCTAGGCAGATAGATATAGCAGCCAAGCTCTAATGGGAGGGGGCCGGACACGTTTGTGGGCTAAGACCACTACAACATGGGTTCCTGAAAACGTCCAACGGCATCGCGGAAGACCCAGGCGTAAATGGCGGGACGAACTTGTCCCAGGACCGAGTGGGACAATTCAGGCTGATTATTATTATTATTTATCTTCATAAGATACTTACTTGAGTGGGTCGGAGCATATGACGTCACATGTGAGAGGCGTGATGTGTTCACAAGTGACGCGGCATGCGGCCACACCACGGGGTATCAACTGACCGGCGCAAGCTCCCGCTTCAACACGGTGTGACTCAGAACCGCACCATATACCTGGAATATTACTGAGGTGAGCAGTCTTATTTTGAGGGACCTTTCTGTAATTTGAAATGTACTGGTAGAAACTAGATTACCTCTAGTCAAAGAACGCAGTCGAAGCTTACGCCTCGTCCACGTTACACATTTAAGTTGTTTAAATTCGTTACAGTTTTGCTATCATTACCGTTCTATCATAGTTCTATCATATACAGCGTGTAAGGGACAGCCCTCCGCAGACTGATGGGGTAAATTAAGAATTTCATACTAAGATAACCGGTACATGAAATTATTTCAGGAACGTTATGGGAATCCAATAAACCTGATTTGTTTGTGTTTTTGTGCACAAATAGGAGCGTCTCTTACTGGTTGGGAGGGGTAGGTTAGGTTAGGTAGGTAATAGGTATGCGGTCAGTTCGATGAACTCTGTAGGTAGACAGAAAGTGAACAGCTGATTTCACGCGTCGTTCGTTAGAGTATTTCAACATCCATTGCTGGTTTTTTTTTGCTGTTTTTTTACATAAATAGAGTGCTGCGAACACACAATGTAATTTTACATTGAAAATTAAAGAAAATTTAACTGAAAAAACCATTAAAAAACCGGCCAAGTAATCCCAAAAAAATATTTTCTTACGCGATAAAATTGCAAATTAACAATTTTTTGACTTTTTCCTTTACTTGTGCTGTGAGACCTTGCTTCTTGCCAAATTTCATGATTCTAGGTCAACGGCAAGTACCCTATAGGTTTTGATTTACTTGTGAGTATCAAAATATGTCGCATAAATGGCCGTATTTTTTATTGCGTTGACTTAGAAGGTTGATTTTTTTAAAACTCTTAGAGTTTATAGACTTACGTATTTGATATTAATTTCAACTTGATACCTCCACGCGATACTGAGAAAAAGGGTCTTGACAGACTTGAACATATTTTTTATATGATAAAATTAAAAATTATCAATTTTCGGACTTTTTCCATTACTGGTGCTGTGAGACCTTGCTTTTTGCCAAATTTCATGATTCTAAGTCAACGGGAAGTACCCTATAGGTTTTGATTTACTTGCGAGTATCAAAATATGTCGCATAAATGGCCGTATTTTTTATTGCGTTGACTTAGAAGCCTGATTTTTTTAGAGCTCTAAGGGTCTATAGCTTAACGTATTTGATATTAATTTCAACTTGATACCTTCACGCGATCCTGAAAAAAAGGGTCTTGACAGACTGACATACCTGAACATATTTTTTTATGATAAAACTAAAAATTATCAATTTGCGGACTTTTTCCATTACTTGTGCTGTGAGACCTTGCTTCTTGCCAAATTTCATGATTCTAGGGTCAATGGGAAGTACCCTATAGGTTTTGATTTACTTGCGAGTATCAAAATATGTCGCATAAATGGCCGTATCTTTTATCACGTTGACTTAGAAGCATGAAATTTTTAGAACTCCAAGGGACCATAGACTTACGTATTTAAAATTAATTTCAACTTGACATATTCACGCGTTCCTGAGAAAAAGGGTCTTGACAGACTGACAGACAGACAGACAGACAGACAGACGGACAACAAAGTGATAAGTATAAGGGTTCCGTTTTTCCTTTTGAGGTACGGAACCCTAAAAAATGAAAAATTTCATAAGAAATTTTCCGGTGGAATATGATTCAAAATGAGGAGCTGAATGCACCCTGTTAGTTTGTGGAGGGCTGTCCCTTACACCCTGTATATCACAAATATCGCCTGGTGGAAAGCAGTGGATAAGGTCAAAATTGTTGTACATTTTAGTAAATATTACTATTACTATGTATTATAAATGCGAAAGTTTGGATGGATGCATGTTTTTTATTCAATAATGCTAGAACCGCTGAACATGGTATAATAGTAAATAGGCTACTTTTTATCCCGGAAAAATGTACGGTTCCCGTGGGATAATTTTTGACATCCACGCGGGCGAAGCCGCTGGCAAAAGCTAGTAATAAATAAGTCCAAGATTTTAAGAGCTTGCTCAAGAGTGGGCTGAATAAACGTACATTTACGTACGTTTTTTTTTGTTTTTTGTGGGTGTTTACCGCACATAAACGTATTTTCTTTCTTTCTTTTTTCAAAAAATAAAATGTAGCAACAATTTTGTTACAATTTTGTTTTTTTTTGCTTTAGCCCTATGTGTCCCAATCCTGAGCAAACGCCTTACCCCGTTGTAACTTAAATAATGCACAACCTCTTAAGGGGTCATTGTACTCATCATTATGAATAACTTTTACTATGGGATCAAAACTGAAATCGCTGAATTTTTTCGCGTTTTCAGTTTTAAAAGAAAAAAAAAACTTGAATTTGTTATAAAAGTTGTTCATAATGGTGAGTAATATATGACCCCTTAAGAGGTTGTGCATTATTTAAGTTCCACATTGCATATCAACATGAGCATCTCTACTTACTCCTGACTCTATATCCCACACCGCACCTCTGCGCGGGCGGCAGACGGCACGTGCTCCAGTCGCCGGCCACCCAGGCGGCGTCACGAGCCCGACACGTGCGCGACACGGGGCAGTCGCGCGTCTCCATGCGGGATCCACAGCTTGGACCGCCGTGGACTACGCGCACGCGCACTTGCTTGCCTGGCTCTGTGGAATGAAAAGATGTTGTAAGTGTAATTAATGTCTTTTTTTGAAATGTGCGTCTTGTTTGTGCAGAATATACAATTTTTCTTTCTATGTTAGACTGTAAGGAGTAAGCGCTCGTAGAAAACTCAATCTTCCATGTGTGCCTACGTGGTTTGGCACTAACTTCTGAGTTGGTTGTTATTTGGTGTTATATTAGACTGGTTTAATGATACGAAAATGATTATGGTATAGGCTATATTGATTATTGAATACTAGTTATAATTTATTATATTGTAAATCTAAGCTAAATTCTAAGATGGTTTGATTGGTTATGGTTTGAGTTACGCGATTGGTATCAGAATACGTACTGACGACGGGTGATCGCTGCGATACATGCATTTATTTACTTTTGCCTTCATGCATTTCCAATGCATGAAGGCAAAAGTGCAGAGCTGTTCGGTTGCAACTATTGAACCGAACATGGGTAAATAATAGTAGTAATTTTTGGAAAAGGTATTTTTAAATTTTAAGTTTTTATTATAACATACGTCAATTAATGAAACAGCTGAGTCGGATCATCGGCATTCATTTGTTCATCGAAAGATAGGTACACACACGGTGAAAATAATTGAAGAAAATGGCTGGAAATACAAAAGGATCGTTTCTTTTGTTATACTTGGAGACTAACTGCGGTGTCTGGTTTAGTTTAGGTATGCACAATAAAACACTGTTTGCAATATCACCGCGTAAGGCGTCCTGTCACAATGACCGCTCGGACCAGACTGAGTGCGGCGCAGCGCTTCACAATCCTGAAGGGATTGTGGAGCGCTGCGCCTGCGCAACCCCTACCACAGCACGCATAACTTATTTATTAAACACTAGCTTTTGCCCGCGGCTTTGCCCGCGGCTTTGCCCGCGTGCATGTTAGAAAATATCCCACGGGAACGTCTTACCGGGAATTCCTTCCTTATTCCTTGTGTAAATTATAAAGGGAACCTCTGTGCAAAATTTCAGCTTTCTAGGTCCAAGGGTTTGGGCTGGGCATTGATGAGTCAGTCAATCAGTCAGTCAGTAAGTCAGGACTTGTCTTTTTATTTATATAGATCACAACTCACACTAATCATAAACAGCATATCGACCAGTAACTTAAGGTAAAGCACTCACCACAAGTATTAGGGCAAGGTGACCAGGGCATCCAGGCTTCGACCCTGCATCCACGACGACAACGTACTGTGCATGCGCGACGAGATGCTGGGCGTCTTAGAGGAGCACACCTGAGGAGAATTAAAATCCAATCCGTTATTACAACTTCAGTAATTGAAAGGAGATCACCCAGAATGGGTGATCTCCTATCCTCCAGAATGGGTGGGATATATTTTTTTTGGCGGCCATCAAATTATAATTACGCTCTGCCAGCGTCTGTGTACTCTTCCACATATAACTCGTCTGCCTTCAAAGCAAGAGTGAACAAGCATCTTCTGGGCACGCTCCTTAGATCTTATCCATCGCTTTCCACCAGGCGTGATCGAGGTCAAGAGCAGGCCAACAAGCAATAATAAAAATAGTATAAAATGTTGAGCCAAAAAGTACCTTGTAACACATATAATAAGCATCATGCCATGTATGTTATCTACACAAACATGTTTTGCAAATAAATTAATCTGAATCTGAAATTAAATATTTTTAAAGTACACATATAACTAGGGTTGCCATAACTTTCAGGGACCAATACGGGACGTTTCAAACAAATCAAATAAAAAAGTCGAAATCATAGTTTTTATTCGAATAACAATTACGAGTATTACAAGTACAAACAATTTTTGACTTAAATTAACACGTTTATGTTTTGGCCCAGTCATATTTTGAGCTTGATTTTACTTTTGCTAATAATAATAATAATGATCTCGTTTTCTCTTTTAATATAGTCATAGAACTGGGTGCATGTCATTTTAAAATTATAATGACAAATCAACATGGATTCAATGGTCTCTATCGACAACCAGGGGTCTATTCCCTAAGCACGAAGTCGGGCTACGGGCGTTTCCTACTCCGTATCACCTACGGACCTATTGGTTCGGGGCCCGAACAAAGTATGAATGACAACACGATTTGACAGTTGTCCCTACTCCAGATGTGTTTTTGCCCGTCCGAAAAATTTAACTTTTACACTTGCTTTGTCGGACGGTCCGACGAACGGACGGACGGACTTAGAGAGTAGGACCCCTGTTCCGTTGACCGTCCATTGAGCCGTCATCAACGAAAATATATTTTTTGCATTGTGGGCAGGAATTGTAAATTATGTATTTACAGACTTTTAAGCATGACTTCTGCTCAGAATGCTCTGTATCTGCAAAAAAATTCAGTTATTTTTCTTCCATACCTACTCAATGCTTTTATTGTAGTACTTAACCTACTTACTTATTATTTGTATTATTTGTATAATATTTTAAGTAAACAAACTGGTTATAGAGGGTCTCAGCATTTCCAATATTTAGTTGTTTTGTTTGTAAATATGTAACAGTTATTTATAGCCATTTCCGAATTTTGTCGAAATTATTGAAATACGGGACAATTACGGGACGTGTAGCAATACGGGACGGGATGGTCAAATACGGTGACAGTCCCGTATATACGGGACGTATGGCAACCCTACATATAACGCATTATTTTTTACAAAGGCGTCAAAGTCGAGGACAATTTGGGTTCGGAGATAATATTTTATCAGGTAAGAATTAGAATGGTTTGGATGCGATTATTTTCTTCATAAACCTGTACATATATTCATTACAGCGTTGTCGTCATACAAAGAAATGTTTCTATTAATGCCACCATTCACATGAAAAATGTACTTAATTCATTTCTGGCCGCCAACTTTTTTTTTCCCAAATCGACGACCAAAATGGGTGATTTCCTTTGAAAATCTTTTCTGGCGCCAGTGACCTTTCTTTCACATTAGAATAATACTTTTTGTCAAGACTTATATCAGTTAACGAAAGCAAATTAATACTTACAAAGCCTCCCGGACTACATCAGCATTGTTCTGGACGCACATCACGTCTCGTACCATTTCACCTTCTTCAATGCACGGTTCTTCTTCGTCACTCTCGTTGTATGTTTCTCCATCCTGCAATGAATTTCAATGCCTGGTGAAAATTCTGATTTATATTGAAAATGGCGAGAATCTTTGGTTTTTGAAGTGAAAACTTCTTTAGACGATTTGAGAAATTTTTGATAAGGGAAATAAATCTTATGAGTTCGCATCACGTCATCGTCACGCTGTCAAGTTTTCACTTCTGGCGGAAGTCTGGCGGCAATCCCCATGACTAACTATGTTTTTTTTTTGTAAAAAGCGAGAGAAGTAGACGAAGTAGAAGAAGACGCAAACGCAGTATTAAGAAAAAAAATCAAACTTGGCAAACATGGTTACTTAGAGGGTATCGCCATCTGTTATCGAGTAGTAGAACTACGCGATACGTTCATACGTGACAGATTTTTCTAGAACATCCTAAACCCTTCCAGAATATTCTAGATGGTTAAGTGTTGTGTTGCAGCATTCTAGACCATTCCCGTAAGTACTAGAATGTTCTCGAATTATGCCCTCGAACTTTCTAGAGCTTACACTCGACATTTAGATAGAGGGTTACCAGCGCTGCAGTGCACTTCAGCTTGGAATGCGAAACATTGAACAACAGTGAACTAACAGTGAACTAACAGTAAACCAATGGTGAACTAACAGTTTTTTTTTTATTTTTTTTTATTCTTTATTAATAAGGGGTTTTTATCCACACGGATACGTCAACCCCATTGTACCTTATACTCTATTTACACACAAACATACACTTGTAATTATAATATATTTTACTACACTAAGTACTAACCACCACCACTATACATATAACTAACAGTTAACTAACAGTTAAATACAAGAGATTCTGTTTAAAGTTTCTGATTACCTGTGTACTTTATTTGTGATTACTTAAATATTGTGTGTATTTAGCGTAAATTGGTAGACATTTATTTATTCCGAACCCCAGCTCGTAACAGAATTATAAAATAAATAAAATAAAATAAAATTATGTTTATTTATCCCCACAAATTACATTCTTATTTCTTAAAATACTAACAACATAGTAAGTTGACACTTTGACAGGTATTTTTAGACAATTTGTAATTTGTGGAAGATCTGGAGTCTAAACTAAGCCTAGGCCTGTATTTTAGAACTCCAGGATCCCCCATTATATCTCACAGTAAACGTTGTCATCGTGATACAATTGCGAGTGATTAATGGTGTGTGTATGTGTGTGTGTGTGTGTGTGAGTGTGTATGTGTGTGAAGGTGTGCGTGAATGTGTGAGGTTGTATGTGTGAGGGTGTGTTTGAGTGTGTGTTTGCTTACTTTCATTGTACATACGATATTTCATAAATATATATAGGTATATAATATATGTATATATTAAATTGTAATTAATTACATGAGCATAGAAAACTACATATAAAAATATAATATTATTATACATAGAAAACTACCAGGCACCTGTCTCACCATCTCCGAATTGATTCCCGTAAGTAGAATCCACTCCGACACTGTGAAACAAGTCCCAAGAATACAATATTATTATAATTAATAAAATAAACGATAAACGATAATAACGACATATACCTGTTATTTTATTATCTCTAGGACTTTTTCAGTTTCAGCGTAGCCTCGATTTAGTAACCATTTGATTGTTTTGTTTTTGCACTCAGGTTTACGACAGTTAGCTATATTGATCTCTTTATTTATCTTATTGAACAATTCACCCCCTCGGAATGGAAAGAATCTTTGCGCAAAGGACGTGTTAACAGCAGTTGACTCACATATTGCATAATTTCTTCTGGAGAGAGCTATGCGTTTTCTCCTTTCTTCAGGTAAGTCGGAGTGTTGAAGAAGTACCGTTAGCAATATGTACAGCTGGCGCACAGTTAGCACTTGAGTTTCCTCATAAAGTTTTGTGGTGGAGAAAAGACGAGGCTTAGATAAACTCACTTTTAGTATCATTCTTTGGGCTCTTTCAACGGTTATCATTTTGGTTTTGCATGATCCTCCCCATGTTGTGATACAGTAAGTAATGATAGACTGTACCAAAGCTTCATAAACCATCCTTATTATTTGTTTTTCTGCCACATCACGGAGTTCTTTAAAAATGTAAGTAAGCTTACGTATTCGTTTGGATAGAGATTGAATGTGGTTATCAAAAGTTAAATTAGCATCAATTTCGACTCCAAGATATTTAATACATTTGGTGGGACTAATATTAGGACAATTACAACTTGGAGCTGGAGGAAAGTTACATTTATGTGCAGAGATATTATAATTGGAAAGGTTAGCAACTTCCACTCTGTTATAAATTGAAAATACAATGTACTTGGTTTTGTCTTCATTTAAAGTGAGAGAATTTGATAATAGCCAGTGACACACTGTATTAAAACCGTCTTGCGCAATATTAAAAAGGTCACTCCACGAATCTGCGAAAAAAGTTAAGGCAGTGTCATCAGCATATGCGGAAATGCGGCAATTTTTAATCTTAAGTGCGCAGAGCTCGTTTATGTAGCATAGAAAAAGAGTGGGACCCAATATACTGCCTTGCGGCACCCCAAACTCAACGGGAAGTTCGTCACTTAAGTGATCTCCAACTTTTACAGATTGGGTTCTGTTTTTCAAGTAATCTGATAACAATGCGAGTGGAATGCCCCTAATACCAAGGTTTTCAAGTTTTTGCACAAGGTGGGGAACAGAGACAGTGTCAAAGGCCTTGGCAAGATCAAGAAATATAGTCAAACATTTATTTTTACTGTCCAATTTCTTTACTATAAAGTTAACAAGATCAAGTACTGCATTATCTGTTGAGCGGCCTGCTCTAAAACCATATTGCGCATTAGAAAACAAATTGTAGTCTTCTAGGTATTTTGTTAGCCTTTTGTTGATTAGGCGTTCAAATACCTTCGATAACGTTGTTAGAATCGCGATTGGCCTATAGTTGCTGACATTGTCTCTGTCACCCGCCTTATGAATCGGGTGCACCACAGCTCTTTTTAATGCGTCTGGAAATATTCCAGACTCAAAGCAACGGTTTATTAAATTGGTAAGAACAGGTGTTATAGAATCGGATATTTGTTTTAATACCTCAGCACTAATCTGATCCCAACCAGGAGAGCAGTCACTTTTCAATAGTTGAATCGTTCTTTCAACTTCTTCGATGTCAGTAGGAAGGAGAACAAAAGAGTTTAGTGGCGGCTTAGAGGCTTTCTTAAAACAAGGAATATGGTGTGGAATCATGTTTGATAGTCGTTTACCTACATTTGAGAAGAATTCATTCGTTTTATTGATTGCTTCTTTAGGGGTTTTATCTGTGGTTAATAGCTGTAGTGGTAACTGCTTTATACTGTTGTTGTTGGTAATTGATTTAATGGTAGACCAAAGCTTTTTAGAGTTATTTTTAGACATTATTAGTTGATCCCTCTCATACTGTTTTTTAATTTTTTTTTAGCAAATTATTACAGTAGTTGCGGTATCTTAAGTACGATATTTTTAATATGACGTCGTTTTCATTAGTTTTTAATTTCTTGTGCATTCTGTCCCTGGTTCGGATACAACGTAACATACCGATAGTTATCCAAGGCTTGATTATAAATTTACTTCTAGGGAATAATCGCTTAATTGAGTTATTTGCAATTAATAGTTGTATTGTGTTAATGAAATTGTTCATAGCAGTATTTAAATTTGGTTCCTGATATACTTTGTCAAAACTAAGCTTAAGACATTCAGATTTTAATTTTTCCGTGTCAATTTTGTAACTTATTTTGTTTTTTAAAGGTTTAATTTTGGAAATGTCGGTTTTTATACAAAAAAATACTGCTTCATGGTCGGTAATACTAGTACCCAAAGAAAATGTAAACGCATTAAGCTTTGTCTTTAATATAACATGGTCCAAGCATGACTTACCTCTGGTGGCAGTATTGATGGCAGGAAGAAGTCCATGGAAGGCAATGGTATCCAGATAAGCGGTGATCTCGTGAGTAGTTCCCATAAGGTCAATATTTATATCACCGACTATGATGATATTTTTAAATGAAGATACACTCTCTAATAAGTTGTGTAATGAATTTAGAAATATTTCTAGTGATTTAAAACTAGGGGGCCTGTAAATTGCAATTAATATTGTGTCATTTTTAATTTTAATGGTCAGACAATTTGCTTCCAATAGGGATGGTTCCTCCACGACACAATTTAAATTGCTATTTGTATACACAACTACACCGTCATTTTGATTATAGTTATCATTTGTTTTATGTGAGCTATATCCCTGAAGCACTGGTAAGCTAACAACATGCGACAACCAACATTCAGAAAGCACAATAACGTCACATAATTCTAGCCTATTAAGCAGAACATGTAACTCTTGGAAGTTACAGTTTAAGCTACGAATATTTTGCTGTAGGACCTTTAAATAATGAGCAGGATTTTTGAGATATGAGGTGCATTGTTCGGGCTCACATGTGATTGGGACAGAAATATCAAATTGGTCAATGTCCCGCATTAAATTACTTGTATCGAAAAGCAATTGAAGCTGATTACAAGTGAAGATAATTTAGGCGCAATTTTTATTTTTAACATGACACTAAGTAGCACAGATAACAAAATTAAATAAAGTAGGTATAGTATATTCCATAATATTTGGATGCATACGACTACGTAGATGTGATAACTGAAGTTGAATTTAAATTGTCGTGAAAATATAATAGTGTATTTTATGTATGTACATAGAATATTCTGTGTATTTTTTGTATATGTAAATATGTAAGTTGTGTAAAAGTCTAAGGATGTGTAAGTTTGTAAATAGTTGTTGTTAAAATGTTTAAGTGTGTGAAATTCTTGTAAATTCGGAGTGAGCATAATATCAGCTTTATACAGAGATATAATAATAAGTACTTTCATGCAAAGTTTTATAACAAAAAAATAGATTGTACAACATGCTTTGCCACAGTATTCAAAACAGAGTTCCATTTTAAGACGAGAAAAAAGACTGAAAAAATCGCACGACAAATATGACGAGAAATGTAGTCATTGCGATTTCAGTTTAGTAACATCATCCTCTCGTGAGATCAACGTAGACTTGTCACCTTCTTTCTGGCGAATATACACCTTTCCATACGACGTCCAGCAACTTGCGCTCTTATGATTTTTGACATATTGACGAGCCAGATAATATAAGCGCCTTCCACAAGTGGTCAGCGATTCAGCTATGAAGATAGGCTTCGGTTCGCCGTTTAGCTTCAGGTGCGTTGAGTTGAGTTTCTCCTTAGTCTTGTCCTTGTTGTAGTTTTTAGATGCTTTTATAATATTCTCTTTAAAAGAAGTGGAAAAAAATTCCACTATTATGGGAGTGGATTTTTTATTCAAAGATTTTTTGGGCCTGAAAATGCTCCGTATGTCGGTATCAAGTACTTTAACATTCAGTACGTCACCAACATTTTTTAGCGCGTTAATAAGTGTAGTTTTATCTTCCGATTGGGCCTCCGGTACATTTCTCAGTTCCACCGTAGATGACTTTGAGTTACGCTCCAGAAGTTCAATTTTTTGTTCCAGCGTTTTAATTTGACTCTTGAAGGCAGTGTTTTCAGATTTAGTTTGCTGAAGTTGACACAAAATCTCATCATATTTATCTGACATGTGTTGTATAGACTCTGTAATTTTGCTATTTTGTTGAGTCATCTTTTGCATTTCTTCATCAAATTTCATCGCCTGAGTTTTTTGCTGAAGTCGTACGTCAGTCAGCATATCTTTTAATTCAGTCAGCGCAGAGTCATAATTTTTACGTTTATTACGGTGCGTAATGTTTTGTTGACTACTACAATCAAGGTCCGAATCCACGCAAACCAACGCTGTCGGATTCAACAATGTATTGGTCGGCTTTTTGGGCGGAGTTCGCTGGGTACCGGCCATTTTGATTGTAATTAGCGTGCGTCTTGTGACCCAAAAGCAACAAAAACAAGGAATTAACTCTTCATAATACACTCTAAACGACGTCGAACATCTATATCTATAAAAATCAATGCCACTTTTCGTTGTAATTTTATAACTCAAGAACGGCTGGGCCGATGTAGCTGATTTTGGTTTTGAAATATTTGACGTAGTCTAGGGAAGGTTTAACGATGAGAAAAATTGGAAAAGTTGCCGGGAAAATTGGAAAATTCTGGAAAACTGAAAGTGGATTTTATATGGGAATATTGAAATTGGGACAGGACAACGTCTGTCGGGTTAGCTAGTATTATTATATTATTTTCTCATTCTTTAATGCTAAGAAATGCGTTTGGAACTGAAAGAAAACCTTTGATAAACATTCTTTAACATATTGGTGATCTGGAAAATAAATAATTATTATTTATCAATTTACAAGCAAATCCGTATAGTTGGTAACCGGGATGTAGTCCTGGCGCCGTCTCTCACAGGGTCCCCACGGCGTGGCGAGCCAGGAGTACGTGGCACAGGCATGGCTGTTGCAGGTTTCGTTCTGAAGCAGTTGGTCTTCTGGTGGGCATGGCCAGCCATCTGAAAGAGGACGGATGTATAAGTAACTCACACACTGACTTATTACTTGTTGAAATTTTAGGAAAATTGAATCGTACTTTTACAATATTTGTAAATATGTGAGCACCCATACTTAATTTATCCGTCATTGCTTCATTTTTAATTCTTTTTACCTTTTACCCTTGTATGTGGCTATTTGAAATAAATGATTTGACATTATTTCTTATCAAGACGAATCAAATGAGCCCAAACTTGATAGGGTTGTGTCGTTTTATTACTAAGTTCCCATGGTCGCCTTCCGGCTCCATCATCAGACCAGTTCCATGTCATAATAATATTGCATTGTCATTTGATTTACATATGCACGTAAAATTTCAGCTCAATCGGAAACCGGGAAGTGGGTCAAATTTAACTTGCAAGATTCGAACACAGACACTGGAACAAACTAAATAAAAGCTTGTAATAAATATCCTATACGGCTATGACTTAGTAGTTTGTTGATGCAATACGGGTAACTAACAAGCACTTACTGGGTGCTGAATGAGCCAGTATATGCCGTCGCCTGGTCCTGGAAGGTCGTGGATGAGCAGCTGCAGCACAGGGAGCTGAGCAGTGGCTCCAGGAAGCCCAGGACGACACCACGCAGTCACCAGCACAGGCAATGCGACACCTCTCACTGCGAGGAGGTGCGCCTGTACCACTGCACCATGCGCGTTGAGCTTCTTTCTGTAAGTTTAAAATAACTTGGTGAGAGCAGCTTTTGTGTGAAAGTAGGTATGGTCAGCAACAGAAGTCGGTTAACACGGCTACTTTTTGACATCATCTAAATTAACACAAAGTGATACAATAACCTGCTTTTTAGCATTTCATTTATTAGATAACAGTTAATTTTCTTTAAAATTTGTATCTGTTCCGATTTTAATGAAGTATTTTTTTCAATAAATAAGATTTAGAAAACTCAAATGTTAATCGACTTTTGTTGCTGACTGTACATACAAGACGTAACTTAATAACGCAAAGCCTATTAAGGGGTCTCATTATTATGAACCACTTTTACTACATAATCAGCCTATAATGTTCCCACTGCTGGGACACAGGCCTCCTCTC
The DNA here is from genome assembly GCA_905163495.3 of Cosmia trapezina. Lineage (NCBI taxonomy): Eukaryota > Metazoa > Arthropoda > Insecta > Lepidoptera > Noctuidae > Cosmia > Cosmia trapezina. The sequence continues at coordinate 6,039,995 of LR991030.1, forward strand.
GGAAGAGGGAGTGGGCTGTTTGTAATCCACCACGCGGTCCCAGTGCGGGTTGGTAGATGTCACAATCATGTCTTCGGATTTTTGGTTCATGTTTCCTCACGATGTTTTCCTTCACCGTTATGAGAGCAGTGGTAATGAAATAATTTACACAAAGTAAAACGTCTGTCAGGGTTCGAACCTAGGACCTATTGGAACTAGTAGGTAAGTTGCGTCCACACAGTTACCACTGGGCCACCACTGCTCTTACTTATGTACTTAACTGTAACTTTACCTACACGTTTACATTTATGTTCGCATAACTCGTCAAATACAGTAGAACAGCTAATTTTTATTCGCGATTTCAGGTTTGTTCCCATAGTAAAAGTTGTTCATAATGATGAGAACAATGACCCCTTAAGAGGTTGTGCGTTATTTAAGTTACACCTAGTATTTAGATTCTCTTACCCCGTCATGTCCAACACATCTCAACTCGCGGCTCCTCTTGCCCGGGCCGCACGTGGTGTGCGGCTGGCTGAGCACGCAGGGCCCCCACGGCAGCGCCCTCCAGGAGGCGCAGCGCGGAGTGCTGCACGTGCGCTTCTCTTCTAGAGGGGGACACGGCGCTCCACCTCCTGACGCCGCGGATATCACTCGGCGACGTCGGACGCTGTAGCCTGGAGATGTGTACATGAGATCAGATCTTCAAATGATTGTAGTTACTGCTTTATTATCATCACCCTAATAATAGGTATAAAATGTATACAAACGATATAACGGTGCAAATAAATAATAAGTAAATAATACTCGTATTAGGTATAGGTATAGCAAATTATAAAGAAAATTACAGAAGAAAATTGTTCATGATTCATTGGTTTTTATGGACCTAAATACGTATTGGTATCTCTAATGCCCGGTTTCTGATGTTTTTAAACGGAGTTTATCCATTCGATAGTGATTATTGGTTTGATATCGTGTTTAAGGAAGAATTTAGCTTAAAAGTCGAGTGAATTACTGTCGAGGGTTTATCTTAGGACCTCAAAAACTGAGCTAATTTTGTCGAATAAGCTATAAAGCTATAATGAGCTAAACAGCTAGCTTTAGCTATTAACCCTCTTACAAATAAAACACGGAATAAAGTTACATCAGGAATAACAAAAGAATTAACCATACATTTTCATAGGTTTATATTTGGAATAACTTTATTCTGTGTTTATTAGTAAGACGGTAAGAGTTTAAACTTCGTTTAAGGATTCTTCAGAAACCCATAAGTCGTTTCAACAATATTGAAAATCGCAGGGTTCTCAGAGTCAGTAACTCAATTTTTGCGTCTGCTATTTTGGCTTTTTAGATCATGAATAACTTTCTTTTCTACAAAAAATATAGTAATAAAAGTACCAGTAGTAGTTAGTTGTTGTACAGGGAACAGCGGACATCCATCAGTAGGTTGGCACGCTCCCCATTCACCCCACTCGCCAACCTCACAATCACGTGGACAGGGCACCTTTAAGAAATAACATGATGTAACGCTTTGGTTATAAAAGACAGTACCTAGGCTAGGCTAGGAACGCTCACTAAACAGCATATGTCGTTATTTTAAATCGATAAATTCAGAATGACTCAGTCATCATTATTGATGCCTCCTGGAACGCATATTACTATGTGACTCATCTAAAATAATAATTTTTCCTGTGAAATACGACCTCATTGATTGGATTAAATGATAATAAATTATGGCTGAAACTGAGTCATTAAATTATATGTCATTTATTAGTACAAGCTTTCTGCTATACGAGGGTAGTATGTTAGTCATCTGTAGTGACTCAAGTCTACTTTCAGGTCACTAGAATTACGACTTCCAATATAAAACTCAAGTTTATTTATTTATTCGGCTTAGACAACAGTGTAATTCAGTTTATGTTACTCTCTTTTCAATGACTTTCACCTGATAAGATAAAGTTATAAAAATCCTAGTAAGACTAAATATTAGTCAATTTATATTGCCCAACTCCGCATGTTCAGTATCCCGTTATTTTCCATATTCTGCATCATCAAGGAACTTTGGTCCTCAAATAATTACAAACTAATCTCACCTCACAAGGCTGTACGAGCGTCGGCATAGGTGCATGAGCACACTGCGCGGGATGTAGAGCCCGCCCATCAGCGCGCACGCAGGTTGCATCTCTCCGCTGCACCCCACCCCCGCACCCCGCATCCCTAGCTGCCTTCCCCTCGTCCTCACCGTCGTCGTCATCATCATCGTCGTCGTAGATCGCGTCATTATCGTCCGCGTCGTCGTCATCGTCTGTGTTCACTGAATAAATAAAATGATAGTGTCATAGGTAATTTTTTCTTATTTTTTCCGACCTTAGATACATCTAGATCGACCCATCGCGTGGCCGGTCATGAGACAGCAATATATTTAGTACTTTTTTTAGGTTATGTGGTATGAGAAATGGACATATTTTGGACAGAAACCCATGTCAATACAATCGCACAGTGCAAAAACTATCCAAAAAAGTGAAATTAATCGACGCAATATAAATTTTGTATCAGTGAAAGCACTTTGTTTGGCTAACATTCAACAGTTTGCCAAGCAAAAATACAGCACGCGGAAAACAGAAGATACGATGGTTTTCCTACTAATTTCGTATAATAATTATATGTGTTTCACTTCCACACTTCACACTGTAATCATGGCGACGTCTACATGTTTAATGTCATTGTTTCCGACGATTTTTTCCACTTCAAACTTTAACCTTAAACCTTTTTTTTACATATTGAGTCGTACATTACTACTTAGAGCATTTAACCAACTTTAACCTTAAACCTTTTTTTTACATATTGAGTCGTACATTACTACTTAGAGCATTTATAGGTTAAATGCTCTAAGACATTACTATGAATCCTGTGTCTGAAAATAAATAGAATACTTTCATTCACGCTTCGAAAAAGAAAGTTATTGAGCCTATACTCCCGAATGAAAGTGGTCTGTACTGTTGCATCGTAGGTACTGCGCTGTCGTATTTCATCCAGAATTGAACCACCACTTAGCTCGCTCTGGGTATACTTATGATTTGAATGACACAATGGTAGGTACTCCAATTCAAATGACCAAAGCATCATTTGAGCCCGACCATTTCCAATGCTGACTATAGGGTCGAGTAATATGTACTTAACATAATCAGCCTATTATGTTCCCACTGCTGGGACACAGGCCTCCTCTCTGTGAGAAGGAGTGAGCTGTAATCCACCACGCGGTGCCAGTGCGGGTTGATAGATGTCACATGTCTTCGAATTTTTGATTCTACGTTACGTGCTGGTTTCCTCACGATGATTTTCCTTCACCGTTTTGAGAGCACTGGTGATAAAATAATTTGCACAAAGTATAGCGCCTGCCTGGGTTCGAACCCACGACCTACAACTCATAAGTCGGGGCCGTTACCACTGGGCCACCACTACTCTATAATAATGTGTACTTATAAGCACTGTATATCCTTTTGGGTTGAGTATTCTCAGAGATCGTCAATTTAGCCCAACTTAAAGACTCATTTTCTTTGCGGAATTAAGTTTATTTCCCCAGGTTCTTCCATTGGCTCCTTCCTCATACAAATTTAAAGAATATGTAACAGGAACTAAATGATCAACGATCCAGTTGTAAATACATGGCTGGCGTCCAAACGCCGTATTCATCACCTCAGTAAACACTTTAGGGTATCAAGAAAGAATTTGTTTAAACTAGGAATACCTGACTTAGGAGAAAGAAATCTTGGGAGCAAAAAAATCGGTTGGCGTCACCGACTTGCGTCACCAACATGCATCATGCTATGCATAGTTTTACGTTTAAGTTTCAATTCTGTCGGCAGTCCGCATGACTGAATATGTTTTTTTATTATTTGTTTTATTTATTTTCTTCCTTAAGGTTGATGCGCCAGGGTAGCCCGCGAAATTCAAAATTTCTTACGTTTTTTGCAATTTGTAGGTCAGTGTGAGCTTGTATGTTGATTAAAATATGATTCGCGGCCGTAGCTAATATGGCTTTACAGAATTATAATCATTAGAATCAGCAATACAACTCCATAAGTTAGTTCTCAAATCTAGCGATTTCATGAAATCATGAGGTTTGAGGTAAATGCTAACTTATGTAGTTGTATTGCTGATCCTAATGATTATAGTTCTGTAAAGCCATTTAGCTACGGCCGCGAATCATATTTTAATCAACATACAAGTTCACACTGACCTACAAATTGCAAAAAACGTAAGAAATTTTGAATTTCGCGGGCTACCCTGGCGCTTTCGCCTTAACTTAGACCTGATTTTTCACTACGTATCTGAAGAATAAATATGAAAGTTTGACATATCTATCAATCTATATCTATAAAAATCAATGCCACTTTTCGTTGTAATTTTATAACTCAAGAACGTCTGGGCCGATTTAGCTGATTTTGGTTTTGAAATGTTTGACGTAGTCCAGGAAAGGTTTAAACGATGAGAAAAATTGGAAAGGTTGCCGGAAAAATTGGAAAATTCTGGAAAACTGAAAGTGGATTTTATATGGGAATATTGAAATTAGGACAGGACAACGTCTGTCGGGTCAGCTAGTTTTCTATACAAAAGCTGTCAAATTGAAATATTTATTCTTCAGTTATGAGTTGTCCGACTATTGAAAAATTCATTATTCATTTTCAAATATTTCTAAAAAACATAATAAAAAATAATTTAAAAATATGCTTATTAAAGTAATTATTACTAGCATTAGTATAATAATCAGCCAATAATGTTCCCATTGCTGTGACACAGGCCTCCATTTTGTGCGAGAAGTATATGCCATAATTTAAGTTGGTGGATCACATAATGGCTTGATTATTTGGCAACCCCTGGCTTACTAAAAATTGCGAACTGTTAAACAATAATTCCAATTATAACGCGAATGCTTTTCTAACCGCTCCCTCCACAATCCACACTCTTCTAGCGGGAGCGTCTCTCGTACTCGCTTGGCCACTATGGGCGAGTCGAAGCTTCTAGAAGATTCTAGAAGCTTTTCTAAAAACAAATGACGCACAGTCTTGTCCTGAGGTCTTGTCAAAGACTTTTTTTGAGCTGTCTGTCAACCGTCATTGGGCTGTGCACATTTTAGATCGTAGACAGAGAATTCTATTTTAGATAGATATTTTACTAAACTCCATAGACTACTATTATTCTATCTTCGCTCCGAATCCCATTATTGTTACTACCTAAGATAATGTGTTTATTTTATTTTATTTATTTATTTTATTTTGTTTGGGTGGCTTACAGCTATCAATAAAAAAGTAACAGTGAGGTTATTCACGACACGCCATTTACAAGCCTCCACAGACCACAGTTAGCAATGGAGTCATGTTATGTACCTATGTGGGTGTTTGTGTGTTGGAGTATGTTTATGTTAAACAACAGTTATTTATATCACACCAATAGGAAACGTGTTTATCGAATTGCTAATGTAGTGCTTACATTATGCAAATGATCAGTGACATCCAGGTTATCAACCCTATCTTCCTGAATACAAATTCATGCAACAATTCGCAACCAGTTTTAGCCTAATTATCGTAACAAATCATGTCAGTTTATCAATTAATCTCGCTAGAACAATGGGTCAGTAGCAGCGTTAGTCCATTACTCATCAAAATGAACCTTATTACCGTTCCCTCGCATTTCTCTAACATTGCCATTACAATTAATTGAACAAAGGAACGATAATGGCAGCCGATGTTATATTAAATGAGATATTATGTAGCGAGTAGATTAATCAGTAGATTAATTAATATGAATGCTTTAATTTCCAGCAGGCAAAGAAGGAATTTAATTAATATAAGTGAAAACATCGATGTTTTATTGTTTGTTAAATGTGAATAAGGTGATGGTGATAAAATTAACGGAGAAAACTTACAATGTGAAAAATAAAGTTGTTGAATGCTTCGTTTTGTTCTTAATGCTTTTTTTTCTATTGCTCGGCTTCTAATGGTCCTAGCGTGATGTTAAATAGCTTATAGCCTTCCTCAAGAATTAGGCTACCAGATGCGATTTTTTTTTTAAATCCGACTGACGACTGAGTCCGACTGGTAGTCCCAGAATTAGCGAAACATACAAACAAACAAAATCTTCAGCTTTATTATTAGTATAGATAAAAAATAGGTACCTATACCGCCGAGAAAAACCCTTCTTTTCTGAAGATTCCAATGTAAAAGTACTGACCAGGCAAGGCTGTCACGTGTCCAATCTCAATAGCTACGCGGCACTGGCCCCAGGGTCCTGGCGTCCAGTGTGCGCTCGCTTCCAAGGCAGCAGGCCTCACCTCCTCCACCACTTCACATTCCCTGCCTCCTCCTGAGTACAAGATAAACGGTGTTAGATGCTTGAATTTTATTTCATTATGGAAGTAAAAAGTTTTATGGCTTTGTTCCAATAGATGACACCATCAAACATAGTTCAGTTGCATTAAAAGAGCTCTGAAAGTGACGATATTACGATACCCCTAGATACTTTTACTATGGGACCCACTCCGAAATTAGGAAAAAAAAACTGCTGTTTCATACGAAAGTTACTCGACCAAAATGTATGAAACAGGTGATTTTTTTTGCGTTTTCAGAGTTAGTCCCATAGTGAAAGTTGTTCATATTCATGGGTAGAACACCCTGTGAACATTTAGCTAGTGATTTAAAAATAGGCCTTTAGGAGCTTTACAAACCTTGCGGCAATCGTTTCAGTCTCCGTGTCCTCACCAGTGCACCATCTGGCCGTGGTCGCCATGGTAACCACTCAGCCAATATGCAATCTTCACGGATCACGCACACGCGGGCTGTTCCTATCTGCGCCAGTGTAGGACCACAATACCTGAGACGAAAAAAATTGTTGTTTTAGCAGACAATTCATTACAGGATTCACACGTTAAAAAAAATACGTTCAAGATCAAAACCTCAAAATGAAATTGCATTGTCATATTCTTTACTCAAAAAAACCGGTCAATGGCCAGTCGAACTCGCGCACCGAAAGTTCCGTTCCGATTTCTGAAAAGTGTGCTATTCAGAGACATCTTTTTTTTTGTCCTGTAATCTTTACATAAACTTCTATCACATAGAATAATTTCAGATTTTTGTCTTTGCAAACTTCGGAGATAAGGGGGGCAACGGTATTTTTTTTACATTTATCATCAAAAGTCGAAAACTATGCGGCCTAAAAAAAATGTTTGAGAATGTGCAAACAGCGTTTTTTCATATGATACCCCACATGCCCTAGTTGCCCCATTTTGAATTTTTAAGACCCCCTTTCAGTACCCGTTGCAAAAAAAAAAAAAATTCTTTCTTATTTTCAAAATAGTTGGGTAAACGTCATCTAAAACTGTTCCAAATTTCAAGTTGATAGCATTAGTAGTTCTTGAGATATCCAGCTGTGACAGACAGACAGACAAACAGACAGACTGAGTCACACCATAAGGGTTCCTTTTTTACCATTTTGGTACGGAACCCTAAAAAGACGCGGCTGAAGAACGTACCTATTATAACATTCTACTTTGTAATCAAATAAATCCGCTGCTTACCTTAATAGTACCATACAACTTATATGGTATCATGCTAGGTAATTACGGATTTAAAATGGTCAAGGACAAACCCTTAAATAACATTAATTAAATAGTGTTTAAAAAAGTGCTTTTGTAGTCATCACATTTAATAATAAAAAGACGCTACTGAGGGATTATGTTGTGATGTTAATAGCAAGTCGGAGCATCATTTTATATACGGTAATATTCAAAGCCGAAAACTGATGTAGAGTTTGTTTTTATGTGCAACGTATTAACATGAATCAGCATTTCTAAAACGCCGCACCATCGTTTATTATTCTTCGAGAAAGCATTCGTGAAACAAACGTCAGCATAAACTCCAATAATGATCAGTAAAACTCTTTGCTTGGCACGTGACGAGGAGATGAAAAATGTTCCATTTCTCCTCCATAACTTTGCACATAAAGTTTTTATATGAGTCGCATTATCTCGAAGATCAATAAGTAAGCGAATTGACCCAGTTTTCAAGTGTCGTAAGAATGCATGCCTTGAGCCACAAGACCAGACAGACAACTTTGAGGATATGAAATTTCTTACACAACATGTGAATAATGAAACGTGTTTTGTAAGTAAAGTATGAAAAAGTCCTTAATTTTGAGATGTTTTGGCACAGCAGGACTTTATATTAGCTTCCACTTCCTTAGGAATTTATATTAGCTTAAACGCGTAGCAAAATTCCTACAATTTTTTAATGAGCATTTTCATTTTTTGTTGTGAAGTAAATTCGAATATGTGAGAAGAACGGTATGACTTTAACTTAACGCCTTATTAAGGGATGTCATCAACAAGACTTCAATTTTCCTGTGACGTTTTACGGTATAAACTTACATGGCTTCAACAAATTGTCCGTCCTTCTTGCGACATTGCACCTGCCGTCGCTGCAGACCAAGTCGGGGCGTGTGCACTAGCGAGTCCGTCTCCGTTCGCATATATCTATAGAAAATAACAGTCACATACATATAAATATAACATACAAAAGTGTCCATACTTATATCTTTTTCTCAGGAATTTATCTATGCGGAAAAATTCTGAACGGAAGAATGGAGAAAAAAGATACAAGAAAGGTCCAAATAACAGGAAGGCCGAGAATACTTGTAATTTTGTATCAAAAGAAAGTATTTTATCTTTACTTCCTTCAATCTCGATTAAAAGCCGAGATTGGAAATGTTTTGTGAATACTTCTATCTTTAGCATCAACGATGGTATGTTATACAAGATACAGATAGGTAAAGACATCTCTAACCCGAGAGATACTGATGTACCTACCTACAGTCGAACAAGCTATTTGCTATACACGGAAAAAATATTCATCTTCCCACTACACTCCCAATATTCATTTTGATTGTTTGCGTAAGAACTTTATAAGCTTATGACATACTTAAGAGAGCTTTGAATTAACCACTCAGCACACACAGACACGCACATTGTTTAAAGTAGTTGCATAGTACTTTAAACAATTTGCGTGTCTGTGTGTGTGCTGAGTGGTTAATTCAAAGCTCATACTCTCTTAAGTATGTCATAAGCTTATAAAGTTCTTGCAGGTAGTTGTCGAAATGGCACCATGTAGTGACCGTGACATATACATTTTAAAGCTCATTCCTACGAAACGAACCCATATTCGATCACTGTTAACTACAGGCCTTCTATTGCCAAAAAGGAAGGTCGTCGGTATATAATCATTATCACCAAGCTTGACTTATTCTGATCTTGTTGATGCAAAGGAGGCTGCAGTTGCCATCTTCCGGACATTACCACCTTCGCCTTTGTCATTTTTCAGAACATGGTGGTATTCAAGCTACGTCTTACTTTTCAGTCCTACAACATTTACAAGAAATTCTTTAGAAATTAATTCTTTAGAATGGCTCTCAGGTATTCCTGTCCGCTCGATATCATCATCATCTGCTTAGCCTTTTCCAAACTATTTTGGGGTCGGCTTCCAGTCTTACCAGATAAAGCTGAATACCAGTATTTTATATGGAGCAACTGCCTATCTGATCTGCACAACCCAAACTGTGTAATTACGATAAGACTGTTTGTCATACTTTCGGGTTTCTGACGACCCGTAACGACTGTCAAAGATCTATTTTTTTAAATCCTGTCCGTTCGATATGTAGAACATAATACTTTATTTAATGCTCAGAGGTCATTTCAGGCTCCGATAAATCATTAATAATATAGGAGTATAATTAATTAGATCTTAAAACTTAGATGGGTATCCAGCTATAAAAAGTATTGAATCGAGTCTACGAAGATTAATGGAGCATTTGAAAGCAAGTTACTTGCACGATTGTGATAGATAGACTGGCATCCAATTTGTCAAAATGTTAAAGGGTTTCCCAAAAATAATAATATGAGATAACACGTGTCTATTTTGTATATAATTTGACTTTGATTTCGTATTATTGATGGATTTTTATTTATCAGTTCCAAAGCAGAAACAGTTGAATTTGCCATGACAAAAAAGGGGCGAAGAGCTTTAGGCAATAATTGATTACTTTGAAAGTGATTCTATCAGTTGCTAACCATTGCTAACCGTTGCTAATTCATGAAGTTTTCAAAACCATTTTAACGTAAAATTAACAAAGTGCACCAGTTATTCCAAAAATTTAATCAACTGGATGCCAGACACAGCCCTCGAACAACTACAAACAGCCTAAAAAATATTCCCAAAAAAATAGCAGCGTGTCAAAAGCATAAAATATTTTTTACTGAAGTTATAAATGTTCGTTGTCAAAGTTAACAGTGGAATGTATGCTATGGTACCTTTCTATGGTGCGTGCAGCGTGTTCCCCCGCACCCAGGGGGTTGCATTCAGTCCATTTGCCCACGTATATGGAGTATTCCGAGTCATTTGTCAATGGTTCTGAAACAAACAAAAAAGAATGAGTTAATATTTTTTGTGTAATAATTTTGACAAGTGGTTTAGTTCGCGTCACGTAAGTTTGCCGCTCTGACACCAGGCGTTGTTGTAGTATAGATATTGACCTGTTGAAAAGTTTTTAAAATGGGAGGATAAGTACTTATCCTCCCATTTTAAAAACTTTTGCTGCTATATTTTTTTTATTTCAATACTTGTAGTCATGTTTTTGGGTTTAATTGCTGTGTAAATAACGCACAAGACGTAGCTCAATCATGTAAAGAAAACAAAAGAATCAATTGTGCATTTGTTTTATAAGGCTTCCAAGCGAAACAGCCAGTATTTTCTCCATTGACTTTTAATACAATGAAACCTTTTTGAAGCAAGATTTGTAAGAAACTTATTCTTATTGTTCAAAAAACTGGCCCAGTGCGTATCGGATCACGCACAATGAAGCGTTCCGTACTTGAAAAGAATTTATCCCAAAAACAAAATTAACATTGTAATCCCAAAAAATACTTTTTTAAGTGATAAAATTACAAATTAACAATTTTCGGACTTTTTCCTTTACTTGTGCTATGAGACCTTACTTCTTGCCAAATATGATTCTAAGTCAACGGGAAGTACACTATAGGTTTTGATTTACTTGTGAGTATCAAAATATGTCACATAAATGGCCGTATTGTTTTATTGCGTTTACTTAGAACTTGATTTTTTTAGAACTCCAAGGGACCCTAGACCAACGTATTTGGTATTAATTTCAACTTGATACCTCCACGCATTCCTGAGAAAAAGGGTCTTGACAGACTGACAGACAGATAGACAGACGGACAACGTAGTGATTCTATAAGGGTTCCGTTTTTACTTTTGAGGTACGGAACCCTAAAAAAGGAGGTTTGTAAATCAACGACCTTTTCCGCACATGAAATTCAAACGTGTCGACAATTTACATTTCAAATCCACTGTAAATTAATTCAAAACTGTAAGCTAACAACGCAGTCGCTAAAATCTGCTGCATTTCAAAGGTAAATACACAACCGGCCAAAATAGTTGGGTTAGTGACTTAATTTTCCGAAATTTAAATTTTAGGCGAAGCTAGTTTAAATGGAACAGCGTGAAATTGAATGTATGAGGCAGCTGGTGAACGAGCTTTGTGACGCTCCAGCTAGGATTGCTACACTGTGTGTCAACATCACGGACATGTAATTTTATTCATACAGACTTTATATAGTGAACTTGTGCAGTTTTCAGTTGTGTTTATTAGGAATTTCATTGTAAACAATGAATGCTGTGATATGAAATACAATTTTTGGTTGCATTGTCTCGTTTTAATTCTTATAACATTTTTGTTTTTTGTCAGTGATTGCATAATTTTATTCAGTCGAGTCTTTTTTATGTTTATAAACATAAAATTTGCAGCTTCAACGCTTTGTATGTATTCAACCCCACAGCCAGTTATTTAATTAAAAAGCTTTGACAAAAGGTTGGGTTTTTAGATTCTTGATTTATGTTACACTGATCCACTGCAATGTAGCATCACATTTCGCAGTCTTGCTTAATTTGTACCCGTTTCTGAAACCACTTGACGTAATAGCTCAGTACATAATGAAGCTGGCAGCACATTAATCATGAGCGACGCGGTAAGCTTGCCTTCATAATACACGAGCCTAAACGTAACGCTATTACCACGCGCGGAAAATGTTCTAGCTGGTAAGTAAAATGCTGGGTAGTTATTTATGAACTGACTTGTAAGGCACTTGGGGCCTTCGATAAAAATGGTAGATATAATTTTGGTCCTTATGAACCTTTGCTGCGGTCCAGAAAAAAATAACTCTTTTTTTAAGATTTTCGAATCACACTTCACACTAATAACTAACTATAAAGGCGAAAGTTAGTGAGTGTGTATGTTTGTTACTCCTTCACGCTCAAACGTCTAGACCGATTTGGATGAAATTTGGTGTGTAGATAGCTTATAGCCTGGATTAACACATAGGCTACATTTTTTATCACAGTATATGCGGGTGAAACCGCGGGGTGCAGCTAGTCTTCTTATATTTGCTGTTCGTTAGTCGTGCTAAAACTCAATAACGGCTTGACCGATTTGATAGAAAAAAAAAAGAAATTGAAATGTTGACAACGTCTGGCACGTCAGCTAGTAAGAGAAAAAATGCACGGGCTTCTAAGAATATCGCTTTTTGTGTGTACAAAAGTAATTTATTATATTATATAGGCTGTGCTCTTAATCTTGACGACACGGTTGCCGCAGTGGTTGAGCAATTGACTGCTGCGCAGCATGTCGCGGGTTCGATTCCCGCACGGAACAAATATTTGTACGACCAACAAGTATTTGTTCCGAGTCTGGGTGTTATTCTATCTATAATATGTATGTATTTAAAAAAAAAAATGTATATATATAGTTTATCAGCCATCTCGTTACCATAACACAAGCATTAGGTTGCTTAGCTTGGGACTAGCTGGCGTTGTGTGAAATGTCCAAGGATATTTATTTATTATTTATTATTTTATTTAATCTAAAAAATAAAAAAGATTACAGACCCAATATTTTGTTCATCCAATCACATTTTCGTCTTCTATAAATTCGTGAAAATTAAATCTCATCAAAATCCAGTTCACAAAAGAGCTAAGAAACAGACAACGAGCTAAGAATACTTTGCTGCCAACAGGCTAATGAGAAATCTATACAATTACTGATGTCTGAAGGAGCTTTTTTAAAATATCGCCCTAATCTGATTAGATGGCAGCACAACAGAAGAGATGAGTAGGCACAGAAGGTCAATTTACCTTTTATGATAGAAATGAGTTGCAGTTTAAAACCTGGAATGTTTGAATTTGCATTTTAAGCATTTCACACCATCGATTTTTGCTTTTTATTTTTTTGAGAAAATAAACGGTTACATATTACAGTATTATACACAATTTGAGCGACATAGTGAAGAAATGTATAATCTACGACATTTTCCACATATTATAAAGGCGAGTTATAACACTTACGATATTTATTTATTTTATTTTCACAACAACATATACGTATATACAAAGAATGGCCTTAATAATAAACAGCGAGTGAACTGAAGTCTAGTTACAACTGTACACAACTTACAAAACAAACAGTGCTTCGTTTTTAATACAGGTTAAGGCTGGATTTAATTGTAATTTTTTAAAGAATCAATTATAAGTGAAATAATAACAAAGAAAAAAAAAAACAAATAAAACTTAAATTGACTAAAAGGTTAAGCAATGTTGTAATGTAGCAAGAAAGATTTGAATGTTTTGAAAATATGATAGGTACAATAAAATTATATAATGTGTTAATGATAAAACTAAACAGGCACGAAAATAAAAATAAAAACAAGAAATTATAAAGATACACATACAGTCTAAGAGTTAAAATATTACGCAGCGATATCCAAAATAGTTCCACGAACAAAGCCTCTTTCTTTTTCAGTAGAAGTTATAGTGCAAAATGCTTAAAGATGGGGTATCTCTGATATCGAAAAAATATTGGATTCCTGTACATCCTTATTCTAACTAGAAACTTACTGTTTACGTTACGTATACAGAAAGTATTTTAGTCTGAGGAAATATTCACAGAGATATAATCGATTTTCATGTTTAGGTAAAAATACCTTACTTCTCGTAAAAAAACTTGTTGGCTTATTGTAGATCTGTAATCTGTATTACCTAATTTCAACACATGCCAAGTTTCATAGGCGGGGGAATTTTTTGGAAGTCTCCATACAAGAAATATCCCCGTTGACTGGACTATTTTACTAGTTGGAGCTTTCAGTATCTTACTGAAACTGAAAGCTCCAACTAGTAAAATAGTCAGAAGATTCATTCAACATTTTGTCTATAAACTGTTTCTCTTTGATCCTTATGAGTGACAATTCTGTACTTCCTTCAATATGGCGGAGGAAGCGAGTAGTTCCCAGACGCGGCAGTTTTCACTCTGATTAATTAAGTGTACGATATCGAATTAGCCTGAGGAAAACGATTTGTTTGCTCTCTAACCTTTAATGGAGGTGCTTTAGCGTTCGAGCGGATGGCTTGTGTCGCACTTTGTAGCAGGAGGTTGGGATATGAATTGGTTTGTATTTAAGTGCTTCTTGTGTTCCCTTATTGCATTTACTTTGAATTTTCGTAACTTAATGTGTTAGCAAGGAAGGCATTGCTTTAAGGGTGCGTTTGTGCCGCAGAGTTGGGTGGAGTGGAGAGGAGCGGACCGTGAATTGACCAATCGCATTGCTCAAAATCTCCACTCCGCGTCAATGGGAACAGTGTAAGTGGAGCGGAGCGGAGCTTAGTGGACTTTCAAATAAAATATATGAACACGCGGCCCCGAGCCGGACATAACTGAGTCGAGCAGGGCGGTCCGAGCTATCACTGTGCTCGAAATCTCCACTCCGCTTCGCTCCGCTCCGCTTCAGTGGAAACACTTGCCACTTTTCACTGCTCTTCTCCGCTGCGCTCCGCAAAGCTCAGCGTCTGTGGAAACGCACCCTAATTGTTGCGCTGAATAGTATAAAGTACGCCGTAGCGATGCTGCTACGCCGGAGCAGTTCTGCTACGGCGTAGCAATTCTGCTACGGCACAGCAATTCTGTTACGCGTGTGGCGTAGCAATACTGCTAAGCGTCCTCCATATTCGAACCACAGGCGTAACCAGAGCTAAAAGCAAATTTTAATTACATTATTGATTCTTATTAAAGAAGATGCTCCTTGCCCTAAAATTAGGCAAAAAAACCCCTAATTGAATTTAAGGGTCCCTTGCCCTCTTACCTTCCCGTAAAAAAGTGAAAAAATGGTCCTCAGCACAATAGCATCAACCAACAAACTCAGGGCAGGTGTGTTCTCTATTTTGCCATGATCAAAAGCATTTTAGTGACCTACTTTTTCGCAATATTTATTTTCTGTGGCCCGAGGGGTGATAGCATCTATTTATGCGGCCTTGTTATCTTTATCGTTGTTACATTGACACAAGAGTGGCTGTGTTGCCAGAGGCTTGTTATTTTTTATTTTATTTTTTAACCAGCATATGTGATTGAGGATTGAGGCGGCTATGTTTATTGTTGGTAACACTGTTTTATATAAGTAGTTGAAGAATAATATTATGCTAATCATAATTTCCTGGCTCTTTTTGATTATTTTATAAGTCTTAAGTAGTTAGTTAGTTTTAATTTAATTAACCTTAGGAACATAACGTATAGTTTTTTTTATGTTATGTATGGTTGTGTTTCCTGGCCACACATGAAGGCCAAATTACTTAAAACTGATAGTTTACTCCAAAAATAAAGTAAAATCATTAACCAATCATTTAATCAAGTAATTGCGACGCCATATTTTATTTTTTTAATAGTTTTAGTTATGTTAGGATATAATTTTGTTATTTTTAGGTTATGCTTTTTCCTATTTGATCGAATTAAATTTACTAATTTCGTAGATTTACTTTTTACATCGTAAACTTGTCTTGAGTAAATAATTAACTGAATTTTGTTATAAATTCTATAGAGAGATAACTCGTTCGCAACTTTTTTGTTGAACGACCAAAGTTGTATCGTGATAAATTAAATTATTCCTAACTTTGCTAACTGATTGTAATTTCTATTGTCAGTGGAGTTATTCAGCCTCTGTTGGATTGAAATAATCTTCGCAATTCACTTTAATAAGTTCAAATTTACTTTAGTTTAGAACTTCAGTGTGGACTTTGAATATAAACTTTACATCTTGCAAACCGAAACGTGAAACTTGAAATAATTAATCAAATGTGACAAAGTTAGGTAACAACATGAAATAAAAAAGATTCAATGTTTGATTATAATTTGATTCAGCATATCACCATAAATAGGGCGGTGTAATTGAAAAAAATAAACGTCAATTTCATAAAGGCCCGAAAAACCGAAAATTATATATTATGAAAAGTGTCCGCGGGGTGGTTCTAAGGAAATTAAGAAGTAAAGTCATTTGTCGAGTTCCGTTTGGGTTTCATCAAATTAATGCGAGCGGCGCGTTCCCGTCAATAAAGTAATTTATTATAAGTGCCTGTTGATTGAAAACACTCATTTTCGAATATATTTGATTACATTTTGTATTTAATTTGGAATTTAATTAAAGCGAAAGACTATTTGTGTGTGTTGGAAAGTAATTATCAACTCACTATGTAATAATATTGTGACTGATCAGGTCAGTTGTGTGTGATTTAGTGCTAGAAGAAACTTTTATCCTAGTAACAGCCTAGAGCACAATAAGTGTACTATCACACTAATATTATAAAGTGTTTGTGTGTTTATAAAGTGTATATATTTGTTACTTCTTCACGCTCAAACGGCTATACCGATTTGGATGAAATTTAGTATGTAGATAGCATATACCCTGGATACATAAGGTAATTTTATCCCGGTTTACGTGGGTGAAACCGCGAGGCGGAGCTAGTATATTATAAGTTTAGGTAAAAGGGAAAAAGTAATTCACTTGATCAATTGCAAATATTTTATACTGCGGCATGGATTTTCCGCTAAATGGTCGGCGGCGCAGCGTAAATAAATACGTCACTCTGCATTTGGGGGAGGCGGAGATAGCGTTTCAAAGCTTACAGACCCTGAAAACCTCGCCTTAAGGTTGATGCGCCAGGGTAGCCCGGGAAATTCAAAATTTCTTAGGTTTTTTGCAATTTGTAGTTCAGTGTGAGCTTGTATGTTGATTAAAATATGATTCGCGGCCGTAGCTAATATGGCTTTACAGAATTATAATCATTAGAATCAGCAATACAACTCCATAAGTTAGCATTTATCTCAAATCTAGCGATTTTATGAAATCATGAGGTTTGAGGTAAATGCTAACTTATGAAGTTGTATTGCTGATTCTAATGATTATAATTCTGACGGTATTTTTTTTTACATTTTTCATCAAAAGTCGAAAACTATGCGGCCTAAAAAAAATAAATATATGTTTAAGAATGTGCAAACAGCGTTCTTTCATATGATACCCCACATGCCCTAGTAGCCCCACTTTGAATTTTTAAGACCGCCTTTCAGCACCTGTTACAAAAAAAAAAAAAAAAAAAAAATATTTCTTTCTTATTTGCAAAATAGTTGGCTAAACGTCATATTAAACTTTTCCAAATTTCAAGTTAATAGCATTAGTAGTTCTTGAGATATCCAGCTGTGACAGACAGACAGACAGACAGACTGAGTGACACCATAAGGGTTCCTTTTTTACCATTTTGGTACGGAACCCTAAAAAGCCAGACGATACTGTAAACTTTTATTAAGCTGACAAATAGGTACCTAAGCCTTTAGACATTGATAGACCTCGCTCCACCCAAGTTAGGTCTTAGAGATATAGCCCGGAGACACTGTAATATGTTGGCGAATCTTAGGCTTGCTACACACTGGTTCACATTCTATTTGACAACAAAGCCGGCTCGAAGTAATTACTACATAATAATATTCGGCTTCTATTCGGCTCGTGCCGATCGGCATGTACCTTCGCCGATTTTTACCACCCTACTACTGCTTGTTCAAAACTATGCAAATAGCTGGCATGCCATTGTGACATTCACCAAT
Organism: Cosmia trapezina; assembly: GCA_905163495.3. Classification (NCBI taxonomy): domain Eukaryota; kingdom Metazoa; phylum Arthropoda; class Insecta; order Lepidoptera; family Noctuidae; genus Cosmia; species Cosmia trapezina. The sequence continues at coordinate 6,058,004 of LR991030.1, forward strand.
CAGAACTTGTTATGGCATAGGGCATTTTTTTTGTGGATGAGAAATCATCAAATGACTTCTCCCGCTCTGGGTGGAGCGGAAGGGCGTGTCAGACTTTTACTGACTAAAACCCACCCGTGTTCCTTCAGTTGCCTATGCCAGGGCCACGGTATCTCTTTCGAACAACCCTTATATAAAAATATGTTATAGAAACGATCTAATGTCTTGAAAAAAAAAACAAGCGCAAAAAAAAGACAAAAAACTTTTTCGTCTCGAAATCGAAATCGTTTTGAGCGATAACTATTATTTTTTCTGTAACTTTATAAAAGGAATTTTCATCAACTAGAGAAGTATGTATTACTTACAGCTTGTTGGTGTAAAGTATTTAAAAAAAAAAAAAACTGCGAACGCACACGAGATTCAACTAAAATCAAACGCATGGCCATTTTGAACCGTATTTGTATACCTTTACGATTTACTACCTAACCTTGAAGATTCGTGTCTTACCGCGCCTTAAGTTTCTACTAGCACGAACACGGCTCGAAGGGATTGTTTTGTTTTCGTCGTGTTTCATGAAAGGGGGTAGGTAAAGGTTGCGCGGGTGAAATTTGAATTTTTTCTTGATTTATACGCTTTCTAAAGCTGTACGTTGTTTGCCAAGTGAACCAGTGTGTAGCATGCCTTATAATCCCGTGTTTCGTGTGGGACCACGGCACTATGAGACGCCATTTGCATACAGATGGTGCGTTCAATCCAAGCTGGTAATGTAATTTCTCGACTAGATAACGTTCTGAATATTCCTGCCATGTGTAAGTGTAAGTTACATTATTTCCTTGCAAGAATTTGATTTTAGAACAGGAGTGTAGTGTTGCTAGTTATAATGACATTTAAATCTTGTGAATAGTGGGTATTGTTTTGATTGTGAAATGTTTCATTACATTAAGGGACACAGCTTCTAAATAGATCTTCTAAATAGTTTAGAGCTTTATGAATGAGTATGACGTTTCTTTTAAAAATATTCATTTTTTGTCCTCAAAAATATTCCTAGTCCATCTGAAAAGGTACTTATTGTAGTCACTATAGATGCATTATAATATCTGTGTTGAATAAACGCTCACCATATTAGGTGTCTACAATAATGGAGGTTAAATGGACCATAAGGGTACGAGGACACCATAACGACTGACAATGTCGAAAGACCGTCGAATTAGGATAAGTATAATATCCTGTGGTATAAGTACCTACATAACCTTTGACATTGTGTTATCTCTATGGGATGAAGCGTAAGTTTATAATGGATGTATTTGGCTATTGGTAATTTTTATCACTTTGTATGGTGTGCATTTGATATTAAAAGCTTTGGCCGATAGCATGCGTCTTTTGCGGAAACAGTAGTTTTGAAGTCACAGATATGTGCGAGTAAATTAAAGTTTTGGACACCAAATAAAAAAATACGGTTAAAATAAGCGGTTGTTTATTAATAGTGTATCTCGGAGAACTGAGGGCCTAGACAATGTAACATTCGATTAGCGATATGACGCTAGTAGAAAAGCCAAAGAAAGCCAAAAAAAAACCGGTCAAGTGCGAGTCGGACTCGCGCACGAAGGGTTCCGTACCATATTATATGTTTAACAATCGCAAAGATAACTTTTTACTTATTTTATAATGATACTGTGAATTACAAGGTTATTTTTTGCAGTTGCAGAAAATCACCCATGTTTAAACAAAATACCTTATGAATCGCCGTTTTCAGTATTGTTGATTAAATACAGTATTCATGGTACTTACATGGTATAAAGAAGTTTCAAATTCCTAATTTGTTGAATTGTTGCGCTAGAGCTCGTACAAAAATGGTCTAAAATTTACAACTTTTGCGGCCCCCTATTTCTTAATTTTAAAAGATAAAAAAAAATATGTTTGTACTCTACTCAATGAGTTCTAGACGATGACACCCCACATAACACATAATTAGCCTATAATGTTCCCACTGCTGGGGCACAGGCCTTCTCTCGGTGAGAGGGAGTGGGCCGTAATCCCACGCGGGCCCAGTGCGGGTTGGTAGATGTCACATGTCTTCGAATTTTTGGTTCTAGGACATGCCGGTTTCCTCACGATGTTTTCCTTCACCGTTTTGAGAGCAGCGGTAATGAAATAATGACATGACACCCCACATGCTAGATTAAAAATTTTATTTTATTTTCAAAATGAAAAGTTTATTGTATGGGGACCGACCCCTTAAATTTTTAACTTTGCTTTATTTTTATTATTTGTTGTTATAGCCGTAATAGACAGCGGAGGCTTAGTAAGTTTGTACTGGGCTGTACGTGGTTGTCTGATTTCATGGATTTTAATTTTCTTGCGCGGAACCCTAATTATTTTTTTAAAATAAAAATAGCCTAAGTTACTCCTTAAAACATCAGCTATATGCCGTCAAAATCGGTGAAAATTCGTTTGGCAAGTTTCATAACTTGACTCAAAGTACCATTTTTTTAATCGGACTGCGCTTTAAAATTCTTCTATACAAACTTTAACATCCCTAAACCTCATTTGAGGCGTAGTTTTGAAAAACTAATAATGACGAACATTATTACTTACTTATGCAAGTATTTGTGCTAAGTTTCAAGTTCATTAACCAAATCAATAAGATTTTTCATATACATAAACTGTACCTCTGTTTTCACGAACACAGATACCTAAAGAATTTCAAAAATCGTCTGGTATGTTTCCATAACTTGACTCAAACACTATTTACACCAATTTTAGAGTTAATCAAGCCCCCGATAAAATCCTCCGCTATAAAATTAACTTTTCACCCCTTAGGGGTACATTTTTGGAAAACCCTGATACACGTTAGTCTTAATTTTTGGTCTCAAGTATAAAAACTGAGTTTTGAGTTACTCGGACCGCGTGTTAAAGTTGGAGGAACTTTAACACGCGGTCCGAGTACTGGATTTTCAACGCTCTGCTTACCGCCGAGAGTGGAAAATCAAACAGTGTGTTTTTTCGACGCGCTGGGATGTACTCTGTTGTTGTTAGGTTAGATTCTCGAAGCTCGGCTCAACACAGAAAGTTGAAAATCCAGTGCGCGATAAAATCCCGCCGCGACATTTTTACGTCCGTGCGAACGTCGGCTTATGCCCGGTTTCTGAAGAATTCTTAAACGGAGTTTAAACTCTCAATAGCTATTGGTACGCTAAAAAAAAATATTCCTTCCATATGCTTGATTTTTGCGGTCCGCAGATAAAACCTCGATAGTAATACAATCAATCGACTTTTAAGCCAATTTTTTCCGAAACACGATATTGAATCAATAATCACTCGGTACCGAATGGATAAACTCTGTCTAAAAACCGGGCATTAAACAGATTTAACAGTGGGTTCCAAACTAGGTACAACCTCCAACCAATCTTGGTGAGAATCTTCTCACCAATCTTGGTGAGAAGGGAGCAGCATTCAATAATCTGATATCGTTGTGGGTTTCAGCATAAATAACTCAATTTTCTAGGCCACACGTGACTCTAAAGAGATTTTATAAATCAGGGCTTAGGTACAGTCAGCGTCAAAAATATCGGTATGAACACACTGTTCAAAATGATCTCAACAACTAAGAAAAAAGCGAATTCCTTCCTTATGCTTGATTTTTGAAGTCCTAAAAAACCCTCGATAGTAATACACTCGACTTTTAAGCTAAATTTTTCCTTAAAGAAATGTTCAAAAACACGATATCGACCCTATTGGGTCGATATCGTGTTTTTGAACATTTCACACATCACATCACTATCGAATGGATAAACTCTGTTTAAAAACCTCAGAAACCGGCCATTAAACAGACTTCACAGTGGGTCCCAAACTAGGCACAACCTGTATCTTGGTGAGAAGGGAGCAGCATTCAATAATCTGATATCGTTGTGGGTTTCAGCGTAACCAACCCAGTTTTCTAGGTCACACGTGACTCTAAAGCGATTTCATAATCACTTCTTCTCACTTGTTTTTTATTTGACACTTTGAATTTAGAACGCCAATCAAGAAACTCACAGCGGATTCAGATTCAAAGTTTATAATGAGGTCTTACAGAATCACACGGCTGTCTTCATTCTGAAACATTTCTTGTGTCATTGAGTTAATATTTCTTATTCATAGTTGTTTAGATAATTTTGAACAGTCTGTTCGTCCCGATATTATTGACGGTGACTGTACAATTATTGTTAAAAAATTACCTATGACTATAGTTGAGCTTTGAAAATGCTAAAATGAAATGAATAATTATTTCAGGTCTTTGATCTACGGACCGTGATAACAGCCGCACGGGTCGATAAATCAGGTTAAGCTACGCTTGCCATGGTTGGTCCGTGGATGGGTGACTATCTTTACAGATAACATGACTCCTCCATGCCTCGGGTCCCGGCTGTTATTTGTGGATCTTTGACAGTCGTTAGGGGTTGTCAGAAGTCTGAAAGACTGACAACCAGTCTTACAACAGCGGTATCGCAATACCCAGCAGTAACTGCGGGTTGTGGAGGTCAGATAGGCAGTCGCTCCATGTAAAATACTGGTATTTAGCTGCATCCGGGTAGACTGGAAGCCGACCCCAACACAGTTGGCAAAAGGCTAGGCCGATTGATTGTTCTACGGACCGTGCATTTTATTGACACCTCACTAGAGCCTTTTTCACTCATTATACCACACAATTCTACTTAAAAACGAGCAGATTACTATGTTACCGACAGAAAATAATGGTTAATTTAGCAGACTATTTAAACAAGCTGTCATATTTGCTGAATGTCTGCCGATACAATATCGATCATTATAACAAGGGCTATTGTTGCTTGACACGCACACCGCAAACATACATACATTTGTACCTACCGACATGTACGTAATTTATGTAAAATCGCCACACGTATGCAATTTACATGTAAAAGCTTTGAGATTGAAGTATTGTGTGCAGGAAATATGAATTTTTAGTTTGTTATAGAGACTATTGAACCGTTGTGTGGCTATAATGGCACGGTTTAAACTATATAGAATAGGTAGTTTTCTATTTGAAATTGAATGAGTAGTTATTGGATGCTTTTTAACCGACAGTAACAAAGGAGGAGGTTCTCAAATTGACACGTACATTTGTTTTTTGTACGCATAACTTTTAACAGAGAAGTCCGATTTGAAAAAAAATTGCTATATTCATGAAGGTATACCTCAAAATTGGTCTCATATAATAGTACATTATGATTTAAGTGCGGTAAGTTGAAAATTACAGCCGAGGCGATATTGCTAACCCGAGCCGTAGGCGAGGGCTACAAGAAAGCAGAGGCTGTAATTATCAAAGCGCACGTATGTCATACGACGTTTTATAACATAATTTGCGAGGAAATAAATAAAACTCGGACTTTCAAATAAATCTTTAAAAACACACTTTCTGAAAATGAATTTGCATCTTTGCTTGTTTTCATCTATCGGTCGATTTTTATGGCGAGAGGCTTAGAGTAGCCTCTTCCGCTGCCTCTGAGACTTCTGGCAGTGTCGAATTAATAAATTCCTCAATACTTGACGACATTTTCAAATAAAAACAATACGGCGAAAAGAAAAAGCGCGCGGAATAATTTTTACTTGTTCACAAATTAGCGATGCGCGCTCATCGGCGCTTTTTTTTTAAGGCAAAGGCACAAATACAGCCAGTATTACTAATAAAGTAAATTAATATTTTTTTGTTTTTGTTACAGATAAATTGTAATTTATTATCAAAATTAATGAATTTTATCTCCCAAAGTTAATTTTATTCATAAAATGTTGACCACTTTTCTGACATAAAAACTCTTTGCTAAGATTTAAAAAAGTACAGTTCGTTTTAAACGGAGCACCTTGATAAACCGTCCGTTTTACCTATTAAAAAGAAACCCGTGCCTTTTACATTACAATAACGCACAAGTACGTAATGACATACATACAAAGGGTCTCTTATTTCACCAATTTCAATATCGTATATTGAAATTGGTGAAATAAGAGACCCTTTACGAGCAAATGTGTTATAAAATTTATTAACGTTGCTTTGGTAGTTTTTGAGTTAGCTTCAATAATGCGAATTTTTTTTCACTTTTATTTGGATGATGTTCTAATTTCTTTTTCAGGTAGTGGTATTAGAATTTGTGTGGGGTAGGTACCACAACTAAAAAGTGAAAAATAAAAACTTTTTTACATGAATATACAACTGACTTCCAAAAACACTACAAAGTGAAAAATAACTTTAATTTCGGAAGTCGGTGGAAAAAACGAAATATTTAACCAGACACCGACTTCCGAAATTAAAGTAATTTTTCACTTTGTAGTTGTTTTGGAAGTCGGTTGAATTTTTTTGTAAAAAAGTTTTTTTACTGGACCGAGTCCGTAGGTATTATGATGTTTTAGAAGTATCATTGTCCAAGGTGAAAGAGAGCTGTTGTAGCTTACAGAAAGTATTAGACCATTGCTTTTTCAAATGGTTACTTTTAACCTGCATAATCTCTCGTCTCGTTCTGAGTCCTTGATTGTTCCCATCTTAAGGATATATTAAGATGGGAACAAAATAGATTTATATTATGCCTAATAATTATTAAGAGGAGCTCGTGGCTAAGAAATAACAGCCGCACGGGTCGATCCACCAGGTTAAGCTACGCTTGCCGGGGTTGGTCCATGAAGGGGTGACCATCTTCACATACCGAGACTCCTCCGTGCTTCGGAAAGCACGTAAGCCATTGGTCCCGGCTGTCATTCGTGGATCTTTGACAGTCGTTACGGGTCGTCAGATTAAGCCCGAAAGTCTGACAACCAGTCTTACCAAGGGGTATCGTGTTACCCAGTTACTGGGTTGTGAAGGTGAGATTGGCAGTCGCTCCATGTAAAATACTGATATTCAGCTGCATCCGGTTAGACTGGAAGCTGACCCCAGCATAGTTGGGAAAAGGTTAGGCAGTTTGATTGAATTATAACACAGTTACTGTTAGTAGTTCAGTCCAGAACTTTAGAAAGCTACCATCTCAAAGTTCTTTGAGTTAACAAAGTTCTCAGATTACCGTAATCCTATATCTGTCGTAGTCAATTTTTTACTGTCATTACAAAAGCTCCTATAACAAATAAATTAACAGCACACGTGTCCTAACTTCCTATGTCCAATACACGTCCCAATTATCCAAAAAGTTGATAAACTTTTAGCTTTGTTGTTTTCGGCCATTTATTACATTTCCTACCCGTTTTCAGAAATGAGTATTTAATTTTTTCATCCTTTGTTTACGCGTTCTGCCGTTTTTTATGTCTAAAAATAAGCACCGATTATCCCGACTTATAAAAAAGAAAACAACGAGAGCTTTTAAGGATACCAGACAAATTCTTCATTGTATTTTTGTTTATTGCAAAAGTATTTTTAAATTAGTAAAACAAATTGGATCAATATTTGTGAAGCCTTAGTTTTCTCTTGGCAATAAGCTATAATTATCTGCTTCCTCTGTTTTATATAATTATCAAAAAAGGTGTTTTTTGGGGTTCCGTACCTCAAAAGCAAAAAACGGGACCCTTATAGGATCACTTCGTTGTCCGTCTGTCTGTCTGTCAGTCTGTCAAGACCCTTTTTCTCAGGAACGCGTAGAAGTATCAAGTTGAAATTAACATCAAATACGTAAGTCTATAGACCCTTGGAGTTCTAAGAAAATCAAGCTTCTAAGTCAACGCAATAAAAAAATACGGCCATTTATGCGACATAATTTGATACTCGCAAGTAAATCAAAACTTATAGGGTACTTCCGGTTGTCCTAGAATCATGAAATTTGGCAAGAAGCGAGATCTCTAATTTTATCATAAAAAAATTTTTTTTTTGGCATTAAATGTTAAGTTTGTTTTTGGTATAAATTCTTTTCAACTACGGAACCCTTCATTGTGCGTGGTCCAACACACACTTGGCTGGTTTTTTTTATTATTCGTGCCTTGCAATTGCCTTTATAGCCCAATTATAGTACAAATGTGGGTTACACCTTACACCTCTTGTTGTTATGTGACCTTTGCGTCCTTGTTCATAATTGTTGGCTCTCTGAAACCACCAATGTTTGCTAAGGTGAAGAAGGCGTGAATTAATGTATGTGTTCATATGTGTATATTCAGATTCATTTACGTTCCTACATCAGGGGGCTAAAACAGCCACTGGGCTGTTTTAGCCCCCCCGATGTAGGAACGTAAACGAGGCAAAAGGAGTATACGTAAGGATAGTAGCAGGTGGCGTTCTTTTCTGCCTGACCCCATGGGAAGAAGGCGTGAGTTTGTTGTGATTCTGCATAACAGGTATTATGAATCATATTTGAAATCGTAAAACGGTCACAAACTGACAATTCATAATTTATCTGCACGCAATTCATCTGTTTAACAGTTTTGTATGGAGATTCGTAAAATGGTCCAGAAATTATGAATTGCTTTATTGAAGTTTAATGTCAAATAGTCAAATACGTCAAATAGCACAAACATAATAAATAAATTGCTGGAAATTCAGGAAACTGCAATATGCACGCCGCTTGCGAGTACTATGTATCTGACGTTTCTTTACCAAAAAAGTCATTATAATATTATTATGACCTTTTATAGGGCGTCCCCTAGCTCCCGGAGTTTCCGTCACCTTTTACTCATCGTCTCAACATGACCAACTATCTAAGCATGAATAACAATAATTTCTCAATATTATCACAATACTGACGCACTTTTTAGTGAACTCTATGGCCGTTACGTGAAGAAAGCTAATTTAAAAAACAAAATTCATGAAAAGATATAATTCAAAACTCAACTCATTGGCAGATTTACAGCCTTATTCCAAATATTCATTGGACATCCAATAACGCAGATAGGATCGACCTCTTAGTTCATTGAACCGATGTATATTAAGACAATTGAAGGCCTAATGGGGTAAAGGGGGATTATTGGGGTACAACTGGCCCTGTGGGTACGTTAGGACCCCACAAAGCCTCGGCTTAGCATCTGGTTCGTGAATCGTTAATTTAATACCGATGAGATGTATAAATTATGTTGTTTAGGTTTGCAGCTGTGTACATATATACATATTTACCTATTTAGTATTTCCACATGATTTGTAACGCCTGATTAAAGCTATTCTCTGTGAATTTACATTTGCCGTGGACACGTCTGCTCAAATTGTTATTCCATATTCAATGTGTTATGGTGCGAATAGTGCAAAGAAGTAGGTATGGGAGTTAAATCTATGCTACAAAAAAAAAAAAAAACGTTTATACTACTTCTGGTTTTACGAGTGTGAAAATAATATATGGAAAGCATTTCAACCTTCGATCAATTATTGATCGAAGATTTCAACACCAAAAGCTTATAATTTAGGTTTGGCTAAAAGCGGTCTGGCTAGGGTGGGTTATGTTCTATCACAAAAACCCCTTTATCCCAAGGACTTAGCGAGGAGGCGTAGTCTATCGTCCATTTTCGGATATGGGTATACGAAAATAAATGAAAAACTACGCCTCTTATCAAATTGCGATCAAGTACCTTCGTCAAACTATCACTTTTGTTGACGCTTTAATCAAAAAATGTATTTGTAATGAAAGTCATTCCTACGTGTCGTAGGTATCCTTTTCAAAACCACGACTTATTTGAAATTCTCAAGTATTTTACTGAAACATTTGGAATGCACAACATCGCTCCTCTAATAAAAGCTCTGGGGCTGCGTGGAATACGGAAATCGTTCAGAGCGGCGAGAGCGGTTGGAGTGGTGAAGCGGTGGGAGCGATGGGAGTGCAGACTGACCGACGCTAATGCAATCGTCGGCTCCACACCTGCCGGGAATTTACTTCCCGCAACGTGTGCTATTATTCTGTTGAGATGGTATGATAGACGGTAAATATTATGAAGGAGAGTTTGTTATGCTTGTTACTAGTTAATCAAAATCTGTTCAGTGTTCAGTCGTTTTTGCGTGAAAGGTAACATCCATCCCTCCATCCATCCTCACAAATAAATGTTTTATCTATATATCTATCTTATCTACATGAGCTTATTTCCACAGTTTTATTCACTCGACCTAGGCCATAAGTAGTGACAAAGATGACGATTCAAACGGGGAGTTGAGGTGTGCCAAGTGTTAATTTGTGATCTAGCAGGACCTAATTAATATACCTATTATAAAAGGTATTGTTCCGCCGCTTCTTGTGCATTGTTACTTGTTACATTTAATTAGAGTTTGGATATTCCATGACTTTCATATTTAGCATTAAAGCATTATCAGCCTATAATGTTCCCACTGCTGGGAGACAGGCCTCCTCATTCTATGAGAGGGACTTGGCCGTAATCCACCATGCGGCCCCAGTGCGTATTGGTAGATGTCACATGTCTTCGAATTTTTAGTTCTAAGACATGTCTGTTTCCTCATTGATTTGCATATTGCCGTATGATATCTTAATTTATTTTCACAGGGAAAACAAACAATAGTACAGTGCAGATTGAATCTAAATATTAAAATCTAAGAAAGGTTACTGTACAATCCAATCGTTTCCACGGATAACTCGGATGAATAGGTAAGTATGTAGAATCGTACTTCGACCCTTTTATTCTGCCAAATTGTGTCTTTCCCTGTGTCAAATACGATGACTAGTTGTTAATGCCGCAGGAGTTAACTGTACTGAAGTCCAATCTCTAAATTGTACTTGATCAAGTAATTTTTTTACAAACAAACGATTCTTCTCAAATAATGATTAGCCTATTACTGTCATTGAATAATAATAAAGATTATTAGGTACCACAAGTTATAGTAATCACTGAGAGGATTAAATTAAATTGGTAACGGAAAGAAAGGGCATTAGATATCTTTCATTTTCCAATAATAAAAAGGTGAAACTGGGAGCTCGTTATTTTAAGTTCACTGGTTTTAACTTCGATATTATTGTAAATTGTGAAGAGAATAACGGATTTTATGAGGTGTTTTTAAAATGAAGTTGAATTTAATTATGTTTATATAACGGAGTCGTAGATATTGTTCTAAATTACATTTATTATTTTTTTCTTATTCATAGGTAAATTGAAAAAATGCTAAAGCTCCTATTGATTCCAGTGCAGTCCCAATAAATAGGTATTTTATTTATTTTAGATGGGAAAAAAAATCTAAAAAATAGATTCACGGTATTATAAAGAAGGACCCCATATAATTTAATTTCGTTAGGGCGGAGTATTCTATGTACATACATCGTTCTATAAACACCACGTACCTACAAAGCTTACTGATGGTTGCCAAGCAACTCGATTCTTTTCAAAAGCTTAAATCTTCATTGTGTTGGCAGTCGAGCAACCAGTCGCCAAGACGACTCCCTTAGCAACTTATTTATAACATCACATTACCACGAAATGGGAAGCTCTAAATATTGTAAAGGTAGGTAGGTACCTGCCTTTTTCCTCTTCTCTCCATAATATATTTAAAAGAAATGCTCACAAAACGCCGCTATACGATATTTAGCTGTATATTGCGAATCCATTAAAACTTCGCAGAGCATCTCTATGATTTCTCGCGAGAGAACGTTTACTCGAGCAAAGTTTTCCAATTTAGGTTAGGCTTACTACCCCCAATTCAAGCATCCCGAGGTCAGTGACCTTTGTCAAAAGAGGAATTATTTACAAAGAACTGTTGACGGGGCAGAATGTTTATCTTTCTGGTCTTTATGCCAGATATGGACCAATGTTGGATGTTTGAAAATTAGATAAAGGATTATTTAAATTCGCCTTTGAAGTCGGGATGATGCGAAATCTTTTTGACGAAGTTTCCGTTATGAAGGGTAATTTATTTAGCACTGTCGGCTTGAGCGATTAAATCTTTAACCCGAGCTTGAGGGATTTGGTGTTTATAATAAAAATTAACTGACGATTCATTGGTTTCTCTAGTGTTTTTCTTGCCTTTGGAAAATATGTTATGATAGTAACTCAATTTGTAAAAACAACCTTAATCTATCAACGATATGATTCTTTCAGTATTGGTATAGTAGAAATATTTAAAGTTTGGTCAAACATCCCAGCCAACACTATCACACAAAACACACAGTACGTAGATAACGGGTCATTAAACCCTGATGCCTGTGAAGTAGAACCGGGGCAGACTGTATTCGCACAGTTTGGTGAAAAATGGCATCGGCACGCACCAGATTTATTGTGCTGCCGCCATTTTAGTTTTCAACGTTACGTGAAAGAGGAAAATCGAGTGTAGGCCCAGGTACGCACGGGCGATTATTTTTCGCGCATTGGATTTTCAACCTGCCTTAGCGCCGAAAGTTGAAAATCCAACAGTGTTTTTTGACGCGCTGGAATGCACTGTTGGATTCTCAATTCATGGCTCAATACAAAGAGTTGAAAATCCTGTGCGCTATAAAATCGCCCGCGCGTACTTGGGCTAAAGGTGCTCTATTTTAGACGGGCATTTTAACCTTTTCTTGGCACATAGCGCTATTTACACATTTATTTCAATATGTGGGTTCATATTTTAGTTCTGATGTAGGTCTAAAATAAATCTATATATTATGTAGGTAAGTAGCACCACTTTTTGGTAACTCTTTCATTGCTCAAGGGATTATCGTAATTTTGTAGTTTATCGCCGAGTATTAATATGTCAATGGATATATCATGAGTTCATGCGAATTCAAAACAAATACTTATTAATTTCCGGATATCTACGCAAGTATTGTATGTTGATTATGTTTCATTACGTGCGTACCTTTTTCCACAAAATGGTTAAAATAGACATAAGATATTTCTATGTGGTTAACGAACCATTAGCAAAAAAATACTCGTGTTACTCAATAAAGTATGTGTCCAATCAAATCAGCCAATATGGCGGAAGCTGGCATTGTTCGCCTGTTATTTTTGCAAAATATTCATTTGGTTTTGATTGGACGTGATGAACGAATACTGGACGATATTGCGAATAACTAAAGAACCAATCAAATTAGTTCGGATTGCAGCTATACATTGCAATATTATATTCATAGTTTTATTAAATGAATTTTCATTGTAATGCTGATATATTTTAAATGTTACCTACATTAGATAAAGTACCGTAATAGTACATTATGATATAAGTGCGGTAAGTTGAAAATTACAACGGAGGCGATATTGCTAGCCCGAGCCGCAGGCGAGGGCTACAAGAAAGCAGAGGCTGTAATTATCAAAGCGCACGTATGTCATACGACGTTTTATAACATATTTGCGAGGAAATAAATAAAACTCGGACTTTCTTAAACGAATAAATCTTTAAAAACACACTTTCTGAAAATGAATTTGGATCTTTGCTTGTTTTCCATAAGATGAAATTTTGATACGCTTGTAAGTATCTATCGGTCGATTTTTCAGGCAAGAAGCTTAGAGTAGCCTTTTTCGCTGCCTCTGAGACTTCTGGCGTTGTCGAATTAATAAATTCATCATTACTTGACGACATTTTCAAATAAAAACAATACAGCGAAAAGAAAAAGCGCGCGGAATAATTTTTACTTGTTCACAAATTAGCGATGCGCGCGCATCAGCGCTTTTTTTTTAAAGCAAAGGCACAAAAACAGCCAGTATTACTAATAAAGTAAATTAATATTTTTTTGTTTTTGTTTGTTGTTGTTGCAATTTATTGTCAAAATTAATTAATGAATTCTTTAATTTAATTAATGTTTATTTTTTATATTTTATCTCCCAAAGTTAATTTTATTCATAAAATGTTGACCACTTTTCTGACATGAAAACTCTTTGCTAAGATTTCAAAAGAACCGTTCGTTTTAGACGGAGCATCTTGATAAACCTTATGTTTTACCTTGTTACAAAGAAACCCGTGCGTTTTACATTACAATTACGCACAAGTACGTAATGACATACATTACGTTATTGAAATTCGTGAAATAAGAGACCCTTTACGAGCAAATGTGTTATAAAATGGGGTTACTTTGATACTATGGGTTTACTGTGATAACAATTTTCGTCTTAAGAAAAAATCTGTAGGTATTAGGTACCTATAGATAGATTTTTGAGGGCATCAAAAGTTTTTCTTACATTAAAAATGCCCAGTAACCGGTACACCAACAAAACCTTATTCACACAGCGAATAAAATTAGTTTTTCATAAGTCAAAAGTTGTTAACAAATTAAACTCGTAGTATCAAAGTAACCCCATTCGACGGTACTTATCGTAAAATTGGATATAGGTAGTAGATATTGGAGTAAATATTATTTACTTTTTTAATTATCTTCTGTAGGTACATATTAAGTACAGAAGATAATTTTGTTAAAAACAATACTTACATGCTTTTAATAACAGACTGCAGCTCTTGCTAGTCGTGTACTAAGTAACTTAGGCTCGGCCCAATCACAAGGTAAGGCTTCCTACACAAGGACACACATTACCATTATAACCCCATACAAAAGAATTGGCCCACAAATGTCTTTCTGCCGTGTTTTACCGCCAACGATTCGGTATGATTTATTCATTTGTCCATAAATTCGGTCATAAGCCGGACGTATTTATTTTGTATGAAATATCGGTTTTACCCTTGGCCGGTAATACGATATTTTCCCCCATTGTTATTCTCACATTCGGACTGACCCTTGATATTTTCGGCTATTATATTCCGGCTTTTTTCTGCTATTTCTGCTGGCGCAACGTTTTATAGTCACACTTGTATGTACATACAAACATAGCGTATGTATGCGGAAATCTGCAGAATGCTTCTTAAATTTTTCCTCCAATGGTATAAATAGAGCAAATTGCTTTTTTGTTAGAGAAGCCTATTCAATGTTTTGAATCTATACTTCTCATAAAATACACGTTGTCAATCAATCTGCCTGGCCTTTACCAACTAAGTTGGGGTCGGCTTCCAGTCTAACCGGATGGAGCTGAACCAGTATTTTACATGGAGCGACTGCCTATCTGACTCCAAAATCCAGTAACTGGGTAATACGATACCTCTTGGTAAGACAGGTTGTCAGATTTTCGGGCTTCTGATGACCCGTAACGACTGTCAAAGATCCACGAATGACAGCCGGGACCAACGGCTTTCCGAGGCACGGAATAGTGTCGGTATGTAAAGATGGTCACCCATCCACGGACCAACCGCGGCAAGCGTAGCTTAACCTGATGGATCGACCCGTGCGGATGTTATTGCCTAGCCACGAGCTCCTTTATATACTACATAACATACGACTGTATATTGAAATTCAGTAGCTCTTTTTAATTTAAAGATGTTACCGGCTGAATAAAATTGTATTTCAGGTTTAAATGGGTGCTACGAGGTCTATTGACATTTATGTTAATGTAAATGGATAATTTTATGGAACCCAACAAAGAAAGATACACATTAAATTATCTACTAATTAAAGATCTTAAGGCGGGTATCACACCTCCGCCGCGAAACCGCGAAACTGCATGATGTTCCGCTACTCGTATCGCGATTCGAGTAGCGGAACATCATGCGAGTCAGTTGAATTGAACTACTGCGGCTTCGCTGCTATGGTTTCGCGGCGGAGGTGTGCTAACGCCCCAAATTCATTTATTCCCTGAAAGACAACGTTCAGAATAAACCGCTGGGTCTAGAAGCATAATATTTTGCACAAGTGTTCCTCATATAACGAAAGTAAACACAAAGGAAGGATATTTGCAAACTCATCCTCCATACGGGTTAAACAGGGGATGAAAGTTTGTATGGTCATTTTTGTGGATGGGAAATACCACCGGGCACATGGCGTATGCCCGGTTTCTGAGGTTTCTAAACGGAATTTATCCATTCGATAATGATTATTGGTTCGAAATCGTGTTTTTGAACACTTCGGTAGGGAAGAATGTAGCTTAAAAGTCGATTGAATTACTATCGAGGACCTCAAAAACTGAGCACAAGGAAGGTATTCGCTTATATGGATAATTTTGTCGAATCAACAGATACTTATCTGAGGATCTCAGAAACTGACGGCGCGTTGTGTTCCACGCGCGCCTCAAAGAGATGTCAGCAAGTGACGGGGCCCAATAGGGCCGACGCCGCTGGGGTCGCGGGTTGTCTGAAGGGGTTACCGCGGCCCTGGCATAGGCAACTGAAGGAACACGGGTGGGTTTTAGTCAGTAAAAGTCTGACACGCCCTCCCGCTCCACCCAGAGCGGGAGAAGTTATTTGATGATTTCCCACCCTCAAAAAAAAAAAAAAAAAAAAAAGGATCTCAGAAACTGGGCATTAATTGTTTACGATACAAGGTGTAATTTAAATAAGGCACAACCTCTTAAGGGCTCATTGTACGGTCAGCAACAGAAGTCGGTTAACACTGCTACTTTATGACATCATCTAAATGAACACAAAATGATACGATAAACTGCTTTTTTTTAACTGTTAAGAGTTAATGCTCTTAAAATTTTAAGTACTTCTATTCCGATTTGAATGAAATATTTCGCTTAATAATTAAGATTAAAAAACTGCAAGTGTTAATCGACTTTTGCTGCTGACTTTACTCATCGTAATATGAACAACTTTTACTATGGTACCAAGCCTGAAATTGCAAAAAAAAAACAGCTGTTTCCTACATTTTGACGAGATAAGCGAACATGAATCTGGGAACAACCTTGGGAACAGCTGCTTTTTTTTCGAGATTACAGATTTGGTCCCATAGTAAAAGTTGTTCATAATGATGAGTACAATGACCCCTTAAAGGTTGTGCGTTACTTAAATTACACCTTGTAGTAACCTCAGTTTAACATTTTTGTGTATTTGGTTTACTACAGCTATTCCACACTTCAACGGAATTGAGAATTATACGAGTACTTTCGTGCTCACGAACCGGATTCAAGTGCACTCGGGTATAGCACGAGTACAAGTGACAAACACTAAAGTGTTCACTTACTTTAAGCCCGTAAAACTTAGCGGCTGTGACACTCACAACACTGCAGGATTAACGTTAAAATACTTCCGGAAATGACGGAATTGACACGGTTGCTGAGCACCCAGGGCGAATCGTAAAAGTCGGGTAGTCGAGAAGTTATGGATTTATCAAGCATAAGACGTTAGGTAAGCGTTTTAAGGTTAACTTTCGAATATGCCTAGGTTTATTCGAAAGTGTGTCAAATAAATTCAAAGACTTGTGCTCTTTAGTAAATTCAAATTAAAAAAAATTGTTTCACGTTAACCTACATGGGCACTCGAAGAAAACTTTGGAAGTAAGAAACGTTAGAAGCTAGGTACATGGTTACAATTGGTCGTTCCCTTAGATATGAAGAAGAGCCGGCAAGGAACTACAGGTTACACTTTTAAAATAATTGTCTTGTCCCAACTATGTTGGGGTCGGCTTCCAGTCTAACCAGATGCAGCTGAATACCATATTTTACATGGAGCGACTGCCTATCTGACCTCCACAACCCAGTAACTCGGTAATACGATACTCCTTGGTAAGACTGGTTGTTAGACTTTCAGGCTTCTGACGGCGGCTTCTGACGACCCGTAACGACTGCCAAAGATCCACGAATGACAGCCGGGAGCAACGGCTTAACGTGCTATCCGAGGCACGAAGGAGTCTCGGTATGTAAAGACGGTCACCCATCCATGGACCAAGCCCGGCAAGCGTAGCTTAAATTGATGGATCGACACATACGGCTGTTATAACTTAGCCACGAGCTCCTTAAAATAATTGACTTTTGTAATATTTTCAATTTACAGTTTAAATACGTTTGGTCAGTGGACAGAGGACAGTGTAGACCTGGCTCAATTTTTTTTTTTTTTTTAAGGAACCAGATATCGTAAATCCACTTTTAAAGTGTGGAGAAAAACGTTTTTTGTAAAAGCATCAGACAGACACCAAGAAATAAATACTATTTTTATTGTACCTCGCCAGTGTTGCATCATTCATTAAAAGCTTTAGCACCACCTTAAAATAACAACCCATAACGTCAATTCGTTCTATTTCAGAAATAAGCCGCTTACTTGTACAGCTTCGACAATTGTGCGTTTTCCTTAAAATCAACAACACAATTTTATGCTTTACTGCTTTTACCATAAGGTTGAAAATTTCCTGCCGAAAATTTTTTTACAGTCGATATATTTTTTCAATTGACTAAGTGAATGGGCCCACATAATATCTTTGGCTTTACAAAGCATTGAGATACACGTTACACGTGTCAGCCGCCATTTAACTTGAAGCCATATTGTCGATTGACGTCACAAATTGCTGTTCGTGATTATATTAATAACGGTTCGCTTAGTATCTGACGAGATGGCTTTGTAATTATGTATATTACGTTGGATAAATTGCGTTTAGATTAGTACCTATTATGTGTATGGGATTGAAGTAAATAGATTTTAATGAGCTAAGTATTGGCACAGCACGCTTTGTACCTAGTGCTGAATTACGATTGGCTGGGATATAAACCTCTCATCTAGGTAGGTAGATATATAGAGTGACTGGTAATTAGTGACCTTTTACTATGGGACCAAACCAGAAATCGCGAAAAATAATGAGCTGTTATGTTCGCCTCATCATATTGTAGGTAACAGATGATATTTTTTTTTCGCGATTTCTGGTTTAATAATAATAATAATAACCCCACCGCAGTATCTCTACGTTGACGTCGTGGTGGGGCTTGCGCGCTCCGAGTTTTAGGTCTGTGCCGGTAGAGTTCACTTTGCCGGAACAGGTCTAGGATGAGGAGCCAGACCAAGAGAGATACAGAAACCCGCAGGGCAGCATGTGGCGAGCTGTTGGGCAGTAGCGACCCCACGGACCCTATCTCCCGGGAGAAGTCTTGTTCCTCACCTCTCGCTTGCCTTTATTGGCCGGCTGGAGTGAACACTGACGAGGAACAGAGCTCCCACCTCTTTCTTGCCTTTATTGTCCGGTTTGAGTGGAGATTCGCAAGAGCAAGAGGAAGGAAGTATTCCAGTAAGTGTTTGTAGGGATCTTGACCATCTTCCGGGCTCTGGGATTGTTCTGAGAACCGTGGGATACCTCTCCACTCCTCACAAGCACCTCAGGACATGTTGCCCCCTTGCCGCTACGACA
The DNA here is from genome assembly GCA_905163495.3 of Cosmia trapezina. Lineage (NCBI taxonomy): Eukaryota > Metazoa > Arthropoda > Insecta > Lepidoptera > Noctuidae > Cosmia > Cosmia trapezina. Next base: position 6,076,990 of record LR991030.1, read on the forward strand.
CTATGTGCTAGCGACCTTTTCGGGGGCCCATTATTGTGTGTGCAAGTCACCCCCTGCCATTTTATCCGTGTATTACAAAACATTGATCCGACAGGGGCCATAGTCCTTTCATAGTTCTAGGCAACCAGTCCACTTTAGCCACTCAAATCCATAGTCCAATCTCTTTATTTCCATATACTGCAATAGTCCTGCACCAACCGGAGGTTGTCCTTGGGTGCACTTGCATAGTGCGTACAGGGATAATCGTCGGTTGGTGCCTCATTTCATTGAAAGCGTCTAACGGGCCTCTGCGAGTTGGCTTTGGCCCCTCGTACGCCTTCTAAAGGTCCGGGACTCCAGGGTCCTGAGAATTGTCAAGACATAATAATAATAATAAAAAGTTTATTGATCCAAGATACATAGACACATTTTGTATTCATGTTACATGTTAAGACTTAGTAAACTAACAGTGGACACGGGCTGAAAAATAATTGTCTATAATACAAAAATTAAATCCTATCTCCTAAACTAGGGATGCCCTGTATCTTAGGAGACAGTGATTCGACCGAGCTGAACTGCACTTAATGAAGGGCCTTAGGTTTCGAGTGTCAGTGTTAATCTACCACAAGACAAAAATTTGAATGTGAGTTTGCTTAGTAACAGAGGAGAAAGAGTGGGGTTGTGAAAGGGAGAGGGGTGTGTGTGTGAGTGTAATGTTACTTGTGTTGTATGCTTGTGAGTGTGTTGTGTTATGAGGTATTTGTTTGTATGTAGTGTTTTGTGTTCCTATTTAATTGTGATTTGTTAATGATCTGTTAAGCGATGTATGTCAGTAGAGATTCGGTGTTATTGTAGTCCTGTTGTATGAGCCAGTCTGTCATTTTAGATTTGATATTGAATTTATTTAAGTTTATTATGTTTAATTTCTTTTGTATGATTTTATATATATACGTGGACACTTAAGACGTAATAATGGTGTTTTGTAAAAGAGGTTTTGTGCTGTACACCAGAGGGGACATATGTTCGCTTCCTTGGGTCAGGTAGGGGCAGGCAGCTATGTACTCTGAGGACAGATCGAAGAACAAACAGCTGACGTATGGTTTGGTCCCATAGTAAAAGTTGTTTGTTATCATGAGTACAATCATGTGTTTAGTATCGGTCACTAATTACCAGTCACGTTATATTATAACCTTACCTACTTGCTTTTAAATTTTATATTACCCAATTATGTGAAGGTTGGCATCTTCTTTTTTGTGCGACAAAGTTCTTACGGATGCCCCACATGGAAAGCAGAAGGTTAGATCAGACTTAAGGTTTTCCTTCTATACCAGAAGATTGCCCATTTCTAGTCTGACCAAGTGCCGTTGAAAACTATTATTTTTCAGCACTGAGCGTTCACAGGCTCAAAAAAAATAGCATTAACTTATCAACACTACATATTTTACCCATAAAGTTATATTTTCCTCAACAATTTCTCAAAATTATCCAGAAATAGTTACAAGGAAGTATCCCTAAGTGGAAAATACGGTGTCCCGTCGCCATGGAGATTACCGCCATAAATCAGAGAGTAGAGCCGCACTCATGCATACATCAGCACAGTGTACGTGCCTCGTAGTGTAATGGCCGTGTTCTGCAGTTATAGTATGGTGGGTAGATATTTTTCCTTCTGACTTTGTATAGAGAAGTCGAAAATAAGAAAGTTCTGATGTATTTTGGTTGAATGGATGGTGAAATCAGGGAAAATGTGTTTATACAAATGACGAAAAAAAGTCAAGATTTCCCTACACAGAGTCAGACAACAGATTAAGCTAAGCGACTTAATCTGTTGTCTGACTCTGTGTAGGGAAATCGGATAAGTACGAGTTGGGTATTTTGTTTGTATGGATGCTGACGTTAGTAGAAACAAGTTTTTGGGAGTATTCGGTTAGTCTTTTAAAGGTGTATATAAAGTACTTTTCCATGATGGATTGGATGGACTAAAAAGCCTTAAATAATGAAGATGCTTAAGTGAATGGAAAAGATGGTAGAAGTGCACTTTGAAATAATTCTTTGATCCACAACCCCCTGGGCACTTCTCTTCTAACAGGGGTTGAAGATTATAATGCAGACGAAATTGTTGGTAAGAGATATCTGGTAAAATGTAAATATTTGAAGATAGAAAAAAAAAAGCAACCGACTCCCAAAAAAACACTACAAAGTGAAAAATAACTTTAATTTCGGAAGTCGGTGTCTTTGGTTTTTTATTTACTTTCGTTTTTTTTGCCACCGACTTCCGAAACTAAAGTTATTTTTCACTTTGTAGTGTTTTTTTGGGAGTCGGTTGTTTTTTTTTTTTGTAAAAAAATGTTATTTTTCACTTTTTAGTGGTGCGTACCCCACACAAATCTGAACACCACTATGCAAAATAAATTAGAGCATCATCCACATAGACTAAATGGGAAAAATACGTATTAAATTATTGAAGCTAACTCAAAAGCTTTCAAGCTCATCAGAACTTGAAGATATTTTTATGCGACCATCTCAGGAGTATACCATTTCAAATAAAAACTTTGCAGAAAGCAAATACGTCGCGCTAAGTCGTGTGAGAAGTTTGGTAGGCGTAGTTTTAGTTGACAGAGATAACGAGGCTACAAAATCTGCCTTCTGACAATCAAGGCCACAAATAACATACAACTCAAGTACCTAGCGCAATTTGAATCATTTATAGCCAGAGTGCACATCATGACGATTCCAATAAGCCCAAACACGGCAAGGATACATTGTTTTATTACTGAGTTCCGATGCCTACTTTCCGGCTTCTTCATCAGATCGGTTCGATGGTACCATTTTCATCAGAACCATTTATTTAAAGCTTCGTCATAGTCGCTTAACTATTAATCGAGATATCTTATCGCCCCCCGTGAAATACTTATCATCGTTGAGGAGTTCCCGTGGCTTTCTGTGGTCTTCTTCATCAGTTCCACTTCACCAGATGATACTTTCTGAATGCAACCTCCTGATTTGTTGATGAAAATTCCAAAATAGGTATATGTACGCCTATAATATTTGACGAGTTCCCTCGATTTCTCATGGATCCCATCGTCAGAACTGGATTTTGATAAAAATGGGACCAATCTGGAAGTATACCCTTTCAAATAAAAAAAAAAAATTTCCGAATCGGTTCATAAATGACGGAGTACTGAGGTAACAAACATACAAAAAAAAAAAAAACATTCACAACCGAATTGAGAACCTCCTCCTTTTTTTGAAGTCGGTTAAAAATGTTCTTCACATGTATTGATGAGAATCATAAAATCACTAAGTACCATAAAAAAAAAAAAAACATTCACAACCGAATTGAGAACCTCCTCCTTTTTTTGAAGTCGGTTAAAAATGTTCTTCACATGTATTGATGAGAATCATAAAATCACTAAGTACCATCATAATTATTATTCACTATCCGACCCAACTGACGTTCAATAACTCATACAAAAAAGGACGTTCAGTTTTTTTTTCCAAGTCGAAAATTTTCGGGAAAACTTTTCCAATTTTTCAAACTCAAACTCAAAGCATTTATTACACACTTTTGAACTGTCAAGGGGTCGGTCAGTCAGAAAGATGAAGCTAGTTGTCCATTCCAAAGCGTAGTTGGCTCCTATGGAGAAGAACGGGCAACAAACTCCACGGACACTCTTAAATCAAAATATTGGTTACATCATCTAAGTTAAAAATATAACTGTGAGAACAATGTAGAAAGTCAAAACTAAAAACAATTATAAATTAAACGAAATTAAAATAAGCCGTGGCAGCTAAGACATGACCAGTCATGATCTCAGACCATTTCCGAAAGAAACGCCTTTTTTTTTTTTTTTGAGGGTGGGAAATCATCAAATAACTTCTCCCGCTCTGGGTGGAGCGGAAGGGCGTGTCAGACTTTTACTGACTATAAAAACTTTTTAACAAAAAAAAAACCGACTTCTAAAAAACACTACAAAGTGAAAAATAACTTTAATTTCGGAAGTATTTTAGTTTTTTGCCACCGACTTCCGAAATTAAAGTTATTTTTCACTTTGTAGTGATCTTTAGAAGTCGGTTTTTTTTTTTGTTAAAAAGTTTTTATTTCTCGCTTTTTAGTGGGTCTGTTTATAATTTGTAAAAGTTACAGTAGTCTAATGTCAATTGCTCATCACATGTTACAAAATATTGCTTTTCCCGATGCTGGGACGTTAATTGTTGAGGAGTTCTGCTGGTAAGAACCAGGAGAACTCCTCAACAACCACTCACCACACGCATTGTGTGACGAGCGGAAATTGCTTAGCAACCATATTAAAGTAATCGAATCGCAACCCGTGAAATATTTATCATTGAGTAGTTCCGGTAGCCATCTGTGGTCTTCATCATCAGTTCCACTTCACCAAGTGGTGCTTTCCGAAAGCAAATGCAAGAGCTACTATAAAAAATACCCAAATCGCTATAGGTGTGCCTATAATATTTGAAGAGTTCCTTCGATTTCTCCAGGATCCCATCATCAGAACTGGATTTTGACAAAAATGGGACCATTTGGGAAGTATACCCTTTCCAACAAAAAAATAATTTTTCAAATCGATTGGCAAGCGACGGAGTTATGCGCGAACAAACATAAAAAAAAAAAAAAAAAAAAAATACAAACATCCGAATTGAGAACCTCCTCCTTTTTTAGAAGTCGGTTAAAAACCCACCCGTGTTCCTTCAATTGCCTATGCCAGGGCCGCGGTATCTTCTTCAAACTACCCGCGACCCCAGCGGCGTCGGCCCTATTGGACCCCATCATTTGCTGACATCTCTTTGAGGCGCACGTGGAACACAACGCGCCGTCGACTCGGGCCTGGTCCTTACCGGACGGCGAGCTACCCGCTGCTCACCGTCCGCAGGCCCGCGCCTACGGTGGCCGGAAATCGCCCCGCGATTCCCGCCGGGCGTCTCCTGCGGCGACTGAGGGCGTGAGGCTGCCTCTCCCTCACGCGTTCCACCTCCTCCTTCGCGAGCATCACTGCTTCGCAGAAGGAGGTGACGGCCTCCCATGCACTCTCGCTCCGCACCATGGCCTGGACTAGGCTCGGACGCGAGAGATCGCCGCCGCCGATCGCCTCCGTGAGAACACGGCGGTGCTCTGCCCAAGCCGGGCAGACCTCCACTGTATGCTCCACCGTGTCCTCCGGGCGATCCACACAATGGTAACACCCGGGCGTTTCCTCCCGCCTTATGCGAAACAGGAACCTCCCGAAACAACCGTGTCCGGTGAGGACCTGCGTCAGGCGGAAGGTGAGGACGCCGTGGCGCCTCTCTAACCACTCCTCAAAGAGGGGACTTATCGCCGCAATTGTGGCGTGCCCAGAAAGAAACGCCTTAACGAGTCGAATTAACGAGTCGAATGCCGTAATTACAGAAGCCATTGTGTCTCGCGTGGATCTACGTTCCGGCGATCTACGATACGAAGGGTTAATGTAGGACTGTAAATATATGTGATAATTTATGGAAGGCGTGAAAGTGATGTCAGATATTTTCGACCACAACGAGGTATCACATTCTTCTGAATTTAACTGAATAGGCAGATAGTTATGACGCAAGACATGTCCGTTAATATTGGTATACCTTTATATGAAATCCTCCCCTATACTTGTCTTTGAAGTAGGAATGTATCTATTTAATTATCATAAAGTTTATGTCCAGATCTATGTTTTATTTTATCATTCGTGCGATCGTTTCAATAATGTAAAGAGTGAATAGAATAGTACGACACAATTGTCTGGCGCGCCTTTGTTGTAGCTCTCCTTTATACTGATCGAATGGAGATATAGTTATCTTGTTCCACAAATCCACGTATGTATGTACAGTCTTTTATACCTTCGTCAGTTTTCAAACCTTTCTTCAGTTAGAGTCTATTTACTCAATGCTGGTACAGACATGGTAAATTATCTAAAACGTCGTGTCATTGTAGTTATGTATGATTATTATATTATTACTAGCTATTGCCCGCGACTTCGCCCGCTGGGATATCGGAAATTATCCCACGGGAACGTACTACAGGGAAATCCTTCCTTATTCCTTGTCTACATTATAAAAGGAACCTCTGTGCAAAATTTCAGCTTTCTAGGTTCAAGGACAAGTCAGTCAGGACTTCTTTTTATTTATTTTATATTTACCTATTTACTGAATTTACAATACAGCGGTGTTACGTAAGTCAACTCGCCAAACTTTTTTACGTTTGATGGCGATTATTGTCGATGTTCTTCAGAAAGGTCAGGTGCGTAGTACTCGCAACGGGTGCGTGTGTATGGCCAGATGTATGAACGTAAACGAAGCAAAAGGAGTACGTAATCATTGTAGCGGGTGGGGCCTCCAACTCACACCTTTTTCCCATGGGGGACATGGGAAAAAGGTGTGAGTTTATGTATATAGGGTGACTGGTAATTAGTGACCGATACCTAAACACATGATTGTGCTCATGATAACAAACAACTTTTACTATGGGACCAAACCTGAAATCGCGAAAAAAAAATCAGCTGCCCCATACATTCATATTCGCATAGCTCGTCAAAATGTAGGGAGCAGCTGAATTTTTTTTCGCGATTTCAGGTTTGGTCCCATAGTAAAAGTTGTTTGTTATCATGAGCACAATCATGTGTTTAGGTATCGGTCACTAATTACCAGTCACCCTATATATGTAATATAATAAATCAGCATGTCAGGTACCTACTAACAAGTAGGCCTCACAAGTCTGTATTCGGATCTTTATAGAAAAGTACTGCAGAACCCAACGCGATGAATATAAATTCTCAACGCGTATTTTTTTCAGCGAGCGATAAGTAGATCCCTTTGCTCGGAGTACGCGCTTTTATGATGACTGGCATTATTGATGACTTGCTTTTATTATTCAAATGTCGCTCCACGGATTTCTATTCTTGTTCTTCGCAGTTTTTGGGGATATCGCATCGAATATCACGCTTGTACTTATTCTCGAGGTAAGTAGTGGTGTATATACCCAATTTTCGCCTTAAAATCTTTGCTTTTAGTATTAAGTATTCTATTTTAAGAAGTAATATAGAAAATAATTTTATTTGGCCCAGGTTAAGGTTAAATTGACTGAGAGCAGTGGTGGCCCAGTGGTTCGAAGAACCCAGACAGGCGCAAAATTTTGTGTAAATCATTTCATCACCACTCATCTCAAAACGGTGCAGGAAAACATCGTGAGGAAACCGGCATGTCTTAGAACCAAAAATTCGAAGACATGTGACATCCACCAACCCGCACTGGGCTCACGTGGCGGTTTACGGCCACTCCCTCTCACCGAGAGGAGGCCTATGTCCATAGGGAACATTATAGGCTGATTATGCTAACACAAAAAAACCCTACTACGGCTTCGAAATAGGAAACATAAACTGCCGCCGCAATGTCAGTATTATCGAAAATTTATTATTATTATAAGTTTTAGTAAAACTTCTTAAGTATAAGAATAATAAAAGTAAACTACAGCACACTTATACGTCTTCACAAGAAACGATTTTCTTAAATCTCCACTTGAGCTTTCGACCTTTCGAGAAAATCCTTGCGAGAACTCAGTCTTCGATCCAATGAGGTCAAGGTTGCCAGTGACGGATTTCCAAGCAAATTAACGAAGACGCTGCCAAGATAGCAGCAGATCCGTCACCTGACTACAGATCCGGGACTGAGATCCGGCTAATGAATTCCAACGATTTACCTCGAAGGCCCGCGACGGAATTAATCTCATCTTGAAATCCCACTGTTACTTACTTGAGAGTTTTTACTTGGGGATTATACGTTCTTGGCTACGTTGGAAAAATATCTGAATTTTGATGTTTATTTGTTTGCTTATTTGTAAGATGGGTTCGTTTTCCTTTGGGGCTAAACTTGAGGGATATTAATGAACTGTGTTTTAGAAGTATTTTTTTGTGTTCAGAATTGTTATTTTGCGATAGTTTTTTAGGGTTCCGTACATCAAAAGGAAAAACGGAACCCTTTATAGGATCACTCGTGAGTCTGTCTGCCCGTCTATCTCAGCCAATATGCTCTGAATCTAATGGACCGTTTGGTACCTACACATATGAATTTTAGTGTCCCAAACACGGACGTGTAACGTAAATTAATTAATTTTGAATATGGGGGTCACTTTTGGAGGGCAAATTAGAAAATAAAAAAAAAATGTTTTGCAAACTGTACCGTGTGACATATCAAATCAAAGAGCTTACTGTGAGGGTCTCAAATAGATTTTTTATAATTTTAAAATAAATTGTTTAAAAGTTATTTAAGAAAATAGACGAAAATTTACCATTCCGCTTATCTCCGAAACTTATGAGTCTAAACAGACATAGTTCTATAGGCTATAATAGATTACAGGAAAACGTATAAAAAGTCGATGGTATTAAAATAACATATAAATCTCTCAATATTGTGCGTACAAACTTACATTTGCAGTTGGAATGTATGGGAGAACATGTTTTTTAACTACAATGTTAAGTTTATTCATGAGATAAATTCATCCCAACTACGGTACCTTTCATTGTGCGTGGTCCAACACGCATTTGGCCGGGTTTTTTTATGTTTTTGTGATGTGGAAAAAACGTGTAGCTTAGAAATGCTGTTTCGTTGCTCATGCTTACTTACTCATAAAAATCGGACTTATATAAGGTGCTTTTGTTACCAGAGCACTTTCTATCCAAATGGTTGGATAGAAAGTATTCCTTTTCATCACAAAACTTATTGATTTCTTAGCTATTCAGTAAGCAGAATATTTAGAAGCAGACGTGTCTTTTCGCCTCTTTATTATGTAAATAAAACGTGGGCAGATAACACTTTTGTGTCAGTGGGATGACCTCTTTACAATTTGGAGTAGAGGGACTACAAAGGACAGAGTGATCAAAGGCCTGACCTTTTGCAAATATGGTTCTTTTAAATCTTTTTTTAAGATATTAAATGGCTGCCCTGACCTTAAACCATTTGAATAGTTTAGGAGATAGCTGAATAAATATCTCGCATTCATTTAGTACCTTCATAAGCAGGTCTGCCTTTAAGTAAAATACAAGAAATTGTTAGTTATTCATCTAAGGTCATAATTGAGTAAGAAATTAAATATTCGCTTTAGTTTCTACTTAGTTACTGACGTCAAGTCTGTGACCTGTAGGTACAAAGTTGAGAAGTTTGCTGGGCGCCTGACCTAGTTAAGCTTTCGGTTAGTCTATGAAATATGAAGCTAACTGGCATTAAAACGGTAGTGGGGATACTAATCCGAGCTTTCCCACGGGAAGAGATTAACAACTCAGGTTAGGTACGGATGGTGTACTTAGATAAGTAAGCACTTTACTTGTTTACTGTGTTCGATGGATACTAAAGAGGGCTGTCGCATTTTGTCACCTCTCTCGCTCACATGGGACCAAATTTTTAAGAATATTAAGAGCTCATACCTACTACCTCAGCTTTTATCTCGCTCGCACGATACTGCTACCGGCTGAGTGAGAGCGAGACTGAGTGCGGTGTTGGGCGCCGATAGTTTAAGTAATTGCTTTTTACGCTGAAAATAATGGTAGTTTGAAAAAAATAAAAAACATAAGATCTGCTTTATAGTTAGTTTAGTTAGTAGTTTCATGATCTAATTTGAAGTATTTTTTTAATACTAGCAGTTTATTGTTCGGGTTGAACTTTGGATTTTTTTTTCTATCAAGAAAATTTTATGGAATCGTGTTTTCGTCAAACATAGTACCTACTTAACATAAATCCTCAACTTTACCATATATTTATTTCAAAATTAATGCTGCAGTATTTTCGACATAACGGAAGATCATGCTATAAGCCATTTCAAGTAATATAGGCTCTTATAATGAAAAGATGTTTTTTTGAAAAATGTAATCAGTTGGCAAACTAATAAATAATATTAATTTAATAGGTTATTATTAAAAACACATTTCTATTGTGTTATTCAGCTCAGGTACTATGATCTGTTTTTGAGATCATAGATTCGTAGATCTTTGACAGTCGTTCGGGTAGTCTGAAGCCCGAAAGTCTGACAACCAATCTTGCCAAAGCGTAGGTACCGTGTTACCCAGTAACTGGGTTGTCGAGGTCAGATAGGCAGTCGCTCCATGTAAAATACTGCTGCATCCGGTTAGAATGGAAGCCGACCCCATCATAGTTGGGAAAAGGCTAGGCAGATTGATTGATTGAAACTTTAAATAAACTCACGTCCATTCACAACCCACACTCAAATGTTTCTATTATCAAACAAACACTAAACGATATTGACCAAGTAATACAAAATGGCTGCTTGTTTTGGATCACGCTCGTTGGCGGGTATTGCCTCTTTATGTGTCTCGATAAATGTCGGCAGTTCGGAAATAGAAAAGTGACGAGATTGGTGTAGCTAGAAAATGTCGTTGGAAGCTCACATAGAGCTTGCAAGTTGACTTGATGTATTTTATTTGATAAAGTGGTGTTTTGCTTGTCGAATTGAATTGTGGATGGGTGTGAAGTATTTATAAATTCATTCTAACAGACGATGTTAAAATATGTCTCGTTCAATGCTTTTAGGTAAATATAAGGTACCAGATTTTGCCCGCGGCTTCGCGCGTGGAGGTCGAAAATTGTCTCACTGGAACGTACTACCGGGATAAAAAGTATTCAATATCCTAATCCAGGTCATGATATACCCATGTGGAAAATTTCATCCAAATCCGTTTAGCCGTTTTAGCGTGAAAGCGTAACAAACAAACAAAGAAACTCACTTTCGCATTTATAATATTAGTTACGATAGGATTATTACCATCAACTTACCAAATATTGATTTGTGTATATGTGATGTTAATGAAATATAAACATAAAATCACTTTGTCTTGTCTGCTACGGCGTTGACATTCATTATAACAAGATAAATATTACCCATACATCAAATTGTAGTCAGAATCGGCATTACAATAAATTTTCACTTATTCTAGAAGGTTAAGTACTTCTTGAATTAGATATTACTAGCTTTTGCCCGTGGCTTCGCCCGCGTGGATGTCGAAAAATATCTCACGGGAACATACTACAGGGAATCCCTTCCTTATTCCTTGTCTACATTATAAAGGGAACCTCTGTGCACAATTTCAGCTTTCTAGGTTCAAAAGTTTGGGCTGGGCGTTGATGAATGAGTCAGTCAGTCAGTCAGGACTTCTCTTTTTATTTATATAGATAGATTGCTAAGTACCTGGGCGACTGAGCTATGCTTAGGTGAAAATAGAGAAAACTAATTTTTCCAGAAATTACACCTAGCTAGATCGATTTTTCGTCCCTGTAAACCCCTTTAGTGAAACTTTCATCGAAATCGTTAGAGCCGTTTTCGAGAACATATACTATACAAATATTGCTTATTTAATAGTATAGGATACGCATTAAAATTTTTTATTGAAGTACTAAATAATCCAATACTTCGCTACGTAACGAAAAATATGAACCAAAATCAACACTATCATCAAATAAGGACAAATTATCAGCAATGTTGTCGATAATCGAAAAGCTTTCATTGATTCCCTGAATTAATTAGAGTCATTAATCACTTTGTCTTTATCACCGAACATCAATATTCATTATATAATATGATCAGACTAATTTGTATCTACTGAATATTAGTCGACTGGTATTATAATACCTACATCGAATTATTGCTGGGTTGTTGTAGCTGAAATATAAATAGATGAAAATGCCTATGAAGTTCCTTATTTATTGACAGGCAAACATAGACGAAAAAATGCAATACTTCATGGACGCTATGAAGTTCCTTATTTATTGACAGGCAAGCATAGACGAAAAAAATGCAATACTTAGTTCAAAGACGCTCTGAAGTTCCTTATTTATTGACAGGCATAGAATTCTAAGTCAATCTCAGAAGAACAACAAGCATAGAAGTAGTGGTTAAATAGCAACTGAACTCAATATATTTGTTTCATTTTGACTTATGGAGCCGCTATGATGTAAAAGAAGGACACGTATACAGAAGACGTTTCGAAATTTTGTAGGTTGTCATTAATTTTATTCTGACTAGTGATGTACCCACTCAATTTCAACGTCGATAGAATTTACAATGACATTCTTTCTTATACTGCCAAGAATAATATAGGTACACACGGCTACACATCAAGCTATACATTTCTAGTTTACACTGACCGCTCATTGTAAGGAAATACAATGCGAGATCAGCTTATACTGGAAATGTATAGCTTGATCTGTAGCCGTGCGTACCTAAAATTTTGAATTAACTAGGCATCCTTATGATCCCAATACTTAATATATTCGTTCAAAATGAAACAATACTTAAAGTATGTACTAAATAGTCTTCCTTGGTTCCCGACAGCTCTTCATGTATTAAATCTGACCCGGCTAAACCAGAATGTATTTAATTGCCATAATAACTGATGAGTTTATTGAAAACAAGTGGGAGACATTCGGTTTTGCAAATGTTTTTAGCAACTTACTTTCTCATATTTTTTTGAATTTTACATCATAGACTACTCAACCAAATCTAGGGAACAAGGGTATTCAAAGTACCTAATAATTTTTATTTTAATACTTTTTAATTATGTAACATATTATTTTAAATCAGTGAAGCGTAATTTAATAGAGATTTGAATTATTTCGTTAAATAAAATGGTTGTTAGTGAAAAAATAAAATTTATTATGAAAATTCAAAATGGTACCAAAGCGACAAAAACTTTTCGCACATAAAAAAATAAATAACGACCAGATAATATTTTAAATAAAAAAATAAAATGCCTAGCAACTTTAATAATCTGTTACGCGAATTCCAGCCCACACCATAATACGGATGAACTTCCTAAGGATTCTGGAGTCGGCTCTGGCGACCAGGAACTCGCCAAAAGCGCAGTCTTCTTGAATCGGGATGGAATCCAATTATTTCTGAATTTGTTATTGTCATCTGTGTCAAGGATTCCTAAAACGAACAGTTCTCAATAAAATTTATGTAAGATTTTTTATCATCATTTTTATTTAGTTATATAGTTTTATTTGTATGTCTTACCTGACTGATGTGAGATGATTTCACGAGATGTCAATATCAGTGGCGATTCATTAATCTGTACCGATGTACTAGGTCCTGTTTCAACTTCCATTGCTACGGGATCCTACAATTACGTATTTTTTATTAAAAATAAATAAATAAATTTGCACACGATTATATTTCCGACTGGGATAATTAGAAGAATAATATCGCGTCAATGATATTTTTAATATAATATCATTGTATCGCATATATCAAGTGAACATATTTCTGAAATTTTATACCTGTCTTCACGTTAGATTGCTGTTGATGGTGAGCGGTTCTTTTAATTTGCTTCTTCGCAGACTTCCATAAGTATTTCCTGTAATGTAATAAATCAAGTTTTAATTTGAACGGGATACTATTTATTGCCAATAAAATACCTTAATTATATCATAATACTGGATGTTTTTTTTTTTTTTTAAATGCTTGGAGCATATTATGTGGCTGAGTCCAATTTCGTCTACCAATACAATTTATCCATTTTTTTTTTCACATCGTCTAGGAAATCTGTAAAAGAAAAGTATCGACAACATTATTTCCGTCACTATGGCTGATCAAGATAACCCCAAAACAATTTCCGAATATTCGCTAATAACTTCTATTGGAACAAATATTGCGACTGGTTTCAGCTATATAGTGACACAGCAATATTTGTTATGTATTTATATTCGTTTATCAGATCATATGCAACAAGAAATTGAGCAAAAACTTACCGATGGAAGGTCAATATTTATTGTTCATTTTATTTTCGCTATGAATGGGACTGGCAGCCCCCAACCACACAAGAAATTGCTCCACAGCGTCCACACACTCACTGTTTGTAGTTAAACAAAGAATTCATGCAATCTAACAGTAGAAATATTATTAAAACATCGCAAAACCATGGAAGATTACGACAAACACGTAAACAATGAACACGCGAATAAGTCAGGTAGTTCAATGAACGAACTGTCAGACATTGAAACAAAGTACTATCAAATTTGGCCGCGTCATACTATAACTTTTTTAACCAAATGACAATTGATCTTGTGACCATGCCAAGAAAGTAAAACAAAGAGTAAAACATTCATCTCTTTCCCACATCCTTTATCGTACCTTTATCGTACCTAATAATAGAACGGGATAAAGGTAGTTACAGAATTCTGTTTTTAGCCTTCCTTCTATGCTTTGTTATTGTTCTGAGAAGTCAATGGCAACCATAGACGAAAAAATATAATACTTCATGGACGCTATGAAGTTCCTTATTTATTGACAGTAAACCATAGACAAAAAAATGTAATACGGACGCTATTTTTTCTTCTCATTTTTCTTAAAATAAATCGATTAAAACTTCTTCATAAATAAAGTCGAATGTGATGAGAAATCGAATCAGTAACGCGTTTGGAAATCACTAATTGCTTAGTACCTACTCGAGATGTCGAAAGTTAAATAAATCGTTGGAAAGATTGTATGGATGTGAAAAAACGTAGGTACTGACACAAAAAACTCAAGAAATTCTGAGTCCATAATTCTTTTCAGAAAAACATTTGATGTAAGTAGAGGAGCTCGTGGCTAAGTAATAACAGCCGCACTGGTCGATCCATCAGGTTCAACACGGTTTGTCCGTGGATGGGTGACCATCTTTACATACCGAGACTCCTCCGTGCCTCGGAAAGCACTTTAAGCTGTTGGTCCCGGCTGTCATTTGTGGATCTTTGACAGTCGTTACAGGTCGTCAGAAGCCCCAAAGTCTGACTAGTATCGTATTACCTAGTTTACTGGGTTGTGGAGGTCAGATGGGCAGTCGCTCCATGTAAATACTTGTATTTAGCTGCATAAGCTCAGACTGGAAGCCGACCCCAACATAGTTGGGAAAAGGCCAGGCAGATTGATTGAGTCTTTTATTTTTCGAGATCGAAAATGTTTAAGATATTCAGGGATATTCAGGCACCAAAACCTGGCCATAATCACGTTCTGATAACTACATATATCATCAATCAGAAATAAATTCTTTCCCTATTAAAACTCGCAAAGAAAAGACAATATTATCTACGCGTTACAGTCGCCAAAGCTGCGCAATGCCATTAAAATATCTCAACTTTCCGAAAACCGTAACCTTAACTTTCTACCGTAACCTTAACTTCCCACATCATTAATTCTACTCACACAAATCATTATTATCCTATCAACACCCTTTATATACGTCTTCATCTACCTATATTATACCTACGTTTTAATCGGATTCGGCGTGACACGAAGTTGAGATTTGAGTTACACGCTCCAACTTAAGGTGGATATACATCAAAGACTTTAAGAAATTAAAGTGCGGACTCACAGCAAGTCCTTAAAAGTTCCGCGAATCTGTAAAGAATGTTCTAGACAGGAAGGGTTTCAAATTAAAAAACCAGCCAAGTGCGTGTCGGACTTCGCACATTTAGGGTTCCGTACCAAATCTGATTTATTAATATATTGGTATTTGTTAGTAAAATATACGTAATAATACACATTATAACAAAATTTCAAGGTCATAGCTCAATGGGAAGTTAAAAAATTCACCAGAACAAAATTTTGTAGAAGAAGCTGACTTTGGTGGCTTCTGATTCCTTTGTTTTCCAATATTTTTTAAAACAAAAAATACAGTATTTATTTACTCAACCCCATATCCCATTCAATTCTCTTTAGCTGTATCCCCCATACAGCTCGTCACGCGACTCGCGGTGCCTTTGTGTCGCGTGCAATTATTTTGCGTCTCGCGCCTGTTTGTAGTAGCCTTAACGGACCGTGGGACCGCGGCTTTAGTAATAGGGTCCGGTTGGCAACCTTTTGGTACGGAACCCTAATTAAAAATGGCTAACGGAAAATTGTTTAGTGGAGCACCCTCTAAAGAGTTTAATAAACATTTATTCGTACCAGCATCTTGCAATAAACAGGAAAGTAGTCAAAATATTTGTTCTGAAAAGTTTTCTTTACATAAGGAAAATATTTTCAACATTTTTGCATAATTTCACATTTTTGCGGTTTTTCTTTTGAAGTTTGTTCTGGGACGTCGGCTTTGAGAACAAGTTTATGAAATGTTTACATTCTCATTAATAAAACAAATGAAAACAGCTCCAAGGTTGAAATATCTTTAATAAGAGCACATAGTTATTTACTTGTTGAATAGACATTCTACTCAAACTGCCTTTATCAACTCAATGTAGACTCTATTTTATTTCCCAAACACACGAATCATTCACCTGTCAATTTTCAAATCACATTTGCTACGTCACACCTCAGTTCCCCTGCCAGTTAAACACATTTATTTCAATACAGAGTCGACATCTCCTTAACACTGTATCCGGCAGAGTCGATCGATTATACAGGGTGATATGGGGGCGAGGGAAATACCCTCAGGGGTTGAAAAGGGGGTAGAGGGGGGTTATATCTGCTGCTTTACAGGCGCTAGCGTCCACGGTGCGAGCGATAAAATGTTCCCGTCTGCTGGCATCAATACGTGGGTATGACTGAGGGAAACAGAGGGACTTGCGATAGAGTTGGGTTTACTTTTAGCGATGAAAAGAAAATGCCTTAAATTTATGTTTTTTAATCTTTGCTCATTAAACCTTCGTATGCCGGGAACGCGGATCTACGCGAGTCACAATGGTTTTTTTAATTGTGTCTGTAATTACGGCATTCGACTCGTTAAGGAAATATTCAGATACATTCCGTATTTCTTGTGCTGTCTTATGATGTCACTGTGTTTAAAATACAGAAGCGGGATTTTAATTAATTCCAGTTTAGCCTTTTTTTTTCTTTAGTTCAAACTTTACTTTAGTACAAACTAAAATAGATTTCAGGACACATGAAATCACTTCTTATGTATTCTAGATTATTGTGTATTTTTTTCTATCAAAAAGGTGCTGTAGTTACTGTAAAAAATGGAAACAAAGTTACTTATTTTCGCTGTATTTTAGGGAGGACAAGCCTTAATGTTAGTTGTAAAACAAAAAGGTACAGACCCCGAGGCGTAAGATGAGCTTTGCATTTTTGTGAGTGCACATAGATAGTGTAGACTGTAGACCGTGTGACGTCCGGCATAGAGCGCGACGCGTTCTTTGTTTGGTTTAAAACCGGTGTATACTGCTTGGCAATCGGCTTTTGTTCTTTTAGTACGAGAGGCCATGACCAAAACCATGTCGCATCGTTGTAAAACGTAAAACGATAAGACGATTGAAGATTTTGTCTAACGTAAAACGATAAGACAAAAATTTTGGTCATGGGCTCTCGTGCCATTTTGGTGATCACTCACACAATTGCAAAGCTCAGCTTACGCCTCGCGGACTGTACAGTTGTTAAAACTATAACGATACAGAGTGCGCATGCACAAAAAGAAAATGATAAAAACCGTAGTCTCTAATTTTTTCACTGGCTTCAAAATCCCAGAATTCTCGTTACTCTAAATTCAACACAGGAGTATTCAACCATTCAAAAGGCAGACATTAAAAGACGGAATCCTAAAACAGGTCAGACTACAATAGGACTTCAGACCGGAACATCCGGTAACCGTAGAACAGCTGGTCTGTAGCCAGTTGGGACCGCGGTAAATACGTGAACCTTTTCGCTATTTAATTTCAGGTCTAATAAGCGTAAAAATGTTCCGAAATTGGTTAATGGATTTTTGTAATGGGTTTGTAAACAGTTTAACATCCATTTTCTGTACATACGTAACGTTTCTCTGTCCATCGGTCTCACTCATCTGATTTTAGAGTTTTTCTGTAATTTATTTATCTATTATTTATTTTTTTATTTCTATTTATTTGTTCTTTCTATGTTTTACTGTTAAGGGGGATGCGCTACGGTAGCCTGCGAAATTCAAATTTTCTTACGTTTTTTGCAATTTGCAGGTCAGTGTCAGGTTGTATGTTGATTAAAATATGATTCGCGGCCGTAGCTAATATGGCTTTACAGAATTATAATAATTATAAACAGCAATACAACTCCATAGGTTAGAATTGACTTCAAATATAGCGATTTCATGAAATCATGGGGTTTGAGGTCAATTCTAACTTATGCAGTTGTATTGCTGATTCTAATGATTATAATTCTGTAAAGCCATGTCAGTTACGGCCGCGAATTATATTTTAATCAACATACAATCTGACACTGACCTAAAAATTACAAAAAACTTAAGACAATTTGAATTTCGCGGGCTACCTTAGCGCATCCTCCTTAAAGGTAACCACTTCATAGAGTGCTGTGGCTGACCGACAGACAACGCTGAAAGTGCTGAATACGGGAATGTAAAATTTCTTAGAAGTTTCTTAGAAAGTGTATCGGTGTAGAGTTTCACTAAGAAATAGATCTACGGAACTCCCCGTTTATAAGTTGAACGGGGTATTGATGTTTGTATGCAAACAAAGTCGCGGGTAACGGCTAGTCTTCATAAAATGGTCGACGGTCTGACGTTTCAAACTGTTTGCTTTGTTATCAAACTAGCTGCACACCGCGGTTTTACCCGCGTAGACCGGGATAAAAAGTAGCCTGTATGTTAATCCAGGGTACAAGCTATCTATATACCAAAATTCATCCAAATCGGTCCAGCCGTTTGAGCGTGAAGAAGTAACAAATATACAAACACATACACACTCACAAACTTTCGCCTTTATAATATTAGTGTGATGTGATTATACTGTCTTTCATAAAATGGCCGATATTTCCAACTGTTTGCTTTATTATCAAATAAACTTTTGGATATTTCCGTCAAAAGGTTGGTTTATGGCAACGGATTAAAATTAGTGGTCTGCGGGTAATATCAGTTGTGAAAATTAATAAAGTTGCCCGTACTGAAAATATTAAACCTCTGGCGTTTATTATAAAGCATTATAGTAGTTCGACCTTTATTTTACGATGTATTTTATTTTTAGTTAAGGAAAAGTTTAATGGCGGCTCATCTGCGGGTACGGACGTTAACGTTTTTGGAATACAATGAGGATTATTAATTAAGGAAAATTTATAATCAGATAAGAACCTGTCTAATAATTATGTCGATAAAGATATTTTATTCATTTAAGTGTAATTGTAAAAGTAGAGGAATAGTAGAGGAGCTAAAGTGTAATAGTAGAGGAGCTCGTGGCTAAGTAATAGCAGCCGTATGGGTCAATCCATCAGGTTAAGCTACGCTTGCCGGGGTTGGTCCGTGAATGGGTGACCATCTTTACATACCGAGACTCCTCCGTGCCTCGGAAAGAACGTTAAGCCGTTGGTCCCGGCTGTCGTTCGTGGATCTTTGATACTCGTTACAGGTCGTCAGAAGCCCGAAAGTCTGACAACCAGTCTTACCAAGGGGTATCGTATTATCCAGTTTCTGAGTCAGATATGCAGTCGCTCCGTATAAAACACTATTATTCAGCTGCATCCGGTAAGACTGGAAGCCGACCCCAACATAGTTGGCAAAAAGGCTAGGCAGATTATGTGTTATAGAGTAACTGTAACAAGCAGCGCTTCTCGCAAATTCCTAATAATACTACATCGTAAAATGAGGACAAAATAGGAGACAACAAGTTAGAGGACATTTTTGCCTAAAGTATTTTGGGGTTGATACACGGAGACAAATAAAAAAAAATCGGTCAAGAGCGAGTCGGACTGTCGCACTGAGGGTTCCGTGCCATCATTTATATGTAATTTTTATTGATGATTTCTGAAAAATTGTGCTATTTAGAGACATCGTGTTATTTTTCCTGCAATCTATATATAAAACATCGGAGATAAGGCCGCTACGGTATTTTTTTAAAACATTTTTCATCAAAAGTCGAAAACTGTGCAACCTAAAAAAAAGAAAAATGGAGAATGTGCAAACAGCGGTATTTCATATGATACCCCACATATATACATATAGTAGCCTCACTTGGATTTTTTAAGACCTTTCAGTACCTATTGCAAAAAAACATATATATTTTTATTGCTTTCTTATTTGCAAAATAGTTAGGCAAACGTCATCTAAAACTGTTCCAAATTTCAAGTTGATAAGCATTAGTACTTCTTGAGATATCCAGCTGTGACAGACAAAACTTATTATTATTATTATTATATGATATCATGACGCTTGATCTCCCCGAAGAGTTAGGCAGGGCACCACATTTAAAAACGAAAATGAAATTATTGTTCACTATTATGAATTGAATACTTATCAAAGTTAGATAAATATAGTCTACGTGAAAGACAGTTAGCAGGAACTAAAGCAATCACAAACTATGAACGTGTAGCTCTCGCTTCAAACACACGGGTGTATCAATATTCACGTAGGCAAGATTATTTATTATTTATTTATTTAAAACTCTTACACTATCATTACAGGTTATAAACCTAATGCGACAGCTAAGACTACTTGTAATAATTATTATTTATTTAAAATAACCTTACATTACTAACAATTACACACTAGTACATTAATACAAAATTACTGATAACTAAAAGGATACCAGTAACCTTATACAAAATTAACTTAAATATGTTTAACAGTCAAAAATTAAAAAGTAAACAATAAAAGAAACATTAAACACAAAATGAACAATTAACCTATTATTAACATTAAAGATGCTTCCATGTGAGTGTTGTTATACGTATTCGAGGGATGATTATGCCAGACGGATGGGCAAACGCAGTGAGTTGAGTAGTAAGTTGAAGTTATTCATTGTATTTCGATTGTGTGATAAAGCCAAATGGTCATATGGTGAAGGATATATGGTACCTACTGTTATCCGTGTTTGTGCCAGTCTATTGTCGCAGATTGGCATTTTGAGTTAAATTGTAAAATGTAGACTGACTGTGTGACTGTTGTGTGACTGATTGTGTGTGTGTGTGTTGTGTGATTCATGTGATTGCGATGTTGATGTTGTGTGTTGTGTTGTGTGTGTGTGTGGTGGGTTGCATCAAGGGCTGCATTATAGTTTCCGTCAAAGTTAATTTTAATAGAATCTAAGCTACTTATTGCACCGTCGTCGTGTCAAATGTAAAAGCTTAAAGGTTGGAGCAGGGACATGATAATCGATGCGTCTGACAGAAGTGACAGATATTTAACAACTAGCTTTTGCCAACTGCTTCGCCTGCATGGATGTCGGAAAATATCCCATGGGAACGTGTTACCGGGAAATCTTTCCTTATTCCTTGTAGTCTACATTATAAAAGGGAACCTAGCTCTGTGCAAAATTTCAGCTTTCTAGGTTCAAGGGCTGGGTGTTGATGAGTTAGTCAGTCAGTCAGTCAGGGTTTTTATTAAATAGAAGAAAGAAGATATATAATAGATTGTTATCTTGAACACCTTGTTAGCCCTTGAACCTAGAAAGCTGAAATTTTGCACAGAGCTAGATTCCCTGCGAAGCGTGGGCAGTTAAATTTATGACGTCACCTAACAAATTGTCAAATGGAACAATCCATTTTTTGTCTAACAGGTACTTTAACAAGGGTGGGTTGCACCATCTTACTTTAATGGCATAGCATCGCGATCACCTTCAGTGCGGTATTTGTTATCGTGCACCCTAAGTATACCTACATTTGTGTATCTTTAGAATACTATGGTTATGGCCAAAATCGGTTAGATGCCATCATTATCCAACCCAAGCACACACACACACACACATGAGACTTTTAAGCATTATAAAGCCTAACCACACGTTACGTGATGTCACATAAAAACGCTATTCAATCAAATTAATGATTATTGTTTCCAATTACTCAACAATTTGATTATTACAATTAGTGCGTTAATTTGCAGCACACAATGTAATTGTTATTTAATGAGAATGTTAATTAGCTCCGCGTAATTGTTTAGTGGGTCATTAGTTAGCGCTTGTTTATCCAAAATAATAGCATATCCAGGTACAAATATACGTGAATATTTTATAAAATTACCTACAGTCATTTGAAAAACAAATCAAGCTCGAATTCACGTATTTTGAAAGCAATCAACACGATTTCGACAATTGTAACCATACACCATTTAAGCTACAAATAATTGCAATTAAAATCAGCTTATATACTTTCAATAAATTCGAAATGAAAATAGAATTTCTATTGTTTCCATAACAACGATAAAGATTAAGCTATATTGAAGCACTTTGAGAGTCTGGGTACTCGAAGTAAGAGGGCAGCAAATAAGTGCTTCGCTCAGCTCGGCCGCATTTGCACCGTCATGTAACGATGTTATCTCTCCTCTATTGTGAAGACCTGGCTCTCTTTGTGAGAAATGTTCGTAGTTTTCTATAGATTGACGACTGAATAATACAGATGGTACAGAATAGAAAGATTTGTTTGTTGTTAGAATAGAGAGAGCCGGTTTGATTGATATGAAACTTTCATTCACGATAGGTTTGTTAATGGAAATGATTCCAAAATAATTCCGGGACGAGAAGCAGTTTACACTGGCCTCTCACTGTAAGAATATCCTATACAACGCGAGATCAGCTTATACTGGAAATGTATAGCTTGATCTGTAGCCGTGCGTACCACGAATTCTTTCTGGGTTTCATATTGAATCTATGCCGAAAATAATCAACATCGGTTTGACCGTATGCTGTGTAAAATGTTATAATAGCAGATTTGCTTTGCTTCTTTTATTTTTTGTGAGTAAAACTTTGGTTTTCTAGGAAGCCGTAGGATGCGGTTCTGTCATATTGTAACGGTCGTCATGAAAATCTGTTATTTTCAAAAACACTGTGTATTTGAACAACTATTAGGTATTGTGTGACCGTTTACCGCTTTCTTATTTTAGTATCCATTGCCGAGCATACTAGCTGATAGTCAATTTAATAACGAAGTAAGTTGTCAGTGTACCTGCTTTGTATGCCACACGTGAGGGCCTTCAGTCAGCTGTAGTGACTGGCATATTGATGAGCTCGAAGAGGACCAGTTGACAGTTTGTAGTACGTGAACACGTGAGTAATGTGTTCTGTACGCTTTTGTATTTCTTCATTTTCTTTTTAGAGTTTTCTGATAAAAGAATAACGTAGGAGGAGTAGTCATTAACCTACAATGGCCAGTGCTGCTTATCTGAAATAAGAGTAAGGACCTGGTCGATCAAGGTTTGTTCGGGTGAAAATAGAGAACGAATTTTCCCAGATCCCAGATAGATTCAGAGAAACCTAGCTAGATCGATTTTTTGCCCCCGTAAAGCCCTATATGGCAACTTTCATCAAAATCTGATAAATGACCCGACAAATGTTTGTCCCATACAAAATTCCCATAGAAAATGCACTTTTAGTTTTCCAGAATTTTCCAATTTTTCTAGCAACTATTGAAACATTTTCTTTCATACAAACCTTGTTCTGACAATTACAAACACAACAAAAAAAGAATTAGCCAAATAGGTGCAACCGTTCTGAAGTGATGCGCTTACAAAAAATCTATTGCCGAATGTACACATCAAAAGAAGTTTGTGATCTGTATCTAGCAAAAGCTGATATATTTTAAAAATTTAACTTTATCAAGAAAAAGTGTTTACGTTATATATTAAAAAAAAATAGAAATACACTGTGTATTTTATTGTATGTAACATACACACTTTTTCTTGATAAAGTTAAATTTTAAAAATATATCAGCTTTTGCTAGTGATCACAAACTTTTTTTGATGTGTGTATATTTGGTAATTGTTTTTTATTCGTATAGATTACTTGGCAACTCAAGCCTTCAGAGGAGCAAGAATGACATAAGATGAAGGTCACTACAGATGCTGCAGTACAACATGTTGTCTTTGGCAACTTTGCTGAAGGTTATAGGTACAACACCTCATTGTTAAAACAGCAGATAAGTTGAAATATATTCAATATGTAAATGATGACGAGCCTAAATTCTTCAGCGCATTATGAAAATTAGATTCTGTGTTCTGTAACAATTTAGAAGCGAAGTTTTCAGTCTGGTGAGTTAGCTGGAAAATTATGTATTTTGTACCAAAACATTAAATTGTATGTACTTGAGGTGCACATAAATAGCTATCAATTCTCAGAATAAAATTCCATGTTAAAAATCTTGAATGGCGTACTCCTGCATATTATTACTCTAGTTCCAGTGACCTATAAACATCGTATAATTATTAAGTCTATACAGGGTGTATCAGAAAGGTGTGGTCAAACTTAAGGATCAAACTGAACAACTTTCTCCATGGGACCAACATCGTAACTGAGAAAAAATTATCAGCTGTCCCTTATAAAACTTCAATACCAACTCGAGCCAAATGACGGCTGAATACTTTTTCTCGATTACGATGTTGGTCCCATGGAGAAAGTTGTTCAGTTTGATTGTCTGTACTGTGAGGGCTCGAACCTCACAGCGGGAGGCTAACTACTTTACAATAAAAGACAGTAGTGTACTGAAGAAATGGGGCTGAAGCCCGCTATATTAAAATAGAAATCAAATTATAATACATTCCCTAGGTCCTGCGCGGAGCCCTAGCTATATTCTATCTGACAATCTTATAAAAAAGCCATCACTTTTTTATAAGAGTATTCGATGTTTGAATGATCGTCAGCCAGTTATTCATACTATGGCTTGTACACATCAAAACCTCTACATGAGCTACGCCCACCCTTGAATAAAAGGATTAACGTAGTCAACTTCAAAATAAAACTTTTATTCAGACCAAGACATTCGATCATACAGACAAAACCTACCTAAACCTAAAAAAATAGACACCCTACCTAACTCCGGGAAAATGGCGACAATATGAGGGATTGTACTTCTAGGTACAGGCTCAGCTCTGGACAAACGAAACGCGAAAAACTAACACTATGCTAAGTGTCAGTCAAAGTAATATTAAAGTGTGCCATTGTGCACCCAAAAATATCGCATTTATCCAGTCTGAGCCCCGTCAGACAAAACCCGGAGGGAAAAGAATGACGTGCCTCTTTCGATAATAAAATGATGTGGCAATTCACATCAGCCCAGAAGGGGTTGAAAATCTAAAGAACTCAACATCGTGATTCATTAATCCATCGGACAGTATCGAGCCAGAGGGAGGAATGCGCCAGGAAGTCAAAATTCTACCGTAGAACCTAACTCATGTTCAATCTCCAGCAAATTCAAAGAAAAATATCGCGTAACGTCAACACTGAACCCTTACGTATTACTACTGATCCATATTGACCAAACTGTGGATCCTCTGATATAAATTGCACCAATTGTGTCAACTCAACACACTTTGCAAGGACTATGTCCCGTCAGCAAAGCTGGTTACAACTCATACCAAAGTCACCCCCCCTCTAGAAGGTATTCACAGTTTCTCAAAACTTCCACTACTCCTAATACGTCAAACTAAATTCTGGAGGATGTTCATGCTAATCAGCCCTATCGACCCGTAACGAAGCGACGTCGTCGTAGATGTTCACTCCCTCATGCTCTTCAATGTAGTGGGCAGCGTTGTGGTGTACCACACACGCTGTTGGTTGCGTCCGATGTCTCAGCATATGAAATATTACACAAAAAACACAATATTAGAACATTAGAAAATATAATACAATATTACTTCATGCCCTGCTGATATCATAAATGTAATGCAGTGACATGATAAACTGAAAAAAAGAACAATGACAATTAAATAATTCTTAAAAGAAAAAGTTTCCATCCAATAAATGTAAGAGGTTTAAAAAGTTTACATCTAATAATATAGTTTTCAAAAATATCTCTCAACCTCCTTTTACACAATTTACAAAACATATATTTTGAAATGGAAAACTTCTTTACAAAATAATTATTGGTTTTCTTATCCTTTTTTAAATTATTTATTTTAGGAACCAATCTTTTACATTTTATCTTCCTTATAGATAAATTCTTTTTCTTCTTCAATAAAACACGTTTTGGATTATACATGACACTTCGGTGTCGTAAAGGGATATTAGGGAACTTATCACAACTTTTTTCAATATATTTATTTTCTACTTGCGCGATATCAACCGTTGTCTCGACTGCGCATGACTCCACATTCTGTTCACCTAACTTTAAATCGACTTCCAAAAGACAAAAATCACCAATCTCCTTTGTCTCCGACGACAGACCGGAATGGCCATTCTCCTTTGAAATCGAAGATTTTAAATTAAAATTATCTTGAAAAATTTGTTCACAGGCGATGCTATTTTTATTGTTTACCACATCGTGAACATGATCGTCTTGACACACAGACATATTAGACATAATAGCAGGATTGGACAGACCCGAATATTCCAGTGCTTCCTGATCTTCCTTCATAAGCACCTCGTCTGTCTGCACATCGTTTTCGGTCACCACAGGGCTGCTCTCTGCGCAGCTGAGCTCAGCAATGACCTCAACTTCATCGTCAACACTGCTTGCATCGCATTTTTCTAGCACATCAACTTCCTGCTCTCTTTCACTAGAAATTAATTGCATATTATCATCTACACATAAAACATTTTCCTGTCTGTCTTCAACAGACCTTTCTTGTGCATCCGCCTCTTGTGGCGCACCATTAAAAATCTTTCCCTTATGGCATCTACATGGGAATTCTGCCCATAATGCGTCACACAGTGCCTCAAAGGACATACCGTCCGACCATGTATAATTGTAAAAAGATCTTGCAGCACTTGCAAGAAACGCACCCAAAATTAGCGACCAATCGCTTTCTCGCCATCCATTGATGTTGGCTATTCGCAAAAAATCGGCAATAAACTTTTCAAGACATCGGGCGTCGATGCCCGTGAAATAATAATCCAACATCAGCACCATGTCGAACACTCTCTAATAATAATATTTAAAACCACTTAGTCTGTTTAATGGGATCCACTGCTCCTCATATCGCTAGGCGTGCGATAGTGATGCGTCCGGCGGAATATCCTCTACGCCAAACACATATAGCTCAACTATTTCGCTCAGCAAAGCTCGGCCGTATCGGCGTACTCCAAAAAACCTTCGAGAGGTACCGCGGGCGTACGCGCGGTCAATGTGCAGCTTCAGCTACGGCGGCGGCGGCGGCGGCGCCTCCACCAAATGTGAGGGCTCGAACCTCACAGCGGGAGGCTAACTACTTTACAATAAAAGACAGTAGTGTACTGAAGAAATGGGGCTGAAGCCCGCTATATTAAAATAGAAATCAAATTATAATACATTCCCTAGGTCCTGCGCGGAGCCCTAGCTATATTCTATCTGACAATCTTATAAAAAAGCCATCACTTTTTTATAAGAGTATTCGATGTTTGAATGATCGTCAGCCAGTTATTCATACTATGGCTTGTACACATCAAAACCTCTACAGTACCATACTCACACCTTTCTGATACGTCCTGTACAGCAAAAATTATAACGTTTTCACCAAAAAACTACTTTGGCTTCATCAGTTTCATTTCTACCAGAAAAAAGTATTGTTAATACAAACTGAATACAAAGTTTCAAATTGATAATCTAAAAGAAAGTTGTCCAAAATTAGCTTACGAAAATAAGTGAAACTAAATATCGAATATTAAATCATTCCGACTACCCGAAACGACTGTCAAAGATCTACGAATGACAGCCGGGGAGGCACGGAGGGGTCTCGACCCCAAAAGCACGTTAAGCGGTTGATATCGAGATATGTAATAGTTGGTCATCCATCCACGAATCGACAGCGGCCAGCGTAGCTTAACCTTCGATCAACCCGTGCGGATGTTAACATTTAACTACAAGCCCATTATACCATCGTTACACAAGCGAAAATAAATTACTCCATTAACATTTGCCATTACAGAAGTTAAGTCGTACCACGGTGTGACAAATACTGTATTCAATTTATTCTGTTACGTTGTTTCGTCCTGTAATACAGCTTATTTCGGTTCCTATTATTTAGCTGTCAGGAACATAGGGCAGTAACTCAGACCGCTGAACACATATAAGTCACATTTAGTTAACCGCCGCAGCCGAACGTTGCCGTTGTACCAAATGGTACACATTATAACAGGGTATGTAATTTACTTCTTTGTGTTGACCTTAATTCAGTTCATTTTAGTGAGGTAAGTATTAGGTAATTTGTGATGAAGGTGACTAATGGATACAGTGTTATTTGGGAAATTAGTTGTTATACAGGTTGTACATACAGCAGCAGGTCAAGTTACTACAAACTGTGAATTTTTCACATTCGATTTTGAATAGAATAGAATAAAATAAGATATTTATTTCAGACATAAGTAGTCCGTAAATTGTTAGTAACACAAAAAATCCTAATGCTATTGTTAGTACATACAAAACAAAGCCACAGAAAGAAATAAAAATCACAAAGTGGCACCGCACAGGAGTACCAGTTGATTTTGAACTTAACCGTCAGCGTTTTAAGGTTTAAAACCATTTGGAGAAATTTGACAAATATTATAAGGGTGTGGTACAAACCACAACATTACCTTGCTGGTACAGACAACAGCACATCAGGTTATGCCAAACTGTCAAATTTCTCGAAATGGTTTTAAACCTTTAAACGCTGACGGTTAAGTTCAAAATCAACTAGTATTCCTGTGCGGTACAAACCATCAAACTGAACAAATTTTTCCATAGGACCAACATCGTAAACGCGAAAAAATAATCAGCCGTCCCATACATTTGCGTCGAGTACCTACCTAGTTATAGAAGTTTTCTATGGGACAGTTGATAATTTTTTCGCAATTGTGCCCATGGAGAAAGTTGTTCAGTTTGATGATCTGTACCACGCCCTTAAATTTCACCACACCTTTCGGGTCCACCATGTTTAACTACGTATAAATGTTTGTATTTCATGTTGATACTTGCAGCCTATTATTGTCCCGCCGCTGTAAGGCAGATGCCTCTTCTCATACAGAGAAGGCATGATTATTGATCACCACGCTTGCTCAAGACGGGTTGGCGATTTTTTTTATATAAAGTCCGGGTTTCCTCACGATTTTTTTCCGTCACAGATACGTCCAAGGTAAACTCAGAAAGTACATATGAATTGAAAATTTCACATTGGTACTTGCCCGGATTTGAACCCAGAGTCTCATGCATGAGGAACGAGGCCTTTACCACTGGGCCATCACGACATGATAGCTAAAAGTTGATTATTTAAATAAAATATGTGACTGATCCACGGTCTTGCGATGGCCGTTCTGCGTAGCTGCCGTAGCAATGCTACAGCTACGGCGTAGCAACTGCGTAGTAAACGGCAGTCTACAGATTATTCTCGCGTGTAAATTCATTTATAATTGTTTACTAGTTACTAGCAAATATAGAATAGCATAAGGGATTTTATCAACAAAATTAAAAAAAAAAATATAGGTATAATTAAAATTAAAAAAATATTTCTGAGCAACGACCAAAGCAATTTATATAACATGAAACTGATCCATTCAATCTTTTTATGAACACTCCTTAACCTTTTAGGCCAATGATGGTGAAACGCGATTATCTTCGAGCTTCTCGGGAAATCCATTCTTTTTAAACACTGTTCGTGTACAGCGACCTTATCAGGTAAAGAGATTAATGTTCTGTTCCTCTGCTTTATAAATACTTTAAAAAAGAACTCCTCGAGTGATTTAAACCTTTTTTTTTATTTATAAAAGACGTAAGTATAGTCAGCAACAAAATTCGATAAAAAATGTTATTTTTGTACGTATCATTTAAATTGACGACACGGTTGGCGCAGTGGTTGAGCGATTGACTTCTGCGCAGCATGTCGCGGGTTCGATTCCCGCACGGAACAAATATTTGTACGACCTACTAGTATTTGTTCCGAGTCTGGCTGTTTTTCTATCTATAATATGTATGTATTTACAAAAAAAAAATG
Source organism: Cosmia trapezina (assembly GCA_905163495.3). Taxonomy (NCBI): domain Eukaryota; kingdom Metazoa; phylum Arthropoda; class Insecta; order Lepidoptera; family Noctuidae; genus Cosmia; species Cosmia trapezina. The sequence continues at coordinate 6,106,746 of LR991030.1, forward strand.
TATATAAGTAGTTTATCAGCCATCTCGTTACCATAACACAAGCATTAGGTTGCTTAGCTTGGGACTAGATGGCGTTGTGTGAAATGTCCAAGGATATTTATTTATTTTATTTATTTTTATTTATTGATACAAAAATATCTAACATTGCTTTTCAGTATTTCACGTAGGCTAAAACAACCTCGTTAGTCTAGTGAGGAGAGGTCCTGGCTTCGATTCCTGGGTCAAGCAAAGTGTTATTGGGTTTTCCATCTGGAGTTTCTCAGTAGCAGCCCGGAGTCTGGATTTGTGCCCGGTAGATGGCAGTAGGCTCGCCGCTGTTACATGGAACTTAAACAAAACTGGCGAAATGTGGGTATAATAATACCTTTATTAAACCCACATTTCACCACCTTTGCCCAACCCTGCGGGGATTACAGGTGTGATATTATGTAATAGTTAAAAGTTTTTACTAGTTTTTTTTAGCTATTGTGTTCTATTATTATTATTATTTCAAATTTCGTGGAGGAGTTCGTGGCTAAGTAATAACAGCCGCACGGGTCAATCCGTCAGGTTAAGCTACGCTTGCCGGGGTTGGTCAGTGGATGGGTGCCCATCTTTACATATCGAGATTCCTCCGCACCTCGGAATGCACGTTAAACCGTTGGTCCCGGCTGTTATTCGTGGATCTTTGACAGTCGTTACGGGTCGTCAGAAGCCCGAAAGTCTGACAACCAGTCATACCAAGGGGTATCGTATTACCCAGTAACTGGGTTGTGGAGGTCAGATCGGCAGTCGCTCCATGTAAAATACTGGTTCAGCTCCATCCGGTTAGACTGGAAGCCGACACTAACATAGTTGCCGACTGTCCTGCTTTTGACCTTTTTCGACCGAAGTCTCCTCTATAAGTAACAATAATGTTTTTTTTTGGATCTGAAGAACGAATGTTCGTCGATCGTCATTTAGTTAAGAAAATAATTAGCATTATTTTGCTTAATATTTTGATTAGATCTCTGTGTTATTAGTCTGAGAGTATTATAGTACTACTATGTTATTACTTATTACGTAAAGATGTATAATTGATTTATTGAAAATGAGGTGAAAATATTAATCGAAAGATTTTCTTTTATTGGATTGAGATTGGATTATTGGATGCGGGAATGGCTCCTCTGGATTGAACATTTTTGCTCATATTTACATTTGCTCACATAATATTGACTTCATTATTGGTGAAAAATGACGTCAAGACAAAACAGTTTTTGACTTTTTTCGCTAAGGTACTTTTTATATGCGAGCGAAACCACCAGTACATACTTAGAGCTAGTAATAAAATACGTTATGTAGAACCGTGAGTTCACTCTTCATATTTTAACCTACACTTTAAAATGGAAAATTATTAAATAATAAATAAATAAAAAAATAAAATAAAAACTTTTTATTTCAGACTCAAACAGAATCCATAGAATGTTAGTAGGTACAGTAAAACTTATGAAACTAGTGTTAGTAGATTAAAACAATTAAAGAATAAAAATAAAATAAAATTACATACTCATCTCCTAATGTGGGTATGAACCCAGTGCTGCACGTAACGCGTATCCAGCCTATACGCAATAATAGCCAGGATGCTGTTGGTGCTGGCGCGCAACCTACCGAGTGCAGCGTCGCATCGCTTGCGGAGCACGGCGTGGAACCGTCAACGTGTGCGTCCGCGAACATTCCCGAATAAAATTTATTTTAATTATACTCACTCCACAACAAGTATCTGCAGAAAATATTTAAAACATGTACACATAATTATAAGCTAATTAGGGCAACTGGTAATTTTTATCTCATTTTAAAAATACTTTGCAAAAGTTGATATTCAATCAATCTGCCTAGCCTTTTCCCAACTATGTTGGGGTCGGCTTCCAGTCTAACCGGATGCAGCTGAATACCAGTATTTTACATGGAGCGACTGCCTATCTGACCTCCACAACCCAGTTACTGGGTAAGACTAGTTGTCAGACTTTCGGGGTTCTGCCGACCCGTAACGACTGTCAAAGATCCACGAATGACAGCCGGGACTAACGAGGCACGGAGGAGTCTTGGTATATAAAGATGGTCACCCATCAACGAACCAACCACGGCAAGCGTACCTTAACCTGATCATTCGATCCATGCAGCTGTTATTACTGCGTAGTATATCGACCTTTAGTATGTCTTCACTAGTCTATTTAAAACTGACCTTTCAGGTGAACTCCTAGGTCGCGCCGACCGTACCTTTTATATTAGTATCTATGTAAGCGTATATATATTAAAGTTCAGTGAAATAGAGTTTGCTTTCAAAAGAAGCCTGTTTGTCTTTGTTTAGGCAATGTTTACTGTATTTGTTTGCTTTTTATTTAAATAAAATATTACGTTTTTAGATAACTTAGTTGATAAGCTTAGTGGAATAAGTTTAATCTTTTGTCTTGCAAAATTCAGTCGCGGTGAATTATTTGCAAAACATTGTATTTTTTAAAAGCAAAAGTCACACGAAATATTTTTATTGCACATAAATAACCATAATAACAATAATACCTGTTCACCCGATAGTCAGTTTAAAATACTGCAGCGTTAAAGAATTAAAACTCGCTAGGTCGCTTAGTGATTTTTTCTTTTTAAAAATAAGTAAGTAAGGCAAAAGAAAAATCTTCATTAAGATAGTGGAAAGAACAAAACATACATCGGTATACGTACGTCACGGTTAATTCTCCAACTCCAAATGTAAGTTTGTAATCACGAGAAAAAATATGTGACGTGTAAAACTACAAATAAACGATTTTAGGACTTTTTCCTTTACTTGTGTTGTGAGACCTTGGTTCTTACTAAATTTAATTATTCTAGGTCAATGGGAAGTACCCTATAGATTTTGATATATTTGCAAGTACCAAAATATGTCGCACAAATGGCACTATTTTTTTATTGCGTTGACTTAGAAGCTTAATTTTTTTAGAGTTCCAAGGGACCATAGACTTAAGTATTTGATATTAATTTCAACTTGATATATCCACGAGTTCCTGAGAAAAAGGGTCTTCATAGACTGACAGACTGACAGACAGACAGACGGACAACGAAGTGAAAAACGGGTACCTCCTCCTCGGCGTTCCTTATAGGATATAAGGTAAGCCGAGGAGGAGGTACCCGTTTTTTCCCTTTGAGGTACGCAATCCTAAAAAGAACCCTACGTGTTAAAATCAAAGCTTTGATTAGAATTCTCCATCACGATTATAAAGCTAAGTACATACGATAAATAACGTGTTCAGCCGTAATTTTCTCAATTATTGCGGGTGAAATAACGCTCGGAATTTCGGGAAGCTATTGCAAAATTGCATTTTGTGGTGACAGGTTTCCGGTTCAATGCTTATCTGTGCGTGATTCAGTTACTTAGTTATTTTCTGTGATGGACTTTTCCAGATACATACTTACATAATGTTATGTTGAAACAAAAGATAATTTCCTGTGTTCGATTCCGGGTCAGAAAGTGTTATTGGCTTTTTCAACCAGGAATTTGTCAGTAGCAGCTCGGAGTCTAGATTTGTGCCCTAAAAATACTATATTCCTGCTATCCACGCAAAAAAAAAAATGTGTAGAAAGTTCAAAGTAAAATTCCTACACTTAGTTGACCGGCTTATCGTCCCGATCAACTGCATTAAGTATTTCGCTCAGGTCTAAAGGTGAATTCATAGATAAATCTCTGAGTGAATTAAACGAAACTTTTAAAAAATACCTACGTCAAAAATATATTCGCAGGATAAGACTTAGGTACAGACAGATGATTTAATAGTTTGGTCGAAGTCGGCTTAAAATATATTTTTCCCCCTTGTACCATGTGGGCACGCAGTCCGGCCGTCGAGAGAATGCGTTTCTGACACAACCCTAACGAGTCAGAAGGTACAAGAGTTACGAGACAGAAAGACAGACAACTTCTAGGTGAATATAATTATAGCTGTGCGACTGAATTGCACTTCATTGTGTCGTAGCAAGAGTTGCTATTTATTTAAATGATTTTGCGTAGTGAATCTTCTGTACCTACTTGTAACATATTCTGAGGATATAAGGATCAAGTTCGAAATACACAAATTCATTAGTATGAAACTGACAGATGTCAAGAACGCATTATCTCAACGGCCGGACTGTAGACAGAAAAGTGGTAGCGAGGCAGACTACACAATGTGCGCCATTAAATAAGTATGGCCACTTGTGGAGGCTGTATAATGACAGATATGAGTTACATTACGTTTGTGTCATCATCATCAGCCTATAGCAGCCCACTGTCGGACATAGTCCTCTCCTATCGCATGACATTCAGCTCGATTCTCGGCAACTCTCATCCAGCTGCCACCCTGTGAAGATCTTCGCTCCACCTAGCATGAGGGCGTCCTAACTTACGTTTGCCGATTCGCGGTCTTCACTTAAGACTTAAGAACTCATCTACCCCAAGCGGTCGTCGGTTCTACGGCTAATATGGCCGGCCTATTGCCACTTCAGCTTGCTTTCTGTGAGCTATGTCGACGACTTTGGTTTTCTCGTTTGATTTTTGGTTCTCAACGAATAAACATAGAAAATAGGAACGTCAGTAAATAAATAACAACAGTATACCGGGTGTAAAAAGACACTTGCCGAGGCTGGAAAAAACATATTCTACGCATTCATTGGATCGTTTTTTTCCACTAGACAATACCTAGGAATCCACTTGTTCTGGAGATATTGAAGGTCAAAGTAGTATTTTTTTTATTTTCTTACTAAAACAAGTGTTATACTCATTGATGGTTATATTACAGTTTTTCTGACAAGTATTACGTATACCGTAGAGTGAATGGGCGAGGCTTAACTCCGTTTGCCTGAATTCACGTGACTTTTTTTTTTGCGCTTAATCAAAAAATTGATTTTTTGGTTAAAAAAAAAAAAAGTCGTTTCCCAGTAATAATTTTTGCGCAAAGCTACTACTTAGTTAGATGTATAGTACGCGTAGTTGACGGCTTTGTGATGTGTCTTTTTACACCCTGTATTATCTCCTGCCTCTATTCACCTGGCTGGACAATATAATCAGCATGTAGCTCACGCGTTCCCCATGATGCAGGCGACCACAAACTAATTCACAATGAGAATCAGAACCCGGTGACATTTACGCGCGTATAAACTCGTATGTGGCGCTGCGTCGAACGGATTTTCTACTCTTTCATAATTTATGTGATAAGGTTAATTTTATAACGGCGTAACGGGGTTGTATCTTAGAAAATGAGTTACAAAATCAAGATTTTCTGGTAGAGAGTCGATGTTGTATATTTTTATTCGACTTTGGAAAAAGATGGGTTGTGAATTTAACAGTCTAGTTATCTTCATTTACAAAATAAAAATCTTAAATTCACTGACAGACAACACACAGCCTAAACTGCTGGGTCAAGAAACATGAAATTTTGCACATAAGTTGCTTACATGACACAGGTGAGCACTACAGAAGGATTTTTGTAAATTCACACCCTAAAGGTCTAGGGGATGAAAGTTTGTATAAAATTTCGTCATTTTTGCTGATGGGGAATCCCATCGGGCACCTGGATCGTATATTTGTGTATTTATAAGTGTTAACAGCTTGCAAACAAATGAGCAATAATTCCTTGCAATGAGATCGACAAGATTATTTATGTAGGTATTGAAATAATCTGCACTCATTTTGTTATTTCACTATGATTTTATGTACCCTTAGTTGGTGTTCATACATAAGGGACGTATTCCGATGCGACAGTTACCGATCCGTTTTTCAATTAAGTCTATTAAAAGCCTCAAACGAGCCTGTATTCGAGCAAACATTTGCGCCAGACGGGTCTCTCCTCGAGCTAAACACTTTCCATAACGGGCAGACGTCAGCGGTCCCAGTTGTGTCGGCAGCGCCCCCTAATGCACGCTAATGGAACCAATTTGCCGTGTTTTGCTCAACTACGGAGCGGGGAAGTAACAGGCTTGTGGCTGCGACTAGATGGGTTGCGGAGACACTCTGTGCAATAACGAGCATATACGCATATAAGGATGGAAACTGAAGCCATGATGACTCTTGAAAGTAAGGAACAAATATGAAAAAAAAAACGTACAAGTCAGACCACGCACAAAGAAGGGTTCCGTAGTTAAAACTTTAGGTCGCCGAAAAAGTTCTTTCGTATTTTATATACAAATTCAAGACATTTTTTTTTTCATAGTTTATTATTCAGTTATGTGTAATTTGCCAAATGGGTCAAAACTATTTTGTGGTCAATTCCCAGTTCTTCAGCTACGTCGTAACTACTGATATGCCGATTTTGCTCCACTTTTTCAAAAATGGCATCCATTTTATCCGTAATAGGGCGACCAGAGCGACGTGCATCTTTGACATCACCGGATTGAAAACGCTTGAACCAAATTTGTGCTACTCTCACAGACACTGCACTAGGTCCATAAACATCGCAAATTTTTTTCACGGCTTGCGTTGCATTTTTACCTTTTTTGTAGTAAAATTTTAAAATGTATCGAATTTCTTCATTAGATTCACTCATCTTGACAGTACGAAAAACAAATGAAAATCACACATTTTCCTAATTTGAATTTGGAATTATGTTCTTTAAAATTTACACTTTCAATGATACCAAAACCAGCCAGATACAAATAGTATAGCCAAAGAGATTTTATTTCAAGTTCATACATACTATAATACGAAAAAACTTTTTCCCCGACCTATTAATTTATCGCACAAACAAACGTAACATTGTAGTTGAAAAACTCGACGAAAATCCCAAAAAAAAATGTTTTTTTGGGATTTTTGGACTTCTTCTTTTACTTGTGCTGTGAGACCTTGCTTCAAGCAAAACTTTATGATTCTAGGTCAACGGTAAGTATATAGGTTTTGATTTACTTGCGAGTATCAAAATATGTCGCATAAATGTCCGTATTTTTTTACTACATTTACTTAGAAGCTTGATTTTTTTAGAGCTCCACGGGACCAGCATAGACCTACGTACTTGATATTAACCTCAACTTGATACCTCCACGCGTTGCTGAGAAAAACGATCTTTCCAGTCTGACAGACAGACAGACGGAATGCCACGCTTCTCTCGTCCGTCTCATTGAGGGCCATAATTATTAGCATAGATAATGCCGTAGTACTGTATCGGACCGGAAAAAACGCGACGTTGCTAAGATCAACATCTAATAACAAACTCTAAATACCGCCACGTTTTTCCGCGCTAATTTGTGCGCCTTACGTAGTTCTCTCATTACGCTACTCAAAAAGCAATTACGAACTCAGATTACCGATGCACGCGGCAATTTAGATTACCTACTAATCGTACCGCAGTTTCGGGCCCGCAATGATATTGGGACTATACAGGCACTCATTGGCAATCCGAATTGGTAATTAGTTTATTTAGCAAAATGTGAACGGTGTCTAGAGTTAGCGCAATCCACAAAGACGCGCCCCACTCTTCTTCCTAACTGCTTACAGTGCAAGTGTGCACCATTCCGCCAGTGTTTTAGTTTTGTCGATACACACTAATTGCAGGTAATTAACTATAGGTATAGGTAATTAGTGCGTACACTTGGACAATGTTCCATACTTGTACCGTAAGCGATTAGAAAGAACAGTGGGCCGCGTCTTCGTGGATTGGACTAACTATATCACGCGCTATATTTTGTGCATCTGTTCTTGGCTACTCTTTCGGCTAAAGCCAATATAATATGTCGCAGCCAACTGGTTTAATTAACCGTTTAATTAAGTGAATGACATTCGCCATCTTGACTTTTCAAGTCAATTTTAGTGTTTACCAACAGCAGCAGCAGCACTAAACTTTTGTTTCTACTCATGAACGTACGGCTACAGATCAAGCTATATGTTTCCAGTATAAGCTGATCACGCATTGTGTAGGATTTCCTTACAATGACAGATCAGTGTAAACTGGAAATGTATAGCTTGATGTGTAGCCGTGTGTACTAGTTAAGGTGCACACAAAGCTGAGAGGCAAATAACGGTTTGATGATGATAATTATTATAAATTAGCTGCGCCCCGCGGTTTCACCCGCGTAGACCTGATAAAACGTAGCCTATGTGTTAATCCAGGGTATAAGCTATCTACATACCAAATTTCATCCAAATCAGTCCAGCCGTTTGAACGTGAAGAAGTAACAAACATACAAACACACACACAGATACACACAAACATACTCACAAGCTTTCACCTTTATAATATTAGTGTGATTAAAGTCGCTTTTCGTGTCTGTCTGTGTGACCGCGGTGTTATTCTAAACTACCGACCAGTTTTTGAAGCTTCGTCATCATTTAGAAAATTTATTCACCGGATGACTTTTTTTACCGTCTCGAAAAAAATTGGGTACCTATATTAGGTGAACAGAGTAGGAGCCTAGGGCATACCTAGTTTTTTTTTTTTACTATCTTAGACAGAAAAAATTATCTAAGTACCAATAAATAGTACAAATTCGATGTAAACTTTTCATTTTTGTACCATAAACACAGAAATTTTGAAAAAAATAAATAAATCGTTTAAAAATATCGAAATTCAAATCATATGCAGCCTGCATATGATTTGAATTTATGATTTTTTATTTATTTTTTTTTTAAAAGAAAAAAAGTTAGGTGTGCCATAGGCTTCTACTCCGATACCCAATTTTTTTCGAGACGGTAAAAAAAGTCATCCGGTATGTCACAGGTTTATGACAAAATCAGGTTTTTGATCAAAAACCTAGGCTTTTCATCAAGAACCGGTCGACGGAGCCCCGCTGTGCGGGGCTTATATTTCTGTCTGCAGGGTTTAAAGGAACCTAACCTAACCGAACCTCGGGGTGCCCCCCACGTCGACCGTCTTCTTCCGGTTCTGAATCAAAAGCCTAAGTTTTTGATCAAAAACCTGATTTTGTCATAAACCTGCGACATATACATTAATATTTAACTTACCTAAATGAAATAAAACCCGATGTTTTGGCAAGCCGTAGAACCTGTGAGAAGCAGGGGCAGAGTTTATAGTAATGTGGTATAGAGATGTATAATAAATAACAACGTTTAAAATGAAAATAAGGTTCCATAATGTCATTCGTAAATCAAATAATATTTAAATGTAGGGCAAACCGCTTTACAATAAATCACGTTATCGATAAATGTATATTGGCGAAAACCGATGGTAATTTAAAATCAGAATTTCAATCATATCTGACGACGCCCTAGGGAAGAAAAGGGGTAATCTATTTTGAGCCGAAGATCGGCTTAATTCAATTCCGATTTGAATTATTACTTTAACTTTAAAAGCAGATTCTGTTGAGCTTATCAAAATGTAAGTATTCGAAATCTACGCCGTATTTTATTAAATCACATGACATGGCATTTTCAATAAATTCGGTATGTAAAGTAAAAATATCCTATACGCTGATTTTTTATTTCTTGAAACTGTGAAACATGAGTCAGTACCCATAAATACAAGTAGTATTAAAGTAAAATCTTTTCTGCCTCTGCGTTAGTAGTTTTCACGTATCAAAATTTATTTATTCAAAAGTAAACACGAACTTGTATCGTTTTAACGGTCGTGAAAAATAATGATAGGAAAGCGCCAAAGGGTTAATAGTTGAGCAAGGGCTAATGTAATTGGTGACGTTTATTATTTTTGCAGCCAGGGTATCCGCGAAATTCAGCTTTTGCGAATTGCAAAAAACGTAGGAAAATTAGAAAGCGTGGACGCTTTCTCGCTTTTCGATGTTTTTTGTTTTTAGTCAAAATTATGAATAAGTAATTACAGACTAATCGAATCTATAGCTATAGGTACTAAGTAGCCTTTGCCCGCGGTTTCGTCCGGGTGGAGTTCGACAATTAAACCACATTTTAACGAGAAAGCGTAACAAACAAACAAACAAACAAAAACTAAAAGAGCATTATCTTTCCTCTCAAATGTGAGTATTTATATATAGTTTATGTATGTTTATATATTTTAGCTTTATGTATTTATATAAGTATATGTTAATTTTGTATTCCGTTATATGTGTAGGTATATTTAATATTTTAGTTTAAGACTTCGACTAGTCATATTTTTCTCTTCTTGTTCTCACACACTCACACACATTGTCTACATTTCTTTTCATTTCTCCTTTCGCAGGTCTGCTGGAAGAAATTTCTTTTGAAATAAGCAGTACCTTTGTACTCCTAATTATAAGTATCATGTATATTTATCTATTTTTCTGTGTGTACATAAATTGTAAAATAAATAAATAAATAAATAAATAAACAAACAAACAAACTCACATTTACACTCACACAACGCAAAAATGAAAGCGCAAACGCTCATTGCACACAAAAGACTGTTAACTCATTTGGAAATGTAGGCGCAATAAATAAAAACCTAGAACTATGTAGCTTAAAATTCAAGCCACGTAATAATGAGCACCCACCTACCCTGAAAACATACAGGGCTGAGAAGTATCGTTTTTGAAAGGGCGCGTGCCAACCGTTAACACCAATGATTTATTGTAATAGGAAATAGCACAAAAACAACTGCTAATACCCTACCCTTATAACAGCCTCAATATTTAGAACAGCCAGGATATTCGAAACCTCATCAATATCGTTTAAGCCATAACAATGGACTAGGATAACACGCCCGCATCGCGTTGGATCCGAGCGCTACACCACCAAACTAAGTAGAATTGGCAGGTGTAGTGATGTGGAGTGTGTGTGTGTGTGTGTGTGTGTCGGGAGTGGGTGTGTAGGTGTGGGCCAATCTGATTACCGGCTGAGCGGATTATACGGGCGTCGATATACACGTGGCTGGCGTTATTATAACATTAACTTGTTGCTTTTTAGGGTTCCGTACCAAAATGGTAAAAAAGGAACCCTTATGGTATCACTCAGTCTGTCTGTCTGTCTGTCTGTCTGTCACAGCTGAATATCTCAAGAACTACTAATGCAATCAACTTGAACTTTAAAACAGTTTTAGATGACGTTTACCCAACTATTTTGCAAATAAGAAAGAAGTAAAAATATTTATATTTTTTTTGTAACAGGGACTGAAAGGGGGTCTTAAAAATTCAAAGTGGGGCTACTAGGGCATGTGGGGTATCATATGAAAGAGCGCTGCTTGCACATTCTCAAACTTTTTTTATTTTATTTTTTGGCCACATAGTTTTCGACTTTTGATGAAAAATGCTAAAAAAATACCGCTCCCCCCCCCCCTTATCTCCGAAGTTTGCAAAGATAAAAATCTAAAATTATTCTATGTGATAGAAGTTTATGTAAAGATTACAGGAAAAATAAAACGATGTCTCTAAATAGCACACTTTTTCAGTAGTGGAACGAAACACTCGGTGCGCAAGTCCGACTCGCTCTTGACCGGTTTTATTTATTACTAGACGAAAATCATAAACGTAGGGACGTTTTAAACTTTTAAAATACATTTTAGAGCCAGCAGCGCCAAGTGTCCCTTTGAAAAGTTTATATTATGACGAGAAGACCGTCAATTAGGTAGCGATAGTTATGCAATTGACGGTAAAATATCAATATCATAATATAAGTTATATATAATATAAGTAAAGTATCAATATCAATATAATTATATAGACAATTTGACAAGATGATTCATCAGTAAAACAAAAAGCGAACACATACGCCCGGCTGCAGATCAAGCTACATTTCCATGATCTCGCATGGTATAGGATTTCCTTACAATGAGAGGTCGGTGTAAACTGGAAATGTATAGCTTGATGTGTAGCCGTGTGTACTTATTAAAATTTGTATAAAACCACAAAATTTGATTGGTACCTAATTGGAAGAAGAATTTTAACAAAATGTCTTTTATTGGATTACCAAATGACTGACAATTTATTATTTACAAAAATTTAATTTTTAAACATCATTCATGACCAACTTCATGATTATAAAAACGTTTAGGTTAGACTGGGTAATATTAAAAAAAGACAAAACTGATAATTACACTGAACCAGATTGCTGACACTGTTAGTAATGTTTAGGGTAATTATGAGCCAGAGCAAACCAAATGCTCACATAAATAATAAAGTGTCGAACATTGCAGAGCCACCAAAATAAAACAAAGAGAAGAGAAAAGAGAATATATTCGCAAAAGTTTGTAACACACGCCTAAAATTCAAATCATAGCTATCTAGCAACATACTTTTAACTCATAGCTACAAAAGTAAATAAAACCTCTATGCTCCATAAAATACTGGCAACAAAATATTCGTACAAAGTGGAACTCTGGAAATAGATAAAACCGCACACAGACTGCCTTTGGTTCATCCTTGTAAACAACCTGCTCTGTTGTCGGCAGGCGCAGGTAAAAATATGAATGGGATCAAAAATATGCGGTTAAATGACGGATGAAGGGCGGAAGGTATGGCATAAGGTTCTATTTTTGATTGCTCGGAAGTGGCCAGTACTTAAATTGTGACTTTCGATAAGGGACACATGATGTCATACTTTCTTTGATATTATTATTTTCGTTTATAAATGTGTTATAGTTATACCTTACGCCAGATAAGGCTGAAAAATAAAAGTCATTAATCCCACTTGTAAAAAAAGGTCTCGAAACTTAAATGCAAACAAAAAAAAAACATGCCTCGTATACGCGTCAAGGACACCTCTTACCGCGATACATTTGTTTTGATCGTGTTGTTTCGAGTAGGTAAATATACAAAACCATACAAAATCAAACATTTTAAACTGATGCTTTCATTCATATTTCTCATTAACAAATAAGTAAAACTCAATCGAACTAACGTTAATTCGCCTAGTTTAAATTTTTACATGATAAATTCAAAATGGAGTTCCAGCAGGGTTCTCCAAAGTATTGTAACGACATTAAAATGAACAACGTGTGCGAATTGACCTGAATTTCATTTATGACTGATTTTTGCCGCTGTCAATCAGATTGGGGGCCGTTTGTTTATCTGACGACGGTTCACGCACCGTTTGGTGCAATCTGTGGCTGTTTACACAATAATATTCATGGTGTTTGAGGAATTTATTTTTACAATTATTCGTATTCAAAATTACAGCCATGACTGGCAAAGGGTCGTTCAATAAACACCTCTTTGTCACAGAAGTCACGGACAGTCAACTGTACAGGGCCTGCATGGAGGAAGACGAGACTTTGACAGTCGTTACGGGTCGTCAGAAGCCCGAAAGTCTGACAACCAGTCTTACCAAGGGGTATCGTATTACCCAGTAACTGGGTTGTGGAGGTCAGATAGACAGTCGCTCCATGTAAAATACTGGTATTCAGCTGCATCCGGTTAGACTGGAAGCCGACCCCAACATAGTTGGGAAAAGGCTAGGCAGATTGATTGATTGGTGGTGATTAATATCAGCCTCAATCGATTTATAGTGTACCTAAACGTAAGTTACAACAATATATAAATATAATATAATTTAAAAAAAAGGAAGTCATGGGAATTGCCGACAGAAGTGAAAACTTAAACTTAATATGCATAGTATTTCGCGGTGTCCAACAAAAAACCCAAAACAAAAAGATTTCCCCCAACCAAAAATCGCTCAACGCTCCTTAAGTTTTCATTTAAAAAAATAAGAGCTTTCTCAACGTCAATGTTGACAGCGCTATGTCTAGGTTTTTTATTTAGTCTGAGATTACACGTTACACAAATAATGATTTGTGAAAGTTGTCTTTTGAAGAAGTTTTAGACTATTTTCTAAAACTAAATTCTACAAGAATTTCGTTTTAGAGTATTCCCACAACACTGAAAAGATTAAAGAAACTCATTTATCCGAAGCAGCCAGGATAAAAATCAAAAGGACTGCAATATGCAAGAACTATTAAATCCTAATTGTCAACAAATTCCATCACAAAATCACAAACAATTTCATTATTATCTCTCCATTTATTTTCAAAGCCTGTCCATGACGTAAGTTCTGGTTGTGACATATTCAGCCGTTCCTAATGTCAGAAACATTCGGAGCCGATATCCGGCGGGAACGGTAGGTGTCGCTGCGGTCGCTGGCACGTCTTCATTTCCTCCGTTTCCGGTGCGACCTCCCACCGGAAGCGGACGCCTAACCGCGCAACCTAGTTTTTACAAGTACGTGAGCGTGTGCCGTGACGTATTTTTGTGAGATATTTTTCTCTACTACTCCACAAAAAGGTCGCTAAAGTCTGTATTATTTCAATCAACTTTCATTTGAGAGAGTGTACAATGGTGAAATTTTTAAGAAATCTCAGTAGGTCAGATTTAATACATTTGACTTGTCCCTATTACATGCAACTTAAATATAACTGTCGAAATGTGGGTGTGTTCAGGTACACCTCTGCCAAACAGAGGAAACCATCAATTTGGTATAAGATATCTTAAATGACTAATAAATACACTTGCGTGCAATAAAATCGATCCACCCCATTCTCTTCGATATGAAACGTGAAAATTTAGCAAGTTTAATTAACAATAACCTAATATATTGTGTACTAAAACCTTCCTGACTGTATGTAGATTACGTAAGTGAAAAAAATATCAAAACTGATTCATTACTTTTTGAGAAAAACGCGAATTTAAAAACATACAGATCGAATGAAAAACCTCCTTTTTTTCAAGTTGGTTATAAAATCAAGTCAAATGATCAATAAACGAACAGTAATAAACAAAATTAAGCTTATGTCAACTTCACTGACAAAAAAAAGTCACGCAGTTTTTTCAAACAAAAGTGATTGATGAGAACATCAGAAGAATCGAGTCGATCTTGTCAAGAATATTGCTTTTATCAAAGTATATGTGTATGTGTAAATAAACTTTATCTTACCTACCTTCACACAGTATAAAATAATTAAAATAAATACATTAATATCTTTGAGCTATCGTCTCTCAAATAGAGAGCATGGGGTGGGCCAATTTTTTTGCACGCAAGTGTATATAAAGAGGAAGATATTAAGTAACAGAGAATCACAAAATATAGTGTGTGTGTGTTTCAGCTCCGACGCACGACGGCAGTAAACTCCCGTCGAGGACAAGGAGGATATAATTTACATGTTCTTAAAAGTCCTTGTCTTTGAATATAATGGATAGAGTGACTGCTACAATGAAGACTGGCCGAAAATAAACAACACAAGTATATGATTTCAGACATAGGCACTACATTACCTTCAGAATTTTATTTTTTTGCAACTATAATTCTTATATTTGTCATACCATAGTTTTTAACCAGATTATTATAATACTACTAACATAGGCCTAGATTAATATTTACTACTGAACCATCTATTTACACTCTTTTGTAAACATATTTTTATTTCAATAAATTTTATTTTATTATTTTTATTTTATTTTATTATTATTTTTATATCCATTATATTTAAAGACAAAGGAGTAAACTCCCGTGCGGGAACTTCGTCGAACTGCTCTCGAAATATGATTTGTAGCTCGTATTATGAAGTAAGCCTATACTTTCTTGGCTGCTCAACAATCATTTCAATTCATTCAATACCACCTTCACGTGTGAAAATTCTATGGAATTTTTTGCTACATTTGAATTCATTTCCACAATTTATATTAACCAGTATTAGTTACGATTCCTATTATTGTAACCTCACATAACTTGCACAAAGCAGTATATTCTCGCTTCCCTTGTTTCCAATTAGTGGCGAGGTCGTTAGAGGTCGTGAATATCTATGGGCACAATATGGAGCCCGTCTGTGTTCGACACTGAACGATACTGTGCGACATTATGTGACACTGTACGACACAGTACGACACACTGGCTTATCGTACGGGAGCAGGCGTTGTGATAAACATTTCGTATACGAATTACGTATGGTTGCTGTTCTTACATGTGTTGGTGATATCTGTGTGAGATGTAATAGCTGAGTGCTAAATCATGTTCTTGGTTATATTTCGAGGCTCATTTGTTTGTAGATATGCTTTTGAATGTAATTTCGAATGGAGAACATAATATTCATGCTGTTAGAAAATTACAGCAATATATTGAATTAATAATATATGGAATTTAAGCAATCGTAGTATGAATGATCGTATCATGTCAAACTGCATAATGTGAAATTCATAGTTACGACGTGAATTTCGTGAATTTTCCTTTTGGGGTACGGAACCCTAAAAATACTTTATTTCTATAATACTTTAATACACACTACCTATAAGGTATGTTAGTAAAAAAACTGGCCAATTGCGTGTCGGACCACGCACAATGAAGGGTTCCGTAGTTCAAAAGAATTTATCCCAAAAACAAACTTAATAGGTATTGTAATCCCAATTTTTTTTATGTAATAAAAAAGCAAGTCTCACAGCACAAATAAAGGAAAAATTTTTGGACTTTTTCCTTTATTTGTGCTGTGAGACTTGCTTCTTGCCAAATTTCATAGTTCTAGGTCAACAGGAAGTACTCTTTATATAGGATTTGATTTACTTGCGAGTATCAAAAAATGTCGCATAAATGGCCGTATTTTTTTATTTCGTTGACTTGAAGCTTGATTTTTTTAGAACTCCAAGGGACCAAAGATAGTCCAGTAGACAAAAGAATATGCCCTTCGATAATTCCAAAGTTTTTTATTTTCGCGGAGTGGATTACTTTCGTGAATTCATTGCTATGTACAAAAATGCTAACAGTTTAGAGTTATGCTATAGGTATTAAGTAGGTATTTCCTATTATTTCGTGTTATAACAATAATATAAAATTTAAATTAAAATACTACACTGTTTCTTAATTAGTACTATCTAAAGTATATATTACTGAAAATGCTAACAGATAGGTACTGTGGAACAATGGAAATCTGAAAATGTCCTTTAACTCATTCAATAAAAAATTTAAGTTTTTCAAATCATTTCCTATACACTTAAAGGGATTAGTTATACCTTACAACAAAAGTTCTAACAGCTAAGTAATATGCTTCACAAGTAATTGTATTTTTACTTTGTAATTAGCGAAATATTGAATTTAAGTTTATAAATTTGCGCCCACATATTCGTGATAATAAGCTCTGCTACCATACAAAAGTTTCAACTTGTACGTGCTATGCCTTTTTTTTAAATAAATAAAATACAATTTGGATATTGTGGCGCGCGGTGTAAGTACGACAATTCGTGCAGCGCGACGCGGTGACAATCAGACCCACACTCACTGCAAACGTGCACGCGGCTACACATCAAGCTATGCATGTCCAGTTTACACTGACCTCTCATTGTAAGGTAATCTTATACAATGCGAGATCAGCTTATACTGGATATGTATAGCTTGATCTGTAGCCGTGCGTACCTACCTCTATTGAATGAGGCGCAAAATCATTTCATTACAGTCACATCTCACAAATGACTAATACGAGTACAGTCAGCGTCAAAAATATCGGAACGAACAGACTGTTCAAAATGATCTCAAAAACTAAGAAAATTTAACTACTCAATTGGGTAAAGCTCTTGTCAGAATTACAGTGTAATTACATCGTATACTGTCTTCATTCTGAAAACAGTCTGTTCGTCCCGATATTATTGACGCTGATCCAATACAGTCAGTTATTTTTTCTGTTCCATTCCGTGACCGTGACTTCGCCCGCGCGTAATTATCAACAATTGTCAAAAATAGTCAAAATCCCGGATTCCGGGATTCACAGATTTAGAGTTCTGATTATAGGATCGAATGTATATTTATGTATTGATCGTCAAAATGTCGTGATTCCGGAATAGATAAATTAAGTATTTTTTTTACCATTACTGGGTAACTTGTTTATCACTAAATTTTCACAGGGGATCATCTACTATGAACAACTTTCACTATGGCATCAACACATAAATCACGAAAAATAAATCAGCTAGTCGAGTAGGTATTGAGCTTTTGTATCAAACATCGTAATTTTTTTCGTGATTTCAGAGTTGGTCCCATAATGAAAGCTGCTGAAACTGTAAATCCAAGATGGCGGCTGCGAATATTTTCAAATGTTTCGTCATGGGTGTCGTTTTCATTGGTTTCGAGGGTGTTAAGGCCGATAGTGACACTAAAATGTAAATCCAAGATGGCGGCTGCGAATATTTTCTAATTTTTCGTCATGGGTGTCGTTTTTTTGGTTTTCGATAGTGTTAAAGCCGATAGTGATACTAAAATGTAAATCCAAGATGGTGGATGCGAATATTTTCTAATTTTTCGTTATGGGTGTCGTTTTCATTGTTTTCGGTGGTGTTAAAGCTGATAGTAACATTAAAATGTAAATCCAAGATGGCGGCTGCGAACATTATTAAATTTTTCGTCATGGGTGTCGTTTTCATGCTTTTCGAGAGTGTTAAAGCCGATAGTGACACTAAAATGTAAAGCCAAGATGGTGGATGCGAATATATTCTAATTCTTCGTCAAAGGTGTCGTTTTCATGGTTTTGGGGGCTGTTAAAGCCGATAGTGATGTTAAAATGTAAATACATGATGGCGGCTGCGAACATTTTTAAAATTTTCGTCACGGGTGTCGTTTTCATGATTTTAGAGGGTGTTAAAGCCGATAGTGACACTAAAATGTAAAGCCAAGATGGAGGATGCGAATATATTCTAATTTTTCGTCAAAGGTGTCGTTTTCATGGTTTTGGGGGCTGTTAAAGCCGATAGTGATGTTAAAATGTAAATACATGATGGCGGCTGCGAACATTTTTAAAATTTTCGTCACGGGTGTCGTTTTCATGATTTTCGAGGGTGTTAAAGCCGATAGTGACACTAAAATGTAAATGCAAGATAGCGCCTGCTTTAAAAATGTTGATGGTTTTTTAATTACTATCACACGTGTTTTCAGGTTGTAACGCGATACGCTGCACTGCCGCAGGGTTAGTTAAGTAGGCATCAGCCAAGCGTCACGCATTTTGACTCCTCTATCGGCTTTAGCACACTCTAAAACCATGACGGAAAATTTTCGCAGCCGCCATCTTGGATTTACATTTTAACGTCATTATCGGCTTTAACGCCCTCGAAAACCATTAAAATGACACCCATGATAAAAAGCTTGAAAATTTTTGCAGCCGCCATCTTGGATTTACATTTTAACGTCACTATCGGCTATAACATCCTCAAAAACCATGAAAACGACACCCATGACGAAAAGTTTGAAAATTTTGCAGCCACCGTCTTGGATTTACATTTTAACGTGGCGTTAAAATGTAAATCGCCTTTGAAACCCTCGAAAAGCATAAAAACGACACCCATGACGAAAAATTTAATAATGTTTGCAGCCGCCATCTTGGATTTACATTTTAATGTTACTATCAGCTTTAACACCACCGAAAACCATGAAAACGACACTCATTGAGAAAAATTAGAAAATATTCGCATCCACCATCTTGGATTTACATTTTAGCGTCACTATCGGCTTTAACAGTCTCGAAAATCAAGAAAACGACACCCATGATGAAAAATTAGAAAAGATAGAAAATATTCGCAGCCGCCATCTTGGATTTACATTTTATTGTCACTATCGGCCTTAACACCCTCGAAAGCGAAAAACGACACCCATGATAAAACATTTGAAAATATTCGCAGCCGCCATCTTGGATTTACAGTTTCAGCAGCTTTCACTATGGGACCAACTCTGAAATCACGAAAAAAATTACGATGTTTGATACAAAAGTTCAATACCTACTCGACCAGCTGATTTATTTTCCGTGATTTACGTGTTGATGCCATAGTGAAAGTTGTTCATGAGTAGAAGATTCCCTGTGAAAATTTACTGATAAAAAGTTATCCTCTAATACTCGTAGTAAAAAAATACTTAATTTATCAATTCCGACATTTTGACGATCAATACAAAAGTAGGTACATTCCATATTAGCCAAAGCCTAAACGTAAGTAAATATACATTCGATTCTATAATCAGAACTTAAAAATTGTCGCTCCGGAATCCCGGGATTTTTTCGATACATAAGTGCAATCCATATTAACTAACATCTGCACTTAAGTAAATTATACATTCGATTCTATGATCAGAAGTGAAAATTTGTGAATCCCGGACTTTTTTTGATACAGAAGTGCAATCCATATTAGCCAACACCTGAACGCAAGTACCTAACTAAACATTCGATTCCAAAATAAGAACTTAAAAAGTGTCGTTCCGGAATCCCGGCATTTTCTCGATGTATAAGTGCAATCCATACTAACTAACATCTGAACTTAAGTACTTAAAACATTCGATTCTATAATTAGAAGTCAAAATTTGCCGATACCAGAATTCTGGGATCTTTCAATCCAAAAGCCCACTCCATACTTAGCCAACACCTCAACTTTAGGTTAATACGCATCCGATTATCCGATCTCTAGTAATAATGTAATGTCCCAAAACCCGGGAGATTAATTATAAAAAAATAAAAAATAAAAATAAAAAAGCCTTTTATTTCCAGTAAATTTACATTCCTTAAAATCTATGTATGTGTTAGTTTTGTTTAGTTCATTCTATGTTATTTATTTGTCTCTTACTTAGTATAATTTTATGTGTATCCTATGTATTATATCATAGTATTTATAGTTAGGTACTTCATTTTTTTATTTAATCTACAGGAACCCCAGAATGGGTGAAGGCCTCCTCCAGTGATGCCCATTTGACTTTGTCTTCAGCTACTTTTCTCCAGTTTGGACCAGCTATTGCTTTTATATCATTTTCCCATCTTGTAATAGGTCTACCTCTTGTTCTTTTGCCTAGTAGGCCATTCCAGAATGTTACTCTTTTGGGAGATTAATTATCCCGGAAAAAATGTTGTCCTAAAGAAGTCTCCACTGTTTGTCTCCGTTCCTCGAAGTTCTATTCCGTTCTTTATTTATTACCAGAGATCGTATGTTCGGACGCATATTTACCTAAAGTTGAGGTGTTGGCTCTATAGAGGAAAAATAGAATGGATTAGATGGGGTATAGGATATTGATAGTAGGAATTATAAATACAACTAGAACTTACTTGTTGGCTCCAATCGTCGTTATGTATTTCGGCAGCCCATAATATGGTCTCTTGTGTCTCTGATCGTCTAACTACAGAAACCTTTATTCGTTTGTCAGAGGAATATTTTTGTTGCGACTGGAACGTATGTCCTACTGGTGCGGTCATTTGTTTCTACGAGTATCTCAGATTGACTTACGCGGCTTGTTATGGAAAATAGTTATTCGCAATTTAAACAAAAGCCATAGCACGTATATGTTGAAACTTTTGTATGGTAGCAGAGCTTATTGTCTCGAATGTTCAGGCAAAAATTTACAAACTTAAATTCAATATTTCGCTAATCGCAAAGTAAAAATACAATTACTTGTGAAGCCTGAACATTCTTGTGAAGCCTTGTGTTGTACTTAGCTGTTAGAACTTTTGTTGTAAGGTATAACTAATCCCTTTAAGTGTATAGGAAATGATTTGAAAAACTTAAATTTTTTATTGAATGAGTTAAAGGACATTTTCAGATTTCCATTGTTCCACAGTACCTATCTGTTAGCATTTTCAGTAATATATACTTTAGACAGTACTAATTAAGAAACAGTGTAGTATTTTAATTTAAATTTTATATTATTGTTATAACACGAAATAATAGGAAATACCTACTTAATACCTATAGCATAACTCTAAACTGTTAGCATTTTTGTACATACTAGAGTAAAATTAGAAAATATTCGCAGCCGCCATCTTGGATTTACATTTTAGTGTCACTATCGGCCTTAACACCCTCGAAACCAATGAAAACGACACCCATGACGAAACATTTGAAAATATTCGCAGCCGCCATCTTGGATTTACAGTTTCAGCAGCTTTCATTATGGGACCAACTCTGAAATCACGAAAAAAATTACGATGTTTGATACAAAAGCTCAATACCTACTCGACCAGCTGATTTATTTTTCGTGATTTACGTGTTGATGCCATAGTGAAAGTTGTTCATAGTAGATGATCCCCTGTGAAAATTTAGTGATAAACAAGTTACCCAGTAATGGTAAAAAAATACTTAATTTATCAATTCCGGAATCACGACATTTTGACGATCAATACATAAATATACATTCGATCCTATAATCAGAACTCTAAATTTGTGAATCCCGGAATCTGGGATTTTGACTATTTTTGACAATTGTTGATAATTACGCGCGGGCGAAGTCACGGTCACGGAATGGAACAGAAAAAATAACTGACTGGATTGGATCAGCGTCAATAATATCGGGACGAACAGAATGTTTTCAGAATGAAGACAGTATACGATAATATTACACTGTAATTCTGACAAGAGCTTTACCCAATTGAGTAGTTTAATTTTCTTAGTTTTTGAGATCATTTTGAACAGTCTGTTCGTTCCGATATTTTTGACGCTGACTGTACTCGTATTAGTCATTTGTGAGATGTGACTGTAATGAAATGATTTTGCGCCTCATTCAATAGAGGTAGGTACGCACGGCTACAGATCAAGCTATACATATCCAGTATAAGCTGATCTCGCATTGTATAAGATTACCTTACAATGAGAGATCAGTGTAAACTGGACTAGCATAGCTTGATGTGTAGCCGCGTGCACGTTTGCAGTGAGTGTGGGTCTGATTGTCACCGCGTCGCGCTGCACGAATTGTCGTACCTACACCGCGCGCCACAATATCCAAATTGTATTTTATTTATTAAACAAAAAGGCATAGCACGTACAAGTTGAAACTTTTGTATGGTAGCAGAGCTTATTATCACGAATATGTGGGCTCAAATTTATAAACTTAAATTCAATATTTCGCTAATTGCAAAGTAAAAATACAATTACTTGTGAAGCATATTACTTAGCTGTTAGAACTTTTGTTGTAAGGTATAACTAATCCCTTTAAGTGTATAGGAAATGATTTGAAAAACTTAAATTTTTTATTGAATGAGTTAAAGGACATTTTCAGATTTCCATTGTTCCACAGTACCTATCTGTTAGCATTTTCAGTAATATATACTTTAGACAGTACTAATTAAGAAACAGTGTAGTATTTTAATTTAAATTTTATATCATTGTTATAACATGAAATAATAGGAAATACCTACTTAATACCTATAGCATAACTCTAAACTGTTAGCATTTTTGTACATAGCAATGAATTCACTATAGTTATCCACTCAGCGAAAATAAAAAACTTTAGAATTATCGAAGGGTAAATGGAAAAAATATTATATCTCTACTGGACTAAAGACCTACGTATTTGATATTAATTTTGTGTACTTAGGTACGTATTTGAAAGGGTCTTGAAAAAGGGACTGACAGACAGACAGATGGACATCGAAGTGATCCTATAAGGGTTCCGCTTTTTCCTTTTGAGGTACGGAACTCTAAAAAAAAAAAGGAAAACAGAAATAAAAGCAATGTAGTAGATCTTGAAAGCTACCTCAGCTATCTCTTTCCGCTGTGCTGTACCTAAAGCGCTGATACATGGCAGCTGTCAATGTTAAAGTCCACTCCTCGCACATCCGATCCATTTTCCTGTTTGCTACCAGTTTGTAGTGCAAACATGTCTGTAAATGCTCCAACAATGTGCCACATACATTTCTCAGATGTATGGGGCACATTCAGCAATGTACAATGTACAAATAAATGTATTGTGGACATGGTTGCGGTACTGTCGTGTGTAGCTAACTGATGGAGATTGCTCTTGGTATGAATATGTATGTACAAAGTTGAACAAACATTTGTATATTTACAAAATAAACGTAACGTTTAGATTAGACCATGGTCACTTTCCAATGAGCCTCCTTTTAACCAAATCTCAGAACAAAAATATTCGATAAGTATATATTTTTCTAATATCGACAAAAATCTCAAAACAAATCCAGTATATTTATGAGTAAAGATAATAATAAACCCACACTCCAATGTTTATTTAGGTCAGAGATCCCGTGCGAATAACTACTCACGTTTAGTTATCGAAGGTCGCCGACTTGCCGCCAATTTTCCAGACGCCATTTTGTAAAAATATTATATAGAGTAATATATTCTTTGGGGAAATTCGCGCTTTCATCTATCGTTTTTATCATCTTCAGATTCGCTTGGGGGTGGGATCGTGAAGGTGGAATTAATATTGGATCGAAACATGGGTATACAATATAGATTTTTACCAAGTTCTGTTTTTGTTAAGGATTGTGCAATCTTTTTCTATAAGACGTGCCTCGAACAATATTTCTTTGGAGACGAACCCCGGTTATGACGTAACAGTATTATGCCTTCTTTTTCGTGACATGTGATCCAGTTTTCGGTTGAGGAAATTGTATTTTTCTGATGTTATAGGACTGATATTTCATAAATATAGTCTATGTTTAATTTCTTAAGTAACTACTACTAATGCTACAGCAAAATCTAGTCTCACTATCCAAAACCTACTAATAATTAAAACCGTCAAAACTGTTGAAACTGTAAAATGTTAGAATTTTCTTTATAGTTTTCTCCGCTACATCAAAACATCGCTTAATAAGCTCTGAAAACGGTACACGAACTAATCAACGACGGAATGAAATAGCGAACGTTCCGGAATATCTCGTTGTAATACCAGCCTGCATCGTCGAAAACGTGTTAATATTGATTTAACGAAGTTAAGCCCATGTGCGGGCACTGTCTATGTATGTATGTGAACTGCGAAACACGGAGTAGATAGTACATGGAGTAGTTGTTTTATGCTCGGTTTCACAAACACTAGGCAATACCTACAAGAATAGAATAGATACAAGCGCGTTGTTTGATTTTCAACTTACGGCGCTGAGCCGAGGGTTGTGTGTTTAGAGTATAACTGTGGAACCTCAGAACATCTCTACTTGCTGAACGTTTTCAAATGTCAGTTGTAAAGATGTTGCTAAATCGCCATACTTGAGAAACGATTGGCTAAACTATGATATTATGCAATTGGCATGGCGTAGGTATTTCATTGTCTTGTTTTGATCACTTACACGATTTTTACGAGATCAACAAGTAGAGAAGGGTAACACTTTCACACCGGAAGAAAACCATACAGAAATTAAATTAAACAGATGTTTTTCCAATCAATAACATTGAAGACGGAAAAAATATACGTCTAGCAATTATTCCGTATTTTTGCAATTATCTTTTGTGCCGTCTCCGCCATATGGTTACTTCATTTGCTTCCTACGCAGTGTCGTCCATACTACATACGTAAGCTTGTTTGTAATGCTCGGGATCTGTTTACCGGACTGTTTATGTAGCGGCACGCGTGTTTGTTTGTTTGTGTGTTCGTACTGGAAAATAGTATGTTGGTTTATAGACAGTATTACATAAGTTGTAGGTATTCCTGTAGGCTGTAATGTACACTTCTGCTTTGGAACTTTGATTAAAACTGCTATTATGATCTTATATGATAAAAATACAGTAATCACAGTTTGATGAGAATTAAGGCGAGTAGAGCTTTTAACCAGCAGCGACACCATTGAAAAATTAATAAGTCCATTACATAACAGTCAGTCAGTCAGTTGTAATCTATATTTAGATATTTCTTACGTCATCTTGTTTGTGTAGAAAGGTATCAATAAAAAGAAAAGAATGTTATTGGTTATGTGAGTAAAAAAAAATAAAGAAAAAACTTTTATATGCACGGATCTCTCTCTGTAGTCGGTCCCTCATATCTGAGGTTCGTGGTCAGCTACGGAGTTGCACCTGGAGCCGATGATTCGCCTCCACCGGTTTCTGTCCAGCGCATCCCTTACCACCTTGTAGAATTTAGAGGACGATGACTCCTTCACCTGATCGGTCCATCAATCGAAGTTATGTACGGATATGCATGATTAATTTTTCACAGGAGAACCAAGGTAACCGACATAGCCCGGTGAATTGGTGGGCTGGGCACATTGCTCGCAGAACAGCCGATGCCCGATGGCCGATGAGGCCGAAAGGTTCCGGAGTGGCGGCCGCGTACAGGAAGACGTAACGTTGGAAGGCCTCCCACAAGATGGACTAATGACCTTCTGAAGGCTGCAGGAATCCGCTGGAAGCGGGAAGCACAAAACCGGTTGAATTGGCGGTGCTTAGATGAGAACTATGTCCAGCAGTGGACGTCTTTACAATAAATAACTTGCTGGGAATTTTTTTGTTGCTTGCTGCTAAGTTAAGATACAACATTTTTATTACAAAACTGCTGCAGTATTATCGTCCTTGTACCAAAAGATAACTGCATATTACATTATATTGCTCAACCCTAAACTTACTACGTAATACGCAGCGACAGGATTTTATTTTTATTTAGGTCGTAACCGTAACATGACATGTCTGAGGCAAGGGAACGTACGCATTCTGCCTCTAGGCGGATCAAGGGAAGATTGAATTTACGTGTAGACTCTTTTGTGTATTACTTCTATAGACAATAATGTAGCGTAATATAGATCGTATCGATCTCTTTATATTGGTGTTTCTGCTTTCATTGCGATAAATCGATTTATTTTTAACTGACTTCAAAAAAGGAGGTTCTATATTCAACCCGTATGTATGTATGTTTGTATGTCCGCGATTTTCTCAAAAACTTTTGCAGTTGGAAATATGGGAGAACATATTTTTCAACTACAATGTTGTTTGTTCTTGGGATAAATTCATCCCAACTGCGGAACCCTTCATTGTGCGTGGTCCAACATCCACTTGGCTGGTTTTTAATTAAATGTTGCAGTTGATTGCATGGTGTTACGTATACAAATAATAACGCAATTAAATCCAAGAATAAATTAAGCAAACACAAACTCGTGTAGAGTTTGTGTTTGCTTTATTTGTCAATGCAAGCAGATGTTAATCCAGACACCACTGAAATCCTATTATTTCTATGATTGTTCCTTCACATAATAATGAAACTTAAGGGGTGTAAAAGATATAAATAATAATGTCAAGAATTATAAGTAGAAACAAAGTATAAGACAAGAATGGAAATAAAGCTACTGCGAAATAAAGTAAGCCAAAAAAAAGGGTTCGTGTAACAAATGGCATAAATTAGCATACCGTAACCTACAATCGTAAAAATACTTTATAGTAATACGTTTGTATTTATTTGCTAACTACATAAAGTATTAATAATTTTCCTCTTTTTTCCTTGATATGGTTAAGTTTTTTGTAGTTAGAAAAATTGGCAGTCATGGGACTGTCGACAGAAGTGACTACTTTAACATAAAATTACGCGAGTTTGTTTCGTCATTTCTTCTCAGGGTAGTCAGATAGGAAATGTCGACTTCATATAGCTTATTTTTAAAATATATATTTTTTAATATGACGTGTAAAAGTGATTCCGATATCTTTTACAGAATAAACAATTTCATTTCATTTCATTTTATTTCACGCATAGCATGTCACGGTGTCGCGGTGACATGATGACGGGAACCCGTAAGATTTTCTCCTACCAAAAATCGTTCGTCGCGCCTAAAGAAGTATTCAAAAGAACTTTTCACTTTAATGACAGAAGGCACAGCCTAAAAGCACGCTGAGTCTAGAAGCTCGAAATATTTCAAAAGAATACCATATCTACACAGGGATGAAAAAAACATTTTTTTTGTCCGTCATTTAGATTAAAAAATAATTGGACACGTAATTTTTATTTTTTTACGTTTATTAATAAGTTTATTTAGTTTCGTAATCAAGAGGTTTTACAAATACGTTTTATAACACATTTGCTCGTATGTCACCAATTTCAATATCGTAATGTATGTCATTACGTACTTGTGCGTTATTGTAATGTAAAACGCACGAGTTTCTTTAAAACGTAGAGCGCTGATGCGCGCGCACCGCTAATTTGTGAACAAGTAAAAATTATTCCGCGCGCTTTTTCTTTTCGCTGTATTGTTTTTATTTGAAAATGTCGTCAAGTAATGATGAATTTATTAATACGACACCGCCAGAAGTCTCAGAGGCAGCGAAAAAGGCTACTCTAAGCCTCTTGCCCGAAAAATCGACCGATAGATACTTACAAGCGTATCAAAATTACATCTTATGGAAAACAAGCAAAGATGCAAATTCATTTTCAGAAAGTGTGTTTTTAGCC
This sequence comes from Cosmia trapezina, assembly GCA_905163495.3. NCBI lineage: Eukaryota > Metazoa > Arthropoda > Insecta > Lepidoptera > Noctuidae > Cosmia > Cosmia trapezina. The sequence continues at coordinate 6,134,683 of LR991030.1, forward strand.
TATTTCATGGAACTTTCTCAAAAATATAAGTCAAGCATTGTGGTGCTATTCAATGCTAAAAAGTACTGTGAAAACAGAACATGGTATTGATATCAAGTAATACTCCAACTTGCTGGCATTTCTAAAAAGACGCTCAAGTGGTCATGTGAGTAAAAATTCGAAAGTATTTTTGGCTTTTTCTCGCAAATATTTTTATTTTTTTTTTATTTTTTATTTTTTATAGGCTTACCAACTAAACACATACACAGCATTAACCCAGCGTCTTTGTCATACATAAAGATCTCGCATGTATCTAAATTATAGGAAAGCACGGCATTATCAAATAGCGTACTAAAACATTAAACAGAAAATAAAGAAAATTTAAACACTAAAACTAATTAAAACAATTAAAAAAATAATTTGATTAGATTACATACTATGAAAATTTGGGTTTTTTTTTTTATACTTAATACAATTTACATTTTACATACAATTTACATTTTATCAAAGATACTTTTATATATGTTATAAAACATACGTGCGCATTGATAATTACAGCCTCTGCTTTCTTGTAGCCCTCGCCTACGGCTCGGGTTAGCAATAGCGGCTCGGCTGTAATTTTCAACTTACCGCACTAATATCATAATGTACTATTAGAGGCCTTCTTTTAAGTATGGAGAAATATCTGCAACAGAATATTACTACGTGTACACAAACAAAGCCTGTTAATCATTAACAACATAAGTACATGAAAACTATAACTAGAGAATTTAAATATGTAATCTAAAGATTACGGCGATACGATGAGTTATAAAATATGGCATGACGTCACGCCTACCTAGATTTTATACGTAGAAGTGACGTAGCGAACCCCCACTTGAATGCGTATTATCTAAGTAATTTTTTACTACTAAGATAAAGCAAAAAATACGTGTACAATATTATTTTATTATCTGATTGACGGACTAAAATATATTTTTAAAATATAGTATTTTACATGAAGCTACTGCCTGTCTGACCTCCACAACCAAGTAACTAGGTAATACGATACCCCTTGGTAAGACTGGTCTGGTGGACTTTTGGGCTGCTGACGACCCATAACGACTGTAAAAGATCCACGAATCCGAGCCGGGATCAACAGCTTAACGTGCTTTCCGAGTCACGGAGGGGTCTCGGTATTTAGAGATGGTCACTCGCTCACTCACGGACCAAACTTGTAAGTGTAGCTTAACCTGATGGATCGACCCATGCGGCTGTAATAACTTATCCGCGAGCTCCTCAATAATGCAATAAAGTGCGTATAAGTACTCTCAAAGACCAATACTCTGATAGCCTTCGAAGTACTCCAAACTAAATGATACGTGCAGACGTCATATAATAACAGTATCAAACAGTAAATGGAACAACTTAGCTGTTTTTATGGTATCTAGATAATAATAATAAAAATATGGATTTTTGTTTAGAAAACTATTAAATGGGAGCCCGAATAGTGTGCACTGAAGATTCAATTAAAAAGTTGTGTTATTCTCCGAACATTACTTCGAATTATTATCTGTTTTGGTGTGATACACAATGATTTATTTTAAAACAAGTGAGTTAGCATTCATAATGGACACGGCCACTTGAGTGAGGTTCTACGAGATTATTACAAGATGGCGCTATAGAATAATCGTAACCTTACCCTGTATTTTCAGCTAAAAACCTTACATTATAAAGCTTCGCTATCCTTTAAAACTTCTAGCACAAATCCGACACTCTTTCCTCAAGAAGAAATTTCTTAAACTTAAATTCACAACTAAATTAATCTAAATCCCAGCAAGAATGTTTACGTAGCATTACTCGAGAAAACTGCCAAGTATACCGTTTTTCACAGAGAATATTAAACAGTTTGTTAATTAAAAATAGTTTTATCGCGACCGGACGGCACAGCCCGGTCCGGCACGCTGGTATCCGGCACGGCACGCGGAAGAGAAACTTATGAATTTGAAAAAAATGTTACGGAACGAATTATGTTATTATGAGTTTGATACGTGGGTGTGTGAAGATAGAATAGTGCCTGTGATCTTCTTAAAATATAAAAAGAAAGTCCTGACTGATTGAGTCATCAATGCCCAGTTCAAACCATTGGACCTAGAAAGCTGAAATTTTGCACGGAGGTTCCCTTAATGTAGACAATGGATAAAGAAGCATTTTTGTTCCCGTGGGATATTTTTCGACATCCACGCGGGCGAAGCCACGTGGGAAGTGCTAGTAATGAATATTATACAAAGATGAAGATGTTTACGTTTTCCGGATTATTTTTGTAATTGTTTTTAACTAGTTGAATGCCGTAATTACAGACACAATTAAAATGCCATTGTGTCTCGCGTGGATCCACGCACACGAAGGGTTATATAATGGAAAAATAATTGGTTTTCTGCCAACCAATTAATTTTCCATAGTCTTTCTTAACCGAAGTTGCACCTCCTACATCTCCTCGTCGCTATGAACAGGTCAGAGACAAAATCTTCAAAACATATCACAGTTAACGCTAACCCACCAGTTAAACGCATCAAGTTAAGATAATTATTATTTGCTAAAAGATGTGTAAACATACAAGAATAAAATAAGGAAGATAGAAAAACCTATGTTATACTACTTCTATTTTGCAAGCATTCTTAGCGATCACATTGGTACATATTGCCACATAAAATCATTCCCTCCACATAATTCCATAAACAACACATTTGTTATACCTACACGCGTAAAGCGATATAAAGTCATTTACATTAAGATTAAACGCCTTATCTCGTTACCCACTTTTATACATTTTTTAAATATGGCCGTCTACTGTCAGCTTAACTGCGTTATCAGACTACATAATAACCAGAGTAATGGCTGCGTACTCGCCGTACTCGGAGAATTATGTGCTACGCCGTGCTACGAGCGGTCGTAGAGGGTGCTACGAGACTACGGCGTAGTAATTAAGCCGGGTTTTATTGAGGAAGTAATCTTCGAATAGCATTTTCTTGTGTTCCTTTTCTCATTTGCCGTTAGTTGTGGACGTGTTTTCGTATCTTTTAAAAGATGCAGTTTGGTTTAAGTTTAAACGACGTAAATGCCAATTACGTTTAAGTTAGATTAATGTTTCTTTTGTAAAGAATTAAACTTTGTTTTCCTTCCCCGTAGTCAAAATGGATCAAGTTTATAACTTGATCCATTTTGACTACGTCGTCGATGACTTTTATATCCTTGGTGCTCACTTCAAATGCAAACACTTAAATATGTATAGCTATATTCCACTTACCAGCAACAGGTTCCAGCAGCCCCTCAGGGTCAGAAGCCTCGTCAGCGGCGGCGGAGGCCAGCAGCGCGGCCACCATCAGCCACCACCCGCGATACATTGTACCTGCAACGACGAAAACTACAATAAGAATCTATAATTCATTAATAAATCAAATCTTCTGGGCACGTTTCCGGATGACAGTGATGGGGAGAAGTACTTCGAGACCTAAGGATCCTTTTGTTTTTTTGTATGAAAGATTGATTACTTTTGACATAAGCACGCCTATGAAGTTATTGACGGACAACCATCGTTGACAACCATAGACGAAAAAATGCAGTACTTCATGGGTGCTAAAGTAAAATAAATGGTTGGTATGATTATAATCTAGTATGTAGTGTAAACAGTGAGTTGTATAATAATTGTCTAAAAGCATTATTACTTGAATAGTTTTAGACAATTCATTACACTGGGAACATTACATTATGATTATGGAGTCGCAGATTCACACAGAGTAAAAAATACATAGTTGTAGCAGAGTACTTTTTTGAACATAATAATATAATTGTTCATAATTAGCAATTATACTATAGCAGAACACAGAATTAAGTGTGTGGAAAAGTACGAGGAAGGCCCAGCAGTGGGATAGTACAGGCAAAATGTTATAGAAATAGTTCTAGTAGCAACGATTACGCTTTTACAATTACTAATCTATTACGCGAGTGACTTACTGAGTTACTAACGCTATGAGTTCATGCTACTTGACAATAAATAATTTATTATTATTTAGATAGGAAAGTACTAGTAATTCTGCAAAAAGTAGACCTCGCGAGTACAAACTTTTTTGCAACAATTAATAAACCACTAAAGTTACAGGTCTTCACCAAATTTTTATGAGACCAACTTAAACACTTTCAAATAAAAAAAAAAACATCGAAATTGGGTCTCATAAGGTGGAGATATCTAGTAGTGCACTTTTTGCGCCTTTTTGGAGGAAAAAAGGGCAAAAAATTCTATAAAGTAGTAAAACTTGTAAATATACCAAGTTTCGTTCAGATCGGTTGTAAAATACGACCTGTAGAGGAGTAGCAACAAACTGACAGAAGAAAGCAAATTTTGCCGGACTTGAAGCAGAGACGCTTCGCTCGCTCAGGCAGGTTCTGTCCCAAAACCTACTCAATCTGTCATAAGAAGTATTTTTACGCTAAGAAGTGGTTTCAAATAGCGCTTTGTCATTGACTCTAATTCTCCCCATGTCAAGTATCAGCGACGCAATGTTATGTGAGTATGACCGATAGTTTTCCTTTGTGACCGGAGTAAAACGCTCAATAAAGTAATGACAAGCTTATAACTTAAAAAAATGGGTCAAAAGCGAGTCGGAATCACGCACCGAGGGTTCCGTACCATCATACATAAATATTTTTGATGATTTCTGAAAAAGTATTTTCCTGTAATCTTTACATCAACTTCTATCACATAAAATAATTTCAGGTTTTGCTTTATGCAAACTTCGGAGATAACATTTTGCATATTGATAATGTGCAAAAACCGTTCTTTCATATGATACCCTAGTAGCCTCACTGATAGCATTAGTAGTTCTTGAGATATCCAGGTGTGACAGACGGACATACAGACAAACAGACAGATTTAGTCGCTTTTAGACCTCCAAGGGACCTTAGACCTATACGTAGGTATAAATACGTAGGTATGGTACGTAGGTATTAATTTCAATTTTCATTAGTCATCAATACAACTTTTTAAGACTGAATAGCTATTTCATGAAATATTGACATTTGAGTATTATACTATCTTCAGGAGTTGTATTACTATAAAGATTATAATTCTGTAAATACATATTTGTTACGGCCGCGAATCACTTTATTCAACATTCCTAATACTTGCAATAAAAGGGGAAAAAATGAATTTCGCGACCTGGCGCTCGTGCCTACATTTTACAATTCCTCAAAAGTAATATGGATGTATTCAAATTTTCTCAAAGCAACGGCACACACCTATTTAATATTTGGGTTACAGATTATACGAGTAACTTTGCCCTCTCGCTGAACAGGGATTTGCAGAGAATTAAACTCACATCAGCGAGATTTAAACCTACGAAGCTACGTTGGTTCTTATTTTGTCATTTAAATAAAATATAGCCGTATATGTGTGTTAGGATATTATATTTACATCTACTTCGTACATGTACTTTTAGGGTTCCGTAGTCAACATGGATTTCGAAGCTTTAACGTAGGTACCTTACTTCCCGAATCGTTATGTCTGCAATAAGTATCGACGGTGAAGTACCAATATCTCTTAACTGACATTTTTCGAGAAATTCTCTTTTTTTTTCATTTTGAATTTAAAGGTGTCATTTGCTTGTTTTAGTCAAATGTCCTAGTGTATTTTCAGTTACAACAGCAGCAGCATTAAGTTAAAATGTGGAAATAGGTACATACCTCCCAATTAAACCAACGGGTCTATTTCAAGTGTCTATTTTTCAGTTTGTGTAAATTTTTGACTTTGTCAGTTAGGTGGTAAGTAGTTAGGTGTTATTGGCACTTAGCCGTCGGTATATTTTAAAATACACAATAGTATTGTGTATTTTGAAATATATTTATAATTTAATATCTTGGCATTGCATAATTCAATCAATCTCTTAATATTGTTTAATTGTATAGCACATGTGTTAGCACTATATAACTACTTTATACGAGTAGCTACTGTTTACTGGGTACGTCTTTCATTCACTTGAATGTGCCCTGGCGGCTGAGAGTATGTCATGCTCACTCTAATGTCTCGCTGGTGGTGGCGTGTGTGTTGGATCATTAAGTTCCCTTCAAAAGAATTAAGAATAAGAAGAAGAAGAATTTAGAAGTGCTTCAGATTTAGAATTTAGTAAGAAGCTGTATAACTGGTTGTGTGAGAGATGTTTTTATTCCATCAATGAATATTTTGAATGTAAAATGTAAAACTTAATTATTATGACATCTAAACATTGCTATTTTATATTGACATGATAAATTATTATTTTAAATGATAGGAATTTAATTTAATTTTAATGTATAAATTGCTTAAAATCTAAATTTTAATTTTAATAATGAAATGATTAAGTATTAATATTTTTGTGTTGATGTCTTACGTTATTACTGAATGTGTACTGCATGCTCTAATCTAAATATTTGTATGGCTGAAACGCCGAGTATAGTGAAACCCATGACAGATGATAAGAACATATGTACCTACCTATATTCTTGCAAATAAATATCATTCATTCATTCATTCATTCAAAATGACTGAGTTGAATGGTGGTGATCCATGCGTCATGTTTGTGAACGGGCGCCGTCAGTAGGGACTGGTCACCTCTTAGCTGACACGGCTTATTTTAATTTAGTTTTTAACGTGCAAGTCTTTCTACATTGTTCTCACATGTATATTTTCAACATGAATGATGTAACCAATATTTTGTAACAATATTTTGATTTAAAAGAGTGCCCGTGGAGTTTCTTGCCCGTTCTTCTCCATGGGATACTACTACGCTTTGTAATGGGCAACTAGCTTCATCTTTCTGACTGACCGACCTCTTTACAATTCAAAACTGCCTGTAAATTGATTTAATTCAAATAAATGCTTTGAGTTTGAGTTTATTTCAATGTGGAGACAACAATACTACAGTAAATGAAAGCACTGGCAATACTAATGTATAAGAGTATTTTGGAACTATCCAATAAATCCTACCATCGAAATTAAAATAGTGTTTTTTTCAAACAAACTAAAAAAGTACCTAGTAATGGGCGACTCTGGGTTTTGCCAATCATTGACTAGCTATAGTGACTAGTGGATATGTTTGATTGAATCTTTGTATGCATGACTTGGAACGACATTAGTCGCTGACTGAATTCGATAGTGGCACAAGACAAAATTCAACAATTTGAGAAAACGCACATTTTAATACTCAAAGACTAGTGCGCGCGCACAAATTAGCTCTTACTGACTGTACTTTATGGAATATATAGTTCATGTTTGGTTTATAAACATCTACGTTCTATCTTCCGTTGCCGGCAGTAATAATTTTGAAATATTTTTTGTTATTTTGATTAATATGAGGCTCAGAAGATGGCGACTCCGAGTTGTGCTAGTATTGCATTGTTTTGTTTTCACTTTTTTGATTAATGCCATAAATTATGTTATAAAAGTAAAGAAAATAATGATGCATTTTCACGGAAAACTAGCTATGTAGAATATAAAACTAAAAGTGCTCATCAATAGAATTGTTTATCTTAAATAAAAGTACCATAAATGTTTAGTAACTTTATTTACTATTATAATTTTTAGCCTGACGTGTTGAGAATCAGTTTTAAACAAATCAACAAACGAAATTTAGTTATTGTACTCTATGTTTATCCATCATAAAAAGTACCACACAAAACAAAATACTTATAAAATCCACTTTAGCAATATAACGAAAATTAACCAACATTAACTGATCAATAACTTCTTAGGTTTCAGTTCAATAAACTCTCAAATCACAAAAAATCTGCCTTATGGTTCCAGTAGGAAATTAGAGGTCAGTTATCACATGACATATTAATTAACAATCTCAAAAAATAGGTACCTAATCAAAGAGCAGACAAGAACGTAAGTTCTTTAAAAGAGTAAAACAGATGTTTTAAAATTTTTAACCAAATCAATCATGTTTCAAGTTCTGAAAAAAATCTGCATAACAACGTGGAATAGTATTAGAATTAACTAATGACATCAAATCTTGAAATTTTCTTTGGGAAATGGGTATCTTATCCGGATATGCTTTCTTCAGTTGCGCATCTTGTATAAGTCTTAGTTGTTTTCTAGTTCTGCTGGATCTGATGTTGACCGTTTTGTAGTTGTCATCTTTGTATGAAGTCTTATAAGAGAAGACACCAGGATTCTGTTTTTCCACTCGTAAGACACAAATATCATTAAAATTAAACTTCTCCCCACATGTATTAACATTAAAATTGGTTGCAGTGGTATCTATGAGATCTTTCAGGTCAAAAAAGAAGCTATGATCTAATTCATGCACCTTAAACGATTCTCCAGATTTCCGTGCTGTTGAAATTAAAGTAGTATATTGCGATGGTAGATAAATTGGGTTAGATTTCAACGCTTTCTTGATATTTTTTTCGATTAATGAATGGCTCACATCGCCTTCGTTTTGTGTATGGCCAACAACCAAAAATTTATGTGTAATTCCTTTTATGTTAAAATTTGACACAGCATAAAGATAAGCAGCAATTATGAATTTGTTCTTTCCTTGACCACCACAATTATCGGAATACAGCACCACTTCTACTTCGTCGACATCACTAGAGCAACCAGCAATATCCTGTCTTGAACCACACATTTCTAAATAATGCAGTAAGCAAGACCCAATCTCATTAGATCCTTTGTGCCCTTCACCTTCATGCCAAACGTAGCAATTAACTGTGCCCAATCCTTTCTTATTCAAGTCACAAATGGTGAAATTGTATGTGGACAATTTGCTCTTATAATAAAAAGTCGAAACCTCACCTTTCGGGGTTGGTAAAGCGGCCTGAAGATCGAAGCATGCAACTCTGTAATTCTTAGAAATTTTTGTTTTATCTTCTTCTTTCTCAGTTCTAGCTATATTTTTCTCTTCGTGGTGTCTCATATATTCGATTTCTATGTCTAATCTTTCACCATAATCTTTATTTTTGTATGATTCACAAAATTGGCATAAATCTTTTTTAGGCTTAAAAAATTCAATATTAAATTCATAATTAAATATTTGTCTATAGATTGAGAAAGTAACGAAATCACGATTTTCTTTTTGACAATCTTGCTTGTAATCTCTGTATAGGTCCATCAGTGTTCGTCCTCCTTCTATGTAATTTTTAGAACTATCTGCACGCGTGTAGTGACTTTCAACTGTCGGAATACTAGAAATATGCTTACGAGCACCGTCTTTTACTTCTTCAGGTATCGTAGCGTGTTTTTCATGTTTGCCTCTTCGATCTTCTGTTGTGAAGCCTTTCTCTGTCTTTTCAAGTACAGTTCTTATGCATCGGTTTGTTATACCTAGAGTAGAAGTAAAAAACGTTTTGCAGACACTTACTTTCTCTTGAGCCTTGTACATAAAAAAAGTATGGTTTAATTTGCGAGCTGTCCGATTTTCACGTAGAACAGGATATCTGTATTTAGGTTGAATCAGTTCCATAGAATTTGCAATGAATTGTCTTTGTCTGTTAAGGTCTTTCAAAGACCAAAACGATTGGAAATATTCCTTCCGTTCATCTTCGCTTATTTTTAGTGTGCATTTACGTCTGCAAGATTCAGTGCAGGGAAGCCCTATTGTCCTTGAAGGCACCAGATTACCCTTTTTTAAAGCTTTGTACTCTTGTCCAGAATTACGTAATTCTTTTGCTCTATTTCTTTTCCACAGTGCAGGATTTGCTTTTCTTTTGCGAGTTTTAGGCTTAATGTTTTCTTCCTGCACACTTCCAGATAGACTTGATAAACTTTCATCAGACTCAGAGATTCTGGATTCGATCCTATCAAGATTTCCATAATCAGGGTCGGCATCAGAGTCGTCAATCTCTGACTCCGAACTTAAAGACACATCTGTTAGAATCGCAGAAGTTGGTATTATATTGGCATCAGTGTTATGGTGCTTTGAAGACACATTGGTAGGTAAATCAAGCAGAATATCATATCGCGAAGGGCTATTTAATGGAGATAGATTCAGGGGCATTTGCTGTTTATTAGGACTTTCACAATCAGTCAAATCGTCTTCTATTGGTTTAGTTCTAAATTCAGACGTTGGTGGCAATATCGAAGGACTACCCGGACTACAGAAAATGTTACTCGGATCGTTTGGCGTGTCTTCCTCATCCATTGTACGGTAATTCATAATTTTATCTGTATCTAAAGATGCCGAACCTTCGCACAATATTTCACCCTCTGGCACGCTTGAGAACGTTGGTCTATCGTTTTCCAAAGAAATTACACTTTTTGATTGTTTGTCCAAGCTTTCAGGTTGACTTTGCGAAAACTCGAAATCTGATGCAGTCAATGGAGAGTGACATAAAATCTGAGCTACATTCGAGACACAATTTCTGCCAAAGAGATCCTTCATTACATCATAATCAAGTCCAGAGAAACATTTGTTTTCAATTGTGTTTCTAGCATCACTCAATTTTTTTACACCAGGGTCACTTACTGATGGAGCTGTCGTATCGTGTTCACAAGGGGATCCTTTATATCTGAAAAAAAAAACAGTTATTGTAAGTATATTAATTCATACTCGATTCTAGCCGGATTGTTTTCGACCTGTACCTACGTAATTAAAATTTTGTTTTACGCGAATAAGTGATTTTCACATTACATTATGTTGTACTAGCTTTTGCCTGCGGCTTTGCCTGCGTTTATTATACATACAAGCCTTCCTCTTGAATCACTCTATCTATTAAAAAAAACCGCATCAAAGTCCGTTGCGTAGTTTTAAAGATACCTACATAGGGACAGACAGACAGTGGGAAGCGACTTTGTTTTATAATATGTAGTGATTAGTAATGGTGATTATTTTAATTTAAAACAAAATAAATAACTACTTACCGTGGTACAGCACCAGCACACATATTTTTGTTTGGCATCATGGTTATCAAAATTACACCGACACAACTAAAAAAACTTCACGATGTTTGTGCAAAACTGGCACAACTCCAAAGTGTCACTATTGCACAACATTAGTCGCGCGCTAGCCGCGAGTACATGCGGCCGACTAACGATGAGCCGGTGTTGCATGAAAGAGACGCAACGATATCGTTTATTCACTAATGACACTTACGCCTCCAACCGGGTAGTTTATGAACTAACGAGTTGGGTCTTTAATGCATAAAATAAAGTACCTAATTTAGAACAAGAATTCATTACTAACTCAAATTGCCACAAATTCGACTTGTGCCACTAATGTATTCAGTCAGCGAGATATACCTACGCAGTATAATTTACTGTCGTATGGTCGGCTCCACCTTGTATACCTACAATAGCCATAACCCATTACTGTAAATATCATCATCTGCTTAGCCTTTTCCCAACGATGTTGGGGTTGGCTTCCAGTCTAACCCGATGCTGCGATGCAGCTGAATACTATTATTTTACATGGAGCGACTACCTATCTGCCCTCCACAACCCAGTTATTGGGTAATACGATACCCCTTGGTAAGACAGGTTTCGGGCTTTCGGCTCAAAGATCCACGAATTCTCGGCATGTAAATATGGTCACCCATCCGCAAACTGACCGAGCCAAGCGTAGCTTAACCTTCGATCGACCCGTGCGGCTCTTATTACTTAGCCACGATCCCCTCAAATAATGTATCTGAATTAAACAGCCCGTAAAATTGCGTATTTGCTTTCATCAGAAAATGTAATTTTCCGCTCAAAAGTTTTACATGTCAACCCAGTCAACAGAAGGTTTTACATATAATATTATTATCACATTTACAGAGTAACTTCCAAATAACTTAATCAAACGTTGTAAACTTTATCTTTAACTTAACCGAGGGTGTAAAGTTATTTGCAGAGACAACCGCGCCCGCCATTTTGGTTAACATTAGGGTTGACCTCACCATAAATTTTGCAGAACCTAATTAAATAGGAAAACTTTAATTGTTTTAATGAAAGACAACAATAAATATGGCTCCTAAAATCGGTATGAATGATCTTGGTGGGTTTGAATGCAAAACATGTATACAGGCTGTATCAGTAAGGTGTGGTCAAATTTAAGGGTGTGGTACAGACCATAAAACTATACAACTTTCTCCATGGGACCAACATCGTATTCTAGAAAAAATTACCAGTCCTGATCTCCTTCAATACCTACTCGACCCAGCTGTATGGGACGGCTGATAGTTTTTTCTCGATTACGATGTTGGTCCCATGGAGAAAGTTGTTCTAAAACCTTAAACCTTCCTGATACATCCTGTATAAAATCTTAAATTTTTCACTGCTGGACTTAGCACGCACATAGGTGCCGTTGGAAAATCATCGAAATGATTAAGTATGTAAAAGTACAGATAATTTCGATTACAATTATCATTAGCATTGTTATAAAGCAAACTAAAAAGAAAGCAAATATTATGATGCTAATTAGAAAGTTAAGTGTTTAGAATGAATCCACTGAGCCACACGAACGCCCCACCCAAATAAAAGTTCTGTAATCTAAATATCTGAAAAGTACCAGTGGCAGCTGTCCAATATATTGGTATAATAAGAGCTGAAGAGTTTGTTTGTTTGTTCGGACGCGCCAATCTCTGGAATCGCATTTAAAGAAATATTTTTGCATTTGATAGCCCAATTCTTGAGGAAGGCTATAGGCTATTTAACACCACGCAAGAATTTTCAGGAACCGAGCAAAAATAAAAAAGTCAGAAAGAACTCTAAACGAAAACGAAGTAATAGTGCGAGCAGGCAATGCGATGCGACGGGATGCGCCGGGGAAACAAGAAATTTCACGCGGACGAAGTGGTGGGCAGAAGCTAGTACCTTTTTTTTTTTTTTTTTTAGGTGGGAAATCATCAAATAACTTCTCCCGCTCTGGGTGGAGCGGAAGGGCGTGTCAGACTTTTGCTGACTAAAACCCACCCGTGTTCCTTCAGTTGCCTATGCCAGGGCCACGGTATCTTCTTATAACAACCCGCGACCCCAGCGGCGTCGGCCCTATTGGACCCCATCATTTGCTGACATCTCTTTGAGGCCTACAGAACCTACACCTACACCTACAGAACCTACAGAATAAAAGGAAAAATAACACAACATACCACGATACATCTATATACCCAATCGGAAAACTAGGATTCGAAAGCTCGTCTGCTATTTTGATTACTTTTTCCCGCCGTTAAAACTAAATGCAATTCCGAAGCAAAGTCTATTTGCTTTGAACGTGTTCACGGTTTTTATAGTATGTTACAACATACGGAATAAAAAAGAAACAACCGGTCAAGAGTGAGTCCGACTCGCGCACCTAGGGTTTCGTACCATCATTTATATGTAATTTTTGTTGATGATTTCTGAAAAACTGTGCTATTTAGAAACATCATTTTATTTTTCCTGTAATCTATACATTTCTATTAAATATAGTGTCACTTTTATTTGCAGTGTGTTTTTCTTCTATTTTTTTTTTATTGGCACCTTGTTAATTTTACTTTACCATTTAATTATTGTACTTTTGTGTGTTGTGCTATGTCTTTTGTGTGCACTAAATAAATGATTTATCTATCTATCTACATAGAATATTTTCAGATTTTTCTCTATGCAAACTTCGGAGATAAGGGCCGGGAACGGTATTTTTTCTCATTTTTATCAAATGTCGAAAACTATGCGGGTAAAAAAAAAGAAAAAAATTGTTTGGGAAGGTGCAAATAGCGCTGTTTCATATGATACCCCACATGTCCTAGTAACCCCCACTTCGAATTTTTAAGACCCCCTTTCAGTCCCTGTTACAAAAAAGACATAAGTATTTTTGTTTCTTTCTTATATGTAAAATAGTTGGGCAAACGTCATCTAAAACTGTTCCAAATTTCAAGTTGATAGCATTAGTGGTTCTTGAGATATCCAGCTGTGACAGACTGAGTCACACCATAAGGGTTCCTTTTTTACCATTTTGTTACGGAACCCAAAAAACAAAAGAATCTTTACCACAATGACTTGCAGATGGCGTCTATGTGTAACATGAAAATAAGCACAGCACATGTCGTGTGTAACAATTCCGGAGTCGGTCGACGTAAGTTGAATGTGTAACTCTTTTAACGGTAGCCTACTTTCAAACAACGTCTCTCATTGTGCCAGCAGGGCGAGGGAAGGGGGTGAGGACTCAAGAGAGGGCACCTTTTATGTCCCAAGATGAGGCGCTTTCATCCGCCCCATGGTTTTACACAAAAATGTTTAGATATAAATACGTAATCGGCGAATTCCTGGAACATTTTATCCTCAATGATTCTAAAAAGCAGGTAAATGTCTTGCTCAATTTTCTCGTAAATTAACGTTGTTTGTTATCTAATATCGGATTTCTTATTGTTTCCTAAGTATTCAGCGTATTTTATCATTCACATCGTTTATTTAATTGCTATTTCTATTGCCATTCGAACAGTGTAATAGTATCGTAGTATAGGTTCCTTAATTAAACAATCGTTCAAGGAAATAGAGCACCTAGTTTGAGTTCTAAGTGCCTGTTCATTATTACGAACTGTGTGCAACCGAGAATGTGTAGCTTAAATCGAATTCAGTTCGAAATAGGAAGCTGCGGTGTTCTGATATCCTGTGCACAGTAATACAGGAAACAGGCCAGCTTATATTACAGTTTTATTTTTTATAACACATTTGCTCGTAAAGGGTATCTTATTTCACGAATTTCAATATCGTAATGTATGTCATTACGTACTTGTGCGTAATTGTAATGTAAAACGCACGGGTTTCTTTTTAATAAGGTAAAACGTAAGGTTTATCAAGATGCTCCGTCTACAACGAACGGTACTTTTATAAATCTTAGCAAAGAGTTTTTATTTCAGAAAAGTGGTCAACATTTTATGAATAAAATTAACTTTGGGAGATAAAATATAAAAAATAAACATTAATTGAATTAAAGAATTAATTCTTTAATTTAATTTCGACAATAAATTGCAACAACAACAAACAAAAACAAAAAAATATTAATTTATTTTATTAGTAATACTGGCTGTTTTTGTGCCTTTACTTTAAAAAAAAAGCGCTGATGCGCGCGCATCGCTAATTTGTGAACAAATAAAAATTATTCCGCGCGCTTTTTCTTTTCGGTGTATTGTTTTTATTTGAAAATGTCGTCAAGTGATGATGAATTTATTAATTCGACACCGCCAGAAGTCTCAGAGGCAGCGAAAAAGGCTACTCTAAGCCTCTTGCCTGAAAAATCGACCGATAGATACTTACAAGCGTATCAATTTCATCATATGGAAAACAAGCAAAGATCCAAATTCATTTTCAGAAAGTGTGCTTTTAAAGATTTATTCGTTTAAGAAAGTCCGAGTTTTATTTATATCCTCGCAAATATGTTATAAAACGTCGTATGACATACGTGCGCTTTGATAATTACAGCCTCTGCTTTCTTGTAGCCCTCGCCTACGGCTCGGGCTAGCAATATCGCCTCGGTTGTAATTTTACTTATATCATAATGTACTATTACAGTTTTATTTTTTAATTCTATTTTTAACTTTTTTATTTTTTTATTTTGTTTTTAGTTTTTAATTTTACTTTTTTAGTCTTTTAGTTTTGCTTTTTCACGACTTTTTGGAGGTGGGCGTTAATGACTGCGACACAGTACTTACTAATACAGTTGTTATCGTACACAATGTTTCTGTAAACTGAGTTTTTTCGTTTCAATAGATTTATTATTTATATTTGAATAAGCAATGAATATAACAACGTTTCCTCATTCATCATGTGCCTTAAAATTCACAAAAATGATCCTGTTTAATATGCAAGAGGCGCAAAATTTATAATTTATGACGTAAAAATGCGACGCGGCAGACGTCCACCCCCCCGCGACCATATCAACTCACTGACTCGGCGAAATTTTCAATTCAACAGTTTTTCTGGCGTTCATTAACTCGCTCTGATGAATTCATCTTGTACGGTCAGCAACAGAAGTCGGTTAGCACTGCTACTTTTACACATCATGTAAATTAATACAACATGATTTGATGGTCTCCTTTTTCCTAAAATACCTAAGAGTCTAGTAGATCTTTAAATTATTTTACTTCTGTTCCAATTTTAATTAAATATCTTGCTCAGTAATTAAGATTAAAAAAACTGAAGTGTTAATCAACTTTTGTTGCTGACTGTACAAGCGCTCTGTAGTGTTTTTGTAGCAAAAAACAACCAGACGAATTGGAATAAGTTACGCCTAGAATTGCTTTGATTAATTCTTAGTCCTGTTTACTGTTCGCAACCAGACGGTAAATACAGGCTTTAATGGACGAGAAAACTTTATTTACCAGCCAGTATTTAAGCTTAAAATTAGCACCTAAATAATCTACGCTGAAGCCATTTTAGTAGCCTTTTGAAAAGTCAAACTTTTAAAGGGACATGTAGCTCCGCAGCATTTTAGGGGCTGTTGGTAAGTGAAGTCTTTTCTCCATCAGACCGTTCCATTAAACTTGCAAATGCTTTCCCTACTAAAGGACACCATGAAAGGCGCTAACGGAAATAGGTGACTAAAATGAAAGAGATGGCAGGTTTCCTTTTTTTTTCTCATTTTAGTTCGCCTCTATGACGGGAAATGCATATTTTTTTTTCTGCCACGTGAGATTCTCGGACAATTGCTCATATAAATTATATCCATTGTCGTCTACGAGGTTACGTTGAAAAGTAAATGTACCTGAGGTTGTTTAAAAAGGCAGGTTTACATTTATTTATCTTTGTTTATGTTTGTCTTTTCTCGATGTTGGAGCACAAACAGATGTTACACAGTCTGAACGAAATATTATTTTGCGATTTAAATATTCTAAACTTGTTTATAGAAATCCAATATTTTCAGTTGGGAATTTTGATTCTAATTACCTACCTACTTTATGAATATAACACGCTAATAGATTTAAAAAATTGAAATAAAAACGTTTTATGCTAGATGCACTTTTTCGTAGTCAACTATTAAAAACCTCAAAAGTAAAAAAAGAAATTGAACCCATTAAAAGGCTCACCTTTATTTGTACCCGCAATTATTTTCAATACTACTTCCTTAAAGAACAATCGAATAAAACTTCCGCCTTCTGAGTGCAAGTTCCGAGGTATTTTAAAATAAAACCGCAGGGTTGCCAGCAAGAAATTTTCTTTTTTTGCCGGTTCCTTAATGCAAGTCTTGTGCAGCGCGACTTACAAGAGCTGTGTTCCAGAGAGCCAGTCGAGTGTTCAAATGGTTAAGCAATTTCTGTACTGGCTTTGATGTGGTTTGGAACACCAGGGTATAATGTGTGTGGTTATGAATAATATTACAAAGTTTAATTTGATCGTGTGTGAGACTACGATATTTGTTATTAGAAAAAAAAGAGATACATTTTTCTTTAAACATTAATTAAATTAGTTGGTTATGTATTAATTGCATTCAGTTCATTACTGGCATAGACTTAGGCAGTCATAAATGCTGGAAATAATCGACACTATGCCAAATAAATGTATTACATAGGTATTTTTTAAAGTTCATTTCGGTTCTACGCCAAATAACCGTTATAGAGCCATTTCAAACAACTGTCAACAGATTTGGAATTGGAAAACAATTAATATCCCTGACTTTACCATAATCATAGACTACTATTATATATACTGAGATAGACTGGCAACTTAAGCTTTTCTTAGGCAACGCCATCTAGTTACGGGAACATACACTATTCAATGTCACGTGGTACGTTGCCATAGCTACATATGTAATAAATTGTACCAAGTAGAATTAGCTTTACCGAGTTGTCTAATGGAGAATGGTTGAAAATTCTACAAACTGGATTTTAAATTTTTAGGTTTAGTTTTACTACAACAGAATTTTCAACCATTCTACATTATTCAACTCGGTAACGCTAATTCGACACTAAACTTGTTGTTTCGAGGATAATAAAATAAACACCAATTTTGCATGTTCATATTTATTATGTAAAACAAAACATTACACTCAAACTCAAACCAGCAATACATTGTGTAGATAGAAAAAGAACATCATATTTACCGTCATCTTTAATGACTTGGCAGCCAGGTAGGCAATAGGTACACAAAATTGTTTCGAGACATGGTTATTTAAATATAAACACAAAACACTTGGTCAGTGGTCGTCTTAGGGGCGGAGTTAAACACTTAAATAATATGGTCCAAACTCCTATTTACGGAGGGCCCACAGAGCACTTGGAGGGCCTAAGCATTTAAATCAGCGAGGAGCACGGGGGGCTCAAGTCGTGGTGATCTAATTTAGAAAGTACCTAGACATTCGATGGGAACGTTTATCTTCCAAGATTTTTACTAAATACGGAGCAACGAACTAAACTTGACGTAAATTACACTGAAAATTGGCAAGCAAACGAAATATTTACAAAAATATTCGCAACGCAACCGCAGATTTTTTTTGCAATGAAATGTCAACATCAGCCTGTCACCCTGTGGCTGTATAGTCGTTTCATATTTGTAAATTCTACTAATAGTGTTTTTTTTGATCAATAAGAGCAAAACATTAATACAATACTATGATCGGAGACCTTTCACAAATGCAAAAAAAAATACGAAAAATAATAACTAACTCAAAAACATCAAAATCAAAGATTATACGCGTACACTTCTACTATAATGTACTAACAATTGCTTCATGGATGCACGCTGGCAACACTGTTCATTTTTAATTTATGTTCTCGTAGATAGACGGCGCTGAATAGTAAGAAATTAAAATGTATAGCATTTGCCACCCTGTGACCATAATGGTACACATAACCGCAGGTCAAGTGGACAAACTGTCAAAGCTCATTTGATTTTGAATTAACTGTCAAAACTTTTTAAGGTTATAATCATTTGGAGAAATTTGACAGTTTGGAATAACCTGTTGTGCTGTTGTCTGTACATAGGCGGACCATATATTCACCATTGACCGCTGCGCGCTATAGATAGTCTCCAGGACCCACAGACGAATAAATACTTTTTCACAAAGAAACGAGCCTCAAAGCAAAACAAGATAGGTATACATACAGTCTGATTTTTAATTCGACGGAATTCTGACAGCAGTAATTTTTTGACACTTCAGATATCCTAAACCTTTTTTCTGTCTTGTCCTTTTTATAAGTTGAAAATTACTACAATTTTTTGGGATATAAAATAACAAAATATGAAAGAGAATGGTATCAAGTAAACTATATGACAATGTAAATAGTGTTTGTTCTGTGCATTCAATGCACACTAATTAAAATATTAATTTTATATGGCTAAATGGAAAAAAGCGTGAAAGAACATATTTTTTAAAATTTAAATATTTATTTAGGTATCATTATCACTATATCATCATCGTTGTCTGTCTGTAGTTACAAGAAGCGATGATTTTACAAACAAAAAGATATTCCTAAAAAAGGTTTGTAACCTATGGATTATTGGACAGGGATTCCTGTGAAAGAAAAATAATTACCTTACTAATTATCGTAACTTCAATAATGTGATAGTAAAAAAGCTGATTACCATTTTAAAATTATCAGTCAATTTTTAAGTTTTAGTTTTTCTAATTGAAACCTTATATTCAAGAAAGGTTTTTTTTTAAATTTCGCTTAAATGCGTTCCGTTTTTATTAGGACCGTTGTAGTATTGGCAACACTTCTGAAATGTCAGAATTCCGTGGAATTAAAAATCAGACTGTAGTTTATTTACAAAAAACTTCACTTCTTTCCTTCTTAGCTCATTTATTATTATTACTATCTAGCAAGTTTTATTATTTACGGTGTAAATGGTACATGATGCGGGTAGCAGGCAATTATTAACAGTTTGACAAGGGTAGGACGTGGCCACACTGTCGCGCCTAATGTAGGAGGTTGTGATATATCGCCCGGCCGTCATAATGACTTTCCACTTTGTTTTTTTACTTTGATATATTGTTTATTGATGTTTGTTTAAACGGGAGTGTTTATTGGCCTTGAAACAGGGACTAGAATATTTAGGCCTTGTTCTCACTATGGCACTTTTTAGGGTTCCGTACCTCAAAAGGAAAAAACGGAACCCTTATAGGATCACTTGTTTGTCCGTCTCTCTGTCTGTATGTCTGTCTGTCAGTCTGTCAAGACCGTTTTTCTCAGGAATGGGTGGAGGTATCAAGTTGAAATTAATATCAAATACGTAAGTCTTCTAATTCAATGCAATAAAAACATACGGCCACAGACTTATATTGGCTAGATTACGCAAGTCTCATCGTCTGAATAGAAACCAAGCGTGCCATTATTTTTCCATCTACTGTGACGTCACATGAGCGATTTAGTGATGGGAACTCCCCGTCCGCGAGTAAACGATTCAAAACGATTTAAAGGCCCCGCCGCGTTTCGCCTCGTCTTTGGAGCGAGAAGTCGCGTGCGAGCATTCCGTCCGCTTGCATCTTATACCTACTTGTTTCACACTGCTTCCGGTTGTGCCTAGGTATCCCGAAAGGGAAGAGGGAGTGTTACGTAAAGATTATTTGAGTAAAAAATAATAATTTTATAATATCGATTTTGCAATCGATTATTCGAGTTCATCGACAGAGGAATGATAAAACGACAGAGGAATGATAAATCTAAAATTATTTGTTTTTTTTTTTAATGAAATGTTAGTCATTTTCGATTATGTCATTATATAACTTGTTCTTATTGGTTGGTTGAACCTAATTAGTCTTATTATGTACTTTGTTGTAGGAAAGTTACAACGTTAATATAAAACCCTAGAAGAAATTTTATCTACAAAAAGAAAAGCCAGTAGAAGTCGCTATTATAAAATAAAATCCGATCCAGAACTAAGTAAATAGTTAAATTAGTAAAAAAAAAATTTAAAATATTTTTAATAATTCCTGGAAAAAAAAGCAAATGTAAAATAAAATGTAAAGCTTGCGGCGGGTTCTATTCACTGGCACCATTCTTTAATCCTAAAATTCTAACAAAAAACCGGGAACAGATTCGATTAGATGAACACTTTTAAATCGGATCTCCCGCCTTAAACAATACGCTTATGAGTTCCGACATCGACAACATCTAAGTACCTACTGATTTCTATAAAACAGAGAATTTTAGGTTTTAGAGAACGATGCCAGTGAATTCGAGCCTAAAGTCAATCCACAACTCCAACATTAGTTAACGCCTTCAATACATCAATTGCAGTCAGGCGTCGAAACTGTTTGTTTCCGTAAAGATGCCTTCATTAAAATTAACAGAGCAAATTCGACTATATTGTGTTGGGAACCAATTTTCATGCCCCGTCACTTCAATCCATATTTATTTAACTTTGGGATCACTTGAAAATCTGTAAATATAATTAATAATATTCTAAACAAAATCAATAAATTGGCACATTGGAGTAAAAAAAATAATTACATGTCACAAAAAACCCAACGCAAACATTATCATTCTTCTGTTTCCAAAATCGATTAGAATCGAGAATGACTGTACAAACTGTGTGTACAACACTATTTGCTTTATTTGACAGAAAAATGAGAATAGCGACTGTACCACGAAGCTGAGCGACAAGTGAAAATATCGATCATTTTAATTTTCATTGCGTGTTTTAACAGACAAGTCCTACATACTGCCTTGTAACTAAAAACGGCAATGTATCATGAACTATTTGATACACACTCAGTTACATAGTGTTCATTGTAAGAACACAATGAACACAAAATAATTGATTTTGCAATAAAAAACACATAATTTAATAACAATATGACTTATCGATGAAAGAAAATGTTTCCATTATCTCGTCCCACTTTTTTTGTGTAGTTTCTACAGCTCAATACCGCATAATTTGGCATTTTTTAGTTTTTGGTTGACGACCGGCATCAAGAACGTTCGAGCGCGGACTGAATGGAAGCGGCGCTGAAGGAAGTCAATTTTACTCCCTTTTTACACGCGAAGTACATACACTTGCGTCGTCTAGCCAATATAAGTCTGTGCATACGGCCATTTATGCGTCATATTTTAATACTCGTAAGTAAATCAAAACTTATAGGTTACTTGCCGTTGTTCTAGAATCATAAAATTTGGTAAGAAGCAAGGTCATACAACACAAATAAAGGAAAAAGTCCGAAAATTGTTAATTTGTAATTCTATCACATAAAAAAAATGTTCAAGTCTGTCAGTCTTTCAAGACCCTTTTTCTCAAGGACGCGGGGAGATATCAAGTTTAAATTAATATTACATACGTAAGTCTATTGTCCCTTAGAGTTCTAAAAAAATCAAGCGTCAAAAAATACGGCCATTTTGCGACACATTTTGACACTCGCAACTGTCGCAAGTAAATCAAAATCCTATAGGGTACTTCCCGTTGACCTAGAATAATAAATTTGGCAAGAAGCAAGGTCTCCTAGCACAAGTAAAGGAAAAAGTCCGAAAATTGTGATTTTCTAATTTTTTTAAATAAAAAAATGTTTTTGGGATCCAATGTTACCTAAGTTTGTTTCTGGGGGGGGGGGGTATTTTTTTACGGCTCTAAGCTCTGTGAATTTATAAAGTAACAAGCCACACTTGTCAGAAGCATTGTTCAGAAGCCGATCAGTGTCAATCTACAGAGAAAAGTCGTGTCGTCCCGCTAAACCCTTAGGCTGTGTACACATTGATTGACGTGCTTGTTTGTTTGATGCACGAGAGTAACAACTGTCACCAAGTCACTGTAAGTACATTTGCATGCCTACACGATTTAGTACAGTGAGCTGCATCAATTGGGTACCCCAGTTGTATTATAATTTTAATACAACTGGGGTACCCAATTGATGCAGCCCACTGTACATATAATAATATAATATTGTTCGAGAACAATGGTGCAATATAATAGTAGTGTAGTATAGTGCAATATAATAGTGCAATATAATAGTAGTGTAGTATAATAGTGGTGCAATATAATGTGTGCAGTATAATAGTGGTGCAATATATATACCTAATATTGTTCGAGAACAGTGGTGGCCCAGAGGTAATGGCCGCGACATACGAGTTGTAGGTCGTAGGTTCGAACCGAGACAGGTGCTTTACTTTGTGTAAATTATTTAATCACCACTGCTCTCAAAACGGTGAAGGAAAACATTGGGTGGCTTAATTTGTTGCATTATAACACTACTATGACGTCCTACAAGGAATACGTCGAATTACAAGTGACACTGTATAGTTTAATATGTTTAAAGAGAGATTGAAACAATTTTGGTAAAATTTGGAAAACGTTAATATTTTTTTAGATAATATATTAATACTAACATTTCAACTGTTAGACGTGCCTCCACTAGTGTCAAGGCGCCCTTAGGTGCAGCGTGACTTCTTCAACGAATCTCGGCCAGGCATCTTTGCCAATTTTTACTACCCTCGACCTATTTGGCTGTGGTTATTTCGTAATAAGAAGTACTTTATGAATGAACTTACTAGCAATGCGATAATAATTCTTCAGTGTTTTATTATTGTAATAACAAATTTCGTCAAATATGTCATGTGAGATTATACCTAAAGTAAATTTTTCATGTGAAAAAAACATGAGTTATAATCTCATTATGTCTCGCTCGCTCCATCGAATCTCCGAGAATATTCAATTTATTACTCACATCCTTTTAACAAAAGCACTTTGCATCTTTTGGAAGTAAATCATTTGTATACAACAAAAACCAACCTGCCAGCACTCAGCGGAAAAAAACGGTGAGACGGAAGCAAATTGGTTGGTGGACCTTCAGTCTGCCGACGATGAAATTACAGAGAGAGGGATGCAAGGAGGTTAGTCCCGACCTCTCCCGAAGCCGCCCGGTGCGGTGTCCCGATAATAATTTGGCACGATATCAAACCGGCTGCAGAACAACTTTAATTAAACAAGCATTAGGAAGTTTCTAGAGATAACTCCTCTGTTTTGAACTGACCGCTCTGTTTAAATACCTCTAAAGGTATACTGATATAGGTACTATTAAATCAGCAATATTTGTTTATGTATACAGGGTGTACCAGAACTAAGCAACTATAAAAATGCAAAAATGTGTAACTTGTGCTTCTACCCAGACCCGTTACTTGGGATTGGGCAATTAGCAAATCGTGACTACTTGTGTTTGCTTGGGCACAGAATAAATAATAGTACTGCTTGGGTATTATTACCTTTTAAAACAAATGTTTTTGTGAATAAAATAAATAAATAAATAAAATATTTAAGAGTGTGGACCATCAAACTGAACCACTTTGTCCATGGGACCAACATCGTAATTGCGAAAAAGTACAGCTGATAATTTTTTCGCGATTACGATGTTGGTCCCATAGAGAAAGTTGTTCAGTCTGATGGTCTGTTCCACACCCTTAAATTTGACCACACCCTTCTGGTACACCCTGTTTAAACATACATAAAAACACTTTGTCTCATCTATCGTATTTATTGATATTGAAATGTCTTTAACAGTATCCGACTTGGCTGATATTGTAAATAAGTTTTATAACACATTTGCTCGTAAAGGGTCTCTTATTTCACGAATTTCAATATCGTAATGTATGTCATTACGTACTTGTGCGTAATTGTAATGTAAAACGCACGGGTTTCTTTTTAATAAGGTAAAACGTAAGGTTTATTAAGATGCTCCGTCTAAAACGAACGGTACTTTTTAAATCTTAGCAAAGAGTTTTTATGTCAGAAAAGTGGTCAGCATTTTATGAATAAAATTAACTTTGGGAGATAAAATATAAAAAATAAACATTAATTAAATTAAAGAATTAACTCTTTAATTTAATTAATTTTGACAGTAAATTGCAACAACAACAAACAAAAACAAAAAAATATTAATTTACTTTATTAGTAATACTGGCTGTTTTTGTGCCTTTGCTTTAAAAAAAAAACTAATTTGTGAACAAGTAAAAATTATTCCGCGCGCTTTTTCTTTTCGCTATATGGTTTTTATTTGAAAATGTCGTCAAGTAATGATGAATGTATTAATTCGACACCGCCAGAAGTCTCAGAGGCAGCGAAAAAGGCTACTCTAAGCCTCATGCCTGAAAAATCGACCGATACAAGTACATACTTACAAGCGTATCAAAATTTCATCATATGGAAAACAAGCAAAGATCCAAATTCATTTTCAGAAAGTGTGTTTTTAAAGATTTATTCGTTTAAGAAAGTCCGAGTTTTATTCATTTCCTCGCAAATATGTTATAAAACGTCGTATGACATACGTGCGCTTTGATAATTACAGCCTCTGCTTTCTTGCAGGGGAACACCCAAATACTACGAAATATTTTATTCCGAATTTCGATATTCCGATTTTCAAAAGTCCGAATTTCATAATACCTAAGAATTATAATGTCTAATAATAAAAATCACGAAATTTATTTTACCGAAAGTCGTAAATGCGATTTGTTAGTCTTCCGATTTTCATATGTCCGAAGAATCAAATGCTCGATGAGTTCTCGGTCCGCAAAACGACATTCCGATTTTCAATACTTCGAATAAACTACAAAAATTAGGATTTGACAAGATGTGCTACAAAATTTAGTGACAGAAACGAATTGCTGCAAAACCGACTTCACGCAGTCTTGTATGCCCTATACTAGAGTGTAATTTAAAAACGCGTAGGCGCGGGGGCGTGGGGCGGCCCGCGAGCTGAGGAGCAGGTGGTTTGAAGGCCCGCCGCCGCGGCTGAGGCTGGCCGGCAAAGCCGGCCAGCAAGCCGAAGCTGCGGCGGTAAGCGTTAAAACCATCTGCGACGATAAGCTCGCGTGTGGCCGCCCAAACCCCGCAGCGCCGGAGCCGTGACAGAAACAATGCATGTTGCATGTTGCATGCCTGCTTGCATGCTCCATGCTTACTTGCATGCTGCATGCATGCTGCATTCCTGCTTGCATGTTGCATGCCTCCTTCCATGTTGCATGCTTGCTTGCATGCTGCATGCCTGCTTGCATGCTGCATGCATGCTGCATGCATGCTGCATTCCTGCTTGCATGCTGCATGCTTACTTGCATCTCGCATCTTGTCTCTGACGAGCAATTGTGTTTACTTGTCATGCTATTTAGTTTTGCTAGGCGTTTTTATTTCGGAATTTTAATAATCGGAATTCGTAGTTTTGATGTTTCGAATTATCATTAAGTCGGACTTTTTGTTATTCGATCTATTGAAACTCGGTATTTTGAGAATAGTAATTATAAACGTTAGGAATATTGAAATTTAGGAATTATAAAAATAGGAGTAATGATAAGTCGGAGTTGTTATATTCGGAATTTTGAACCATTCGGAATTATGAAAATCGGTATTTTGAAATTCGTACTTGTGACTGTCGGAATAAAGTTTTTCGTATTTATGTAGTGTACCCCATAATGTACTATTATATCATTCCCCCTCTAAAAGCTTATTTTATTAACTGAAAACAGTGAATAAAAAGCACTTTTACTCACTGTTTTGATGTTTGAATTTGGAACATACCAATGTATTCGACCACAGATTTAGAGTAGCGAGGCTAGATACCGCATTTATTAGATAGTATGAAAACTAGGGCCGTGAGCCATGAATCACTCGCATCGCTCAGGATTCTAACACTTGAATCATGAATCGCTCCCTACGGTCGTGATTCAGTAGTTAGAATCCTTCACTAGCTCGTGATTCATGTATGGCCCTCGCTTCAAATCCGTCCTTTATTCACTAATTGCACAATAATTATATTATACTACCTATTAAACGTGGTGTAGGTTCCCAAATAACAAAATCACTTTTGAATTCAGAAACAGACCATGGTCAAAAGCAAAAGGCAGCCGAGGCATATTAAAATAACAATATTCAGATACAAATGCAGGCTAATTTTCACATATACGACAATAACTGCACATATGAGATAGTTTCGAGCTCTTACACGAGCATTCTGAGCAAATATTCATATAATTATGTACATTTAACTAAAAAGCGGGGATGTCACAGGTGCACGGCAAAAATTGCGTTTATTTGAGCTTCACTGCAACGTTGAAATTAAATTTTCGAACTAAGAATGTTTCGAATGCAAAATTAAATTTCGTTTCTTTGTAAAACATAAGTTACGATTGACATGTACGATTTTAATTGAATATTGGAGTTGCTACGGTAAGGGCCTATTTCACGATGTCCGAATAGCCACTACTTACCGAATAAATTCAAAAATTTAACAGAATTTGTATGAAATTATCTGGTATTAATCGTAGGTGGTGAAAAGTAAAGTAAGCTAAGCAAAGTAGCTCATTCTAATCACACATCACAATCATACCCAATTCCAATATAATTTACAGAAGTAGGTAATATTAAGTTTTAAACCCTACTAGCAAAACATAAAACGCGTAGAAATTACCCATTACAAGCGTCCTCTAACAATCTCTTCAAGACCGTACACGAATAATTGCGAGAATTCTCATTAAATTGAATCGTTAAAAATCTCCTGCTGGTTTTGTTAGTGATCTTGTGTGAGACAGTCCTTTGTTCCGACAGTGTTTGCTTTTAATTAAAATCTCTCGTCTGGGGACGCCGTAATTAATGAAACTTCAGATAATGCTTAAAGGACAGTTGCGTTATGACAACTTATTGTTTGTTTGGGTCTGTTGGCCGCCATTATTGCTGGTTCCTCGTAGCAATTGTGGTATTATTAAACAGGTTTAGTAAGAATGGTTTTTAGCGTGAATGGGTGACCATCTTTACATACTGAGACTTCTCCGTGACTCGGAAAGCACGTTTTAACTGTACTGTGGTCCCAGCTGTCATTCGTGGATCTTTGACAGTCGTTACGGGTCGTCAGAACACAACTAGTCTTACAAGGGGTATCGTATTACCCAGTTATTGGATTGTGGAGGTCATATAGGCAGTCGTTCTATGTAAAATACTGGTATTCAGTTGTGTCCGGTTAGAATGGAAGCCAACCCCAACATAGTGCAGTGCAATCCGCCGTCGCAATCTGACGCGCTTACAGTGTAAGCGGAAATTATTTTTGCGCTGAGCGCAACAAATTTAGCTGCCACCATGCGTTCGGAAGAACTTGTGGCGAACGAGGTCCTAGCATTCCTGCAGTACCAGCTAGATGTCATGGATGAGGTTAGTGTGATCCAGATCTGCACATCCAACTTCAATGAAGAGGAGATACGCAGAGGTAAAACACTGCTGTACACGTCGCTAGAAATGGTCAGTCGAATGCCGTCCCGCAGGAGGGATGAAAAGGGAGAGAGGAGTCTCCAAGACCATATTAAATTGTTGAAGGAGACCGACCCGTTTGACGTAACGACTTCCGTGGCGAAGGATTTGCGCAAGCTGCCCCCGTTACATTTGACCACGTCGATGTCACCAGGCTGCCACGGGACATCACAAGCCTGAGATCAAGCTTGGCCGAGTTGCAGTTGAAGTTGGAAGCATCGCAATCCACCGTCAGTGATCTACGTACCGAGGTAGCAGATTTACGCAACGCGGTATGTAGGTCACACGAGCCAGCTAACAGCATCAACACACGTCACGGCGTACTCGATGCATCGCAGCTGAGTTTCGAGTCAGCAAAATTCGACTCGTCGCCAGCTGATGTCATTGCGAGCGACGCACAACCGCGCCCCGGCCTCCCCGTATCCCTCATTGTTGGGTTACAACACACATTGTTCGCCAACGAACATTAGCTCGTCCACACCAAGACGAGCTTACTCGACAGCCGTTATTGCAGCTCCAGCAAAACATCAGCGGCAACCTAAGCATACGAGGGGTGCCCAGGGGCCCTCCGAACTAGTTCGAAGCCCGTTACCGCCGGTAACAAGCCAAGGACAGGGCGATGAAGAAGGCTTCATTCGTGTGGAGAAGAAGAAGAACAAGCCTGCTTGTCGAAATCAGTGCGGTACTGCACCGGCTGATCCGAACATGTTGCTGCGTCCCGCTATTCCATCGACGCAGCTGTACGTGTCACGATTACATCACTCCACGAAGCCAGAGGAGATCGTGCAGTATATAATGATAAAGACCAAGTTCACCTTAAGAGTCGAGAAGTTGGATTCGCGCCACAAAACTAACTTTAAATCTTTTGTGGTGCGCATTCCGACTCATTACCTGGAGACCTTCATGAAGGAAGAGTTTTGGCCGAAGGGTGTCCTGGATCGACGCATTTTCGTGGAAGGCTGCATGACACCTAGACTGTACAAACAGCGCTCTTTCATATGATACCCCACATAGTATGAATATATAAGAATTAATTTTTAAGCCCCCTTTCAGTCCCTGTTAAAAAGAAAAAATATATATTTCTTATTTGCAAAAAGTTGGGCAAACGTCATCTAAACTTGTTCCAAATTTCAAGTTGATAGCGTTAGTAATTCTTGAGATATCCAGCTGTGACAGACAGACTGAGTCACACCATAAGGGTTCTTTTTTAGTGTTTTTTTTTAAGACTTGTAAGATCTGCGAACACGCACTGGGTCCGCGTGGTGGATTACAGCCCACTCCCTCTCAAAGAGAGGAGACCTGTGTCCCAGCAGTGGGAACATTATATGCTGATCATGATTATGTCGTATTATATCCGCTCAGCGAACAGTTCCAATCGAGTAGTTACTATGTTAATTTCGCGACTCTCACGCACGATGGTCCACATGAAGGACTAAGTGCGGAAACCAAATCCTCTAACATAGAACATTAGATGTCGCAACTCCCGAAGTCAGCCAAAGAAGTAAATTTCTCAGGAATGATTTTGCTTATAGGTACAGGCTGTCTCAGAAAGGTGTGGTCACAAAACTCCAATACCTACTCGACCCAAATGTATGCGACGACTGATTATTTTTTCGCGATTGCGATGTTGGTCCCATGGAGAAAAATTTTCAGTTGGATGGTCTGTACCATACCCTTAATTTCGACCATACCTTTTGATACACCCTGTATACCACATATTCGAAACCAAAAACAGTTTAGGTAGGTATTTACAACTTTTATCTACATAATTATTGTTTCGGGAACCCCTATTCTGCGAATGACTTTGTCTGTGAGGTCAAAGGTGCCTGGGTTATCAATTCCACGTAGATAAAGTCAAATGATTAATAACTTTTTTTAGGTATTTGATAGATTTGGTTTCGGGAATGCCTAAAAGAAATTTTGTTTTGGGATTATCATTAGAATTACAACACATTTCGTCACTATAGTTTCGGGAACTACTTTTCTGGCTGTGAGGTCAAATGTTATCTATGTCGCTTAGTGTCGTGGTTTGGTCACTGTCGGGTATATAAACAGCCGGTACTCGTAATGTTTTCATTCCTTGCTTGGCTTCGAGAGCAGCAGTACAAATTGGAGAAACAAAAAAAGTGAGTAGACTTATTATTTGTGTTTTTTGTCATGTGTCTTTGGGCGTTTTTCCACTGGCCGGGACGTTCTTGCTGAAAACTTTGCCGCGAGATGGCGCTAAGTGCTTTTTTATCACCGATTGGTCCCTTTGTCTTCAAGACGACTATGACAAGTGACAAACACGCTGCGCTCTCTCGCGGCGAAGTTTCCGGTAAATACGTCAATGCAATAACAAGTATTTCTTGGCATGCTGTCAGTAATAATTGTTTTTCTTTTTTCAGCAACCAAAGACGAGAAATGTCCAGGTTCGTGACTCTAGCAATTTTGATGGCGGGAGTGTTGATGGTCACTGCTGGCCCAATCACAAAAATTTGTTTCGAAACGACGCCTGACCAAGTAAGTAAATTATGATTGATACAAGCCCAAAAATTATGAACTTCCATGCAAACTTGCCTCCCCTATTTAACCATTTTAGGTGATGCATTTTCAAGACCCCGCGGTTTAGGCTGCGCGTTGTCTATCAATTAATTTATGTTTATTATTAAGTAGACTAGCTACTGCCCGCGACTTCGTCCGCGTGTAATTTCTTGTTCCCCGACCTAACCCGTCGCATCGCATCGCCTGTCCGCGCTAGAATTACTTCGTTTTCGCTTACCGTTCTTTCTGATTTCTTTTTTTTAATTTTTGCTCGGCTCCTAAGGGTAGCTTGATAATAAATAGCCTACAGTCTTCCTCAAGAATTGGGCTCACAAATGCAAAAATATTTTTTAAAATCCGACTGGTATTTCCAGAGATTAGCGCGTTCAAATAAATAAACTCTTCTGCTTTAATATTAGTACCAGCTTTTAATTTTTTATTCTGTAGGCCGGGAAAGATCTTTTACTAAAAGTTTCTATATGTTTTCTTGTAAATGTAAAACGATTAGATTTTTTATGTCTTTAGGCAGTTTATTACCGTGAAAACGGTTTTGCGGGGCATAGTTCTTAGCTTAAGGTTTTGTTTGTAAAATGTTATAATAAAATAAATAAATAATAATAATAATTACATATAAAAGTTGGCCTTTCATACACCCATATTTATTTAAAATTGTGATCGCTTTCTTTTCACTGCCTCTTTTTTACCCGACTACGGCAAAGCCAAAAGGAAGGGTTATGATTTCCGAAATGCTTGGTGTTGGCGAGAAATCATATTAACTCACAATTGGCAAGAATTGAGCAATTTATTGCCCGACTGAGTGCATCTTATCACCTTCGGCACGGTGTGTATATCGTTTAGACACACGTTTTCCATATATTTATTATGCAAAAAATCTAGAGGATTGAGAAGCTGTAAATTTTCAACAAAAAACGATAACGTTTTTTCCCGCGTAAACTTAGTCTGATTTTCATAATTTTTGGAAATGTTGTAGATGTAATGAAAAACTAGGTTCGTATGTTTTTAATATATTATTTATATTGCGTACGATATAAATTATTAGCATCAAAAATATCTATATTATTGAATTAAAAACTTCCTCGAGCGTTTCTATTTTTTCTTTTAGTTAAACTAAACTGAATTACTAAAAAAGAAAAACATACAGACCTAGATTAAGGTGTACTGAATCTGATGAGACCAAAATTGTCTTATTGCGTAAAGGTTTAGGGGGGTGAAAACGTTATCACCCGAAACAACATTTCAAAAAGGAAATGTAGGTAATTAATTGCCTCCAAGACTTGCAACTCTCTCTTATCACGCCCGGAGGGAGGCAGAGCAAGCGGTATGAAACAGATAGCATTTTTGAAAATACCTACTCGCACCGCCTATCGGCACTTCAAAATCTTCTTAAGGTGAGTACTGCTCCAACTATCGCCACCATTGAGAAAAATGTGGCTTCGAACATAGGAGGATTAATGATGATTTTTTTGATCCAAAAAATTCTACCTCATCTGACTGAAAATGTGAGCATAGGAAATTTCAAAACGTTCCATATCTCCAGACTTATGATTTTTTTCTCAATGGTGGCGCTAGTCGGCAGTACCACCACTCGTCTTAAAGCCCTGGTCTGTCACATTTTTTCGATATAAATGGTCTGGGAATCGGCTCTGGCGCTGAGGGTGTTGAGTCTACTGTTAGTGTACATGAAGTAAAGTAACACCATTGTGTCGGCTATTTCTAAGTTTTGGTGCAATATAATTTTATTCCCTAGTTAGTTTTGGGTTTTGATGTTTTATGTTCTATTCGCAGGACGGAGACTTCACAGAGACGTGCCGGGATGCTGGAATAGTTATAACGAAGACAGATGGATCAGTAATTGTACTACCAGCATCGACCAAAAACTTTAATGCATTCGACTATATATTTAGACCCGATGTAGTTAGCGTGGAATCTGGGAATACATACAGTTATACCAGAAACATCAAAGATACTCAGCAATAAATGTAAAAATAATCATTAGTGGATAACGAAAACATGAATTAAATTAAATTATTTTTATTGTATTAGTTGGTTTTATTCAATGAAAGTTTTTTCCACAGATACTAAAAATATCTAGGAAAGACATTCAAATATCGATACAACTTACTTGCTTTAGTACACTGTCCAAAATTAATTGCAAAAATAGTATGATTTAACGAAAACGGGCATGGGAACACCAGATCAAGAGCCCATACTACCTCAGGTTTTTATCTCGCTCGCACGATAGTGAGAGTGAAAGAAGAAGAATTTAAATTCTTAAAAAAAAGAATTTCGTTATCGGCATGGTTTATTTTTGTAGAGTAACTTCCTTTTTTATTGGGAATGCCAAACTATTCTTTAACCGACTTCAAAAAGGAGGAGGTTCTCAATTCGTCGGAACCTTTTTTTTTATTTTTTTTTTTTGTATGTTTGTTCCCCGATTACTCGAAAAAGGCTGAGCCGATTTGGATTTTTCTTTTTTTGTTCGAAAGGGTATACTTCCCAAGTGGTCCCATGATCATCAAGTCGGGATCTGATGATGGAATCCCATGGAAATCGAGGGAAACCCTCAAATTTTATGGGCACACTTAAATCGATTTCGGTATTTTTTATAGTAACTCGTGCATTTGCTCTCGGAAAGTACCATTTGGTGAACTGGAACTGATGATGAAGACCACAGATGGCCATCGGAAATACTCAATTATATCTAAGTATTACTTTAATATGGTTTATGCTCGTCAAAATGCATAATGGTGATGGTGACTTCACCATGAGCTCCAGTTCTCCTGGTTCTTACTAGGAGAACTCCTCAAAAATTAACGTCCCTGCATCGGGAAAAGCAATATTTTGTAAAAACGTGATGAGCAGTTGACGTTGGGTTATTGTAACTTAGATAAATTACAAACTGACCCACTGAAAAGTGAAAAATAAAAACTTTTTTTACAAAAAACAAAACCGACTTCCAAAAAAACACTACATAGGGAAAAATAACTTTAATTTCGGAAGTCGGGGGCAAAAACCTAAAATACAGATCCAAAGACACCGACTTCCGAAATTAAAGTTATTTTTCACTTTGTAGTGTTTTTTTTGGAAGTCGGTTTTGTTTTTTGTAAAAGAGTTTTTATTACTATTCTGTTCGGTACGCGGAAATAAAACATATGTATTTATATAATTTTAACCATAAAAATCATCAATACATAGCTCTCTAAGTTAGATTTCGAGCAGATTCGTTAGATTTCGTTCGTTTGACGAATCTGCACGAAATCAAGAGAAATAACTTAGAGAGGTGGATGATTTTTATGGTTAAAATTGTATAAGTACATAATATGTTTTATTTCCGCGTATCATACTTTAATCAAGATACAACCTGATACGGACCTGCAAATTGCAAAAAACTAAAAGAATATTGAATTTCGCGGGCTACCTCTGCACATCATCCTTAATCGGTTTGGAGGTAACTTTGGATTTTTTTTCTTTAGAGAAATTTTATGGTATCGTGTTTTCATCAAACATAAGTAGTACTTAACATTAACCCCTCAAGTGTCGAATGCACCCCATGTGTGCATAAGAAAAACTCTTTTTTTGTTCGGTACATAAGCTTATATCACATATATATAAATGTAAAAAAACATCATCCGATGGAAAACCAATCATCATCATTAGTTGTGAACCTATGGAGTTCGTAGCTAATCCCCCCTCTCCCCCCGCGTGTCAAATGCACCCAAAGTGTGCAAAAGGACAAAACTTTACATAATAGGTATATAAGCTTAGATCACATATATATAAACGTAAAAAAACATCATCCGATGGAAAAAATATCATCATCAGTAGTTGTGAACCTATGGGGTTCGTAACTAACCCCCAACCCTCCCTACTTGCTGGGGTTTTGGGTCTAAAATTAGCCAAACTCAGACACTTGAGGGGTTAATCCTCAACTTTACAATATATTTATTTAAAAATTAATGCTACAGTATTTTCGACATAAACGGAGGATGATGCTAAGCCATTTGAGGTATCGTACACACAAAAGTCATCCCTCTCTGCCCATCATACTAACAAAACAAACTCTGGCCAATGGACAGTCCTCCCGAAAAAAAGGCACAATGTTTTTAATAAACACAAATCGACATCCATCTAAACATTATTCTCTTCTCACACAGAGAAGGCACGAGGATTGATCACCGTGCTTGCTCAAGGCGGGTTGGCGATATCAAACTTATATTTACTACTAGATTTTGCCCGCGGCTTCGCCCGCGTAGAAGTCGGAAAATATCCCACGGGAACGTATAACCGTGGTAAAAAGTAACCTATGTATTATACGCTATCTACACACAACATTTCATCGAAATTAGTCCAGCCGTTTGATCGTGAAGAAATAACAAACACACTCACAAACTTTCGAATTGAAGGACCACCAATGAAGGGTCCTTTATGGGTTCCGTTTTTTCCTTTTGTGGTATGGAACCCTAAAAATGAGGCACGTCGGAGACATAAGATTACATATCGGTGCCTCTACCGAGTGTAATTGTTAAAAGCACTAAAACGTGGATGAAAGTTTACGATAGCTTTTAAGAAGAATAAAAGAATAATGACCCTACGTGCAGGTATGGCCGAATTTCCTTTGTAACATCCACGTCCCATTTTTCTTACACAATTTCCTCCCTCCATTGGACGTAAAGAAAGGAATTTTCTCTTGTTTAATTAAAAAGACGGTGATTAAGATCCGAGGACTAACAAAGACAAAAGATAGAATGATGGATAAACGGTCGGAGGGGCAAGGGAATTGAACAGGACGGAATTATGTTTGTGTTAAGTTCGCTGTCTTAAAAATCTTGATTAATATCTCCTAAGCATTTGAGAAGCGTCAAGGAAAAATAATTGAAAATAAGCTACAAACATCTTATTTTGTTTTCACAGGACTGTATGAGAAAAGCTCATGCCGTGGAAATATAGAGGGTGTATCAGAAAGGTGTGGTCAAATTTAAGGATGTGGCTGAACAACTTTCTATAAAGGAACAACATTGAAATCGAGAAAAAATTATCAGCTGTCATTAATCGGAATATATGATGGGACGGCTGACATTTTTTTCTCGATTACGATTTTGGTCCCATGGAGAAAGTTGTTCAGTTTGATGGCTTTCTGATTAGCCAGTTCACAAAATGGTATAAAGGCTTACTGGCCAGGGATGCGCGGGGCGTACAGTGAGCGTCTTGATTGATACTGATGTAGGTTAGCTCACAAATATTATTTATTTCACAAAACCAATGTCAAAAATAACAATTTCTGACCGTAACCAAACATATTTTTGATTCTGTTCCACGAACAAAACATAAAATATGATTACTCAGTCAATAAAAACGTCACTTCTGATAATATAACGACTAAACGGCCTAAAACAGGCAGTTATAATAAATCAAGGAGGACCTAAAGGCCTCTAGGACGAACATTAGACCTAGCTACAACAGTTACAAGGTTTCAGAAGGGTCACAAAACTAATTTATAGTTACCGCCCTATGTTACCGCCATTGTTGATAGAATAGGTTAATAACTTCGTTAGGTTGGTACTGCTGCAGACTTTGTTTGTAGAAGAAAGTACGGAGAGTACGTGCTCGCTAAGTTGGTAGACAGAAAAGAAGAAGATGATGAGAAAAGATTCTTCAAGAGAAATTACTAATTATTTTTTTTTATTAAGTTTGTATAAATCTATTTGTTAACAAGATGTTTTTTGAGTATGCTTAGATAGTATGGTCATGTTGAAACTCAAAACTCAAACTCAAAGCATTTATTTCAATTAAACCAATTACAGGCACTTTTGAATTGTCAAAGAGTCGGTCAGTAGGTAAGTCAGAAAGTTGAAGCTAGTTGCCCATTCCAAAACGTAGATCTATGGAGAAGAACGGGCAAGAAACTCCACGGACACTCTTTTAAATCAAAATATAGTTACAAAATATTGGTTACATCATTCATGTTGAAATTATACATGTGAGAACGATGAACGTTAAAAGCGTCCGTAATAAAAAAATAAAAAAAAACAATTCAAAATTAAAATTAAAATAAGCCGTGGCAGCTAAGGTATGACCAGCCTCCACCAACAGCGCCCGTTCACAAACCTGGGCCTCAAGTCTGCTAAAGGGATTCGTTAAATGATCCAACACACGCGCCACCATCAGCGAGGCATTAGAGTGAGCATGACACACTCTCAGCCGCCAGGGCACATCCAAGTCAAATAAAGACGTACCCAGTAAATGGTAGCTTTAGAGTAGGTACATAGTACTCACACATGTACTAAGCAATTATACAATACAAAGGTGATTGAGTCTACACAATGCAAAGCTATTCTTACAATCCTCAGCAGTTGCTTAACAGTATCTTCAAATGTTAATTAATTAGTTGAGGTTGTGGAGCAGGACCAGCATGGAGCCAAGCATTTTTATCATTTATGTAATCCCCCAACTTATAATATGCCTGCCTGCATAGTGTGCGTTTTATACAAGTTTTAAATTTCGTCTCATTTAGTTGAAGTATGTGTGGAGGTATTTTATTGTAACATTTTAAACAGTACCCCATGAACGATGAGTCTACTTTAGCCAGCCTGAAACCTGGTTGAGCTAATAAGTCCTTATTTCTAGTATTATAATTATGCCTTTCACCTCTTTTATTAAAAAGATGTAAATTTTTTCTTACGTACATGATGTTTTCGTAGATATATTGACAAGGTACCGTCATGATGTTAATATCCTTAAACAGTTCCCTTAGAGAATCGCCTGCGAAGATTATATATGGCTCTGATGGCTCGTTTTTGCAGAATAAAAATGGACTCGATATCTGCAGCCCGTCCCCAAAGTAAAATACCGTAAGACATGATACTGATGTAGATACCGCGAGGCTAGTCTATTTTAGTTAAAATAGACTAGCCTCGCGGTATCTACATCAGTAAATTGACGGATTTTTCTGACAGCATAAGCTGCTGGTTATCTGAAGTCCGAAGACAGGGGGAGGACACGATAACTCTGGAGTCAGGCCACCTATTCTACTTCCGCGAAGGTGATCAGCTCTCCCAAGGCGGTGTCGGCTTCCTGGTGAACAAGGAACTCACTAACAGCGTTGTAGAAATCAGTAGTGTATCGACACGGGTAGCGTACCTTGTACTAAAACTCACTGACAGGTACTCCCTGAAAGTGATACAGGTATATGCACCGACTTCGACATGCTCTGACGAGATAGCTGAGGCCATGTACGAGGATATTGCCAAGGCAATGCACAGTACGACAAAGGCCCACTACAACGTTGTTATGGGGGACTTCAATGCCAAAGTGGGAGTACAAGAACGCGGCGAATCGAAAATCGGACCGTTCGGCTTGGGGCGCAGAAATCACAGGGGGCAAATGCTGGTCAACTTTCTAGAGTCGCAGGGGCTCTTCTTGATGAATTCGTTCTTTGAAAAGAAACCCCAAAGGAAGTGGACCTGGCAGAGCCCCGATAACGTGACTAGGAACGAGATAGACTTCATCATGACGGATAAGAGGCAAATATTTAAAGATGTCTCCGTGATCAGCAGGTTTAACACTGGAAGCGATCACAGGCTTGTCCGAGGCACTCTAAATATCAATTTTCGAGCTGAAAGAATCCGTATGATGAGGCCTACTCTCCGACCTACGCAGCTCCAGGCCGCTCTGGGATCTGAAAAGTTCCAACTGGAACTTCAAAATCGATTCGACCTGCTGGAAACCACAGGTACTGTTGACGAGAAAGCCGACGAGGTGGTCAAAGCACTACGCGACGTGTCCCGCAAACTTTTCCCGTCGCAGCGAAAAAGTAAGGTGTCCAAACTTTCCTCGGAGACTCTCGGACTTATGAGGGAAAGACGAGAGTTGCCATTTACGCAGCTGTCTTCGTCAGATAAGAGGGCCTTAAACCTAAAAATTAGAAAGCTGATGCGACACGACCTTCGGTGCTCCAACACCCGCGACATTAAGGTCGCGATTGAGCAAAATCGAGGGTCAAAAGTGTTCGCTCAACAATTAGGGAGGTCCCATCTGACGAAACTAAGAACTGCGGATGGCAGAATCGTGACTTCAAAGTCCGAGATACTCGAGGAAGTCGAGGATTTCTATGGACACTTATACTCAACGCGGACGGCGAAACCAGCGCGACATAGTGCAGATGACCACCGAGCCGAATTAACGCGCCACTACACGGAGGACATCCCGGATGTTGACCTGTGCGAGATTAGGGCGGCTCTCGAGCAGCTGAAAAACAACAAAGCACCTGGTGATGACGGAATAACGACAGAGCTCCTTAAAGCAGGCGGGGCTCCAGTCCTGAGAGAGCTAGCGAGTCTCTTCAACTCCGTCATCCAAGAAGGTACAACGCCCGAGGCGTGGAGCAGGGGTGCGGTGGTTCTGTTCTTCAAAAAAGGTGACAAAACCTTGCTGAAGAACTATAGACCCATCTCACTTCTGAGTCACGTCTACAAGCTGTTCTCGAGGGTCGTCACGAACCGTCTCGCCAGAAGACTTGACGAGTTCCAGCCACCAGAGCAAGCCGGTTTTCGAAAAGGCTTCAGTACCGTAGACCACATCCATACTGTTCGGCAAATTGTACAGAAGACCGAGGAGTACAATCAGCCGCTGTGTATCGCATTCGTGGACTACGAGAAAGCCTTCGACTCCATCGAAATATGGGCAGTTCTGGCCTCTCTGCAACGATGTCGAATTGACTGGCGCTATATTGAAGTGTTGAGGTGTCTGTATGACGCTGCCACGATGACTGTCCAGATCCAAGATCAGAAAACCAGCCCCATCCAACTGCTCAGAGGGGTGAGACAGGGGGATGTGATATCCCCGAAACTGTTCACCAATGCGTTGGAGGACGTCTTCAAGACGCTGGACTGGACTGGACAGGGTATTAACGTGAATGGTGAGTACATCTCACACCTTCGCTTTGCCGATGACATCGTCATATTAGCAGAGACGCTGGAACAGTTAGGCCAGATGCTGCACAGCCTAGACGGAGCCTCTCGGCGAGTTGGCCTCGGTATGAATTTAGACAAGACGA
Source organism: Cosmia trapezina (assembly GCA_905163495.3). Lineage (NCBI taxonomy): Eukaryota > Metazoa > Arthropoda > Insecta > Lepidoptera > Noctuidae > Cosmia > Cosmia trapezina. Next base: position 6,174,369 of record LR991030.1, read on the forward strand.
AAGTTATGTACAATTCACTCGTCTTGCCGAGTCCAATCCGCATCGAGGGGTCGCTTCTTGAAGTCGTGAAGGAGTATGTCTACCTAGGGCAAGTCATCCAGCTCGGTAGACACAACTTTGAAAAAGAAGCCGACAGAAGGATCCGATTGGGTTGGGCAGCGTTTGGTAAACTTCGTCAAGTCTTTTCGTCACCCATCCCGCAATGTTTGAAAACCAAGGTTTTCAACCAGTGCGTCCTGCCCGTTATGACATACGGTGCTGAAACGTGGACACTTACAGTCGGGCTGGTCCACAAATTCAAGGTCGCTCAGCGCGCTATGGAGCGGGCTATGCTCGGAGTTTCTTTGAAGGATAAAATCAGGAATGAAGTTATCCGGAAAAGAACCGGAGTAACCGACATAGCTAGCAGAATAAGCAAACTGAAGTGGCAGTGGGCTGGCCATGTTTGTCGAAGGATCGATGGCCGGTGGAGCAGACGGGTCCTGGAGTGGAGACCGCGTATCGGTAAGCGTAGTGTGGGACGCCCCCCAGCTAGATGGACCGACGACCTGAAGAAAGTGGCTGGGACAGACTGGATGCGGAAGGCGGAGGACAGGGTGTTGTGGCGCAGACTGGGAGAGGCCTATGTCCAGCAGTGGACTGCGATAGGCTGAGTTGATTGATAAGCTGCTGAACTTAGCCGTCCTGCAAGTGATATTAAATGAGGACCCCATTGTAGCCTTGAGTCGAGCGTAATCCCCAGGAAAACGGTTTTATCGACGAATTCTAGTTTCTCTTGATTCAATACTATCTCACAATCACTACTTTTGACATTTGGTAAAGAAAATCTGATGCACTTAGTTTTTTTCCCATTTAATACTAAATTATTAGCAGCGAACCAATTTTGGATCTGCAGTAGGGCGTTATTGACGTCGTCAAAATTTGTAGCACGTCTATCTACCTTAAAAATTAATGAAGTATCATCAGCAAATAGCACCATTTGTGGTTGATTTTTTAGAGGTTGAATGAAAGACGACTAACAACAGGTATATTTACAAGGCAGATGCGAGTGGAAACGCCGGGAGGGGACGCCCTATAGGAAGACATTTAGTGACCTTATTGGTGATGTTCTTCAGAAAGGTCAGGTGCGTAGTACTCGCAACCGGTGTGCGTGTGTGACCAGAGCAGGGGTCCTACTCCCTAAGTCCGTCCGTCTTTCCGTCCGTCCGTTTATCCGTCCGTCTGACATTACAATTCAACAAAACAACAACAAGGGACAACTGGCAAATCATGTTGTCATTCACACTTCGTTCGGGCACCGATCCAATCATCCATCCGTAGGTGATACGGAGTAGGAAGGCCGAAACTACGGGCTTCGTGCTTAGGGAGTAGGCCCCCAGATGTATGAACGTAAACGAGGCAAAAGGAATTGTAGAGATCGTACCAGGTGGTGTTCTGTAGTTTCTGCCTACCCCCATGGGAAGAAGGCGTGAGATTGTGTATTATCCAATATTTTTATGTGAAACTAGCACTTCCCGCGCGGCTTCGCCCGCGTGGATGTCGTAAAATATCCCACGGGAACATGCTACCGGGAAATCCTTCCTTATTCCTTGTCTACATTATAAGGGGAACCTCTGTGCAAAATTTCAGCTTTCTAGGTTCAAGGGTTTGGGCTGGGCTTTGATGAGTCAGTCAATCAGTCAGTCAGGACTTCTCTTTTTATTTAAAGATAGATTAACTATGAATTCGTTTAATTGAATTAAGAACTCAATATTGGCACGGTAACAGCGAGACGGGATCGCGGTATCCACGAAAAAGATTGCGAGACTTGAATGTCTTCCTTAGGAAGTGGTATCGACACCAATTGAATGAAACCTTATATGCCTTACTTCCAAGTAAGGCTTTGCCTAGCAGTGAAACAGTGCAAACTAAGATTTACCTACACAATAAATCAATCTGCCTAGCCTTTTACCAACTATGTTGTGGTTGGCTTCCAGTCTAACCGGATGCAGCTGAATACCAGTATTTTATATAGAGCGACTGCCTATCTGACCTCCACAACCCAATTACTGTGTGTAATACGATACCCCTTGGCAAGACTGGTTGTCAGACTTTCGGGCTTCTGACGACCCGTAATGACTGTCAAAGATCCACGAATAACAGCCGGGACCAACGGCTTAACGTGCTTTCCGAGGCACGGATTTCCGGATTTACCTACCTAATAATAGAAATAGAAATCACAGAGTTAGAACAAACAGTATTAAATCAAAACTTCTCAAAAAGAAAACTTCGAAATTCATTTCATATTTTCTCTTAACACAAATCCGTCTTCTACTCCGCAGTTGGTGAATCGAATCAAAAATACATGAGTCGGTAAAGCAGGTGAATCCGAGATAGTTTGCTATCTAAATATAAAGTTACCGAAGTCGGTAAGTTGCCGTAGTCAAGTTGTTCAGTCTGCAGGTACTTCGCTCGTCGCTTCCTTTGGAGACGGTCCGTAATTATCTGATGTTGTATTACTAGTTAAGTGTGAGTTAAGTTAGTTGAGTAATTGCTAAGTGTTAAGGTTTAGGTAATTTTGTATTTAAATTAGTGGAAGCGAATGTGTAATTAGAATTAGTAGGGTTGAAACTGCATGATTGTTTCTGCAATAATATTGATTGATAAAGTAGATATTTAATAGATGTGTGGAAAGCTCCAAGCAAATTGTTGATTAATTTATATTAGCTTCAATAGGTAATAGGTACGTATTTTTTTCGCGGTTTTTATGTGGATGATGTTCTTATTTCTTTTGAAGGTTTTCGAATTTGTGTGGAGCAGTACCACAACTAAAAAACCGGCCAAGTGCGTGTAGGGCCACGCAGTATGAAGGGTTCCGTAGTTGGCATGAATTTATCCCAAGAACAAACTTAACATTGTAGTTGAAATACATGTTCTCCCATACATTCCAACTGTAAATGTAAGTTTGTACTCACAATATTGAGAGATTTGGTCAGTGGGTCGACTTAGGGGCGGAATAACATGGTAACTCGAGTTACCATGTTATTTTGAGACCACAGACTTCTTTAGGTTTTCCTGTAATCTAAAGATAAAGAACTATTTTCTGTATTTTTTTCAAAATTTTAGGCTCAGTAGTTTCGGAGATAAGGGGGGGGGGGATGGTCAATTTTCGTCTATTTTCTTAAATAACTATAAAACAATTTATTTTAAAATTATAAAAAAAATATATTTGAGACCCTCATAGTAAGTCCTTTCATTTGATACATCACACGGTATAGTTTGCAAAACTTCTTTTTAAATTTTCTTATTTGCCCCCTAAAAGTGACCCCAATATTCAAAATTCATTAATTTACTTTACCCGTACGTGTTTGCGTCACAGAAATACATATGTATACCAATTTTCAACTTAATCAGTCCATTGATTCGGAGCAAATTGGCTGTGACAGACGGACAGACAGACAGACACACGAGTGATCCTATAAGGGTTCCGTTTTTTCCTTTTGAGGTACGGAACCCTAAAAAGTGAAAAATATAACTTTTTTACAAAAAGTAACAACCGACTTCCAAAAAAAAACTACAAAGTGACATACAACTTTAATTTCGGAAGTCAGTGGCAATTACAAAACCAAAGACTCATAAAGAGTTTTTTTGGAAGTCGGATAAGTATTATTTTTTGTAAAAAAGTTTCTATTGAAATTAAAGTTAAAGTTAGTTATTGGAATAGTCCAATATCTCTGTACTCATAAAATTATGCTCTCCAGTGAACCAGTGCTCTCCAGTGCCCTCCGATTAACTTTGTACCGCATTCAAGTTAGTTCATCGTTTTACTGCTAAGTCTTATAAACTTGTACCTTGTCCTCACTATGTTAATTTGGCAGCGAAAGCTAAACATTAAGTTTATGAGCGCCCGGCCCGCTAGCTCAGATGCAAACAGGCAACTGGCCTAAATCGAGTTTATGAAAGGGGAATGCCTGAAAAATGCTTGAAATAGACAGAAACTACTTACAGTCCTTAATTCTATTTAGAATAAATTAGGTATAATGAAATAATTCTCAAGTTTGTATACCTAGGGTGAAAATATAACGATCTTTAAAATATTTAACTTGATATCCGTCTAATTCCTTCTTATTTTATCATGGAGGTCAGTGTTTATTTGACATGAGTAATCGACATTCAGCCAAACAGGAATCGTCAAATAATCTTTAACGAACTATTTTATAGAATTATTGCACAGTTATCATTCATTTAATATAATTCGACCTATTTATACCGTAATTAAAATAATATATGCATGTCAATATTAATTAAAATCAAATTATTTTCAAAATAGAAAACGTATCGTAGGCTGTATGCATCATAATGTCCTTTGCCTTACTGACACTTTGACATTACTGCATTTAATTTTTTCGTTTGTTGATTTGATCGATTCATGGTTTTGCGTTTGCGACTTGAGTTACTAGTATATTACTTTTTAGGATATTTAACGACGACTTTGGCCATTTTTTAAGTATTTTGATTTTACTTCTGTACACGTTACCCATTTTTGAACACGGGCTTAGATTGGACCCGCCGAAACTTCCGACTCGGCTTTTTGACGACGGACCTGAACCTGCTTTATATTAAACGACGCTGCTATTATTTCGGACTTGTGCCGTGTTTATTTAAAAATGGATAGAAACGTACACTGTGTTAATTGCTATCTCGATATTGCATCGATGAGACGTAATCTTTTATCAGTGCAAAATGATGAAGTAACTACGTGGTTTAATACAGGCATGGATAACACCACAAGCTGTAAGTACTGAGATTCCCTAGGTGTCTTGCCTATTTATGTTGAACGCACTGACATACAACAATAAGTACATTATGGTTTGTTCTTTTTCACAGGTTGAACAAGACAGTGTTGTTTGTGATGCATGTCTAAGATTAGCAATTCAAACTATCACCGAGACACCAGGAACCAGTCGACCAGATAGTCGACAAGTAGGCATATATAGCATCGTTATTGTAACTACCTAGTGGGACGGCGAACAGTTGGTACCTGTGCTCATACTATGTCAATAATATGGTACTTATCTTGGGCCCGGTACCAATCCAATATCTATCCTCCTGCACAGTTTCTTTATGGTATATTAGTGGTTTTTAATGATGATTAAAACATTTAAATGCTGTTTTGTTGTATAATTATTGTATATTATTCCTTAGCCTTGACTTAACCTATATTTTAGAAAAAATTATTGGAACTGGCTTCTAGTTTTTTGATAATTATTGAATTTGTAATGGATTCCCTACGATTTTTAGTGCAATTTGGCGTATATTTCATTGTTGTCCATATCAAGCATTTTTTTGTATGGCTGATGGGCCCTTTATACATAGCACCCGTTTTCAACTAAGTAATGTCATCATCATTTCAGTCGATAGACGTCCACTGCTGCACATAGCCTTCCGCAAGCATCGGTTCTGTGCTTCTCGCATGCAGCGGATTTCTATGACCTTCACTAAGTCATAGAGCCTGTCCACAAGTCTACGTGACGACGTCGTCCGCACCTTTACCGCACCGTTCCACGTTGACGACGTCGTGACGTGGAGTTGTGGACAGGCCCTCAGTTCCACCTTGTGGGAGGCCTTCCAACGTTACGTCTTCCGGTACGCGGTCGCCACTACAGAACCATATGGCTCCATCTGCCATCTGTTATGCGAACAATGGCAGTGGGCAGCGCTGCTTAGGTAATCTAAGAGAAAAGCCATGAAAATAAATGGTGTAGAGCTAAGCACCTTACTGAATTTATTATCATTTTGCCAGCCTCCTTGCGTTAGTTAATAGCTTTTATAACACATTTGCTTGTAAAGGGTCTCTTATTTCACAAATTTCAATATCTTAATGTATGTCATTCATTACGTACTTGTGCGTAATTGTAATGTAAAACGCACGGGTTTCTTTTTAATAAGGTAAAACGTAAGGTTTATCAAGATGCTCCGTCTAAAACGAACGGTACTTTTTAAATCTTAGCAAAGAGCTTTTATGTCAGAAAAGTGGTCAGCATTTTATGAATAAAATTAACTTTGGGAGATAAAATATAAAAAATAAACATTAATTAAATTAAAGAATTAATTCTTTAATTTAATTAATTTTGACAATAAATTGCAACAACAACAAACAAAAACAAAAAAATATTAATTTACTTTATTAGTAATACTGGCTGTTTGTTGCTTTTAAAAAAAAAAGCTAATTTGTGAACAAGTAAAAATTATTCCGCGCGCTTTTTCTTTTCGCTATATTGTATTTATTTGAAAATGTCGTCAAGTAATGATGAATTTATTAATTCGACACCGCCAGAAGTCTCAGAGGCAGCGAAAAAGGCTACTCTAAGCCTCATGCCTGAAAAATCGACCGATACAAGTACATACTTACAAGCGTATCAAAATTTCATCATATGGAAAACAAGCAAAGATCCAAATTCATTTTCAGAAAGTGTGTTTTTAAAGATTTATTCGTTTAAGAAAGTCGGAGTTTTATTTATTTCCTCGCAAATATGTTATAAAACGTCGTATGACATACGTGCGCTTTGATAATTACAGCCTCTGCTTTCTTGTAGCCCTCGCCTACGGCTCGGGCTAGCAATATCGCCTCGGTTGTAATTTTCAACTTACCGCACTTATATCATAATGTACTATTATGCCTTTACATGATTTGTTTTACCGTTTATTATGAACTCTCATGGACGTAAAACTTTCAGAAATTACAATATGTTTTAAAAAAACCGGTCAAGAGTGAGTCGCACTCGCGCACCGAGGGTTCCGTTCCGATTTCTGAAAAAGTGTGCTATTTAGAAACTTCTTTCACATACAATAATTTCAGAATTTTCTCTATGCTAACTTCGGAGATAAGAGGGGGAACGGTATTTTTTTTACATTTTTCATCAAAAGTCGAAAACTAAGCGGCCTGAAAAAAGAAAAAATGTTTGAGAATGTGCAAACAGCGCTCTTTCAATTTGATACCTGACATGACTTAGCCTCACTTCAAATTTTTAAGAAACCCTTCAGTCCCTGTTGCAAAAAAAAATCTCTCTTATTTGCAAAACAAATTTCAAGTTGATAGCATTAGTAGTTCTTGAGCTTGAGATATCCAGCTGTGACAGATGGACAGACAGACAGACAGACTGAGTCGCACCTTATACGTTCCTTTTTACCATTTTGGTTCGGAACCTTAAAAACCCCATTATTACCTAACCAGGGATTGAATTTGCTGTTTCGTTACCAACTTCATGAGCAAACGAGGTTTCTTCCGTTGCACCTCTCAACTCAAGCTGATTGATTTGCTATCACTACCGATCAATCTTTAAAGGTTTGTGCCGGTTGAAATACAGTATTTTTCCGTAAACATATTTCTTATCTTACAAGCTGTCTAACCAATTTTCAGACACATGTGATAAAAATATAAACAATAGGCTTGCATTTGTATCTGGGATTCTGGGACACATGATTAGCATTTTCCATTTGCCGCGGCAATGCAGCCAATGTTTCTGGTACTAACTTCCAAGGTTTTGGCACAATACACACAAATACGGCACAGTGCACAAGCCAAATAGCTGTGGCGCTAATATTTTTATAATGAGCTCAACTTTTCTGTGGGATTTCTGTGTATCTTAATATAATTTTATGAAAATAACGTTGCAAAGGCCGATAATCGTAGAGTAGGAATAGCTAAAACTGTCTCTGCTATTGATAAATTATACATGATTTCATTACTGAAACTAGGTTTGTACAAAGACTTTTACACAAGTATTTTAAAAACTAGATGAGGTGTTTCCTAACTGTCTACTCTGAGAAGAAACGCCGAAACAAACTCAGAGGTCACAGTCTCTTTTAAAGTCCAGACATAATCTTGGTCAGATCAAGTGAAGGCCATGTAGATTGGTGCCTGAAATAGTCTTTTGAGGAAAGAACCACACAGATTGAGTGGACCTGTCCAGTCAGGGCACGCATTTGTCAGTAATCGTCCACTCCGAGCTTAAGGAGCTAAACGATTCGACGAACAATACCAAAGAAAGGACATTTGTGTATTACCTAACTACTCAAAAAAATCTTCTTAACCACTACCTATACAGGGTTATTGTACTCATCATTATGAACAACTTTTACTATGGGACCAAACCTGAAATCGCGAAAAAAAAATCAGCTGCTCCCTACATTTTGACGAGTTTCATATAGATAAATGTACTGAACAGCTGATTTTTTTTTCGCGATTTCAGGTTTGGTCCCATAGTAAAAGTTGTTCATAATGATGATTATAATGACCCCTTAAGAGGTTGCTGGTGTTTTACCAATAAATTAAGCCTGTATAAAGCACCTTCATTGATGGCAATTTTTAGAAAATTTCAGTACTTACCTATATTACGTGATCAAAATAACTCTGCTATGCTATTACCTACCTACCTACATAAAAAAATATATAATCTTAACCACCACATAAAGCCTCTTTCATTGATGACACCATAATCCCACAAAAATATTGAATGAGCTGAACTATTATAATAATAAACGTTAATACTGCTGCATTGCGTGCCCCATATCTTTATCAAAATGCCTTTTACTCGCATAACCGTCAATAATGCCTTTAATCGCGGAATCACCTTCAATATCTATTACGAAAGGAATCGATATCGTCAGCTCACTCAGCTAAGGTTCCGCCCTTGGTCTGGGCACAGGAGTAAGTACACAACAGAGAACGAGTTTCATCAAAACAATCTTATCGCGACTCCGTACATGGTGCGAATATTTGTGAAAGTACGATGCCACTGGCGATGGCGCGTTCACGTACGCACCGCGAATGGACAAAGCGGATCAGCTAGTGGATGATCTTGTTAACGTAAAACCCTTAAATTGCTATGATTTGTAATACTGAACAGTAAAAAAAACCGGTCAAGAGCGAGTCGGACTCGCGCAACGAGGGTTCCGTTCCGATTGTTGAAAAAGTGTGTTATTTAGAGACAACGTTTTATTTTTCCTGTAATTTTTGCATAAACTTCTATCACATAAAATAATTTCAGATTTTTCTCTTTGCAAACTTCGGAGATAGGGGGGGGGGACGGTATTTTTTTTTACATTTTTCATCAGAAGTCGAAAACTATGCGGCCTAAAAAAAGAAAAAAAAAATGAGAATGTGCAAACAGCGCTCTTTCATATGATACCCCACATGCTCTTGTAGGCCCACTTTGAATTTTTAAGACCCCCTTTCAGTCCCTGTTGCAAAAAAAATATAAATATTTTAATTTCTTTCTTATTTGCAAAATAGTTGGGTCAACGTCATCTAAAACTATTCTAAATTTCAAGTTGATAGCATTAGTAGTTCTTGAGATATCCAGCTGTGACAGACAGACAGACAGACGGACAGACAGACAGACTGAGTGACACCATAAGGGTTCCTTTTTTACCATTTTGGTACGGAACTATACTATTATACGAGTATCTTCTGTCGTGTGCTGACGAGTCAAATCTTTAATATTGTTTGTCTGTTTAAAACATTAGTTAAGAGGAGACGTAGACTTAGACATAACTAAATGTAATAGTTAAAAAGGATGAAAAAATGAAAGAAAAACGAATACTTATTGCTTGCGTAGCGCTGTTGTCTGTTACCTACCTATTGTAGCCCGATTGTATAAAGCTCAGTCTCCGTTGGATATCTACTCCTATGCCTGGTGCCTCAATACAACATTTTAATATTGCTCAATCGATAGCTTACGTCTTAAAGGGCGTGATGCGACGTTTAAGGGGTGTAATGTATACGTATTTTCCGTTCCTTTTGCATTAGGTGTGGGGGAGGTAAAGTTTCAAGATATTCGATTGATTTGCGCGAATTTGAAAGACAACGTGGGCTGTTCCATAAAAGTCGTCTTTACCAACTGATCGTTCATTGATTTTTTCTTCTTCTTCTTACCTTATTAACATGTTACTTAAGAGGAAAGGCGGGTGGCCAGACTTTTGAAAATTAGGTATTTTAAGAAGGTATTGCTGTCGCTCTGCGAGCGCTCCGCCCTCGAATTCGTGCGATAAGGACAACTGCAGATCCGACTAAATAGCCTATGTAAAAAGTCACATTTCGAGGTTTGGCTCTCGCCTATTTCCTCCTCCAATATTGGACCAATTTAAAAGATATTTCATAAACTGAATAAGAAGGATATATACTATGCCTCTATGTTTTTCTTTTTTCGTTAATAGTTGTCAAATTGGTACACTAGGCGTCTGTTGACAGCGGTCTGAATAGGGAATTTTGAGCATTTTGGGAGGGTTCTAGTTCTTATAAAAATTATGTATCATCAAAAAGGAAAACATAGGGGCATACAAGTAACTGATATTTATATTTCTGTAAAAAATCATTGCTTTATGGTCATTAACCAGAAAGAAAACAGGCGAGAGCGTTTGTATCTTTTTGTATGGAGAAAAGAGCACCCACATTTCCTCTTAAGGATCAGATAGGTACACTTAACCTATGTTTTTAGCAGAATGCAAACATTTTTTTTTTTGCAGATTTGTATGTTGTGTTTTCTATAAAGGCCGGAAATATAACTGCTGAATTCATAATTTACACCAAGTTCTATGTATAGATCACCACACGAACGCCCCATTAATAAACCCGATCTTTAATTAACTTTAGTCTCACTCCAACAGTTATTTTAAAGTAATTAACCACCTAAAACGAACCTTATAACTTTAATTATCAAGTTATAGTTTCTTTGCTCGATTTTAAGGCAGTTCTGCAAACTCGTAAATCCACCTGAAGAGCATAAGAGGCTTCTAGTCGAGCATTTCCGAGCTTGAAACTGGGACATATTTGAGGTGGAGCTCCATTCGAGCCAGTGACGTTTAGAGTGTGCTCGAGCCACGTATAGGGAGGCAAAATTCCGTATAATGAACGGCTCAATCAATGACTCTTGATCGTGCAGGATGTTGGCGCAATAATGACGTATCGACACCATTGGAAAATGATAGACTGTTGTAGAATGATGCAGTTATATTGATTGAAGTATTTTTATATAAAACTAGGTGAGCCACGCGGGCCCCGTGCGGGTTGGTAGATGTCACATGTCTTCGAATTTTTGGTTCTAGGACATGCCGGTTTCCTCACGATGTTTTCCTTCAACCCTTTGGAATAATGATGATTTACTTGCGAGTATCAAAATAATGATGTCGCATAAATGACCGTATTTTTTTATTGCGTTGACTTAGAAGCTTGATTCTTTAGAACTTCCAAGCTACCTAAGGGTCTTGACAGACTGACAGATATGAAATTTTTTTTTATGTGATATAATTACAAATGATCAAATTTCGGACTTTTCCTTTACTTGTGTTGTGAGACCTTACTTCTTACCAAACATGAGGCTAGGACAACGGGAAGTACCCTATAGGTTTTGATTTACTTGCGAGTATCAAAATATGTCGCTTAAAAGGCCGTATTTTTAATTGCGTTGACTTAGAAGCTTGATTTTTTAGGACTTCAAGGGACCATACACCTACGTGGGTAGTTCTTCGAGGGCCCTCAAAACGCGGTCACACGGTCTTAATTCCTAACCAATTAAATATTCGGTCTTAGGACCAAATACAGATTACTCTTTATTTATATATGTGTATAATTTCAACAATAAACATCTAAAATTATTTATAAGTTTCATTTAAAAAAATATCTAATGTCGAAATCGGGAGCAAAATCGGTGTTCTCCGCGCGTCACACTCTGTTCGCGCTCACGGCAAACTTTAATAACTTTTGTATTCAACTCATAAGCATATAATGTAATACATCAAATTAATTGTCTTTAACTGTGCATCATAATGACCAAAGAACAAAAAAATTATCTCTTAAGTTACAATAGTTAATAGGCATTATGTCTCTGTCACACGATTTTGCTAGTTTCGCGAGTGCTCAACAAAACCGCACCTATCTTCCAAGAGGAGCAACTTTTCGCTACATGTTTTAGCTGCACGGACGCTCAGTAGTGTCCCGGCATCAGTGGGGGAGACACATACATTAATTGCTTCTAAACAAAAAAAATACGAGATAACTTAACCTTTGAATATTTTCAAGTAGCCTTGCTCAAGAAACTTTCATGCGCAAATTTTGAAGGATAATGATTATAATTTTTCAACTCATTTTGCAAGAAGGAATAATATAGATCTTCGAGATTATTCCCAAGTACTTTTTTCATTAATTTACCCATAAGTTTAATAGTAAGTCTCAAAAATGTGAAATTTTCGTTACTTTCGTGGCACAACTTTCGTGGTTATTTGTCCACGAAAGTCAGCTAGCGCACCATGAACGTTATATATCTCCACTAAATAATGACTTCAGATTTTTTGTGACGCCGCTGATGTATTTACTCGATTGTCGCGAACCTCAAAAGAAAGATGCTATGTGTTTGTTCATACAAGAAAAAAATTTAAGCACATTTAGATGTGCTTAAATTTTTTTCTTATAACGACTCGTATGTGTTTCTGTTTCTATGTTTTCTCGTAGCCAATTTAACAGTTTTCTCCACCCCAACCTGTGCTGTTTAGCCAATAGGCTAATTGACAGTAAAAAAAATACCTTCTAAATTTTATTATGTAGAGTGGTTGTCAGCTAAAAGTATCAAAATTCAACTTAGATAAAAGTAATATGTAAACTACTACTAGCAGCTGGCAAAAAATGGTGTGTTTTATGATTTTAAACATTTCAATTCAATATTTAAAAGCACACATTATCTGTCAGCAGCTACAATAGTATAGTACAATACGTAATAATAATAATAACTATTATTATAATGTTGTAAATTTTCAACAAGTAATCCCGTCACGAATCTGGAAAATGACCCAAGAGCTATATTGACCCGACGCTATACCGAAGACATCCCGGACGACAACTTGTAGGAGATTAGGATGGCTCTGAAGCAGCTCAAAAACAACAAGGCGCCGGGTGATGACGGAGTTACGGCCGAACACTTGAGGGCTGTAAGAAAATCCGTTCTTAAGACCCTCCAGAGGCCGTTTGATTCCGTCATACTCGAGGGCAAAATGCCACAGGCATGGAACAGAGGTGTGGTGGTACTATTCTTTAAGAAGGGTGCTCTTCTTAAGAATTACAGGCTCGTCTGACCCGTCTCACTTCTGAGCCATGTCTACAAGCTGTTTTCAAGAGTCATCAGGAACCGTCACGCACGCAGGTCTGACGACTTCCAGCCTCCCGAACAATCTGGATTCCGTAAAAGCTATAGCACCGTAGATCACATACATACGCTCCGGCAGGTTATACAGAAATTGAAGCCTGCCTCTCTGCTTAGCGTTTGTGGACTACGAGAAAGCCTTCGATTCGATCAAGACATTGGCTGTACTGCAGTCTCTTCAACGGTACCAGATCGTCCATCGGTACATTAAAGTGCTGAAGTGCCTGTATGAAAACGCAACTATGTCAGTCAGAAACTTATCCTTCTGCAGCAAAGGGTGAGACATAGAGACGCTATCTCTCCGAAACTGTTCACCGCTGCACTGGAGGATGTCTTCACGGTTCTGGTCTGGAAAGGGATAGGCATCAACATCAATGGCGAATCCATCACTCACCTTCGGTTTGCCAACGGTATAGTAGTCATGGCTGAGACTTTGGAGGAGCTCAGTACTGTTCGATGACCTCAGTAGAGGTTCCGAAAGGGTCGGTCTAAAATGAACATGGATAAGACAAAGGTCATGTCAAATGCCTATGTAGCACCTACTCTCATGAAAATCGAAGACACTACTCTTGAAGTTGTGGACGAGTATGTTTATCTAGGACAAACTAGTCCAACTTCGAGAAAGAGATCAATCGTCGCATCTGACTCGGCTGGGCAGCGTTCAGGAAGCTTCGCAATATCGTCTCATCTCACATACAGCAGTATCTCAAGACGAAAGTCTTTGACCCAGTACGTGTTGCCAGTGATGACCTGCGGCAGTGAAACGTAGTCGCTCACAATGGGCCTTGGGCCAAAAGGTTCTGGACTGGCGGTCGCGTACCGGAATCCGCTGGATGCGGGAAGCACAGAACCGGTCGAAGTGGCGGTGCTTAGGTCCTAGGGTAGGTAGGTAGGGTAGGGTAGGGTGCCTATGTCCAGCAATGAACGTCTTTCGGCTGAAATGATGATGATGATAATGTAAATTTTACAGTTTAATTACCGGGACAAAAGCTAAGTTAGCAACCTAATTTACTGATAAGTAATAAAAAGCTTATCTCAAAACACAATGTTGATCTCAAATACAAGTAAATTCATAAATAATAAGTATTTAATTTTATAAACTTCAATCCACAGGAAATTTAAGAAAAAATAAGGATTTCAAACTATATTTTGCTTGTAGAAAATGTGTTTGTAACTTTTGTGGCGTCTTTCGTAACTTTCGTGGGAACCAAAATTTCAAAATAGAATATCTTTGTAGTTTATGCACCGATTTACATATAATAAAAATTGCACTTATATTTTTACAGCGTCTTAAATGCATGTCCATTGATTTGAAGATTACTCTAAAAAAAAAATTCGCCACGAAAGCTACGCGGAGAATACTTTTTGAAGAACTACTCACGTATTTGATTTGATACTTCTACGCGTTTCTGAGAAAATGGGTCTTGACAGACTGACAGACAGACGGACAACGAAGTGATCCTATTAGGGTTCCTTTTTTCCTTTTGAGGTACGGAACCCTAAAAACAGCCAAATTGGTCTAGCCGTTTTCAAGTGATGTGCTTGCTAACGAACAGCATAATCGTTTTTATATAGCTTTTTATCTATTTGTACAGTGGGCTGCATCAATTGGGTACCCCAGTTATATTCAAATTTTAATACAACTGGGGTACCCAATTGATGCAGCCCACTGTACATACAGATAAAAAAGTTGTATTTTAGTTAGAGGATACTTTCAAAAGTAAGGGCTAATTAATTTTCCTTTTCAGGCTAACAATATCATAATCAAAGTTCGTAAAGTACCTAACATTACTCGTTCAATCACCTACATAATAATAAGTAAACAAGAAATAATACAACGTCATACAACGTCTACGAAAAAACACTAATTGTTTGTGTTTACCAAAAACAATGCTAACCATGGCACCCTCAAAATATCAACTAACAGATCCAGGCATTCTCTTCCCCATTAATTCCACCGCGTGCTTCCTAGTCACGTTCAGATGTCCAAAATAACACAGAGTACAAACATACAAACATAGGAAACTCCACAATAACCAGTACGACAATAATTCCAAGCACTCAGCATTTAATGTGTACGAAATGTCGACTAAATGTAAATGTACCACTAGCAGAGCTCAAAACAGTAGTTTGAGTTATGTAAATAAATTCTTTATCTCTCCACTGAATAGGGCTGTGTCACGTCGAATTATAAACATGAACAAACTTGGTCACTCGCTTGCTCAGTTAGCTGAGCTTGAAAATCTGTTTTGAGCTTAAAATAGACCTGTGACACGGAGAATAATACCTACAGGCTACAGGGATTAAATTTAAAGTATAGAATTTAGTTCGATATTTTCCTTAGACACCAGCACCCTAATTGCGTAACACATTATCAATCGGAGTTGGTTTCATTTTGACAGTTCAACAACATTAATTGCTTTATTTACGTTGTCGAGCAGACACATTTTCGAACTTATGAAGCAATGGATTAGAAATTTGATTCAAAATGATACAAACTCCGATTGATAATGTGTTACGCAATTAGGGTGCTGAACCCAGTAATTGGGTTGTGGTGGCAGTAGCTCCATGTAAAATAATGATATTTAAATGCATCCGGTTAGACTGGGAGCCGACCCCAACATAGTTGGGAAAAGGCAGCCAGAGAAAGAGGCTATCTTTCTTATGGGTTTTCGATGGTTAATAAAATATCTACTACATATATACAATTAAAAATATAATGCAAAAGTCTAAATCACAAAAAACGAAAGCAATTCCTACATTTTTGTTCCATCCGATTCGACCACCGACAAAAATCGCAAACAAGTAAATCGAATCCCAGAGTTTAGCAGCCCTAGCACGCCAGTTGAAAATAATTGCCGTTCCAAACAAAAGAATGCTACCGCGGCAAACCACGGAGACTTTTCACTTTGGGCTTTTTACTGCTACCCTTTTTTGTTCCTTTAATTTTTATACGATAGCTTTACACGCGAATTTTGTGGCTTTATGTGTAGTTTGAGGCTTTTAGTTGACCGAAAATACCCCTAGAGGAAACTATTCTTTGTAAATACTTTGCGGGGTTTTGTTTTCCGGATGGAGAATTTTTATTTTGTTTGGTCTAATGGGGAAGAGAACTGTCAAATTAGTTCCGCGTAGATGGCACTAAGTGTTTGTTATTTTCATTCATTTGTCAAAGAAGTTCCTTGATGAAAACTTTGCCGCGAGATGGTGCTAAGTATTTTTTCTTGTCGGCGATTGGTCGCTATGTCTTCAAGATGACTTTGACAAGTGACAAACACACAGCGCTCTCTTGCGGCGAAGTTTCCGAGAAACAACCCCATTTGAAGGAAAAATTTGGATGTTCTTTATGACTATGTATTTGAAATAAGTAGTGCACAGTGCTGTCGATTTTTCTGAATGCGTACGTACTCCCAGCGGAAAAGTGTCGAATTTCATGATTTTAGTTCAGTAGATCTTTAGTGTATGACGTCGTTTTTTCTTCTGAATATGACTGTGTTTGTGAATAAATAATAAGTAAGGAAAAGCAGGAAAATTAATTGTCAAGCAAATTGACTACTAACTTAAATTTTCCGTGCATTCAATGTGATTTGAACGCACGGACAATTCTTTGAAAGTTTTATGAAATAAAGGCAAATTGGCGAAGGGTGTCAATTTGCTTAAGGATGATGCGCCAGGGTAGCCCGCGAAATTCAAAATTTCTTACGTTTTTTGCAATTTGTAGGTCAGTGTGAGCTTGTATGTTGATTAAAATATGATTCGCGGCCGTAGCTAATATGGCTTTACAGAATTATAATCATTAGCATCCGCAATACAACTCCATAAGTTACCATTTATCTCAAATCTAGCGATTTCATGAAATCATGAGGTTTGAGGTAAATGCTAACTTATGGAGCTGTATTGCTGATTCTAATGATTATAATTCTGTAAAGCCATATTAGCTACGGCCGCGAATCATATTTTAATCGACATAAGCTCACACTGACCTACAAATTGCAAAAAACGTAAGAAATTTTGAATTTCGCGGGCTGCCCTGGCGCTTTCGCCTTAATCGTTAATTTTCCTGACTATACCATCAGTTATACTTAGGTATTTTAGAATACTTTCCAAAAGTATACAAAAACAAAATCATAGGTATGTCTCCTGGGTAAAAAAATTAAATTCTATTTAGTCGTCAGTCAGATACATAATAAAAAATGACATAAACCCCCAATGCCACATTTTAACTCAATGTTTCGCCGTAATCTTTAGATTAAGTACGTAAAAAAAGAAAAAATATGTGTCCAATATTTTTTAAATATTTTTTTTTTAATTTTTAGTAAACTATGCTACGCTATGCTGTGTAACTATGCTATGGAAGAATTTCGTTAAATTTTTATCCCTATTAAACTAGTGCATCAATTTTCACAACCCTAGCTCCACGAAAAGTCGATAACTTTAATCTAGTCACTGAATACATAAAAGTACAAGTACAGAACATTCATCCCGCAAATCATTTAAATAAATAGCGACTCTTGCTACGACACAATAAAGTGCAATTCAGGTCGTTAATTGCCTACAGTTATATTCACCAAGAAGTTGCCTCTCTTTCTATCGCGTAACTCTTAATCTAATACACCTTCTGACTCGTTAGGGTTGTCTTCTTTTACGACGCGGCGCGTGAGTGAGTATCGAACTAACGTGACACACTGAATTAGCCCGACAAGTCTAGCCCGCCGCGTACTTGTAGCTTCTTCATACCTAAAATGCGGAGTGCTCCTGGCCTAGGGGCCTAAAACGGTCACATTAAGCAATTCCTCTAAAAGCGATTCATTTCCTGAATTCCCAGCAATTTATTATGATTGTGCTATTTGACATTAAACTTCAATAAAGCAATTCATAATTTGTGGACCATTTTACGAATCTCCATACAAAACTGTCAAACAGATGAATTGCGTGCTATGAATTGTACGCAGATAAATTATGAAATTGTACGGTTGTGACAGTTTCACGATTTCAAATATGATTCATAATACCTAGGCATTATATTATACTAATATGATTCTGCCAAAGTGGCCGTTTTAGCCCCCCTGGTCTAGTTTCATATTCAAGGTTAGCTTATTACGTAACCTAAAGTAACTTTGTATAATAATTTGTAGCTAGTGTAAAAACTATGGGGGCGAAGTTTGAAAGTCTTGTTAAATTCGTATTATCGTGACTTGTAATCGTGTTAAGTGTGGATGTGTAAGTTTATATCTTTTATAGTAATCAGCGCTGTGGTGGGTGGATTGTTTTACTGCTGTTGTTATCTGATTAAGGAGTTACGCGTTTACGATGTCACCAGCTGCTTTATACTTAGTTGTTTTAGTGCATTTCAAGCTGACTAGAATTTAACAACTTATTTTTATGTACCTATATTCGAAGCAAATAAAGACCTATTCTATTCTAGTTTTCTGTAAAACTCTATGTTTTAAATATTTTTCAGGATGTCAAATTAGAAAAGTTAGAGACAATTTCAGCCAGCGACAATCAAATGTCAAAAGTGTAGGTAAGCGCAACCAGTTTTTTTACCAATTCAGACAGATGGGATATTTTATGGGATTGTGAACGTTGTTAAAAATACAGGAATTGCCTCTTAAACGCTTCTGCCCATCCTTCATAGTGTCGTCATTTCTTTGATTTAGTTTTAAAAAACGAATTACCTACCTATTTTAATACCGAATTATTAACCACTGTGGCAACGCTGTCAATTATTAATATTGTAATGAACTTTTAAATGTATTTTCATTCAAATCAAAATCAAATCAAAACACTTATTTGTTAACACAGGTAAAGAACGCTATGTTTGATTTGGATCCAAGAAACTGAACACCATTGTGTCATTTACAAAATACGCTTATTAATAGGTACTACACTAAATAAAACAAAATACAAAACAGTTCAAACTAGTCCTCCAGCAGAACTTGTCCAGCCTTTCTCGCGTTTTGCTCTTAGCAGCAACACATTTAGCCATTCATTTTTACAACCTGTGTAGTTATATAGAGCACACGACACTTGTGTCTTCTCTATTATATTATTTTACATTGTTTAAACCCTGCACTCCTATCAATCAATTGCAATCAGTATATAAAGCAAAGGCACATACATAACATAATTAACAACAACGCTGATACGCGATAGTAGGTAGGTACATAAAGCGAAGTCACACGAGGCAGACAAACAAAGTAAATGCTAACAGCACGCGAGCATTCCGCTGATGTGTTTACCCTTTACACTGTATGATACACACCTATGTACTCCGTGGTATGTATGTGTATGTACAGTGCTATTTACTCTGCTTTATAGTACTGATATTGCTTGATAATTTTGTACCGTACTAAACTTGTGCTAACGGTTTTCTGGTCGGCGTTTATTTTTTCTGGATGAAAAGTGAGTTGTAGTGGTAAATGATTGGTGTGGGTTAGATACCACAACTAAAAAGTGAAAAATAAAAAACTTTTTTACAAAAAAAAAAAAAAAACAAACGGCTTCCAAAAAAAACACTACCTTTAATTTCGGAAGTCGCTGGCAAAAAACGAAAATACAGAACCAAAGACACCGACTTCCAAAATTAAAGTTAGTTTTCGCTAGTTACGTTGGTTGTTTTTTATTTGAAAAAAAAAATAATAGGATACATACGAAAGAAAACTCCAACTATATTATTATATTAGTAGGTTGGTATTTAACGCAAATCCAACCAACACAAACCAGCAAAATATGAAGGAAAACATTAGCTACCTTCATAACTTTCAGAACGGAAGAAACTTAAATGTTACCCAATACAATCAACTTACCCTCCAGTTTCTCTGAACAAACGGAGAGTAGTCAGAAACTACTACATAGTAGTTTTACTTGTAAAACTCTACTACTACTTGCCGTAGTTCCGTACTAAACTTACGACTTAACCCTATCTTCATGGTATAAAAATTCTTTATGTTTGGGATACTATCGGGACAATTTATTCCGTACTAACTTGTTACCGCTGCCTTGAGCGTTGCATGGGTGCTGGCACTAAACTGACACTTTGTTCTTTATTTTTAGTGAAAATAGGTATAGAGACTTTGTTTTGGCTTTATTTTTTCATGAAAGGCCAGTGATTCAGCGCAAGGTGATATTTTTTTACTGTGGGCAAGCGGGCTTAAAAGGGTTGATTACCATTGCAACTGAGCTAGGCTGTTTTGTGATAGTCGTTTTTATTTGTAATATTAAATGATTATATTAAATTAAAATAAGCGTATTTTGCAACTTATTGAAGTCAGTCGCTAAGCGAAAAACGTGAGGAAAAAAATCAAATCGATGTCTCTCTCTCATAAATAAATCTGTAATTTTCATATGTCATACACTGTCATTTAGATTCTAATGTAAATTAATATACTGTTAGTTAGTTAGCATAATGCTTGCCTATAAAGTTCCCACTCCTGGGACACTGGCCTCTTCTGTAAAAGGCATAAACTGTTGGTAAGTATATAATAATATTTTTTTTTAGGAATTACATTTTTAATTCGTATTTAAACAATAAGTTTTTTTTTTTTTTTTTTCGTTAGTCTATATTGTGTCCCACTGCTGGGAAAATGCCTCCCCTTTAACATTTATTAATTACTTCACGGATAATAATATTTGTTCATAGACCTACTAAAAATATAAAATAAGCGGTATCAAATAAATTAAAAGTTGCTTCGGATGTGACCCTGACAGAGTTACGCATACAGTGAATTTTCCAATGTTTTATTTGATATTCAACGACGGTATTTTAGGTCATATTAAAAAAAATTGTCACTGTTTATTATAGTAAGTCCTAAAGCTCATCTTTTTTTCTTTTTTCGTTTTTTTATTTCCATAGAGTTTAGGACGGGCAGGGCTTCGATTCGACAGTAGCTTACTACAACCATGAACACATTTGTGTTTTTTCTTCAGTTTCCGAGTTGAGTAAATCTCTGTTTGTTGAATGCATGACATAAGTATTCATCCAAGATGATTGATGGTACCTAGATAGGTATTGAATAAATGAACTACTAATACGTACGTTTAAATCGCAAATGCCCTTCATTCCTTAAAAATACTACATAACTGTATTTGTAAACTTATCTAATTGATCAAAGTCCTTTGATAATCCAGAGTTCATTACATTTAAATTCAGAACCAGCAGATATATGCTCATGTTTCTTTGATTTTCTCGGAAACCAATCAATCTATATGTAAACTCGATTTTCATTCACGATTTTGCACGATCAAAACCTACTATACATTAAAATACACATTGAAAGTTATCACCAAGTGAGCCTGTCCACTCTGAAATGCCGCGTCCCACTACCGCATAAATTTACCTTAGTGTACATAGCAACATGAAACTATGTGTGGGTCTAATGAATTTGTTGAAACCGGAGTCACATCTGTACGTAATTATTTTAAAAGGTCTCTTGTTCATTGGGGTTTTTGTCGGATCTGATGGGGGTGCCAATGCTATCAACTAGATTACAATGCCAGTGTTTTCAATTTCAATCTGTTTTAGCAAAAAGCGATTGGTCATTGTTTTAACGTTGGAAATGTTTTTTCGATCGCTCTGGTATGGGCCCTATTTTCAAGAAAAGTACTACGTGCCGTTTTTCCGTTATTTCAAGTCAATATAGTTAACTGAGGTGTAAAATTTTTGTATTGACGAGGTCTACATACATTGTACACCTTGTAAAGTAAAGTTAAATTAGTCAAATAGTTATTTCTTTAAAAAAAATAAAGAAAATGGTCTATTCTTGGGGTCCGTAATGTACCCAACATCTAGTCTCATTAAGAATATTTTTTATTTCTACTACAGATTACAGGAAAATCTATAAAAAATCGTGTATGGTCTTAGAATAACAAGGTAAATCTCTCAATATTTTGCGTACAAACCTACATTTGCAGTTGGAATGTTTGGGAGAACATGTCTTTCAACTAAAATGTTAAGTTTGTTCTTCGGATAAATTCATCCCACTACGGAACCCTTCATTTTTATTAGCTTCAAAACTAACAAACAATGTAAAAAAATCATGGAAGTCAGTTTTAACCAATTTATAATAATTTTCGTATCGACATAATTATACGAGTACATATATATATATAGGTAGTTCGGTTGACAATACGATCTGATGATAGTGGAACTCTTCAGTGGCTAGTAAATGTTATGACCCCAAACTCGAGGGGAGTTTGGGGTCATAAGATTCGGTTTGAGAAGACTAATAGATTGGGCTTGGTAACTATTTAAGGGTCTGATGATGGAGCCAAGAGGTGTATAGAGGAATTCTTCAGAGATAGAATACTCTTTATTATGCACACCATAAAAATTACAGATGTAAATGTTGAAATTTTACATAGGGTGACACAATGGGCGGTTCAGACGCTACTATTAAATCGGTCAAGTAATATCTTCGTTGACTTTAGACTTGTTAACTAAATGAAGAATATTCTAGACTCAAAACTAAAAAATAAAAATATGTAGTTTAAAAAAAAACTAAAAAACACGCTTTTATCACGCACTGAAAATTATAAAATAATTAAAATGACTTTTAAATTATTAGTCTTAAGTACCTATGCAGCTGGTCACTTCTTTTATATCCATTGAATAATTCAAAAAGCGTTGAGCGCTTTATTGTGAATTTTTTGTTAATTTGTTAAATGTAGTTTTTTAGTGCAGCTCGATTTTTCAGCAAAATTTATGTTTATTTGGTAGTAAAGTTCTAAAGTTATTATTATATAGGTGCATGCTACTATAAAATTTAACTAGTCTAACCTTGAGTCGCTTCGTACACAGTCAAGAGTCAAATGAACCTGGCAGACTGGCATGACCTTCATTTAGCTAGAAAACACACAAAAGATAATAAAAAACCGGCCTGCCATGCCAAAAGTGCATGACGGACCACGCTCAATGAAGGGTTCCGTAGTTGAAAAGAATTTATCCCAAAAACAAACTTAACATTGTAACTAGTTTCAAAACATGTTCTCCCATGCATGATAATATATGTCACGGTCAATTCTCCAACTGCTTTCAGTTTGTAATGCCAAAAAAAAATTTTTTTAAGTGACAAAATTACAAATTTACTATTTTCGGACTTTTCCCTTTACTTATGCTGGGAGACTTTGTTTCTTGCCAAATTTCATGATTCTGGGTCATCGGTAAAGTACCGTAGGTAGGTTTTGATTTACTTGCGAGTATCATTGTCAAGCTTGATTTTTTTAGAACTCCAAGGGACCTGCGTATTTGATATTAATTTCAACTTGAAACCTTCACGCATTCCTGAGAAAAAGGGCGAGTCCCTTTACATCGACAGTCAGAAAGACAGACAGACAGACAGACGGACAACGAAGTGATACTATAAGGGTTCCTTTTTCCTTTTTAAGTACGGAACCCTAAAAATTAATAATTTGTGTTTTATTGTCATTTATTTGCACTTCGATCAAATAAATCACAATAAAAGACAAATTAGAATTAGATTTTTTTTTGTTACATTTTTTTAGATTAAGATTTCGATTTTTTTTTTTTATTACAGTTTGTAAAAGGTGATCGAAGTGCAAAAATAAATTCAAGTATTCCGCTGTTTCGGTTAAATTGGAATTTAAACGAAACAGCTGAATACTAGAATTTTACATGGAGCGACTGCATGTGACCTCTACAACAAAGTTACAGTTATTTGCGCTACATTATAAAATACTAAGGAAAAAGAACCATAATTTTTCATACTACGAGTACCTACCTATAACAGTTGCGTACTTGCATTACCTAGGATATTAATACCCGCGGCATTGCGCGGTCGATACTCAGCCGGTTGGCACAACGCGTGATGACTGAGGGCTCTTGTCCCACTGTTGTGCGCTGTTGTGCCAACGTTGTGCCCTTACAGCCCTCTGTGCATGAGGGATTGAGGGCTATCGATTGTTAGTGCACTGGACCGTGGGAAATTGTGGCTGTGTTTTGTGCTTTTTAATTTATGCTATGTTTGGTCTTTTAAATGTTCTGATTATTGGGAATTATGAGTTTTTGGTTATACTTAATTGTAATGTGGACTGTTATTTTGTGGAATTAAAAGTGTGCTGAATTGATTTGAAGTTTTGCAGGATTATAGCTTTGTAGCCTGATATGGATATTGGATATTTTTAGGGTTCCGTACCTCGAAAGGAAAAAGCAGAATACTTATAGGGTCACTTCGTTGTCCGTCTGTCTGTCAGTCAAGACCCTTTTTCTCAGGAACGCATGGAGGTAAAAAGTTGAAATTAATATTAAATTAGTAAGTCCACAGCTCCTTAGAGCTGTACAGCTCCTTAGTCCTTAGAGTTCTAAAAAAATCAAGCTTCTAAGTCAGCGCACTAAAAAAATACGGCCATTTATACGACATATTTTGTATTGATTTGCAAATAAATCCAAACCTGTCGAGTAGGTACTGTAGAGGTTTTACTATGTACAAGCCAAAGTATGTAACTGGCTGACATTCCGATCATTCAAACATCGAATATTCTTATAAAAAGTGATGGTCGCTTTTTATAAGGATTGACAGATAGCGGATAGCTAGGGCTCCGCGTAGGACATAGTAGGGAGTGTATTATAATTTGATTCTTATATTAATATAGCGGGCTTCAGCCCCATTTCTTCTATGCACTACTGTCTTTTTATTATAAAGTAGTTAGCCTCCCGCTGTGAGGTTCGAGCCCTCACAGTACTTCCCGTTGCCTAAGAATCACGAAATTTGACAAGAACTAAGGTCTCGCCAATGACGTATTATAGATAGACGCGTCATAAACGAACATCAGTGCTTTCAAAAACAGCGTAAGCCATGATGTACCAACATACCAGTATATACTGGCCGCAAAGAAAAGGAAAGACGCATGCCGATACCTGTTGTAAGAAAGAGATGAATATACTTATTTAATTACGTCACTAGCTGCTGCATGTTCACTGGCGCGCGTGCGTGACTGATATCACGCCGGGCAATTACCCTTCATTTAATTTCCCATTTTTGAGCCCGGGTAACGCATCTAAAGGTAATATATCATTGGGTCTCGCAGCATAATTAAAGGAAAAAGTCCGAAACTCGTAAATTTCTAGTCTATGGTTTTATCCCATAAAAAATATTGCTGTCGTCACACCAAGGCTCGGAACCGGTTTAAAAAATACCGGTGGATACCGGTTTATTTCGGTTTTCCTCCGAACTTTTCTTAAGAACGTGAACGTTTCAAGAACCTTATTTGACGAGCGGCATGACGATAAACGTGAATTGCAACTTGTGACTAGGTACTTGTAAGGATGCCGCGCATATCACACTGAATAAAAACTGAACAGCACGCGACGTTTGCTTATCATACTTCCGTATTAACCGGTTCTTATGGCTCTAAACCGTTTAATCTGAAAAACCTTTACGTAAATGCTCTTTCAAATACCGGTTTTAAAAATCCGGTTTATGTGAACGAAACCGAATGTAAAGGTTTTGCGTCAAGTACATAATAACGGTTTGAAAATTTTACCGGTATCCGAGCCCTGCGTCCCACAGCAGTACGACTCACGCACAGACTACTAAGGGATACTACGATACTGCGGACTCACGGTCGTAATAATTCTGCAACAACCATGCGGCGGCAGTCCGACATCAACCGTCTGAATTGAAAGCGCCTAAAATAGAACAAACTCAAAATCAATCAATATTCATACTAAATTCGCACTACAAGAGAAAACGGACAGATACCATCACCATCTCAACTAGATCATCATCATCTGCAACGGTACCCACTGAAAGAGACAATTCCATTTCAGTGGTCTCCCTCGACATCGGCTATCAGTTCTGTTGTTCCCGACAAAGACTGAATTATGGGAACCAAATAGTGTACGATTTGTATTGGGAAATTCTTTGTTTCCGTATCCAACAATAGAAAATGTTCCGAAGCTTTGTTGTAAGATCTGTCCCTTGTCATGCTTTCTCTGTTTATATGGACAAGCCATTTATGTAATGGTTGTTGATGGGGTAGGGGCAGTCGATCATTATGCTCATTGTTTGGGATATTGATCTTCAAAATTGATGGAGTAATTTCAAAACAACAGCACATCAGGTTATACCAAACTGTCAAAATTCTCCAAATGATTTTAAATCTTATAATGTTGATGGTTAAGTTCAAAATCGAATGAGAAAATTTAATAGTTTGTAGTAACTTGAGCTGCAGCTGCCGTGTGCACTTTAACTTCTGTCCACGACTTTTTCCGCGTGAAATTTCTTGTTTTAACATAAAGTACATAGGTACCTTAAAGCTGCTTACTTCGTTTTCGCTTAGCGTTCTTTCTGAGTTTTTTTCGTTTTGCTCGGCTCCTAATGGCTGTAGTGTGATGTTAAATAGCCTATAACCTTTCTTAAGAATTGGGCTATCAAATGCAAAATGATTTTTTCAAATCTGACTGGTAGTTCCAGAGATTAGCACGTTCAAATAATAAACTCTTCAGCTTACAGCTTCACAGCTTCAGATTACATTAAATATTTTATTATAAGTAACATAACATCAATCAATCTGCCTAGCCTTTTCCCAACTATGTTGGGGTCGGCTTCCAGTCTAACCGGATGCAGCTGAATACCAGTATTTTACATGGGGCGACTGTCTATCTGACCTCCACAACCCAGTAACTGGGCAATACGATAACCCTTGGTAAGACTGGTTGTCAGTCTTTCGGGCTTTTGATGACCCGCAAACTAACATAACATAAGTTTATTAGTATATAAGTATATATTAGTTTACAGTCTTATGGTATCATCCACGTGCAATGACCCCTGACCTCGCTTTTCCGCGCAAAAAGTTTAATTAACTCCAGATAACAAAACCGCGTGTTGTATTTGTCAAATGGCGAACGAGAGCATTTGCTAAAAATAACAAATGCGAAACGTTGGTTTTAACACCACGGCTCCGCAGTGCGTTAGCGAAAGCGAGAATTTACTGAAAGTAATTCCGTCTCTTATTTACAGAGCCCGAGGCCCCGCTATAAAAACGGTCCTCTATTAAAACGCTTTTAATAATCGTCTTCGATTTTGGAGCGAGGGTAGATGTAGAAATGGGCTGTTAGGGGCCGCGAGCCACCATAACTCAATTATTTCTCGCCCGCCATAACTAACTTAACAGCCGGATTCATTTGTGTGCAAATTACGAATTGTTTATCAGGACTAAAGAATATAACATCACGCTTTGTGTCTCCAAAGGGTTGTGCAGAAGTGTATCTATAGTGCCTGTACTTCTATGCAAGAGGATGCGAGCATCTTGCCAATAACCAGGCATATATCTGCTGCTACTGAGAAATTTCAGATAGAAAAACCAATGATAAAGGAAAGATACGCTACGTTCATACTGAGCGGCGTCGCACGTGTGGGAGTGGCGCGAGGAGGCGAAACGCCGGGGCGTAACTCCGCTGCCGCGAGAAATCACGGTACAGCGGACAGAGCTCCGGCGGGATCTCATGGCGGCATGGAGAGCGCGACTGTCGCAACCCAGCGCTGGGCACGCCACAATAGCGGCGATAAGTCCCCTCTTTGAGGAGTGGCTAGAGAGGCGCCACGGCGTCCTCACCTTCCGCCTGACGCAGGTCCTCACCGGACACGGTTGTTTCGGGAGGTTCCTGTTTCGCATAAGGCGGGAGGAAACGCCCGGGTGTTTCCATTGTGTAGATCGCCCGGAGGACACGGTGGAGCATACAGTGGAGGTCTGCCCGGCTTGGGCAGAGCACCGCCGTGTTCTCATGGAGGCGATCGGCGGCGGCGATCTCTCGCGTCCGAGCCTGGTCCAGGCCATGGTGCGGAGCGAGAGTGCATGGGAGGCCGTCACCTCCTTCTGCGAAGCAGTGATGCTCGCGAAGGAGGAGGCGGAACGCGTGAGGGAGAGGCAGCCTCACGCGCTCAGTCGCCGCAGGAGACGCCCTGGGCGGCGGGAATCGCGGGGCGATTTCCGGCCACCGTAGGCGCGGGCCTGCGGACGGTGAGCAGCGGGTAGCTCGCCGTCCGGTAAGGACCAGGCCCGAGTCGACGGCGCGTTGTGTTCCACGCGCGCCTCAAAGAGATGTCAGCATGTGACGGGGCCCAATAGGGCCGACGCCGCTGGGGTCGCGGGTTGTCTGAAAGGGTTACCGCGGCCCTGGCATAGGCAACTGAAGGAACACGGGTGGGTTTTAGTCAGTAAAAGTCTGACACGCCCTCCCGCTCCACCCAGAGCGGGAGAAGTTATTTGATGATTTCCCACCCTCAAAAAAAAAAAAAAATACTGAGCGGCGTTCGGATATTGTTGCGTTGTTATTAAAAATATATATTACATACATATTATAGGTGTTTAATAGTTTTCAACTACGACTGCGATAGATAATACGGAACGTATAATACAGAGAGATATTTTTTGACTCGCAAAGTACAATTGCCAAAAATGTTTATATTTACCTGAATGTCAAAAAGTAATTGTAGTAATTGTAGTTGTAGTAATTGTAGTTGTAAGTCGTTGTAGTTCCTAAGTTGATGTAAGGTTCTACCTGTTTGAATTTTTTTTTTGTCTTACTTCGTTTTTGAAATTATAAGTTTTTTAGTTATTATTATTATAATTTTATTTTTTTTTATTATTGACATTATAATGTAATTTGATATTAGTGTAATAGTGTAATTTAATATTAGTGTAATAATTAGCATGGATATAAGCGATTTGGTGTAAACTGTAAGCTTATATTTAATGAATAAATGAATTGAATAGAGAGATAGCTTGGCATTTTAGATATATAAGGTCCAGTGTGAATTTTTGTAAGAGAGAAGCCGGTCTTAACTTACCTTATATAGTAAAAATGAATTTGGTAACTTTAAAATAAAACTTTACTGAATTTAAAGCCATCTATCGTAAAATAACAGAACCAAAAAGATGTTATCTCTACACAAACAAAACTTTCACCCTCTTACAAATAAAACACGGAATAAAGTTATATCAGGGATAACAAAGGAATAACCATACATTTTCATAGGTTTAAATTTGGAATAACTTTATTCTGTGTTTATTTGTAAGAGGGTCAATGTTTTAGTTAGAGAATTAAACTCAACTAAATTAAGTACTCTATCATTCTAAAATTATTGTAGGAATATAAAAAAACGAATACAATACAGTTGAACAGGTGAAAAGTAACTACAATGTGCAATATTTCTCCATATTGTTCTCGCTGACGCATTTTTTCTATATCTGTCTCTATCGTAACCCTTTGTATAGCGGCTTGCTCTCGTCCATATCAAGCGGTGCCACGTGACCTAAAGTGACGTCATGACGGAATCGCTATTAGTATGAATTTTTAGTTCCCGATTATGCCGTTTTGGCGCCGGGTTATTGTAGAATATTTTTTGTTGTTGTTGTAATTCAAAGCTAATAGGCATTTTTGGTGTTAGAATGTTATGTTGAATTAAATACCCGTAGCGTAACTATATTTTTTGGCAATGCCATTGCATGCAACAGTGCCATTTTTCAATAGCGCTAGAGTAGCTGCTGCGAAGCTCCGAAGGGAAGCCGATAGGAATCGTGTTAAATGGTGCTTTGGCCACTGATAAGGTCCCATCAAAATAGATGAACAAATTTTCACAGGGTGTTCTACGCATGAGTATGAACCACTTTCACTATGGGACTAACTCTGAAATCACGAAAAAAAAAATGTGCTGTTCAGTTGGTCCCATTAGGTAGTAAAAGTTGTTCATATTCATGGGTAGAACACCCTGTGAAAATTTGTCCATCTATTTTAATGGGACCTTTATTGTCACGCCACGGACACGCTTTGTTTCGCTCGCTGCTATTAGTCGAGTAAATCAAATTACAACAATTGTCTGAATTTGTCTGCAACAATTTGCGCGCGCTAGTGCCATATCTACCCCTTTATTTATATAAAATCATTGAGGAAAAACCCTATACCACAGTTCTCCCGACCCGGGAATTGGACCCAGGACCTCATCCTCAGCAGTAGCGCTTGCGACTACTACACCTACAAGGCAGGAGTAAAGTTTCCGAAGAATTTCAGCTTTCGTTAGCTACCTCCACAAGTTTAGGATATTCTGCAAGTTTTACGTCGGTTTCGCAGAAAAACGAGCGCGACAGATATTATTAGTTGGTAACTTTGCTGACAGCAAGATATAGGATTCTTTTGACTTTGTTGGCAATATTTTTGGTAAGTACGTTACATATTACATGAATACGAGTTACGAAGAAGTTAGCGTAACAATTTATTCTGTACACGAGGCGTAGTACGACTCAGGAAAACTGTCGAAAATATTGAAAGATGCGTTACAAGAACGTCCTACGTCCGTCGACGTTATTCATGGTAATTTGTTATCTTACTAATATTGGTCTTTACCTATGAAATTGGAGATTTGTATGAAAATTTTAAAATGTAAAAGTTTTGGTAATTTTTTTATTTTAACTAATCAAAGTACTGGCCCAAATTATCTACACAATTTTGCCATTTTGATGGCAGTTTGTTTATCCCTTTACTGTAGAAGTCTGCCAAACGGGAGGCGATGAAGTCAGCGGAAGCGTTTTGTACTGCCTCTCGGGTGTTGAATTTTTTCCCACTTAAAAAATTGTCCAAATTTTGAAAAAAGTAGAAATTGGTTGGGGAAAGGTCCGGTGAGTACGGTGGGTGACGGAGAGCTTCCAGCTGTAACTCTTGTAGCTTTGCGATGGTCTGTCGTGAAGTGTGAGCTCGCGCGTTGTCGTGGAGAAGCAATGGGGAAGAGCGACTGACTAGTCTTGGTTGTTGAATTGCGAGCTTCTCCATCATTGTTTGCAATTCTTGGCAATAGACATCTGCTGTCACTGTTGTGCCATTCGGTAAGAAGCTGTGATGTACAAGTCCGGCACTGGTCCACCAGACAGTCACCATCATCTTCCTATGAGTAATCTTTTTTTTAGCGCACTGATTAGGTGCTGTACCCGGTCCACCCACTGAGACGAACGCTTACGGTTGTCGTACAGGATCCACTTTTCATCGCAGGTAACAATTCGATTTAGAAGTCCCTCGTTTCTATGCCGATTCAGTAGTGCTATGCATGCTTCGACGCGTAAGAGAGAGACAAGTGGGTGCCACACGAACTCAGCGACCAACAGCGAGACCTGTTGGTCGCTAAGTTCGTGTGGCACCCACTTGTCTAGCTTTTTTATCTTTCCGATTTGCCGCAAGTGCTTCAATGTGGTTTTGACACTAACTCCAAGGCCCGCAGCAAGCTCAGCCGTAGATTGAGTTGGATCTGCTTCCATTATCGCCTTCAATTCGTCGTTGTCGACATTGGTAAACGGCCGACCGCGAGGCTCGTTCTTCAATTCAAAATTTCCTGATTTAAAACGACTGAACCAGTAATGGACCGTGTTTATGCAAGCAGTGTTAGGCCTGTACACTTCGTTAATGTTTCGTGTTGTTTGCGTACCTAGCGGTATTTCCACGTAGGAACTCATGTTCGAAAATTGTACGAGTTTTCAGTTTATCCATGGCGCCAAAAACTACCACAATTTCACAAAAACAAAAAACTATCTAAAAACAAATTACTGAATTTGAAATTAAATTAACACGGCTTTCGAATAAAATTTATTTGAATTTCGAATTGCGCGCCAATCCACAGATATTTAAATCTGAAAATGCTGGTTGTAGAATCTCCAATTACATAGGTAAAGACCTATTATTATAAAGCTGAACAGTTTGTTTGTTTAATTGAACGCGCTAATCTCAGGAACTACTGGTTCGAATTAAAAAAATATTTTAGTTTTAAATAGCCCTTTTAATGAGAATAGGCTTTATGCTAATAATGGTCTAATGGTCGTACCATTATGCGCGGATCATCGATGAAAAATGTTGTAAATACGGTTAAAGTTATGCAACAATCGGATTTAAAAAAATCTTTTTGCATTTGATAGCCCAATTCTTGAGGAATGTTATAGGCTATATAACATCACGCTAGGACCATTAGGAGCAGAGAAAAAAGAAAAAAAGTCAGAAAGTTCATTAAGCGAAAACGAAGTAATAGCGCGGGCAGGCAATGCGATGCGACGGGGTGGGTCGGGGGGACAAGAAATTTCAAGCGGTCGAAGTCGCGGGCAGAAGCTAGTCATTTAATAAAATTGTGGTTTTGTGTATTGTGCTACTTATGTGTTTTGCGTGCACTGAATAAATATTTTACATCTATGTATCTACCAAGTCAGAAAATATTGATATTTTAAGTATTCCTAAATAATAAAATACCAACTATCTAGCCTATCATTAGCATCATCTCATTAACAGCGCAGAGCATTCTTAATTTGCGAGAGAGGTCAAGCACGACACAGTCAACAGGCAAGGGCCGTTGGAAATGAAAGGCTTTCAAAAGGGCTGTGGGGCTGTGGGTCCCCAGTGCTCTCCACATCCCTCGCTCACTTTCTCTCACTCAATTATTGTGCATATTTAATTTTTGAAAGAAAAATTACGTAACCTAACTTTAAGAAGAGTATAATGGAACAATATAAATATAATACATTACTTACTTACATTTGTAACAACGTCGCTCAAACAAAAAATCAACCAACTTATATCCTCATAAATAATTAAAACACGAAATAACGAGCCTGATAAATAATTACAGCCGAACTATTATCTCAGCGCGGAGCATTCTTAATTTGCGAGAGAGGTCAAGCACCAACACAACAGGCGAGCGCCGGTCGAAATGAAAGGCTTTCAAAAGGGCTGTGGGCCCCGAGTGCTCTCCACCTCGCTCGCTCACTTTCCGCATTCACGTCATATCTAACTGCGAATTCGCATTCGGCTGGCGTTTCGATTTCGCCGTACATGTAGGTTCCGAAAAGTCGGGTGAAATAATGCGGGTTCGCCAAATTGAAACGCCAAATGACGACAGCTTGGAAATGGTTGAAAGTTTCAAAGCCCATTTCAAATATAGAAATGTTTTTATATCTCTCTTTTGTTTTTGTTAGGGCACTTTGTAACGCAAATATACAAACAATCTGGCTAGCCTTTCCCCAACTATGTTGGGGTCGGCTTCCAGTCCAACCGGATGCAGCTACAGCGATGTATTTTACATGGAGCGACTGCCTATCTGACCTCCACAACCCAGTTACTGGGTAATACGATACCGCTTGGTAAGACTAGTTGTCAGACTTTCGGGCTTCTGACGACCCGTAACGACTGTCAAAGATCCACGAATAACAGCCAGGAGCTTAACGTGCTTTTCCGAGGCTCGGAGGAATCTCGGTATGTAAAGATGGTCACCCATCCACTGACCAACCCCGGCAAGCGTAGCTTAACCTGACGGATCGACCCGTGCGGCTGTTATTACTTAGCCACGAGCGAGCTCCTCTACACATAGATAAAATAAGACTAAAACGAAAGAGCATGAGGAATGTAGGCTGAGTTAACTATTATGCGGAATATTTACTTTTTGAAAGAAAAAATTGGGTACAAAGTCGACTAAATTAATACAGTTCATTTAGTGTTCGGATTAAATTACCTTTAACAAAACCCCGTCGACAGCTCTTAGAACTTTGGAACTCAAGTCCACTTGGGACACGTTAGTCTTTCGTTGCGATCTTAAAAGTTTCTGGTGAAGTAATAAACTAGAAAACTACATACAGGGTGGCAATTTTTAAGTTTAGTCCAAGAGCTAGATCGAAGAGTTTACGATAAAATCTTTGAATCTAGCTCTTGGACTATACTTAAAAATTGAACTCGTTATATAATATCTTCTAAACTAAGACCCGACTAAATCTGTGACTTGGTGAAAAATTGCGAATAATTTTTAATGTTATCAAAATTAAAATCCCTGCTGGCGGTCATGGCAGTGTCAGTCATACTAATATTATTTCAAGTAAATTTTCCGTAAAACCTAGGGAATAAAAGTCGTCGAAAATAAAACGGGTTTGTGAGTGTAAAGCCAAATTGAACTGACAGAAATGTCGACAGCTTGACTCCATTACCAATAAGTTTTAGTCTCGAAGGGTTATATACCTACGCTAGAAAGTTAGAAATGTTTTCGGTTCTCTAGAAAGTGCTTACCAAAGTTTCAACGATAATGGCTATTCGTGCAGGATTATAAAAAGATGGCCGATTTTTTTTATTAAACCATGTTTTTGTTGAACAGGCTCGCGTATGACCTTTTTATCATTTTGAATCTGTTTGAAGGAATTTCATATCTATGTATATATTATCTATGTGTATGTATAAAAATCAATAAAATTGCCGAATGTATGTACGCGCATCACTTCAAGTCTATGCTACATCTAAGTTGTGTCGTACTGTACTTATCTAATTATCTCTTGAATACCAAATTCTGTTGAACTAACAAGTTCCTATTCAAATCAAAAACAAAACTACTACGCTAATTGAATGCCACGCAAACTGAATATTTAACTAAGTGTTGATTAAGTTCAAAATACCTCTTTGTGTTTATATTTGTATCTATATTATATTATATAATTTTGCGTCGTGTTTGCACTGGGCCCAACCCAACCCAATATTAGCAGATACTATTGGGGTTTCCGTGCAACTTCCCAAGGCTTTGTCCCAGTTTCGTCCACGTGTTTTTCAGCGGTTTCAGCACCAAACTTTGCTATGTCGGTTTAATTTTGGTTGTGCAAAATATTTATTGTAGAAGTTTGCACAATTCACGTGGCAGGTGATTTATCTAAATATTTCCTCCGTAAACAAGACATTATGTAATGGTATATCAACATTCAAATCAATCAATCCGTGTAGCCTTTTCCCAACTATGTTGGAGTCGGCTTCCAGTCTAATCGGATGCAGCTGAATACCCGTATTTAACATGGAGCGACTGCCTATCTGACCTCCACAATACAGTATCTGAGTAATACGATTTTATACCCCTTGGTAACACTGGTTGTCAGACTTTCGGGCTTCTGATGATTCGTAACGACTGTCGAAGATCCACGAATGAAAGCCGGTTCCAACAGCGTAACGTGTGCACGGAGGAGTCTCGGTATTTAAATATGGTTCACGGACCAAAGTGTAGCTTAACCTGATGGATCTACTCGTGCGGCTGTTATTACTTAGCCATGAGCTCATGGCCTGAAAAAAAAGCCTGGAAAATGGCACTCAAAAGACCCAATCATCACCGTTGATAAATACACGATGCTTTCACATTTTATACTCCCAATATTTACAAAGCCAGCCAATCAAAAGACGACTTTCAAAAAGCACAAATAAAACCTTTAAAAAACGCCCGATTAATTCAATATCGTTCCAAACCCACACGGCTCACAAAAAATTTAAAAAACGCTGTTAAAAACCTACGTTTCACTGCGTTTTTTGCTTTAAAAACGCAGTTTGAAATGATAAAAGGCAGCTCGGTGTATCCCTCTCTCTAATTGGTCGACGTCGCTCCCACTAATTCTGTTACGTCCTAATGGCTGCCTCTCGGTCTGTGTACTAACAATTACGGTGAATTACTGGCTTTAATGTCATATCTGCGTATTGTCTTGGGAAGTTTATTCTGTTCTTTGTTGTGGTTTAAAGGGTTAATACACTAGCTTTTTCCAGCAGTTTCGCCTGCGTGGATGTCGGGAATTAGGTATTTCACGGGAACCGTAGGTACATTTTTCCGGGATAAAAAGTAGCCTGTGTGCTATGCTAGACTATAATCCATCTCTGTGCCAAACTTCATCTAGATCCGTTCAGCCGTTCTGACGTGATTGAGTAACGACATCCATCCATCCATCCAGACTTTCGCATTTATTATATGGCTTTTGCCCTCGGCTTCGCCCGCGTGGATGTCGGAAATTATCCCACGGGAACCTACCACCGGGAACCTAGTATCCTATGTGTTAATCCAGGCTATAAACTATCTGTGTGCCAAATTTTATCCAAATCCGTTCAGCCATTTTTGCGTGATTTGGTAACAAACATGCAAACATCTAAACATCCAAACTTTCACATCTATAATATTAGTAGGATTAATATGGAGATATATATGTGGTACTCTGTGACAAATTTTTTTAAAAGCGTGATAAAGTTACGTCTTTGGATCGATCCTGACTACAGTCTCATCAAGTTGGTTCGACGGTTCTAATTTTACTGTCCAAAGTCTGCCCTGCCAAACTTCTAGATTTTAGTCGAAACATTCTGATGTACGCCTACTCGTACTATAGTCCCTATTTAGTTCTTTTGTTGAATAAAAAAATCAATGTAACAAAAATTTATTTGTCCTAATATATCGTATAATAATTAACCCACAAACCCGACCATTAATCATTATTTTATTTACAAACGATGTCTTTATAACGTAGCCTCAATAATTTCCGTAGCATCCATTACTAAAGTATAAATAATAAAATCGGAGTTCCTAAATAACACACAGTAAATGCTCACTCCGATGCATAACAAATGGAAACTTGAATGAGTCATTAATGTGTAGCCATCGAATAACTAACAAGACGACTGCTTTTCGAATTATTTTCCTTGAATATTTTATACGCTTACAAATCCTCGTATAATTATATCAACATTCACTCACTACTTACACGCGCCACCGATATATATGGATACGCGGAAAATAAGGAACTAAAGTTTAATGTAATGGGGTTTGACGTATTATTGCTTAGTTATTGCTTCTAGTGCCACCCCGAGATTTCAAGTTATAGTGGTCGCTCCCTAGGTTTAGCTGTTAAAAGGGTTTCCTTGTTATGTTTTCAGCGAAATATATCAGAATTGCGATGTTTTATAGTGCAATAAGTATTAGGGTGCATTTCCACTGACGCGGTACTGGGCGCAGCGGAGAAGAACAGTGAAAAGAAGCGAGTGTTTCCACTGAAGCGGATCTGCGTTGAGTCGTGTTCCGATCAGTCAAATTCAATCTCTTGGAGAGATCATACGTCATGTTGTCAGTGAAAATAAATTGTAGTTTAATAGTTATTTATGCAACTGACGTATAATAAGGGGTATTAAAACACGAATGTGGGTTTATCACACGAGGCGAAGCCGAGTGTGATAATAGTATCACATGAGTGTTTTAATGCCTAATTATGTACAGTTGCATACAAGACTTTATCTACATCCATGTTATCAATCCTCTATAAAAGGTTCTGAAACAGTTTTTTCCAATACTAATACTCGTATCGAACATGGCGGCCGGCGACATAGTATACGACGTGAATTCGAATAAGTTAATTACGGCGCTTTTGTAGTGAAACGCGCGTGCATTACAATGTTCTTTTTTTGAAAACGAGTTGTATTATGAAATTCAGTACAACATTAAAACACCTGTTTGGACGCTATTATGGTTACCATTGTTACTATGACACTGGCTGTTTTAATGTTGGCAATAAGCTAACTGTTTCAGAAACTTTTATAGAGGATTTATAGCATGGGTGTAGATAAAAAAACTAAAAAACATGATTTAATACTGAACTAAATAGTAAAAAACAAAAAAAAAGCGTGGGGTGCTTTCGAATTACAGAGTTAGTGTAAGAATGTCGTACGACCCCACGCTTTTTTTATTTTTTACTTTTTAGTTCAGTAAATATTAAAGCGTGTTTTTTTAAACTATTATTTTTTATTACTATTGTTTTTTTATTTTTCAATTTTTTTGAGTCGAATTTCCCACATAAAATTTATTCTATAATTATTATTATATTGATTTAGGTATTCATTTTTTTTAAGTATATTTTATTATTTGAAATTATTGTATTGTCACTGGGCCCTAATAAGTGTGCATTTCGAATTACTCTGAAAATTTAAAGTGGGTAAAAATCGAGTTCAAAGATTCCGTGACATACAAACATACAGGTGAAGCTAATAAAAGCTTGTTAATAAAAAAGCAATGTCGATAATACGAGTATGTGAAGCTTTTGACGTAAAATTGTAAACTAAAATGCAGCGTGCGAGTCCTGGGGGCTTACTATGAGCTGTTATAGCAGTGCAGAAGTTGAACGTTTCCAGTGAGAGAGAGAGACGGAGCTATATACGACCTATAGCACTGTCAATCTCTCACACTGGAAACGTTTAACTTCTGCACTCATTGACTTATATATTACTGCGTATATCAATGTCTGCACTGCTATAAGAGCTCATAGTAAGCCCCCTGTCCTGACAAGTCAACTCTCCGCAGCCGCGCCGCATCGCCCCGCTGGCCTCCGCTCGACACCACCGCCCTGCTCGACTCCGTCCTGTCCGGCTCGGGGCCGCGTGTTCTTATATTTTATTTAAAAGTCTGCTCCACTCCACTTACACTGTTTCCACTGACGCGGAGTGGAGATTTCGAGCACTGTGATTAGTCAATGCACGGTCGCTCCCCTCCACTCCGGCCAGCTCCAAGTCAGTGGAAACGCAGCCTTATAAGTGCATTATTTCTGCCTCGTTGGTCTAGCTAGTGGTTGTAAGAGCTATTGCTGAGCTTGAGGTCCGGAATTTGTGTTACATGGAATTTAAACAAAACTGGCGAAATATAAGTGTACTATAGGTACTGTACAGGTTTCATGCTTTAGTCCAATGATATTAAACATCTAGACGTTGCCATGATTACAGTGTGAAGTGTGGAAGTGAGACACATATATACGAAATTAGTAGGAAAATTGAGACAAAGCATCGTATCTTCTGTCTCTTACGGCGCGGCGTGCCGTATTTTTGCTTGGCGAACTTTCAAATGTTAGCCAAACAAAGTGCTGTCACTGTTACAAAATTTATCTTGCGACGATTAATTTAACTTTTTTGGACAGTTTTTGCATTGTACGAATGTATTGACATGGGTTTCAGTCCAAAATATGGAAGATTTCTTACGTTAAACGTCATTTCTAATACCACATAACCCGGAAATAGTATTATATTGCTATCTCATGACCGGACACGCGGTGGCTCGATCTAGATGTATCTAAGCTTTAGTCGAATCTTAGCATGATGCTGGCTGACATTCTATCATTCAAACATCGAATTACTCTTGAAGAAAAGTGAAGCTTGTTTTTCTTCAACAGTGACGGATTGATTTTGGCTAGGGCTCCGCGTAGGCAGTGTTAATTTTTAAGTCTGATTCTGATTTTCAATAAAGCGGGCTTCAGCCCCATTGCACCCGTATACCTCTACTTACTTTTGGCTAGTTACGACCCGGACCCCCTGTGAGGACCTGTGAAATCCTGGTCTTCACAGTACACCTCTGACTAACCCTTCGGGGAAACAAGGTGTCATAATGTTATGTTATTAAGTTTACTTCCCAGAACTCATCTATTATTGTGACGTAACTTCCTATTATTTATTTCTTCTCTGAAACTCGAGCTGGAAGTTTTATTTATTGGTGGCTTGCAATTTTTAATGTCTCCTTTCAATTTATCAGATTGAAAAGGTCTATGAAAAAGCAATAGGGATGACGACAATTTATTTTTTAATGTAGATTATTCAAATTTATTGGACGCGTATTTTTTCTTTTTTTGCGTAGTCAAAAGTTTACGGCGATACATTGAGTTAAAATGTGGCATGACATCACTCCTTGCTAGATTTTATACGTAGTTTGTTATAGTTATGACGTAGCGAGCCCCACTCTCCAACTTTAGTGCGTTTTTGCTACTATTTGTTTATTAACCCTTTAACCGCTTACGTCGGATTAATCCGACAAATATTTTCGTGTCCATTTCGCCAGGGTCGTATATACGGACCAAATACCACAACGCCTATAATCTGCTTTTTTATTTAATTGTGCTGTATTCTATCAAAAACATTTTTTAATTTACTGTGCTTGGAGCTGAGCGCACGACAACTGATATGAAGTCGGGCGGTTAAAAGGTTAATAATTATGATAAAGCAGAAAACGTGTCTAACATTTTTTTATTATCTCACTGACGGACTAAATAGATTTTTTTTTTTTTTACCTTGGGAACATCCCTATTCCGTCACGAGATAACAGACCCAACTTCATAATATTAATTTATATTATCGTTTAGGTACCCGAGTTTCGATTATAACTCAAAGATTTCTTATCAAAAGAATTCTAAGAAGAAGCAAGGGAGATTAAATTGAAGGAAGCCTGTTGAAGAAGCTCTCGTTTTTATTAATGTTATTAAATTAATATCTATTAGCAATGTAATTATATTAAGCTGATGAGTCGTCTATAGCTTTATTAAATTGTAGGATATAACTGAAGAGGCGTTTAGAAAATACAGATTTATAAATTTATTATAAAATCCACAACTCTTATTTTGTTTATTTATTTTAACAAACAAAAAAAATAAAAAACAAAAAAAAAGACAGTGAAAAAAAAAATTATTATAAGTATGTATTTTTTTTTATTTACTTTAGCTCTTTAACAATTAATTTTCATAATTAAAAATGGTCGAAAAACACGACACAAAAACACAACAGTCATGAGGTTTGCTGACAGAAAGAAGTGAAAACTGAAGTTTTCACTTCTGTCAGCAATCCTCAGCAGCAACATGGTACACCATAGTTATAGGTTTAAACCTATAACTATGGTGTACCATGGTGCGGTGACGTGAACTCGTAAAATTCCGCCTTAGAAAAAATCGCTCAAAACGCCTAAAGAAGCATTCACTTCAAAAAGTAAAATGTTCTCTCGTTTGTCTGTTACGCCAAATAATACGAAAATACTAAACTTGTTTTGATGAAAAGGCCATTGCTTGTAAATTGTGGGCCCATTCATTTTAAAGCCCCTAATAAGGCACAAGCCATAGCTCCTAAACTTTATTAATTAAATATTCCTAAACAAAACGCGAGAATTCGGGCCATAACCCTCCCGTGCCGTGCCTCAAAACTGGAATGGAACAAACAACCCTCAGCGCTGGTCATTAAACTGGTAACAGTGGAACTACACCCGACGTTTTACGGGTTAACATTACAGCACATTAAAACTCCGTGGTACGAGACCGCTGGGAGCGAAAAAATAAAATTCCTAGCGATAAAAAGAAAATTAAACTTTGGATTATTAGAATTTATGAAAATTATTAAACTATCTAGGTTACAGCGTTACTTATCTTATTACTTGAAGGTAAATATCATCTACCTAGGTTTTCCCAACTATGTTGGGGTCGGCTTCCAGTCTAACTGGATGCAGCTGAATACCAGTATCAGCGACTACCTATCTGACCTCCACAACCCAGTTAGTAACAACGATACCCCTTGGTAAGACTAGTAAGTCTGACAGACTTGCGGGCTTCTGAAGACTCGTAACGACTGTCAAAGATTCACGAATGACAGCCGCTGACTGACCGCGGCAAGCATTGCTTAACCTGATCGATCGATCCGTGTGGCTGTTATCACTTAGCCTCAGGCCCTTCAAACTATACTGGGCCCTCGGTTGCAATAAAATATACACACGAGAAATAAGTCTTATAGTAAAGAAATACCAGTTGCTCGTATTACGAAGCAATTTGAACTTAGGTAAGGAGGTAATCGTGTTAATACAGTTGCTACGGTCAATCGGTTTATTGATCTGTACATCATTACATCTGGGGGCACGGTAGGGCCCCCGCCAAGACGAGCCAAGCGAAGCGCAAGGGCACTACCTACCTTTTCTCGAAGCACTTCGTCGTATTTTTGAACCTTCTTAACTTGGGTTTGGATTATACCAGATAAACAAAATTTTCGGGATATGATTTCAGTAGTTGACTTATTAAACCTATAAAGTTTCAATTGCATAGCTCTTATGCTTTAGATTTTATTGATATCTAAAAAACCCCGATTTCGTCACTGACTCACTGATGATCATAAAAATTCTTAGGGTACTTCCTGAAGTCCTACAAAGCTGAAATTTGGTATGTAAGCTAGTATTAGTACACAAACAGTAGTACTTGGAACTTTTACTCCCAACCCCTTAAACTAGGGGATGGAAATTTGTATGAGACTTCCGCAAATAATAAAAGTACTTATTACGAATAATATGAATACACTTGTATATACTTCGATAAGTGTTTATTAATCTCCTACCTATCAACCTAACCCCAGAAAAATAAATAAAAAATAAACAACAGAAAAATACTCGTTTAAATATCATAAGCAACTGACAAAAAGAAATGAAATCCCACCAAGAACATTTTCATGTAAAATGTTGCCAAGACGAGACCACATATAGCTCGCACTGACAAAAAACTATCAGATCTCATGTAGAGCCAAGCTTCTAACTCTACACGCCCTAACTCTCCAAGCCCTAATTTCACAAACTTTACACCTTAGTCAAAATATGTGGCTTGGCCGTTTCACTACCAACCATCACATGGGCGCAAGGTGAAAAATGTATTCACTGTTCATTACTTTTCTGTTATACAATAGTTCTTATAGTAACGAAACGGCCAAGCCTCATATTTTAACTAAGGTGTAGAGTTTGTGAAGTTAGGGCTTGGAGAGTTAGGGCGTGTAGAGTTAGAAGCTTGGCTCTACATGAGATCTGAGGGGCAATTCTCGTAATTTTAAGAACGTTCGCATTCTAATCTCAGTCGCAATCTGTCAAAAAAGCCTCTAATTTCCCTACATTTTTGACATTGTCGTTGAGATGACACTGCGACTTGAATTTGAACGTTTTTTAAGTACGAGAATTGGCCTTCTGATAGCTTTTTGTCAGTGCGAGCTATATGTGGTCTCGTCTTGGCAACATTTTACATGAAAATGTTTTCGGTGGGATCTATTATGGCTGACGTAGCTAGTTATAGTACAAAATTATCATAGTTGTAAGAAATCGTTTGCGTTTAGCAATATATCTGCTACGATAAATGGCTACGCCGTAGACGTCGTAGCTCTTTGCTACGAAGACGCAACGTATTATTGTGTTCAGCAAAATTGGAAAAGAAGTCTTCTTCAATAGATTTATTGATAAGTACATCATTACATCCATTATGGCTGACGTAGCTAGTTATAGTACAAAATTATCATAGTTGTAAAAAAAATAAACGGTTTGCGTTCAGCAATGTAACTGCTACGATAAATGGCTACGCCGTAGACCTCGTAGCTCGTTGCTATGAATGACGCTACGAATTATTGTGTTCAGCAAAATTGGAAAAGAAGAAGTCTTCTACTTTTGCAATTATGCCGAATTTTGTTTTTTTTTTTATTTTGCTGTTATTCTTATAATATGTAGTTTCGATTTTCATAATAAAATATATTATTATTAAAGAGTTGTTTTATTGTTAAGAGATGCGTGATATAACCGAGGACAGTGAAAGCTCAGTACGTTGACCCTTGCGTTTTCCTGGTGACAGAGAAATATAATAGATGTCAGCATACAAAATGTATGAAGACAGACTTAAATATTGTTCATAATTTAATTTGATGCGAGAATATTTTTTATTGGCTTTTAAACAACGTAAGTATATATTTATTATAATCGTGTTTTATTTTTATAGAACTAACCATATTGTATGCTTTGTGTACGATTTTGATACATTATAATCTTTATCCCTCAAAACTAATCACTTTTTTCTCAGCAATACTCAATAATATTTATATAACCTTTCCATAAAAATAACAAAAATATGACGTAGCAGATTTACTGTACATAAAATTACATATAACAACCTAAAAATAAATTGGTGACGAATGCAAAGTAACCTTCCATTAACCGTTTCCATTACGCTAAATAAATAATTTCAGACAACATTTTACTGAAACTGAAGCCAAAACACGTGCAAATCTATGCTGAAACATAAAATATCCAATTACTTACCTTGATGAATCACCCTTCTTCCTATGCCCGCCACATGTTTTACAAAAACACTGGTCGAAAAGAGGAAAAAATTAAACGTTTTTCAATGGAATATTCAAAATTTCAAATAGGGAATTCTAGTGTTGTGTCAAAGTCGGGAACGCGTATCGTTTGGTACGCGGCGCGCGGGGCACTGACCAACACTGGCTGCGCCGCGCCGCCCGCTGCGAACAACGCGCGAAAACCTTAAAGATGGCGGAGGGAAGATGGGTGAATAGGCAGCATAGGAGTTGCTTGTACTTTGTCACTTAAGTTTTGAGTTTTTTTTAAAGAGTGTTTTGAAACATAAAAATTGATTTTATGACGAGCTTTTATAGTTAGTCAACCTTAATTTACGACTAATATGAGCCTAACATTTGTCCGAGATAAAAAGTAGGCTATGTGCTGTTTCAGACTATAATCTATCGCTGTGCCAAATTTCATCCAGATCTGTTCAGCCGTTCTGGCGTGATTGAGTAACAAACATCCATCCATACTTTCGCATTTTATTTACATTGTTTAGTACCTATTAGTAAGATGACATAATCATCGAAAAATAAAAAACAACATTATATTTTTTTAAATGGTGGTGGTGATATGGTCTTATCCCACAGCAGGCCAATGTTATAGGCCAAAAAAACTGAAAACAGGCCATTTTTTGGACGAAGTTTTTTACCGCGGCTTGTGGTAGGAGTGTTTTTAAATAAATAAACTGGCAGAAATTGTGACGTAACAAAAAGGGTTATGCCGTCGGTTAGAAGAGTCAATAGGTATTGTTTTTGTTTTTAGGGTTGCGTACCTCAAAAGGAAAAAACGAAACCCTTATAGGATCACTTCGTTATCCG
This sequence comes from Cosmia trapezina, assembly GCA_905163495.3. Lineage (NCBI taxonomy): Eukaryota > Metazoa > Arthropoda > Insecta > Lepidoptera > Noctuidae > Cosmia > Cosmia trapezina. The sequence continues at coordinate 6,219,057 of LR991030.1, forward strand.
TCCTTCTGTCTGTCTGAGATGGCTCTGATCCAACCGGTTGTCCCACGACACCTGCCGACTTTTTCTTAAACCGCCAAATAAAAGTACCTGTAATTGAGTATGCATTACAGGATAACGTATTTATTATACAAGTTTTACACCGGGTGTAAGTGTAAACAGTGGCAATCTTTTAAGGGGTCATTGTACTCATCATTATGAACAAATTTTACTATGAGACCAAACCTGAAATCGCGAAATAAAAACCAGCTGTTCAGTACATTTATGTTCACATAATTCGTCAAAATGTAGGGAACAGCCGATTTTTTTTCGCGATTTCAGGTTTGATGATGAGTACAATGGCCCCTTAAAAGATTGCCACTGTTTACACTTACACCATGTATAAATAAACAGTACTTACCTAATTTTGTTAAACCATCTATTTTGTTTAACACCTTTCTTTTATATCTTTTCAGTAGGTTCTCGTTCCACCTCTGTTCACCTACATAATCTGTGGCATCCGCCCATCCGGGCGGGCGGGTGTACTCGATACGTACCCAGCACCCGGAAGCCTCGCTCGCCCTTTACGGACCTTTGTTTCACATAACAGCCTCAGCCAATTATAATAATGTCTCATCATTCAACGGTTCAACCCTAGCACAGTTCATTTTTAATTTCCTGTCAAATAATGAGGGTTTATTTCGAATGTATTTTAGATAAATGATGTTAAACATTTACCCCCTTAGTCATAAAAAAACTAAAACGCAATTTAGTTAAAATACTGTTTTGTATTTTTTTTTATAATTATGATTTTAGTTTGTAAGAAGAAGACAAAACATTACTTTAACTAAAGTGGGTTTGTAGTGTTTTAGTTTTTCTTTGTCTAAAGGTTTTCATATTTTGTGTTCTGTATATGATGATTCTCTTTTGTTTTGATTTTTGACACAGTAGCGCGTCAGATTAACGAAAAAGAAAAAGACAAAAAAAAAAACTAAATACTCCCTTATTGTTAGATTAAGAAATGTCATAAAAAACTAAAACGCTCTATAAAACTAGTTTAGTTATAGAAGTGTTTTGTCTTGTTCTTTCAAACTTAAAACATAATTCAAAAGAAATTGACAAAACATTTCGATAACTAAAATAGGTTTATAGAGCGTTTTAGTTTTTTTTATGAGTAAGGGGATATAATTTGTCTTTATCTATTTCTTTTCAGATAAAACTAATATAACCCGGGCAAAACTGTACAAAACATGTTATCAACAACTAAAAGGATTTAGCTCACGAGTTTAGCTTGAGTACCTACCTACCTATTCGTGGAAACACATTATCAAAATCCTATTTTTACCAAACAACAAAGTTAAAAGTAACTTTATACAAAGGTAAAGGCTTTTTAATTTTTTACTAAAACGGTTTTTCCCTACGTTAAAGGAAGCATTTTCCCAATTTTTCTATTACAGAACAACATAAACCCATTAAAACTTTCAGAATGTCAATCACAAGATAATTCAAACTTAACAGGAAAAACGGGAAAAAATAATAACGTTTTTGTTTATAAAATATTTCCCTGTGAAAAACCAATCAGTAAACCGTCAAAGACAATAAAATATTGCAGAATACTTTTCCGATCACTCTCTTATCGTTTATCATCGACCATAGACAGCCAGACTCCATAAATTCGAAGTTCGAACGACTTTATGATAACAAAAGACTTGACCAATCAAACTTACAGCTTCCTGTAATCTTTTCCACCTGTACTATTTCCATCCCTATCTAACATTACGTATTGAAGCAAGATAGGTATAGTTCTGTTGAATGTAGGGTTTATACCGATTGAGGTGGGGATAGAAAGGCCCGAAATCAAAGCCTCGTCGGCTGAATGTTTCTACAATAACTGTCAAGGCATAATAACGAAGCCAACGGGGAGGAAGTTAGTCCGTTAATGTTGCCAGCGATGAAAATGTTTAATTTATGTAGGTCCCTAATAAATCTCTGGAGTCATTAATATCGATGTACACGTGGGTTTGAATGGAGGGATCCTATTGATGGATGGGAACACTGGATCTGTTCGGTGATAAATGTCATCCATTTGGTTGTAAATTATGAAGATAAACCAATATGGGACTGTGTTTTCATTTCTATTTTCGAATAATAAAAATAGATGTCTATTTTACGGTTTATTGGTTCATCCTTCCGCAGGATGTAAGATCGATTTTGGTTGTGATATTATTAGTAAAAGTAATTAATAAAAATAATGTATGACGCATCGGATTGGCATTATACCTCAATAATTGTTTGTTTATTTCCAAATAAGTGTAAGTACCTATCTTTATCCGGTCTTTATTTAATAAATATTATGTTAACCGAAATAATTTCTGGATATCCTGTGATGTTAAAAAGAGCGGTAGTCTGAAAATACAGATATTTTTAGGGTTCCGTACTACCAAAATTGTAAAAAGCAACCCTTATGGTGCGACTCAGTCTGTCTGTCTGTCTTTCACAGTCTCAAGAACTACTAATGCTATCAACTTGAAATTTAGAAAAGTTTTAGATGACGTTTGCCCAACTAATTTGCAAATAAGAAATTATTATTTTTTTTTTTTTTTTTTTGGTAACTGAGACTGACTTAAAGATTTGAAGTGGGGCTACTTATGTGGGATTTCATATGAAAGAACGCTGTTTGCACATTTTCAAACATTTTTTTACTTTCTATTATAGGCCCCATGGTTTTTGACTTTTGATGAAAAATGTTAAAAAAAATACGGGGGCCCCCCTAATCTCCGAAGTTTGCATCGAGAAAAATCTGAAATTATTCTATGTGATAGAAGTTTATGTAAATATTACAGGAAAAATAAAACGGTGTCTCTAAATAGCACACTTTTTCAGAAATCATCAACAAAAATTAAATGTAAATGATAATATGGTACGGAACCATTGGTGCGCGACTCCGACTCGCTCTTGACTGGTTTTTTTTTTACTTCTGATCTCACCTATACAGGATTATTGGTAAAAAACAGCTGCTCCCCACAGAGTTTGATGTAGATAAATGTAATGAATAGCTGATTTATTTTCGCGATTTCGGATCACCACATCTGAAATCGCGGAAAAAAATCAGCAAAGTTTTTCATAATGATGAGTACAATGACAGCTTAAGAGGTTGCTGGTGTTTTACTAATAACCCTGCATAAGTTACAACCCTGTTAAAAAATTTACTCTAAACATTTTAAGGAGTGTTTTAGACCATCAAACGTTATTCAACTTTTATTACGGGAACAATTTTGAAATCGCGAAAAAAAATCGGCTGTTCCCTACATTTATGTTCGCATAGCTCGTCAAAGTCGTACACTTTGACGAGCTATGCGAACATAAATAGCAGATTTTTTTTTCGCGTACTAAATTAAATAAATTAAAAATTTGCTAAATTAAAATTAGCTAAATTAACGTAGCTAAATTTCACGTAAAGCTCTTTCAAGTTTTTAGAGTTAATTTTTTAAAACTTATAATTATATGTAACTATTTATTAGTAACAAATTCAATGTATTTTAATCACTTTTATGAATGTGTTTTCAAATAAATTGCCTATGTTATATAAAAAATACTCAAGTTACAACAGATTCTCGAAATTTCCATGACATCAAAACTTTATAGAAAGCCCTACGTGCTTCCCTCTTGAAACCAGGTATTAAAAGTAGTTATATAAACCACTGATTCTGAAAGTTTGGGAGCGATGGATAAACTCGAGTTATCAATCAAGATTTGAGCAGCCATCAAAGTTGCTGCCTGTGGCAACATAACGTGTTACAGCGGGTATTGAGAACCAGCGTGGGAGCCCTACTATCGGCATACACTTTATTTCAAAACATGAAACAATAAAAAATATAAGAATCCAACGATTACAGATTCCGGTTGGTGATCGCGAGGTAATATTTTCTACTAGTCTGGCGCAGCATCTTAATAACTAATTTTGCTTATTAGGGTTCCGTACTAAAATGGTAAAAAGGAACCCTTATGATCCGACGCAGTCTGTCTGTCTGTCTGTCCGTCTGTCACAACTTTTTTGGAACTGTTTTAGATGACGTTTGTCCAACTATTTTGCAGAGAAATAAAAAGAAATAAAAATAGACATTTTTTTTTGCAACAGGGACTGAAAAAGTCTTAAAAACTCGAAGTGACGTAAGTTAACGTTAACGTAAACGTGATCGAGTAAGTATAAAAACTGTCACTAAGGCCACTGCTCTTATAATGACATACGAATATGGAAAATACTGACAAACACCTACACTGGAAAATCTACAAAATCTAAAAACACCAGTCTACATTACATAACCAGTTTTCAGTATAAAAAACACTCAAATAATAAATAATGTAAGGAAATATATTACATGCTCGAAGTAATCTTCAGGCCCACTGAACCGATTTTAAACATTCTTCCTCTGAAATGAGATGACATTTCAGATGGACATGGGTTAGGTACATTTTAACCACACCAGCGAGTCTCAAGAGACAGTCTAAAAGGAAAAAGAATGTTAAGTTATTCTTGTAACGTAAGAAACTCAGTGAGAAATTGTTTGTAATACAATATTTATGTTCTATGGAGTTTTTTGCACGATGTTTTTGGATTATTCCGGGGTATTGTGTTCTTTTATACGTCATCACAATAACACAGGGAAGTCGCATCGCATCTTTGCGAGAAAAACGTGCTATCTCGAAAAATGCAATTTTACGGGAAGCGGTATGTAAACTTTAAAAAAAATATGACAAGTTAATTAATGTGTTTTTACGTTAAATGAGGAGTTAATAAAATTTAAAAAAAATACACAAAAAGATTCTACAATCGAATATGCAATTACCTAATGATAATAATAAAAAATATTTTTTTCGAAATGTCACGTTTTTCTCGCAAAGAGGCGATATGAAGACGCTTTTTTTCGGTCCACGATAACGTTATAACGTCCACAATAATAACGTCACGTTAGAAACTATAAAAGCGCACATTGTTTTGAGAATAATTCTGTTCTCCAAGCCAATTTCATGGGAGTAAAAAATATCGTTCATTCCCCACGACACCACTGAAAACGACACCACTGGTGGTGTCGTCGGGAATGACAGAAACTAGTATTCCCCACGACACCACTGACTGCATTGTGAGTGATGTCCAGCTAATTTTTAAACGTAACAATGATGTGTTATTTTTAAACGACTTCAAAAACGGATAGCTTACCGCAACAATGAGTCAGTTGCAGTTGTTTATGTCTTTCAATCTTCATTTATCAGCTCTTTCTGCGTGACCGGGTATTGGTTTCTGAGTCAGTAATATGAGTGAATAATATTTTCTTGTTCACATGTCTACCTGCTGCAGCATAGGAATCATTCTGAGCTTTTTAATGAATAGTGGACTTCCTTGCTATATTATGTATTTGAATGTTTGATCGAGAAAAATTAACATTTTTAAGTACCTGAAAGTGGTGGACCAGTGGTAACGGCCGCGACTTACGAGTTGTAGGTCATAGGTTCGAACCCAGACAGGTGTTTCACTTTGTGTAAATTATTTCATTCACCACTGCTCTCACAAACGGTGAAGGAAAACATCGCGAGCAAAACCGGCATGAGTTAGAACCAAAAAATTCGAAGACATGTGACATCTACCAACCCGCACTGGGCCCGCGTGGTGGATTACAGCACACTCCCTCTCACCGAGAACAATATAGGCTGATTATGTAAGTACCTGAATAATGCAATTTGGTATAAGTCCAATCTGCACATATTTAGCTAACTAATTCAACTCCTGTTACCCGAGGTCAGACACTACACACACCGAGCCTCGTTATGTGCAGATTTTCAGACTATGAACCTCATAAGTATATTTATTGGTCAAAATACATCAGAGGTAATAAATCAGGATGGATGAAATGGCGACAGGTTACAGGAACAACTTGCGACCCACGGATGCCCCTCAAGTTAAAGGGAAAAATTTACAAGTCCGTGATAAGGCCTGTCGTACTTTATGCATCGGAATGCTGGGCAGTGAAGAAGACGGATGAAAAAAGATTGCATGCAGCGGAGATGAGAATGTTAAGATGGATGTGTGGAGTGACGAAAATGGATAAAGTAAGAAATGAGAATATAAGAGGAAGTTTGAAAGTGGCGCCAGTGACAGAAAAGTTAAAAGGAAATCGTTTGGGTTGGTATGGGCATGTGATGAGGAGAGACGAAACGCATGTGACTAAAAGAGTGATGAATATATATGTTGATGGATGGAGAGGCAGAGGAAGGCCAAAGAAAAGATGGATGGATTGTGTAAGGAATACAAAGAAAGAAAAAAGAAAAGAAAGAAAATACGTTTATTACGTTTACGTTTGTTTTTCTTTTCGTTTGTTTGATATGAAAGAGAAGGGAGTGAATGATAGCGTGACGGTTGACCGGGGAGAATGGAAGAAGAAAACGTGTTGCGCCGACCCCACGTAACATGGGATAAGGGCAGGAAGATGATGATGATGACATCAGAGGAAATAAAGACCAGAATTTACCTTTACAAAAACGTGACATCATTGGCGACTTCATACACCACCGAGCTTCGAATAGTTTTTCCGACAACCGCTGGTAGGAGTAGCAAGTTAAATTGGATGCACGGAGCCTCCGACAAGTTACGCGTACGAAGTATCCTCTGATGAAGCCTTTTAGAGATTCCATGCGTTCACGTTGGAGGTGCTATTTTTGTTATTTGTAATCTACTGGCTGTTTTTAGGGTTCCCACCAAAATGGTAAAAAGTAATCCTTATAGTGCGACTCAGTCTGTCTGTCTGTCCATCTCTCATAGCTGGATACCTCAAGAACTACTATTGCTATTGCAACTTGAAATTTGGAACAGTTTTAGATGACGTCAGCCCAACTATTTTGCAAAAAAGAAAGAAATTAAAAAAAGTTTATCTCCGAAGTGTGCTTAAACAAAATCTGAAATTATTCTATGTGATAGAAGTTTATGTAAAGATTACAGAAAAAATAAATTAATCTTTTTCAAAATATGTTGGGGTCGGCGGGCGTCCAGTCTAAGAATCGCTCCATGTAGAATACCAGTATTTTACATGGAGCGAATTAAGTGCTCTTGCAAACGGTAGTGTAATGAAAGAAAAACCGGCCAAGTGTGTGTCGGACCACGCACAATGAAGGGTTCCGTAGTTGAAAATAATTTATCCCAAAAAAAAAATTAACATTATATCTCAAAAAAAAATATGTGATAAAATTACAAATTAACAATTTTCGGACTTTTTCCTTTACTTGTGCTTGTGCTTGTGGTGCTTTTACATTTTTTTATACTTATGATAAAAATAGCTGCGCACCGCAGTTTTACCCCCGCATACTGGGATAAAAAGTAGCCTATGTATTAATCCAGGGTATAAGCTACATACCAATTTCATCAAAATCAGTTCAGCCGTTTGAGCGTGAAGAAGTAACAAACATACAAACACACACACATATACACTCACAAACGTTCGCCTTTATAATACTCGTATTAGTGTGATGTGATTCCAAATTAACTATTTTCGGACTTTTTCCTTTACTTGTGCTGTGACACCTTGCTTCTTGCCAAATTTCATGATTCTAGGTCATATTCCTATTCATATTCATATCTTTATTTGCATTCCATAATGTTTCAGAAGGTGTTACAAAGTCTTAAAGCTACGGTACAATTACGGACCCTGTAGGGCACAGCAAAAGAGTATAAAATTAAAAAAAATAATTAAATTAAAATAAGAAACAAAAATAAAATTAAATTAAATTAGGAAACAAATTAACAATAACCAATTTTTTAAATATATTATTTATTAACATTAATTAAGGTCAACGGGAAGAACCCTGGTTTTGATTCACTTGCGAGTATAGTTACCTACTAAAGTTAAAACAATCTAAGAAGTCCGATTTGACATGAGGGTGTCTCTCTTTGTCCCGCTATGTTTGTTTCTCTTTGGCTTATGAAACGATATGGGCTGTCAAAATGGACCTATTATTTTGTAACAATTTTAACCCCATGACTTTGTCTGATAATAAAAATATTCTATTCTTACTTAACTGCAACCAAACCTCCTTTGTCGAGAGCCAGTCGAAACTGCAACCAACACCACAACTCGCAAGCTGTACGCAAAATTCAATGCAAAGTCAGATTATCTTACGAAGAAACTTGCTCGTTGCCCGTCTGCATACAAAGCCTTCCTTTCAGGCAGCATCAACGGTTTGTTTGGCACCCTGTCAAAGTTTATAATGAGCTGATTTGGTTTTTAGTAAAGTTTATAGTTACCGCCATTAAATACTGTTGGAGTGTTTTCATCGGACGTTCGGAAGTTCGTGAAGTTTATAGAGGAGTTCTTGTTAGTGGGTGTACCTTATTTCTTGGATGCTGTGTCTGTGGGAGCTCCAAAGGATTATTCTAGAATGGATAAACAAGTATATGAAGTTTTTATTTCAATGCTTTGATGGCTCAGTGGTTTACCTCTCATGCACGAGGTTCTGGGTTCAAATCCGGGCAAGTCCCAATGCGACTTTTCAATTCATATGTACTATCTATGTTAATCTTGCATAATACTGACATCAGTGAAGTGAAATATCGTGAGTAAACCTAGCTTCTACCCGCGACTTCGTCGCCGTGAAATTTCTAGTTCCCCCAACCCACCCGGTCGCATCGCATCGCCTGCACGCGCTATTACTTCGTTTTCGCTTAGCGTTCTTTTTTACTTTTTTTCTTTTTATTCGACTCCTATGGGTCTTAGCGTAATTTTAAATAACCTATAGCCTTCCTCAAAAATTTGGCTATCAAATGCAAAATGAATTTTTTAAATCCGACTGGTAGTTCCAGAGATTGGCGCGTTCAAACAAATAAACTCTTCAGCTTTAATATAAATATAGATATAGATAAGTATGATAAGTATGTACGTACTCAGATTATCTGCATAGCTTGAGATGGGTAACCAGCGTTTTTTCACGCTGTGCTAGATGGTAGAGAGTGGAATAAGCATGCTTATATTCGAATCTGTGTCAACCTTCCAACCTTAAGTTACCAGAATATTATACATAATTTAGTTACTTAAACAGGGTGTAAGTGTAAACAGTGGCAATCTTTTAAGGGATCATTGTACTCATCATTATGAACAACTTTTAGTATGGGACCAAACCTGAAATCGCAAAAAAAAATCAGCAGTTCCCTACATTTTGACGAATTATCTATACTTATAATAAATCTGTAGAGAGGTCAATTCTGTACATGATATATATTTTCAAAATAACTATCAGGGGGTAATTAGTGATCGATACTGATGCCAAAAATGCAATCAGTAAAATTTTTGTCTGTCTGTCTGTCTGTCTGTCTGTCTGTCTGTATGTTCCTTATAGAAACAAAAAGTACTCGACGGATTTTAATGAAACTTGGTACAATTATTCTTCATACTCCTAGAAAGGTTATAGTATACTTTTCATCACGCTACAATCAATAGGAGCAGAGCAGTGAAGGGAACTGTTGGGAAAACGGGAGAAGTTGCTCCATTTTCTAAGCTTCCGTCGCGTGTGCAGCCTTAAAGGTTAAAGCTACATAGAAATCATTTATGACGGAAATGTTCTACATAAAATTATCTAAAAAATATCCCACAACAGCATATGTCTATCTTTTATGGTTGACTCACAATAACACGTGTAACTCCGGATAGCTTAGCAGTCCAATACATTTTTTTTTCGCGGGCACAGCTATTAATAATAATATTCTGCGGTTCCTTATTGCGATATTTTTCAACAGTATTGTGGATTGACATATTATATTTCCCTACTAAAATACGAAAGTTAATCTGTCTGTTACATCAAAACCACTGAACCGTGAGGAAGGACATATGGTACTTTTTTACAAAAAACGACGGAAATGCGGACGAAGTCGCGGGCAAAAGCTAGTGTGAACATAAATGTACTGAACAGCTGATTTTTTTTTCGGTTTTCAGGTTTGGTCCCAAAGTAAAAGTTGTCCATAATGATGAGTACAATGACTCCTTAAAAGATTTCCACTGTTTACACTTAGTAGACCGTGTACATGTAGATTTGTTACCTACCTGTACGGGCTTGTGAATAGAATAGAATAGAATATAATAGAATAATTTATTTGTTAAACATAGGTAATACATAAAAAGATCTTAAAAAAAATTAATTAGTGCGCTATGCTTTGCCAATATTGACGTATAAATGATTAAAAACGATTACATGACTGCATGGGTACTATTAAATTACAACGATAAATTTATTTGTGGCTGTTGTGGTGTATCCATCAGGTTAAGCTACGCTTGCTGCACTTAGTCCGTGGATGGGTGACCATCTTTACATACCGAGACCCCTCCGTGCCTTGGAAAGCATGTTAAGCCGCTGACCCGGCTGTCATTCGTGTATCTTTGACAGTCGTTACGGGTAGTCAGAACCCCGAAAGGCCGGTCTTACCAAGGGGTCTCGTATGACCCAGTAACTGAGTTGTGTGGCCGCTCCATGTAAAATACTGTATTTAGCTGCATCCGGTTAGACTGGAAGCTGACCCCAACATCGTTGGGAAAAGGCTAGGCAGATGATGTTTGTTACGGAGTTAGTCGCAAATGTTCTAGAATAGTACCTAAAGGTATGTTTTTAAAAGTTTTGAATGAAACAGCACTCCATTTCGCGCAGTCTTACAAAAAAACCGTTAGTTCACTATCCACCGGGAGGGGGGGGGTGGACGGGGGTAATTATTTTAATTTTTTTTTTCTTCTCCAAAACACAAAGCTGAAATCAGTAACAATTAAAACTGGTAAATAAAAGACGTGTTCAGCGACGTGCATAGAGGTGCCTAGTGAAGGGCGCTCGATTTTAACGATGCGACGTCGAGAGTGCTCGGCTGAGCTCGGCAGAGCTCGGCGACACCGCACCTGTAAATAGGAGAGATAGTTTTAACAACCTTGTGTGTTTACTAAAGTGTTGGGTTGTGGTAGGATTTTCATCAGTTGAAGTAAAGATTAGAGCTGCTTTTAGGGTTCCGTAATGTCCGAATAAAGAAAACTTGTTTATTCTGCACAAATAAAACGCACATTCGAAATAATAAAAATTACAAAGTACTACACTCAGAAAGCAATGTAAGCAAAAGCCAATGCAAACAAGCAATGTAAGCGAATGTAAAAATAGAACCATGATAATTATATCTATTGAACAAGTTGCATCTACAAATGCAAAAAAATATATCATTGAAGCAAATATTATTAGTGAATTTCTTTAATTAATACAATATAATTTGCAACTAGGGTTAAAGCAGCAAATAACATCGTATTTATTAAAAAAAGAAACCTTCTGTCTACGTTCATTTATTTTATCATCGTTAAACAAATTAAAACTTCAAACAAACAGGTTTTTTCTATTCAGCTCAGTACATATCCATGACAATATAGTATATCGAGGACAGGTTTATTGGGAACACCGAGCTGGCTTCTATTCTAGATGCTCCCGCTCACAGTCAGCCGGTGAAATTGGATGCACGTACGTTGATTCACGTATAGGCCTTACTATGAGAACTCGCTTTAATCAGCTGGTTCTCGAATAATTTTGCGAATTTGTTTTTAGTATAGGATCACTTCGTTGTCTGTCTATCAGTCTGTAAAGACCCTTTTTCTCAGGAACGCGTGGAGGTATCAAGTTGAAATTAATATCAAATATGTAGGTCTATGATCCCTTGAAGCTCTAAAAAAATTAAGCCTCTAAGTCTTCGCAATAAAAAAATACGGCCATTTATGCGACATATTTTGATCCTCGCAAATAAATCAAAACTTCCCGTTGACCTAGGATCATATAAAATTTGGCAAGAAGCAAGGTGACACAGCTCACACAGCACAAGTAAACGAAAAGTCCGAAAATCGTTAATTTGTAGCACATAAAACTTTTTTTTTTGCGAGTACAAACTTAAATTCGCTCTTGGAGAATTGAACGTGACTGCGTGAGTGGTAAGCGACAAAAAGGTGCAATTTTGCCTAGAAGTCTCCTTTTCACTAGGGACTTGAAGAATGCGAAAATATTCGAAACAAACGAGCAAAGCATGCTACTCGGCACAAGAGCTGTGGATTTTTTTTTATGAGCACAAAATTAGTCCACCATAAGATATGATCCTGCACATACTCATCAACTTTATCCATGTGGCCAACATCGCAATCGCGAAAAAAATATCAAATGTCCCATACAAAACTTCAATATCTACTCGACCCAAATGTATGAGACGGCAGATTATTTTATCGCGATTACGATGTTGGTCCCATGGATAAAGTTGTTAGTTTGATGGTCTGTCCCTTAACGATCATAACTTTCTGGTTCACCCAAAATAACAATACAATAGCAATAAGCTCACGGGAGTTAAACGTACCTGGTGCAATGTTGGTGTACTATGTGGGTACACCTCTACCTACGCCTTCGGGGAAAACAGGCGTGATGTTACGTTTCTAATTCTAATTAACGACCTCTGAAATTTGAAACCGGAAAATTTATGAGTGACCCTATAAAATATATAGGTACGTATATAAGTCGGAAATCTCCAACACGCAAAGAGCATACTTTACGTGTATGCTCTTTGCATGTATGCTCTTTGCGTGTATGCTTTTTTCGTGTATGCTCTTTGCGTGTATACTTTGTTCGTGTATGCTCTTTGCCGTGTATGCTCTCTGCCGTGTATGCTCTTTGCCGTGTATGCTCTATGCGGTGTATGTTCTTTGCCACGTTTACTCTTTGTCTTTTCTGGATGAGAAGAGGTCATAGCCCTGCAGTAGGTAAATGATAAGGTGGTTTTATTATACATTAGACAGCTGCCTATCCCCCTCTAAGTATAACGCGTACATTTTTTATGCCAGATTAATTAGGGTCGACTCATCGCGAAACCTTGCAAGTTACGAATACGATCATAATATCTTCCTACTCATTTATGGCTTTGTTTAATTAATCGTGTAGCCGAATATGGGTAAACTATCTTAATTAAACGTTTTAGTTTATCAATCAATCTAATAATAGTTGGGAAGCTTGTTATACGTATGGATTTAATAGATATCATAGACTTACTAAAAAAGATGGACTCCACGCCACGCATATCGAAAGTGTAGCACAGTAAGTTTGTACAAACACGCGTCACGCACACATTTACATCATAGTATGCCGACCGGCCGCCATTACGTGACACGAGTGACGACGTACTTGCAGGTACTCAAATCATGCACACATAGATCGGTACGGTGCTTCACTTTCGATATGCGTGGCGCGGAGTCCATCTTTTTTTATAAGTCTATGATAGATATTTAGAAAATCCCGAGGTAGAACATCTTAGCGAATACTTTTTTTGATAAAAACATTTACTTACTTACGAGTATACTATTAGTAAGTACTTACCTACTTGTTTTGCCACATAATACTTAGGGCTGATTTTTAGGGTTCCGTACCTCAAAAAGAAAAAACGGAACCCTTATAGGATCACTTCGTTGTCCGTCTGTCTGTCTGTCTGTCTGTCTGCCTGTCAGTCTGTCAAGACCCTTTTTCACAGGAACGCGTGGAATTATCAAGTTGAAATTAATATCAAATACGTAGGTCTATAGACCCTTGTAGTTATATAAAAATCAAGCTTCTAACTGAACGCAATCAAAATCAAAAGTCATTTATTCAAATTAGGCTGAGAATCAGCACTTTTTGAACATCGAAATTACAGTAAGACAGTCCCCACAAAACGCCCGCCCTCCACCACTTCCTAGTGCTTTAGCTGGGAAGAAGAAGCTCAATAACAAATACGGCCATTTATGCGACATATTTTGATACTCGCAACTGTCGCAAGTAAATCAAAACCTATAGTGCACTTCCCGTTAATCTAGAATAATGAAATTTGGCAAGAAGCAAGGTATAAGTAAAGGAAAAGTCCGAAAATTGTTAATTTGTAATTTTATGACCTCAAATTTTTTTTTTTTTGATATTACAATGTTTTTGGGATAAATTCTTTTCAACTACGGAACCCTTCATTATGCTGGTTTTCCTATATTCAGAAAACTTTTATATGACAGATAAAAATTGGAGTTTACTGCTTTTATATAGAAAATAGGTCAAACTGTCATATTATTTTTTAGATAAAAGTTTTCTGACTATTAAAAAATCAGCCCTAAATCTACTTTCGTATAGTGTGGAAACTAAAAGCCTTTTTACATTAAATATCTAAATTTCAATACTCAGCAAACAATTCGTTGTTTATTCACGTGTATACACAGTGAATACTTTAAACAGATTCCGAGAACCAATAGTAATGTGGAAGCACCAGGAAGCGATCACGATTGCCTTTAAAAAAACATTTCGCTGCAAATATCTCCTTTGACGGAACGCGAACTTCCACGAAACTGTTTGATTAAAAATAATGAATACAAAAAAAACATGTTTGTTTTGTTCTCGAAGGTACACTATCATTGGGAACGGAAACTATGAGGAGATTGATTGGTTATGGGGCAAGTCGGAATATGAGGTTTTCAAATCAATCTGCCTATCCTTTTCCCAACTATGTTGGAGTCGGCTTCCAGTCTAACCGGAGGCAGCTGAATACCAGTACTTTATATGGAGCGACTGCCTATCTGACCTCTACAACTCAATTACTGGGTAATACGATACCCCTTGGTAAGACTGGTTGTCCGACTTTCAGGCTTCTGACCACCTGTAACGACTGTCAAAGATTCACGAATGACAGCCGGGACCAACGGCTTAACGTGCTTTCCGAGGCACGGAGGAGTCTCAGTATGTAAAGATGGTCACCCATCCACGGACCAACCCCAGCAAGCGTAGCTTAACCTGATGGATCGACCCTTGCGGCTGTTATTACTTAGCCACGAGCTCCTCCTCGGAATATGAGGGTGTATTATAAACTAATAAAAGTTTCTGATGACGATTAACAGGACATAAAAATCATTCATCATCATCATAATTGTTCCACCCACAGCTGACCATAGGCCCTTTTGTGCCATGCTTTCCTGGTCTGTGCGAGTCTCCTCCAGGTCTTCACCGCGATCATCTCCATGGTCCACCCACCTGGGTATTGTCTGCCATAAAGATCATTACAAAGAAGGAGATAGAGAATCATTACAAGTATTGAATGAAACGTGGTTGTCGCATCATGTAGGTAGCTATTGTCTACAGTTCTAAACTTTGACAACTAGCACGGGACACCAACCGATGTCTTTTAGACTCGTACATTAGCGTTCTATGCATTATACATAACTGTGCTCAACTGAAGGAACACTGGTGGGTTTTAGTCAGTAAAAATCTGACACGCCCTCCCCCACCACCCAGAGCGGGAGAAATCCTTTGATGATATCCCACCCAAAAAAAAAATAAACCGGCCTAGTGCGTGTCGGACCACGCACAATGAAGGGTTTCGTAGTTGAAAAGAATTTATCCCAAAAACAAACTTAACATTGGATATCAAAAAAAAATATTTTTTATGTCATAAAATTACAAATTCACAATTTTCGGACTTTTTCCTTTACTTGTGCTGGGAGACCTTGCTTCTTGCCAAATTTCATTATTCTAGGTCAACGGGAAGTACCCTATAGGTTTTGATTTAGTTGCGACAGTTGCAAGTATTAAAATAAATAAATAAATAAATAAATATCCTTGGACATTTCACACAACGCCATCTAGTCCCAAGCTAAGCAACCTAATGTCTGTGTTATGATAACGAGAGGGCTGATAAACTACTCATATACATTTTTTTTTTGTAAATACATACATATTATAGATAGAAAAACACCCAGACTCGGCACAAATACTTGTAGGTCCTACAAATATTTGTTCCGTGCGGGAATCGAACCCGCGACATGCTGCGCAGCAGTCAATCGCTCAACCACTGCGCCAACCGTGTCGCAAAATGGCCGTATTTTTTATTGCGTTCACTTAGAAGCTTGAGTTTTTTATGACTTCAAGAGACTCTAGACCTACGTATTTGATATTCATTTCAACTTCATAGCTTTACGCATTCCTGAGAAAAAGGGTCTAGACAGACTGACAACTTTTATTTTTTTTTTATGTAATAGAATTACAAATTAACAATTTTTGGACTTTTTCCTTTGCTTGTGTTGTGAGACCTTGCTTCTTGCCAAATTTCAAGATTCTAGGACGACGGGAAGTACCCCATAGGTTTTGATTTACTTGCGAGTATAAAATAGCCGTATTTTTTTATTGCGTTGACTTAGAAGTTTGATCTTTTTAGGACTCCAAGAGACCATAGACCTAAGTATTTGATATTAATTTCAGCTTGATACCTTCACGCGTTCCTGAGAAAAAGTTCGCGGCCTTGACAGACTGACAGACAGACAGACAGACAGACAGACAGACGGACAAACAAGTGATCCTATAAGGGTTCCGTTTTTGTTTTGAGGTACGGAACCCTAAAAAAGAAAGAAAATAGGAGTCTACACGGACTCTTTCTAAGAAATGAAGTAACTACCGTATTACTTATTAAATAAACAGCAATTACACTAACAAAAAGCACCTTTTTTTTTTCTAAAAACATCCTTATTTTCTGAAAACATTCTCGGCTAGATGTCGTCGCATGATTTGCAAGAGGTTCAGACAACAATGCAGAACGTCTCCGTCGTGAAGCCAAGCTTGCGGTTATATTAAAAAGCGGGGGTGAACGGGAATTGATTAGCTGTCAGCAACGGCAGCCGGCCACAGTCGGGCTATAAAACCCGCGGAATATGTGCCACAAGTTTAACTTTAAAATACTGGGAAATGCCGGCCAGCCTTTATTGCTGGGAAACACGTTTTTGGGTCAGGGTGTAACAGATGGGCTATTATATGAATGGTCTGTAGGGATTGTCCGTCTTTTTATTTATTATTCTGCTTGTGGAAGTATAATAATGCTATTGTCGCTTTATGAGAAGTGTCCAAGAAGCCACACACTTGACTTAAGGCGCGGACAGACTACGATTTTAAACGGCACACAACCGTGTAATCTATTGTCACCACTTGAAATAAGGTTGAAAATTGAAAATAATATTTGTGTTGCTGAGATGTGACTAAGCTGCGAATGTGCATTTATTTTCAGGGTTTTCTTTAGATTATTCAGAATTTACACAATAAATTGAATAATTGAGTTTAAAAAAATGCTAATTCTATTAAATTCTTAAAAAAAGAATGTCGTTATCGCTGAAAATACAGAGATGTTCGACGCCAAAGTTTATTTTTGTGGAGGAACTTCCAAATTTTTTATTGGGATTAACAAACTATTTTTACTATTCTATTCAGTTAAAATTTTACTTTAAACCCTTCTCTGTCCACTGTATTTTTTGCGTCGGATAGTTTCATTGCGTTACGTCATACTCGACAATCCAAGAAACCAATTTTTTTGAATATTCAGTTAATACTGCGTTACTTATACAGGCTATATCAGAAAGGTGTGATCAAATTTAAGGGTGTGGTACAAACTGAACAACTTTCTCCATGCGATCAACATCGTAATCGAGAAAAAATAATTAGCTGTTCCATACATTTAGGTCGAGTAGGTATTTGAAATCTTGCACGGGATAGCTGATATTTTTTTCTCGATTACAATATTGCTAAAATCCAGTTATTATCTTTTAATAACAATTACAGAATGGATAACTTGTCACTTCGTAGAGCGCTACGCAGACTGCTACACTCGTATACCACGTCGTAGAGGGTCTACGCGCGTAGCACCTCAGTTTTCTTGGCTCCATTTAAGATTTTGTTGAGAGGACACTTTTACTAACGAGCTCTGACGCCGTCAATCCGGCTCAGCTTTATATTTGTTTGAACAAGTACTACTTACTACAGCTTTCATAGGAGTGCAAATTACAATGGTATTAAAGTGTAGCTTTAAAAGTAAGCAAATTGGCAGAGCAGATCCTGAATTTCTAGTTAAATATATTCTGTCAAAGTCTTCTATAAAAAGATGCAGCTATTTTTACATAAAATCCAACTGTTAAATATCGCAATAATTTTTGAATTTTAGTAATCAATGAAAATACAGTCCGCGAGGCCTAAGCTAAGCTTTGCATTTGTGTGAGTGATCACCAAAAGAAGCGGAGTTGCGTCGCGTGAGGGACGCACCGCGCCTCAGGCCGATAAACCGGTTTTAAACCAAGCAAAGGACGCGTCGCGCTCTATGCTGGACGTCGCACCTACACTATCTATGTGCACTCACACAAATGCAAAGCTTAGCTTAGGCCTCGCGGACTGTAAATGATACTAGCCCATTTTTCAAAGACATTGTAGTCAGATCAATGTAGTACTGCCTCGTTGGTCTAATGGTCACAAGCGCTCCTGCTGAGTGCATGATTTCGATTCCCGCGTCGGGCAGTGTTATTGGGTTTTTCCATCTGGAATTTCTCAGTAGCAGTCCGGAGTCTGGATTTGTGCCTGGTTGATGGCAATAGGCTAGGAAGGGCTTGTGGCTAAGTAATAACCACCGCACGGGTCCATCGATCAGAGTCTGTGGATGGGTGACCAACTTCACATTTACATACCGAGCCCCTCCGTGTCTCGGAAAGCACGTTAGTTAAGCCGTTGGTCCCGGCTGTCATTCGTGGATCTTTTAACAGTCGTTACGGGTCGTCAGAAGCCCGAAAATCTGACAACCAGTACCAACCAACCAACCAATACCAACCAAGGGTATCGTATTACCCAGTTACTGAGTAGTGGAGATCAGATGGCCAATTCTCGTACCTAGAAACGTTCACAATCTCATGCCAGCGTCAATCAAATGTCAAAAATGTAGGTAAACGCTATACAATTTTTGACAGATTGAGCCTGAGATGAGATTGCGAACGTTGTTAAAAATACGAGAATTGCCCCTCAGATAGGCAGTCGGTCCATGTAAAACATTGGTATTCAGCTGCATCCAGTTAGACTGGAAGCCGACCCCAACATAGTTGGGAAAAGGCTAGGCAGATTGATTTTTATGGTTAAGCAGAGCTACACATCTGCTTAACCCTTCGGAAAATACAGGCATTATGTCATTAAACATAAACTCACGCCTTCTTGCCCTGGGGGTAGGCAGAAACTACAGAACGCCCCTGCTACGATCCTTACATACACCTTTTGCTTCGTGTACGTTCATACATCTGAGGGGCAATTCTCGTACCTAAAAACGTTCTCAATCTCATGCCAGCGTCAATCAAATGTCAAAAATGTAGGTAAACGCTATACAATTTTTGACAGATTGAGTCTTGAAATGATATTGCGAACGTTGTTAAAAATACGAGAATTGCCCCTCTGGTCATACACTCACGCTGGTTGGGAGTACTATACGCACCTGACCTTTCTGATATGTGTTCCTAGGGCGTCCCCTCCCGGCGTTTCCACTCACATCTGCCTTGTAAATACCTTTTGTTAGTCGCCTTTCATTCATACTCTCAACATGACCAAACCATCTAAGCATACTCTCTATTTTATTGTCATTGTTGTTGTATTCAGCTGCATCCGGTTAGACTGGAAGCCGACTCCAACATACTCGTAGTTGGGATAAGGCTAGGCAGATTGATTATTGTTGTTGTCTTTTCTCTGTTATTGTACTCAAAAACAACAGAATCTCATTAACTTGTTTACCATAAAGTCTAGACTTTTCAAATTATAACAGTGTTTAACTTAGTCCTAAATTGACCTATAGCTGGAGGCTTCAGCCTTGGGCTAAACCTTTTTCCACTTCACTTGTTCTTACACACGATGCCCCTCAATCTGCCTAGCCTTTTCCCAACTATATTGGGGTCGGCTTCCAGTCTAACCGGATGCAGCTGAATACCAGTATTTTACATGGAGCGACTGCCTGTCTGACCTCCACAACCCAGTAACTGGGTAATACGATACCCCTTGGTAAGACTGGTTGTCAGACTTTCGGGCTTCTGACGACCCGTAACGACTGTCAAAGATCCACGAATGACAGCCGGGACCAACGGCTTAACGTGCTTTCCGAGGCACGGAGGAGTCTCGGTATGTAAAGATGGTCACCCATCCACTGACCAACCCCGGCAAGCGTAGCTTAACCCGATGGATCGACCCGTGCGGCTGTAATTACTTAGCCACGAGCTCCTCACACACGATGCCCCTAAAATGTAGAATATGTAGGTTTTACTCGAAAATCGGTAAAGTTTTAGTGAATCACGATAACCTTGTAGTTTTACTCACATACCTAGAGTAGTGCATAGTCAGCAAAAAAATTAGGTTAACACTATTTAACGTTTCAGAAACTTTAATATTGAGAACTAGATACATATTATTTAACTACATACATAGTTTGTAAGGTTAAGGGCCTATTTCACGATGTCCGAATAGCCACTACTCACCGAATAAATTCAAAACTGGAACGGAATTTGTATTAAATTATCTGTTAAGTAAGTTAATAGGAACTTAATCGTAGGTGGTGAAACAGGCCCTTAGTGTCAGGTTATTTATTTTTAATTTAATGTGTATATTTTGTATTTTATTTGATAATTTGAAAGATTTCGGTTGTTCGTAGTTTAATTTTTACACGACACCCCCAAAAAAGGAGTGTAATGTTTTTTTTTATTTAAAACGTAAGTCACTTATATTTTAGTAGTTAAAACTATAAATAGGAAAAAAAACAACACAAAACTGATACTAACTTACGATACTATTTACTTAGAAATAAATATAAATATTTTTAAACTTGGTACGGCTTATCATGAAGATATCCAGATCTATGTGCTGGGTGAGCAAAGAGTTCAGCAATGTGACGGCTCGGGCCGTGGGTGCAGCAGCAGCTCGATGAGTGCGCACTCCCCAGGACAAGGTGAACAGTTTCCTCCGACGACGAGGACCTTCCACGTCCTCACCTCCGACTAGGAAACTACCCGGCACACCTGCTAGACCCACCCTAGACGCTCTAGAGTAGTTGGATTATCCACTCTGTTTGTCAGGTAACATCGACTGCTGTCTCTGACCGTACCTCAGCTACCTCAATACCTATATTTCTGAAGCTCAAAGCCCTTTGTTGCAACACAATAGCGTTGAGTCACAGTATTACGAAGTTAGTTCTCGGAAACAGCCGTATCATGGAGTAATTCGTTTGAAAACCTCTATTGAATCACCGTGACTCACAACTATAATATGGTTGACTTTATTTCACTAAGGTTGTGGAGGTGAGTTAGTTAAGTCATATTGAAAATTTCAGCAGAAGTCATTATTTATGAGTATTCATTGTGTTGTGGGAAGTCTGACGAATTGTTTCATGATGTGGCTAACGTGTGACTTAATCGATTTAAGAGAAAATTATGTTTTTATAGCTTTCAAATGTACATCATATCGATGACTAGCACGAGGATGTTGGAAAATATCCCACGGGAAAGAAAATCCTTCCTTATACGAGTGTCTACATTCTAACAGGAACCTTTGAGCAAAATTTCAGCTTTCTAGGTCCAAGAGTTTCGTTGATGAGTAAGTCAGTCAGGACTTTTCTTTTTATTATACAACGTGTAACGCTAAATGCGCAAAACCTCTTAAGGGGTCATTGTACGAAAAAAAAATCAGCTGTTCAGTATATTTATGTTCGCATAATTCGTCAAAATGTACTGTACAGCTGATTTTTTTTTTCGCGATTTCAGGTTTTGTCCCATACTAAAAGTTGTTCATAATGATGAGTACAATGACCCCCTAAGAGGTTTTGCGCATTTAACGTTACACGTTGTATAAGATACATAGCTCCAAGTGTTTCAAAAACAAAAGACTGTTAAAAAATCAGGTTAGGGGAAAAGGCGTTAAATGTAGCTATGAATGCCTATCTTTAACAGCTAGTTTTTGGAATTCAGGAAAAATAGCTCATTTATGTCCTAAGTACCTGGTTGACCGAGCTCTGCTCGGGTAAAAATAGAGAAAACAAATTTTCACAGATATGAGATCTAGCTAGATCAATTTTTCGCCCCCCGTACTGTAACTTTCATCGCAATCGGAAATCGTTGAGCCGTTTTCGAAAAAGTGCTTACAAATATATATTTATATGTGTATATACAAATATTGCTCATTTAATAGTATAGGATATACATAATAAGTAATAACCTAAAAGTTGTATGACTTTTCCAGATGAATTTTCTACAAATATGGATGCTTTTGCCAACTTCTAATTTTACAAACAAGAAGCTTAATAAAGAGCAAATTAAATTAAGTGGAATAAAACATGATTTACTACCACGTACAAGGTTTCTTCATCGTACTTTCTCATTCGTTTTCTCGGTAGCAGCACTAACCACAGTCCGCTAAGCTTAATTAATTCCTCGCTTCATCCAACATGGAGGAGTATTTTTATAAAGCTTCAAGAACATTTCTCTGATTTGTTCAAGTCTTAAGGCTGCAGTCTTGCAAAATTCACTCGCGGCGAATTATTTGCGCAACTTTGTATTTTTTTTTAAACAAAAGTAATGAAATAACATGCAATATTATTATAGTACGTGAATATCCATAATATAAGTAATAGCTGGTAATTTTTTTTAAGTTCATCTGGGTGGATTATGTTAGGTAAATCAAGCGTTAAATACAGCTCTTTCGAGCCAGCAACGATTCGAGTTATGTTTGTGCACTTGCATTGGGCAATACAAATTTTATTTAGAAAATCTGTTCAGCGCATAATTGTTTCCATATTCTTGTCTTCAAAATGCGCTGAATACTTTTTTCTAATTATCTTTCATTTTCTTAATTCGGATGTCACAATGTCATCGAAATTCTCTGTTTTTAGCTCTTAATAAACGGTTTGTTTCATAATAACAATGCATCGTATGCATGTAAAAGTTAGTTAATTTAATGCCAAGAGTTCAATAAAGCAAGTACTAAAAAAAATTGCACCTAAATCACCTTACTCTAACAATAATAATAATCTCAAAAGACCTCCAAAACAGAATTTATGAACAAGAATTGCGAGGGAAATTTCTTAGTGCGTCGGAGTGTTTTGGAGGTCTTTTGAGATTATTATTATTGTTAGACTAAGGTGATTTAGATGCAATTTTTTTTAGTATTTGCTTTATTGAACTCTTGTCATTAAACCAACCAAATCTTACATGCATATGATGCTTTGTTATTATGAAACAAACCGTTTATTAAGAGATAAAAACAGAGAATTTCGATGACATTGTGACATCCGAATTAAGAAAATGAAAGATAATTAGAAAAAAGTATTCAGCGCATTTTGAAGACAAGAATATGGAAACAATTATGCGCTGAACAGATTTTCTAAATAAAATTTGTATTGCCCAATGCAAGTGCACAAACATAACTCGAATCGTTGTTGGCGCGAAAGAGCTGTATTTAACGCTTGATTTACCTAACATAATCCACCCAGATGAACTTAAAAAAAATAACCAGCTATTACTTATATTACGGTTATTCACGTTCAATAATAATATTTCATGTTATTTCATTACTTTTGTTTAAAAAAAAACACAAAGTTGCGCAAATAATTCGCCGCGAGTGAATTTTGCAAGACTGCAGCCTTAAGAACATCGACTACTTACTTATTTTTATTTTATTTAATCTGAGAAAAACATTTAAAGACCTGTCATGTTGGAAACTTTACCGAATAAGATCATTTATTTAGATAAGGGTTGTATAGTATGAGTCGTGAGAAAACCGGCATGTCTTAGAACCAAAAATTCGAAGACTGTGACATCTACCAACCCACAAAGGGCCCTGCCTTGTGGTGGATTACGGCCCGCTCCCTCTCACCGAGAGGAGGCCTGTGTCCCAGCAGTGGTAACATTATATTTTAATGCTTAAAACAATTTTATTTAAATTTCCAAGTATCGATTTCTGACATTCGTCATATTAATTACTCGCGTAATTAAAATTATTATGACGAATGTGAAATCGATACTTGAAAAATTAAATAAAATCGTTTGGCATTTACGCTATCGCACATTATTACAATAAAAAAATCTGTAATTTTCGGCGATTTTGAACACAAATTGAATAGTGATAATGAATATTACGTATATTGGACCTGTGTTTGTATTACGTTAAGGTGATTGCGCTGTGGCAGCCCGCGAAATACAGATCTCTAAGTTAGATTTCCTCCGAATTCGTCTGATTTGCGAAATCGCACCAATCCGCATGAAATCTAACTTAGAGAGATGTATTGATGGTTTTTATGGATAAAAATTATGTCAATACTGGTAGAGTACTTGTGAGTAGGTACGGGTGAGGAGCTCGTGGCTAAGTAATAACAGCCGCACGGGTCGATCTGTCAGGTTAAGCTACGCTTGCCGGGGTTGGTCAGTGGATGGGTGACCATCTTTACATACCGAGATTCCTCCGTGCCTCGGAAAGCACGTTAAGCCGTTGGTCCCGGCTGTTATTCGTGGATCTTTGACAGACGTTACGGGTCGTCAGAAGCCCGAAAGTCTGACAACCAGTCTTACCAATGGGTATCGTATTACCCAGTAACTGGGTTGTGGAGGTCAGATAGGCAGTCGCTCCATGTAAAATACTGGTATTCAGCTGCATCCGGTTAGACTGGAAGCCGACCCCAACATAGTTGGGAAAAGGCTAGGCAGATTGATTGGTAGAGTACTTGGAATTGGTAGAGTAGTACGCTAGTTGACTCTAACGTTAACTCTACCCGTGGACACCAGGCTATAGAGTATTCCTAGGCTTTTCCGGAGCTACAATATAAACACTACCAGTACTTTGTTTATATTTCTGTTCGATCAATCAAATAAAAACGTTCGTATCGTACACATAGCGTGCGGGTAACTCCGTTTACATTGTACTTAAGTTAGCACAAAGAAAATGGAGCATGCAAGTGAAGGTAACGTATCCGTATTTATTTATGTCTGAATCTTTTACAAACATTAAACCGTTTATAAAATAAAAACCTTTATATATAACTTGAAAAGAACTTACAGACTTTTTAGAGTTCCATACCAAAATGGTAAAAAGGGGCGACTCAGTCAGTCTATCTGTCCGTCTGTCACAGCTGGATATCTCAAGAACTACTAATGCTATCAACTTCAAATTTGGAACAGTTTTAGATGATATGAAAGAAATAAAATATGTAATTTTTTTTTGCAACAGGGTCTGAAAGGGGGTCTTAAAAAATGGGCATGTGGAGTATCATATGAAATAACGCTGTTTGCACATTCTCAAACATTTTTTTTCTTTTTGCCGCATAGTTTTCGAGTTTTGATGAAAAATGTAAAAAACAAATACCCTTCCCCCCTTATCTCCGAAGTTTGCATAGAGAAAAATCTGAAATTATTCTGTGTGATAGAAATTTATGTAAAGATTACAGGAAAAATCTAAATTAAAAAAAGTGTGCACTTTTTCAGAAATTGGAACGGAATCATCGGTGCGCGAGTCCGACTCGCGAACCGGTTTTTTTTAAATAGAAATTGTTTGACCGTTGGGGTAGACGTGTTCTTGAGTGGACTATCTTCGCAAGCTAGCTCATAGAAGCTGGAGGCCTATGTCCAGCAGTGGACTTCTACAGTAAGTATTAATGAGCTCAACGTGTCGTAGATACAGATAGTTTTGTAAGCAAATTTTAGACAAGCATAATCAGCATAATAATGTTCCCACTGCTGTGAGAGGGAGTGGGCCGTAATCCACTATCATGCGGGCCAGTGCGGGTTAGTGAAAAAAAAAAATTAAAAATGGTTTCATAATTTTAGAAGTAATATCATAGCACTAGTGATTGGAGCCTCCTTTTAAGCAAATAAGCCCGTGTTAGGAGACTCCGCTCTTCCAATATCAATTAGTTTAATTTACTTGTTTTACTTGTTTTCTATAATAATATAAAGAAAATTAAAATTAAATCTTAAAAAAACTCAACCAACTTACGGCGGTCCGGGGGAAGAGGAGGTTAGAGTAGATGTCCCATGTTTTGAATTTTTGGTTCTAGGACATGCCGGTTTCCTCAAGATGTTTTCCTTCACCGTTTTGAGAGCAGTGGTGATGAAATAATTTACACAAAGTAAAGTGCCTGGCGGGGTTCGAACCCACGACCTACAATAGCGGCCGCTACCATGGCCCACTTCAGCTCTTCAGTCAAATCAGAAATTTTAGATAGGCACATTTTAATAAGGTATAATAACACAGACATGCAGAATAACACTGTTTTACATTTATATCTATAATATTTTGTACGTAAATTATTGTAATATTATTCGATTAAGTTTCAATCCTTCTTTGATGAATAATGCAAACCTTATTATCTTAATTCTCTTTGATGATCAACCGTTATAAGCTGTATTTAAATCGAGTAACAATACCAACATTTTAAAATATGTTATATTATCAAGTTTTATAATATTGCTTTATGCCTTCAATGTTTTTCTATAGATAATCTAGATCATCATAAAATTCATTATTAAAGCGAATAAACCTGTACTACTTTGTACAGGTTTATTCGCTTTAATAATTAAAATGAAAATGTCTAAATCCCTTTCTTTCTTTGAAGAAAGGATTTTAGACTTTTTAAACAAAATATTTCCAACACCAACGCACCTAGACCAAAATAAAATTAAAAACTAACTCTCTTTTGTTTAAGTGTTAATTACCGCGAAAAACGCTTTAAACACATCTTCTTCTACACAAAGAAACAATTAGGCCCTTTGTACAAGGCACGGTTTCGTATAAACCGCGCCGTAGAAAAAACGTGTCTGTGAACAAGGTTCCATAGTGATCCATAAGTATTTTTTCCGAGTCTGGGTGTTTTTCTATCTATATGTATGTACTTATTTACAAAAAAAAAATGTATATATTATGTAGTTTATCAGCCATCTCGTTACCATAACACAAGCATTAGGTTGCTTAGCCTGGGACTAGAAGGCGTTGTGTGAAATGTCCAAGGATATTTATTTATTTATTTATTTTATACAACACCGACAATAGGAATAAACCGTAGTATTTCGCGGCAAGAAAAACGTGAGTGTACAAAGGACCTTAGGATCAATCAGCCTGAGAAAATAAGCTAGGTAGGTACCTAAACCTACATTTAGGAGCAAAGCGTCTTGAAGCCAAATAATAATAATTCATTATGAATGAGTTCAAGATTGAATGAGTTCAAACTTAAAATGAGGTTGCAGCTTTTGAATATAACAACAAGGTTCACTGACTTCATGCCCTTGTCAAAAGTTACCCATTGCCACGAAAAATCAATACTTACCGTGTCTATGGTTCAGTATCACAAATAAAAAAAAAAAAAAAAAAAAAAAAAAAAATAATATTTATTTGTTCAAGACTAAAAATTTAAATATATATTTTTTTATTTTTTTTTTTATTTTAAATGTGTCAAGTAAAGAAAGGTATGTTCACACAGCAGGGGATTAGTAGAATTCTTAAATCCGCACAATGTAAGAGATAGGTATTGGCACAAAGCAACATTTTAGGCGGGAAAATATCTGGTTGTCGTAATGAGCTTTTTTCGCTGGTGATGACAATTTTTTCTTTAAAAAAAAAGATAACATATAGTTAACTGTTTAGGGTTCGGTACGTCAAAAGGAAAAACGGAACCTTATAGGAACACTTTGTTGTCCGTCTGCTTGTCAGTCTGTCTGTCAAGACCCTTTTTCTCAAGAACGCGTCAAGGTATCAATTGAAATTAATATCAAATAAGTACGTAGGTCTACCGTCCCTTGGAGCTCTAAAAAATCAAGCTTCTAAGTCAACGCAATAAGAAAATAAGGCCATATTATAGCCCATATTATTTTGATACTCGCTGTAAATCAAAACCTATTAGGTAAGTAGGTACTTCCGGTTGACCTAGAATCATTAAATTTGGCAAGAAGCAAGGTCTCGCAGCACAATTATAGGAAAAGTCCGAAAATCGTTAATTTGTAGTATTGTCACATAATTATGTACCCAATTTTTTTTTTTTTGCGATCATTATCTTACATTGTAGAGAGTTGACCGTGACGTATATCGATATCGATGTATGGGATAACATTTTTTCAACTACAAAGTTAGGCTTGTTCTTGGGACAAATTCATCACAACTACGGAACTCTTCATTGTGCGTGGTCCGACACGCACTTGGCTGTTTTTTTAGGGATGTTATATTATTTCCAATGTATAGCATTATACAATGCTGTCTTTTTTAGGGATGTTATATTATTTCCAATGTATAGCATTATACAATGCTGTCTTTTTAGGGATGTTATATTATTTCCAATGTATAGCATTATACAATGCTGTCTTTTTCTCAAAAGCTAAGCTCAATCTCGACAGACTATACTTAAATAAGCATATGCGTACTTAGCTAAGACATAATTATAGCAAAACATTTGGTTACCTACCTAGTTACTTCTTGGCAGCTAATTTGCTAATTTGAGGAGTGCTACTAACATAGTCTTAAGCATATTTTATTAACACAAGATTTGTTTATATTCAAATATGTATGTTCCAGGTTAAGATATTTATCTATGCGAATGTGTCGCCTGAAATAAATGGTTTATTTATTTATTTAATTTACTTTAGATAATATTTATTCTTTCTTTTTTGCCTTTAAAATCCTCAGAAAAGATAATAAAATGCAAATGGCTGATTCGCATCAACATGGTCATTTCGTATTCGTGACTCACATTGCATAATTAAATCTAGTTGTGTAGTTTTTAGGGTTCCGTACCTCAAAAGAAAAAAAACGGAACCCTTACAGGATCACTCCGCTGTCCGTCAATCCGTCAGACAGACAGACGTCTGTCTGTCTTCTCTTAAAGTGGTTTATATTCATCCCTTTCATCTTACTTATTCTTCATCCATCACAGTCTCCATGTGTTGCAATTGTTCTGCTGACAATACAAGAAGAACTTGATCATCTGCGTAGACAAAACATTTGACAAAATAATATTTACGTAAATAATAACATAAACCTTGTTATTTAATAAAAATAAGTAACAAATTTTATGCTAACTTAATTAAACTATTCACGAACTAAAATATGGCGTCGAAAAATTCATCCGCATGGCTGTCGACTGGATGTACCCAAGAGACTGGCGATATTGCCACTTTGTATGGCAATGCCCCTGGCAAAGGTCAAAGTTTGTTTTTGGGATAAATACTTTCAACCACGGAACCATTCATTGTGCGTGGTCCGCACGTACCTACTTGTCCGGTTTCTGGAGTCTAGATTAGTGCCCGGTTGATGGCAAAAGGCTCGCCCCCTATTACATGGGACTTAAACATAACTGGTGAAATGTGGGTGTACTATAGGTACACCTCTGCCTAACCCTTTGGGAATACAGGCGACGCTATGTGCCTAAAAGTATACCTGTGGACTTCCACAGTATGCCCAGCATCCAGCGAAAAATAAAAAGTTCGTAAAGAAAAAGTGTTGCCATTTTGCAGAGCCTCCATTACAAAAAACCGGTCAGAGAGAGTCGGACTTGCGCACCGAGAGTTCCGCTCCGATTTCTGAAAAAGTGTGTTATTTAGAGACATCGTTTCATTTTTCCTGTAATCTTTACATAGACTTCGGAGATAAGGGGTATTTTTTAAAGGGGGACGGTATTTTTTTTTTACATTTTTCATCAAAAGTCGAAAACTATGTGGCCTAAAAAAAAGAAAAAAAATGTTTCATAACTATTATGACAGCCCACATGCCCTAGTAGCCTCACTTCGATTTTTTAAGACCTACTTATATATTTTTAATTATTTCTTATTTGCAAAATAGTTGGGCAAACGTCATTTAAAACTGTTCCAAATTTCAAGTTGATAGCATTAGTAGTTCTTGAGATATCCAGCTGTGACAGACAGACTGAGTCGCACCATAAGGTCTCCTTTTTACCATTTTGGTACGGAACCCTAAAAAGTTAAGCACAAAAACGCAATAACAATAAATAAAGATAGGTTTTTGCGAGTATTACTCAAATTTTTTGCATAATTTCTTGCAGGACACCTTTATCTGCTTCTGTAATGTGCTGGCCAGTCGCCAAGCGTTCGAGTTAATAACTCCACTCTCGTATTACATTGCACGAATAATATTATGAACTTATACTTCAAATGTTGCATACTTTTTTCGAAGAAGAGATTTATTTTATGTTTTGAAAATTGAACTTTGTTTGAGGAAAATATTGAAGAGTTATTTCTTCTTTCCTCTTAGAATAATTAATAATTAACTTGATTAATTTTTTGAATTAGTTGTGGCCGCTTCCTTCGGACGTGACTTTACCTACTACCTAATCCTTTTTATGCAAAGGATGAACAAACTTTATAGCCTTTAAAAAGTGTACCTACTATAATAAAAATCTAAATTGAAATACCCTTTCTTTTTATCAAAAACCACGTATATATTTTTCAGTCTCTACTAAAATAATTTGTCCAGTACTAATTGATTACAATGTAGGTACAACATACGTTCCTCCATTACGAGAAAACAAGACAAACTCCGAATTCAATTTGACCGTCCCACGCTTCTATCAAGTGAACTAACCAAAAAGCTTAACTCCAACCACAGTGCCTGAAAGCCTCAGGATACAATCCAGACTCAACCATGTCACACCCTAACTCTGCTAATATTTTAAATGTGAATGTTTGTAGGTATATTTGTAACTCAATCACTCTTTAACGGCTGAACGTATTTAGATTAAATTTTGCACAAATGTAGACTGTGTTCTGTATTAAAACATAAGATAATTTATATCCTAGTACATCTAGTAGTTTCTTTAGCATGCGAGTAAAACCGCGGGCAATATCTAGTGAGAGAACACAAACAAAAGCTCGACCGTACCCCAACTTGTTCCAATTGTTCTAACTAACTTAGAACGACATAAAACCACATGCCTAGACTTCTAGTGCTCGTAAATCTAGTCTGAATTCTAGACTGGACAATAAAGACAGGAAGATGGTCGTTTTGTGCTGAAACTTGGTTTATAGTTTATAGCAGGTAGAACAGTGGAACGCAGCTTTCAAATGAATTCTTATGGAACCTGAATTGAGATGAGTCGTTCTTGTTTCTAATTAATTCTGGGAATTTTAAATGCTAGTGGCGTGTACTCGAATAATAATATTGTGACGTCATAATATGCAAACACTTGCATTAAGTAATGCAAGTGCATCCGTGTTCCTTTACTGTGCCAAATATACTTTCTTCTCCTTCAGGTTTGGAAATAGGTAGGTACACATTATTTCATCAAACCTATTTAAATCTACCATCCTAACTTCAGCTTGTTACCTTCAAAAAAATGGTCGCTGCATTTCACAGTAGAGACGATGGCGTACAAGATGACTTTCTAAAGTCAGAGTCAGGGTTCCAATTTAACGATACGCTTGGCTTGCTTTGAGGTCTCTAGTCCACCTGGGTGATAAAGTGTGAGAGGTCAGTGCACCCTTTTGGGATAAGCGTTGTGTTAGGAAGCTGCGAGGATATTTGTCCTACCAAATTGTATCAACATACATAAAGTCACGCCTTCTTCCCATGGTGCACGGGGTAGGCTGTGGGTAGGCTGAAACTATAGAACCCTACCTGCTACGATCCTTACATACTCCTTTTGCCTCGTGTACGTTCATACATCTGGTCATAAACGCACGCCGGTTGCGAGTACTACGCACCTGACTTTTCTGAAGAACATCAGCAATAAGGTCACTATTGTTATATTAATAATATGTCTTCCTAGGGCGTCCCCCTCCCGGCGTTTCGACTCAAATTTTAGCAATCAATCTGCCTAGCCTTTTCCCAACTATGTTGGGGTCGGCTTCCAGTCTAACCGGATGCAGCTGAATACCAGTATTTTACATGGAGCGACTGCCTGTCTGACCTCCACAACCCAGTAACTGAGTAAGACGATACCCCTTGGTAAGACTGGTTGTCAGATTTTCGGGCTTCTGACGACCCGTAACGACTGTCAAAGATCCACGAATGACAGCCGGGACTAACGGCTTAACGTGCTTTCCGAGGCACGGAGGAGTCTCGGTATGTAAAGATGGTCTCGGTATGTAAAAAATTACGGCGATACATTGAGTTAAAATGTGGCATGACTTCACTCCTTGCTACATTTTATACGTAGTTTGTGTTGTGACGTAGCGAGCCCCCACTGTAATGCGTTTTATTTAAGTATTAAAAAGCAAAAAATACGTGTCTAATATTTTTTTATTCGCTGAAATAGAATTTCTTTTTTTTTTACCCAAGCATCATCCCAATTACAAAACAATACCGTTCGGTCGTGGGCTGTCTGCCTCTCATAAGTTGCTATTACTAACACGAATAACCTCTTACACTGTAACATAATGTAACTAAAAATAACCTTTCCCTCTTATTTCACAACTCACATACCAAGAACGGAAGCCAACCTAGCTGACCCAGCATCCTCACCTTAAAACTTGTACATCCCGACAATCATGTCGTTAACGAGAGTGCTCCCGAATCATTCGCTTGAGCGCTCACCGTCCCTGTAGTTTCTCATTCACTCACATAATAGTCAAATTGTCGTCTGCACAGGAACACTTGTGCCTAATGGATTGATGACGACTGCTTCGGGATGCCTTGAGACAATTATGGAGTTCTGTAACTGTCGTTCGCTTTTGATGGTAAGGAATTCTGTCTTTAAGTGGAGTTGGTGAGGTTTTGGTCTTTCTCTGGTTGGTAGAATTTGTAGGCAGATAATTTTGTGATACAATTGGCATTTTCTTGTTTTAAATACCATGTATCCGTTGGGATTTTCCATCGGAACACTTTGTGGCGGCATCTACATCGCCACATATGAACTACGCATCAATGACATGACGTCACGCAAACCTGCATCGCGCAATTAGAGTTTACCACGCGATTAGCATATATACAACGTCCCGACATCAACCGTCGGGCAGTGGCCCACCAGACACAACACCCGTCTGGTCGGAGGATCCTCCCTTTTCAATACATGAGTGAACTTTACACCCTGTTCCTCATGCTTTTAAACTGGTGACCCCGAGCATGAACGTCAGCGCAGCCTTCGTGCAACTACATCAGCGTGACGTCATCAGCATCATTTCCTCAAGCTTTCGAGCGGCGGGTCACACAGCCAGCCAGCATCCACGGCTTCAACAGGTATCCTGACCACCAGCATGCAGCGGACGCGCATTCCTGGTCATCACCTTCAGCCTCAACCCGGCGCTGTACACTCCGACTCACTGGAGCATAACAAAGCGCCACCCCGACTCACTGGGGTATCACCGCAGACAGTTCCGACTCACCGTGAACTATGCGGCACCCGGTTCCGACTCACTGGAACCACAACTGGCACTGGCAAGCATCGCAAGATACACGACTCAGCCCACTATCGACCTCCGGTCTCCGGAGGGGAGTGATGTGGCGGCATCTACATCGCCACATATGAACTACGCATCAATGACATGACGTCACAATTGCGCGATGCAGGTTTGCGCTGCATCGCGCAATTAGAGTTTACCACGCGATTAGCATATATACAACGTCCCGACATCAACCGTCGGGCAGTGGCCCACCAGACACAACACCCGTCTGGTCGGAGGATCCTCCCTTTTCAATAGGGGATGAGTGAACTTTACACACTGTTCCTCATGCCTCTAAACCTTATTAATCCCATATATGGGACGAATTTTTAAAATGCCTTCCTTAGTGCTTAGTGCTCAATTTCGGTATATAAGTACTACTTTTTTTTAGTAATGTAACCTAATAAAAGTATGTACAAATTGAGTACATAATTTTATTAGGTACAAAATTGGAAACTTATGAAAAAAAACATATGATGGGGTTGTTGGGAAGCATGACGGTTTTTGAAGGGGGTTTTT
This sequence comes from Cosmia trapezina, assembly GCA_905163495.3. NCBI lineage: Eukaryota > Metazoa > Arthropoda > Insecta > Lepidoptera > Noctuidae > Cosmia > Cosmia trapezina. The sequence continues at coordinate 6,252,773 of LR991030.1, forward strand.
GGTGAAACAACATATTTTAAGAAAAGAAGAAGAATATTTTGTTTTATATCGATAAAATTAAAGCAACATCTTGCTATTTCGGTTCACTGTTGAAGGTGTGCCTAAAATTCCATCATGGATACTATTATTAGATAAGGTAATATCGATGTCACTTTCGATAGGAAATACCAGCACAACGTGCATACATGGGATGCCAAACATTCCTTTCGATGTCTAGGTATACCTACAACTACATGATAACGGTGTCTGCAATGGAGTGGTTTGGTGGCAACAGAATACATGACTGTAACTATGTAGACGAGACGAGAGATGATACTCTGCTTATAAGTGGAGAATACACATGCCTGTAACTTGCCTAAAAGTATGCAAGTAGCTTGCATGGCACCCGGCCATAACCCCTTTTTGATTGGTCAATGTCACAATGGGATGGCCGCTACTTGCATAGTTTTTTACCAGCTACAGGCATGTGAATTATCGCCCTAACTCACACAGACACAGTTTAATAAAAAGTATTCTGGTGAGAAGTGTCACATAAAATGGGCTATAGTTATTTATTTAAACACTTTATTGTGCACCACCAAGAGGAGCTCGTGGCTAAGTAATAACAGCCGCACGGGTCGATCCGTCAGGTTAAGCTACGCTTGCCGGGGTTGGTCAGTGGATGGGTGACCATCTTTACATATCGAGTTTCCTCCGTGCCTCGGAAAGCACGTTAAGCCGTTGGTCCCGGCTGTTATTCGTGGATCTTTGACAGTCGTTACGGGTCGTCAGAAGCCCGAAAGTCTGACAACCAGTCTTACCAAGGGGTATCGTATTACCCAGTTACTGGGTTGTGGAGGTCAGACAGGCAGTCGCTCCATGTAAAATACTGGTATTCAGCTGCATCCAGTTAGACTGGAAGCCGACCCCAACATAGTTGGGAAAAGGCTAGGCAGATTGATTGTGCACCACCATCTGCCTAGCCATTTCCCAACCATGTTGGGGTCGGCTTCCAGTCTAACCGGATGCAGCCGAATACCAGTATTCTACTCCACAACCCAGTTACTGGGTAATACGATACCCCTTGGTAAGGCTAAGAACTAAGGTAACGTAACATATTTACACCAAACTACAAATTCAAACTACACCTCACTAAGTGCACATATGTTTACGAAACCGGCCTCACGTCACTGTTGATAGCGGTCTTGGTTTTTTATTTAGTCTGAGGTTTCCAAATATAAAACATCTAAGAAACAAGTGTCTGAATTAAATGATTTATTTATTTATTTTATATCGATTTTTTGCAGTCGATAAGGATTTGTGAAGGATGATAATTATTATAATTCGGCTTCCCTTAGATTTTACATTTATTGTAGATTTGCACTAATTTTTAGGGTTCCGTACCTCAAAAGGAAAAAACGGAACCCTTATAGGATCACTTGTTTGTCCGTCTGTCTGTCTGTCAGTCTGTCAAGACCCTTTTTCTCAGGAACGCGTGGAGGTATCAAGATGAAATTAATATCAAATACGTAAGTCTATGGTCCCTTGGAGTCCTAAAAAAATTTAGCTTCTAAGTCAACGCAATAAAAAAATACGGCCATTTATGCGATACTCGCAAGTAAATCAAAACCTAAGGAGTACTTCCCGTTGACCTAGAATAATGAAATTTGGCAAGAAGGAAGGTCTCACAGCACGAGTAAAGGAAAAAGTCCGAAAAATGTTAATTTGTAATTTTATCACATTTTTTTTTTTTTTTTTTTTTTTTTTGGGATTATAATATTAAGTTTGTTTTTGGGATAAATTCTTTTGAACTACGGAACCCTTCATCATGCGTGGTCCGACACGTACTTGGCAGGTTTTTTGTTTTTCATTTATTTTGAAGTTAGATACTTACTCCTAATTTTCGGCGCAAGCGAATTAGACAGCCTTTAAATTGTGAGCTGAAAACTTAACATTTTTTCGAAGATAAAATAAGTATTATCGGGTAATATATCCCTCCAACAGCAATAAATACCGCCACATTTGGCATAAACTGGCAATTCCTCAAATATATCCACCATTAAAGCGGCCATTCCATGTAAGTATCTAAGCAACAAGTAACGAAATAGACAGAGAAAAGGAAACGTATAGGTATACAAATACAAACCCTTTTAATATGCACACAATAGCTCCATAAAAAAGCATAGTTAAAAACGGTAGCGGATCAAAAGTCCGATCACAAAGACCCGAGGTGAATGCTTAAAGTTCTGGGAGTTAACCCCTCCCCTTTCCCCCTATCTCCCCCTAAAGTTACGGGTTCCGGGTCGGGGTGAACATAGGACCGCGTTATTTCATACCTCGAGTACTTTGCAATCATTATTTTGCGTTTGGCAACTAATTCGTATGCTATCGGGGATGCCAGCCTCAGGGGCACTTAATTTACGTGTATTTTACTACCTGTGAAAGCTTTCGTATTGTTTTGAATAATTAATGGGGACACACGAACACACTGTGTTTGTGTGTATGTTTTATTAAGAAATAGGATAAAATGAAACATCTCCCATGACGATGCTGTCCTTTGAAGATTGTATTAAATTAATGTCGGGCATAAAATTAATTACATTTACATATTATGTGTAAACTTTACCAACATATTCTATGAAAATATTAAATTAGGGTATGGAACCTTATTTCAAAATATCGTGGGCACTACTTATCTGCCAGAATACATACACGTACATAAAGTCACGCCTTATTCCCATGGGGGTGGGCAGACACTACAGAACACCATCATAAATACTCCTTTTGCTACGTTTACGTCATCCGGCCATATTCAATACAATTCAATTCCTTAATTTCAGATTATAATGTCCATAAAGTGTTAGTAAATACATGAAAAATAACTTAAAAATAATTAGTTAGTTCCTACATATGAACATGAGGAACTATTTATCGTGGATGTGTATCCACTGCCTCCATATACACAAGCCTTTCTGAAGAACATCACCAATAAGCCTGCCGGAATAGTAACTTGGAATTTATCCGGAGGTGGTAAAAAGTGCCGTAACAGTTTATAAACATGAAATAGGATTATAACTTACTCTTTTACTACAATAAATTTATACCCGAGTTCTGCAACTACAAAGCGTAGGTATAACAAAGAAAATGGAGGCGTTGTTGCGTCGGCAACAGAAACAGCACAGCCCAAGGGAAATGCAAAATAATGCAAATATTATTTATTTCTCTTCTCCACTCCACATTGTACATTTAAATATGTCTGGAAATATAAAGAAACAATGTAACTATTGAATTTGTAGAGATAGAGCGGAAAAGTTCTGTACACCGATGCATTATTACTGACTTATGGTGTATTCTGATAGATGATCTTTACATACCAAGACGGAGACTCCTCCGTGCCTCGGAAAGCACGTTAAGTCGTTGGTCCCGGCTGTCTTTCGTGGATCTTTGACAGTCGTTAAGGGTCGTCAGAAGTCCGAAAGTTTGACAACCAGTCTTACCAAGGGGTATCGTGTTACACAGTTGCTGTGTTGTGGAGGTCATAAAGGCAGTCCCTCCATGTAAAATAAGTACTGATATTCAGCTGCATCCGGTTAGACTGGAAGCCATCCCCAACATATTTGGAAAAGGCTATGCAAATGATTTTGCCAGAACAGTAACCCGGAATTTATCCGGAGGTGGTAAAAAGTGTCATAACAGTTTTTAAACATGAAATAGGATTTAAATATATTCGATTTTACAGTGTACATCGAAGCAAATGCAGGCGTTGTTACGTTTATCTGACGGACAGGGCCATCATCTACCCCGGTCATCAGGGAGAGTGGAACCGGCGAGAGATGTCGTGCGGTGTCCCACAGTGATCGGACCTGGGGCCGCATTTGTGGGACATCGGTTACGACTGGTTGCTGCGCGCCGACCTCCCTAGCGGCGTCGTATGTTACGCTGACGACACGCTGGTCCTGGCGCAGAGGAGGTCGCACCAGGCGGCTGTCGAATTAGTGACACGCGGGGTTGTGATAGTCGTGGAGAGGATCCGGCAGTTGGGACTCGAGGTGGCCCTGCGCAAGTCCGAGGCCATGTGTTTTCATGGTCCTCGGAATGCGCCACCGTCGGGTTCCCAAATAACGTTAAGAGAGGTTCACATCGGAGTCGGGTCGACGATGAAGTACCTGGGACTCGTCCACGACAGCCGGTGGAACTTCGTGGAGCATTTCCGACGTTTGGCTCCCAGACTGGAGCGGGCTGGGGCTGCTTTGAGGCGGCTCCTGCGCCCAATCTCAAATCAAATCAAATCAAATCAAATCGTTTATTTGTGATGCATGGGTTACATACAAGTGTTCATTACATAATTATATACTTAATAATGTTCACGCCATGATCAGCAACTTGGGCATACAAATGATTAAATAAATTATAAATGAGAATATGATTATAAAATTCTAATAATTTGATATAAATTCTATTATTACTATTAATCACAACAGACACAAGACAACAACAATAAACTTTCGTCAAGATACATGAAACATTTAACAAATTCAAGTCAATAAAAAATCAGCAACAGAGTAATAACAATTTTCAATAAGAAATTGGAACAATTTATTTTTAAAGACATTAAAATTGCCACATTCTTTTATGTCATTAGGAATCTTATTGTAGATCTTTGTGGCCATAGCAAACACACTTTTCCCAAAGAGGGCAGTTTTATACTGACGGGTAACATTATTATACAGGTAACTTCTATTGCGAGATTTAACTTCTAATGTAAATAGTGATGGATGATGTCTGATAAACAAAACAATTTCAAAAATATATAGAGATAGCAGGGTAAGTATTTTTAATTTTTTAAAGTATTCTTTGCAGCTGTCAGCTCTATTGAGACCACACATAGCTCGCACGCACCTTTTTTGACATTTGAAAACTTTATCCCAGTTAGTAGTATTTCCCCAGAAAATGATTGCATATCTGAGTCTAGAAGCAACATTACTACAATCTGGGGGGTCCAAACGCCTCCTGCCGGAGGCTCTACGCGGGGGTCGTGCGGTCCATGGCCCTTTACGGGGCACCGGTGTGGGCGCGTTCCCTAAGGCTGCGGCCAGCCCAACGGTTGAACGCGTCCCAGAGGGTCATGGCCATCCGGCTAGTCCGGGGATACCGCACGGTCTCCCGGGAGGCGGCGAGCCTCCTTGCCGGATTGCCGCCGTGGGATCTGGAGGCAAAGGTCCTCGCGCACGTGTGGGAGTGGCGCGAGGAGGCGAAACGCCGGGGCGTAACTCCGCTGCCGCGAGAAATTACGGTACAGCGCACAGAGCTCCGGCGGGATCTCATGGCGACATGGAGAGTGCGACTGTCGCAACCCAGCGCTGGGCACGCCACAATTGCGGCGATAAGTCCCCTCTTTGAGGAGTGGTTAGAGAGGCGCCACGGCGTCCTCACCTTCCGCCTGACTCAGGTCCTCACCGGACACGGTTGTTTCGGGAGGTTCCTGTTTCGCATAAGGCGGGAGGAAACGCCCGGTTGTCACCATTGTGTGGATCGCCTGGAGGACACGGTGGAGCATACAGTGGAGGTCTGCCCGGCTTGGGCAGAGCACCGCCGTGTTCTCACGGAGGCGATCGGCGGCGGCGATCTCTCGCGTCCGAGCCTGGTCCAGGCCATGGTGCGGAGCGAGAGTGCATGGGAGGCCGTCACCTCCTTCTGCGAAGCAGTAATGCTCGCGAAGGAGGAGGGGGAACGCGTGAGGGAGAGGCAGCCTCACGCCCTCAGTCGCCGCAGGAGACGCCCTGGGCGGCGGGAATCGCGAGGCGATTTCCGGCCACCTTAGGCGCGGGCCTGCGGACGGTGAGTAGCGGGTAGCTCGCCGTCCGGTAAGGACCAGGCCCGCGTCGACGGTGCGTTGTGTTCCACGCGCGCCTCAAAGAGATGTCAGCAAATGATGGGGTCCAATAGGGCCGACGCCGCTGGGGTCGCGGGTAGTTTTAAGAAGATACCGCGGCCCTGGCATAGGCAACTGAAGGAACACGGGTGGGTTTTAGTCACTAAAAGTCTGACACGCCCTTCCGCTCCACCCATAGCGGGAGAAGTTATTTGATGATTTCCCACCCTCAAATAAAAAAAAAAAAAAAAAAAAAGGCGTTGTTACGTTGGCAACAGCCACAGCACAGCCCAAGGGATATGCAAATATTATTTATTTCTCTTCTCCTCTCCATATTGTACATTTAAATATGTCTGGAAATATAAAGAAACAATCGAATTTGTAGAGATGGAAATGAATATACACGTAGCGTATTCTTTAAATTCATTGATTAAAGACCAAGTTGTGTAAGTTTACCGATGCTGTTACTGACTTTTGGTGGACTCTGATAGGAAACTGGGCTTACCTTTTGTGCTTCATGCCGCTAAAGATGTAGAAAATTCTATCAATTAACTCTTCAGGAGGACATTAACGCAGTGTTCCAATGGAGCATTGAAAACAAGCTCCTATTCAACACGGCCAAATGCAATGTTATGTCCTTTAGTCGCGCTCAAAACCCTCTGCATGTGCAATACTTCCTTGGAACAGATCCTATTGCTCGTGTTAATTCGGTAAAGGATCTAGGAGTTTTATTTGACCAGCGACTAACCTTCCATGAACATATGCGGTCTCTCGCCACTGATTCATACCGAAGCCTAGGTTTCACTATTCGGAATATGCGAGAATTTAACAACCCTCTGGCCATTAAATTGGTTTATATGGCTTTAGTTAGAAGTAAACTAGAGGCAGCTTCAATAATTTGGAACCCCTATGAAAGTACTTACGCCTTGCTTCTTGAGAAGGTACAAAAAACATTCCTTAGATTTTTATTTAAAAAACTGTTCGGGTACTATCCATTCCTGTATCCTACAAAATTTTTGCTTGGAATGCTGAAATTTAACTCTCTTGAAGTTAGGCGTAATTACTTTTTACTCATGTGCGCTTGTCGTGTCCTTCGGGGGGAGTCTGATTGCCCGGAACTAGTAGCTCAACTTGTGAAACTTTTTGTTCCTCCTGTACCCAAATACCAACTTAGACCGCGACGACACGGATTGTTGGCCGTTCCGTCAGTACGCACAGTTTCGCATTCTAACTCGCCCCTGGTTCGCGCGCTCGCAATGCTAAATGCTCTACTGGCATCGACACAGGAGTGTGATTTGTTTGCCGCGAGATGGATAGACGTATGTCGTGCATGTTTGCGATTCTGTGAGATGATGGACGAAAGATGAGTTTTGTTTTTTTTTTGTTGCCAATTTTGTTGGTATATGTTAGTTTTACTTGTTTTTCTTTTTTCTTTGTGTACCTATTCTTTCTTATTGTTATTCCTTCTATATTGTAAATATGTTTGTTTTTTTTATTATTATTATTATTTAAATTTAACTGTACAATAACTTAGATCTCGATCTGTAATGTTGTACATGTTTTTACCAAATAAATCAATATGTTTTAGGTTTCACAAAATGTACAATGTGTTGTAAAAAGTGGTGCTGCTTGGGGAAGGCCTATGTCCAGCAGTGGACATCGTTTGGCTGAAATGATGATTTTTGTAAAACCTAAAATATATCAGATAGATATTAAGTACACAGACAGTTAATGTTTTCAATCTTTTTATTACGGACGCTTTTAACGTTCTGCATCGTTCAATCTCAAACTCTCGTAACTCTCTCTCGTATAATCTCAAAATGTAACCAATATTTTGTGAACTATTTTGATTTAAAAGTGTGTCCGTGGAGTTTATTGGCCATTCTTCTCCATACGAACCTACTGCCATGCTTTGGAATTGGCAACTAGCTTCATCTTTCTCACTGACCGACCCCTTGACAATTCAAATTTATTTTATTTGAAATAAATGCTTTGAGTTTGAGTTTGAGTAAGTGATCTTAATACCTGATTAGAGGTACTGACAGGTTACCTACCTAACTGGCACTGGTTACTGGTAACTGTCAGCCTGCATCACCCCGCTGCTGGGCAAATGTTTGCCCATGATTCCAGCTATATCGATCCAGTTGATAAAATCTAGAGCTACCTAACACTACAGATCTTTTCTACAACTCATTCGACAAAAATCAACCGCTAACATTTTTACACCAAATGATTTTGAACAAGTGACAATCAGGGGGCTTACTACAGAAGTTGAACGGTTCCAGTGTAAGAGAGAGAGAGACCGAGCTATATACGACTTATAGCACCATCCTTTTTTCTCAACGGATCCATGATGGATCCATGATGTTTTTTCACGTCATAGTAGGGCCGCAGCTCTTTTCTGTCCCTCACACAATAATACTCACGTCTATAGGATCCTTAATCTTTACCGTAACATCTCACGTCTCGAGAATTTTGAGTACTATTCACACTTGACTGCGAGCGAGCGACTTCAACGGCTATAACTAGTCTTCCGACCATAAAGTCGCCGTGAAAACTTTTAACGATCGCAGCACACATATTGGAAATTCCTGGAAAAGTAAATAAGTACCTATGCATTTTATAGCTTTCCTTGGTAACGTAGGTACAGTACGACACAACTTAGATGTAGCATAAGTTATTGTCTATGCATAAAGATAATTTTCGCCTAAAGCAGTAAAAGATTGGTGATGTTGAAGGCGCACTCAGCTCGTCGGATCGTGATCGGTTTTACGAATTTTGCCGATGCTACTACATCTAAGTTGTATCGTACTGTACCTACTTACATTTAAGGGTTTTCTAAAAAAGACTACTATCAACTGCTGTACTAGACAGGTACCTACATCTTTAGCAGTTTAGATGATATACAGGGTGTTAGGTTAAACGAGGACATACTTTAACGATTGTAGTACTCATGAAAAGTAACAACTTTTACTATGGGACCAAACCTGAAATCGCGAAAAAAAAAATCAGCTGTTCAGTACATTTCTGTTCGCATAATTCGTCAAAATGTACTGAACAGCTGATTTTTTTTTCGCGATTTCAGGTTTGATCCCATAGTAAAAGTTGTTCATTTTCATGAGTACTACACTTCGTACAAGCCGCAGGCAAAAGCTAGTTTACTAAATAAACTGAATTGAAAAAATCTCGGTCCCGTGAAAATTACCAAAATCGTTATCTATTTAAAACATTAAAATTAGGAAATTTAATTATTGTAAGTAACTAGTCTCTTTTAGATTAGATAAACCTAGGCTTGAGTTCTAAATACTTTTAGTTAGAGAGCTTTATGTCTAAGCCTTGATTCCCCGAAGGGTTGGACAGAGGTGTACCTATAATACACCCACATTTCACCAGTTATGTTTAAGTCTCATATTATGTAATAGGGGACGAGCCTATTGCCATCAACCGGGCACAAATCCAGCCTCCAAGCTACTAGGTACTGAGAAACTCCAGATTCTTGCCAATACTTTGCCTGACCCGAGAATCGAAACCGGGAAATGATGCTCAGCGGCAGCACTTACGATCACTACACCAAGCACCAACGAGGCAGTCAGCTAGAGAACTAGTTAGCACTTTACTTTACTTAAAAACTTATATCTTATCTAATCCATATCGAACAAACTGGAAAATGCTATCTTAAGGTTGATGCGCCAGGGTTCAAAATTTCTTACGTTTCTTGCAATTTGTAATGAAATCATGAGGTTTGAGGTAAACGCTAACTTATGGAGCTGTATTGCTGATTCTAATGATTATAATTCTGTAAAGCCATATTAGCTACGGCCGCGAATCATATTTTAATCAACATACAAGCTTACACTGACCTACAAATTGCAAAAAACGTAAGAAATTTTGAATTTCGCGGGCTACCCTGGCGCATCAACCTTAATGCTAATCCCTAATACTCGGTTAAATTATTTTAAGCTTGGGCAAACAAGATTTTCGTTCAGCGAATTATTCAAAACATCCACAGGATCACAAGCCGACGAAATTAAATTCCGACAAGGCAGCACCGTGCACCAGTGTCTCCGAAGGCTGAATAAAAAATACCTTTGAACAATCCGGTTAAATTAAATCAAAATTTGACATTTTCGCTACACCTTTTCGGTTAGTTACCCAAATTAAGATATTATGTCATTAAAAAGCAGGGTAAACGTATTCCATACAGCTTTACCCTACTTTCTAATACTTTGTATTAAAATAATGTTAAGATAACAGTGTAAAAGAAATGGGGTTAACTGTGGGCGGTCGCAGAAGAGTATTTGCAATGCTTTTACTTAATTTTATTTTAAATTAAGTACAACAATTTATTTATCTCACTCTGCGCCAAACGAAGCTTAGCTGAGTGCTTTGGCACTGATTGCATCTCTGCTTAAATTGTCGGCAGTCATAAATGTAGGTGTACTCTTAGGTCCATATTGCAGAAGGAAACTCAAGCACTGATCTTTGTTTAAATTTAGTTTAAAACTAGTTTCAACCAATCGAATCGCTTGAATCTAGTTTTAAGGAGTATTGAGTGACGTTTTGTAATAGGTACAGGCCTTAGTGTCCTCCAGCATTGGTCGGAAAAAGATAGTTAAGTACCTCTTAACTAGAACTTTAAAACTTTAAAAATACCTGTAGGTAGATATCTAATCGATCACAAAAACCAATCGCCCCTAAAAAATCGAAAAACTGATGAGATAATCAAATCCTTCACATAATATAAGTTCAACAAGCTTTCAAAAACCCGGTTTCATAAATCTTCCAAAAATCCTTTCACCACCAGCTACTAATTCTATCTACTAAATGATATAATACTACCGCAACTTGATTAAATGATTACCAACGGCCACATTCAACAGACGAACGGTAGCCAATTCTATAACAGTCTATATAGCCATAGGTAGGTATAGCCCGAGCAATGGAAACCTCCCTTCATTCGCTCTTCCCAGTCCCACAAAGCCTTATTAGGTTGTGTTGTGCACGGTGCAAGATGCGCCCGGCATCAATCGATGTGGGTAACCATGGCAACGGCCGCCAGCCCACAACCAGACAAGACATTTATGCTCTACGATTTGGCGACGACCAGTGTTACGATTTTTGGGCGGATTTTGTTTGAGAAATTTTGGGACATAATGCGACAGAAATGTTTTGTGGTATTGAAACCATGACACATACTCTACATTTTAGGCGTAGTCGTTTTGGTATTAACTGCAGTTCTCGGTATTTAAAAAAATAATTAAAAAGTTACTTTGTCTCACACTCGCAGCAAAATCGGATTTTGCTCAATTTTTTTTTTTGCTAGCCATAATTGTCCCATTGCTGGGCAAAGGCCTCCTTATTCTCTTTCCACATTTTGCTCAATATCTAAAAAAAACCAAAACCTACTTGTTTGAGGTGCTCAGGAGAAAATGTTTTTTTAGCACACTCCCGGACACCTGAATCGAGCCACCCTGCATATTTTTGTTCGAAGGTGCTCTATTTTTAGGGTTCCGTACCTCAAAAGGAAAAAACGGAACCCTTATAGGATCACTTCGTTGTCCGTCTGTCTGTCTGTCAGTTTGTCAAGACCCTTTTTCCCAGGAACGCGTGGAGGTATCAAGTTGAAATTAATATCAAATACGTAGGTCTATGGTCTCTTGAAGTCCTAAAAAACTCAAGCTTCTAAGTCAATGCAATAAAAACATACGGCCATTTATGTGACATATTTTGAAACTCGCAAGTAAATCAAAACCTATAGGGTACTTTCCGTTGTTCTAATCATGAAATTTGGCAAGAAGCAAGGTCTTGCAGCACAAATAAAGGAAAAAGTCCGAAAATTGCGAATTTGTAATTTTATGACATAAAAAATTTTTTTTGCTATATATGTTAAGTTTGTTTCTGGGATAAATTCTTTTCAACTACGGATTCCTTCATTGTGCGTGGTCCGACACGCACTTTGCCGGTTTTTTTTTAATGTAATGGTAGGACAAAACAAAAGTGGTTTTCAAGCCAGTCAGTAACTATCATTTCCGTATGTCATCGTTCCAAATTTTCGGAATACTAAAAAAAACAGTTTTTAGGGTTCCGTACCAAAATGGTAAAAAAGGAACCCTTATGGTGTGACTCAGTCTGTCTGTCTGTCACAGCTGGATATCTCAAGTACTACTAATGCTATCAGCTTGAAATTTAGAAAAGTTTTAGATGACGTTGACCCAACTATTTTGCAAATAAGAAAGAAATTAAAATATTTACATTTTTCAAGCAACAGGGACTGAAAGGGGGTCTTAAAAATTCAAAGTGGAGCTACTAGGGCATGTGGGGTATCATATAAAAGAGCGCTGTTTGCATATTCTCAAAGATTTTTTTCTTTTTTGTAGCCCGCATAGTTTTCGACTTTTGATGAAAAATGTAAAAAAAAATACCGCACCCCCCCGCCCCGCCCATCTCCGAAGTTTGCAAAGCGAAAAATCTGAAATTATTTTATGTGATAGAAGTTTATGTAAAGATTACAGGAAAAATAAAACGATGTCTCTAAATAGCACACTTTTTCAGAAATCGGAACGGAACCCTCGGTGCGCGAGGCCGACTCGCTCTTGCCCGGTTTTATTATTATTGCATTATGTCGAGTTTTCGCGTTTCTCAAGGGAAAAATTAGGGTGGTTTTTTTTAAGAAATCAATGGTTTACTATACTTTTATTTAATAACTTATGTTACCTCCAAGACCATTTATGACGGACGTCATGCAGTTTGGCATGGAATTAATTAATGCCACTATGACCTGCTATGTTGAATGTTCTCCCATTACTTATTCCTAAATGGCAGTTTTCAGTTCCTGCAAACTTTTTGGAGCTGGTTGGTTAGTTCTCTATTGGATACATATCAGGCCTTCTTGCTGGCCATTCCATTACTGCGATACTAACGTCATGCAGGTACTCTCGAACAATTATTGCAAACTCAGAACAACGACTAAAGCATAGAAGTAGTGGTAAAATAGCAACTGAACTCAATATATTTGTTTCATTTTGACTTATGGAGCCGCTATGATGTTAAAGAAGGACACGTATACAGAAGACGTTTCGAAATTTTGTAGGTTGTCATTCATTTTCAACTTCCATTGCTACGGGATCCTACAATTACGTATTTTTATTAAAAATAAGTAAATAAATTTGCACACGATTATATTTCCGACTCGGATAATTAGAAGAATAGTATCGCATCAATGATATTTTTAATATAATATCATTGTATCGCATATATCAAGTGAACATATTTCTGAAATGTTATACCTGTCTTCATGTTAGATTGCTGTTGATGGTGAGCGGTTCTTTTAATTTGCAGTACTGCGCTATGTCCTTCTTCGCAGACTTCCATAAGTATTTCCTGTAATGTAATAAATCAAGTTTTAATTTGAACGGGATACTATTTATTGCCAATAAAATACCTTAATTATATCATAATAGGTACTGGATGAATTTTTTATCATGCACCAAATCGAAATGGGAGATTATACTCATCATTATGAACAACTTTTACTATACGAACAAACCTAAAATCGCGAAAAAAAATCAGCTGTTCAGTACATTTATCTACATCAAACTCGTCAAAATGTACTGAACTGCTGATTTTTTTTTCGCGATTTCAGGTTTGGTCCCATAGTAAAAGTTTTTCATAATGATGAGTAAAATCTCCCATTTCAATTTGGTGCATGATAAAAAATTCATCCTGTATATCAGACCATTTCATCTGTTCTATCCATAACAAATAATGCAGGAACAGCATGTTCTCTAAGTGACGACTTAAAGAACATGCTACATCCATTTCATAGGTTCATTACCAAATGAATACAAAGTAAAATGCTTGGAGCATAATAATATTATGTGGCTGAGTCCAATTTCGTCTACCAATACAATTTATCCATTTTTTTTTCACATCGTCTAGGAAATCTGTAAAAGAAAAGTATCGACAACATTATTTACGTCACTATGGCTGATCAAGATAACCCCAAAACAATTTTCGAATATTCGCTAATAACTTCTATTGGAATAAATATTACGACTGGTTTCAGCTATATAGTGACACAGCAATAGTTGTTATGTATTTATATTCGTTTATCAGATCATATGCAACAAGAAATTGAGCAAAAACTTACCAATGGAAGGTCCATATTTATTGTTCATTTTATTTTCGCTATGAATGGGACTGGCAGCCCCCAACCACACAAGAAATTGCTCCACAGCGTCCACACACTCACTGTTTGTAGTTGAACAAAGAATTCATGCAATCTAACAGTAGAAATATTACTAAAACATCGCAAAACCACGGAAGATTACGACAAACACGTAAACAATGAACACGCGAATAAGTCAGGTAGTTCAATGAACGAACTGTCAGACATTGAAACAAAGTACTATCAAATTTGGCCGCGTCATACTATAACTTTTTTAACCAAATGACAATTGATCTTGTGACCATGCCAAGAAAGTAAAACAAAGAGTAAAACATTTATCTCTTTCCCACATCCTTTATCGTACCTTTATCGTACCCAATAATAGAACGAGAATAAAGGTAGTTACAGAATTCTGTTTTTAGCCTTCCTTCTATGCTTTAGTCGTTCTTCTGAGATTGCAAAGTGCACCCTTGCATTGTCATGCATAAAAATGAAATACTGTCCCACAAACTCAGCATACCTATATGGCATCACATGAGCCTCTAGGCATTGACGAATGTATCGATCGTTATTTGGTGGTTGCAACCGCGGACCGTCACAACTTCAAGGCAAGTTTTTCCTTCGGTGGAAACTCCATCCCAGACTGTCTATATCCCCCCGCCATAACTCACCTTCTCTTCAATACCAACTTGCTGAAAACGCTCTTCCTGTCTTCGGTAGACTATCGTATCGTCATTGCCTTACTGCATAATCTAGGTTTCACCCGTAAAATGAACTCGCTCGGCTCGTTTCGTGTTTCGTGTTTCATTCGTGAAATCAAATTTGGAATAATGCTGAGACCGAAATGATGGCCAGAACCTACGTCAGCTTCAAAACTACGTATAAACTTTTTCTCTGAATTATCATTAAGTATTTCGGTGTTTTAGGCAAAAAATATAAGTGATATATTGGACGTCAAAAAGCGTAAAGATCATCAATATCAAATGGCTCTTACGCTCTCTACGGGGTGTAAGTGTAAACAGAGGCAATATTTTAAGGGGTGATTGTACTCATCATTAGGAACAACTTTTACTATTGGACCAAACCTGAAATCGCGGAAAAAAATCAGCTGTTCACAGTACATTTATGTTCGCATAATTCGTCAAAATGTAGGGAACAGCTGATTTTTTTTCGAGATTTCAGGTTTGGTGCCATAATAAAAGTTGTTCATAATGATGAGTACAATGACCCCTTAAAATATTGCCAGTGTTTACACTTACACCCAGTATAATCCAGAGTATCGATTTGCCACGTAGTCGTCACACGATCGTCGATCGTACGGTATAAAAAGCGTATCGTGCCCACGCAAAATTGGCAAACTATACACAGATGAATGGGATCCTCGGTTTCAAAGTTTTGCCCTGCCAGTGACGTCATTGTTTATTTGACATGTCTCTGCATGATTCTGACCGCAAAATGTATGCAGTCGATCATTGGAAGATAGGATATGCCTCAGACTTGCTGAATAGATTTTATTCTGCATTTTGTTGAATATTTTAAAAGAAAGCGTGGGAGGTATTAGGTATAGTTTATTATATTGTGTAATAATAAGTTCCGTTAGTATCTTTTAGGACTCACTACTTAAATAATAACAATAACAATAATATTTTAGGAGTTAAACTTAGAAGTTGTAAAAAAATTAACTCTAAAAACTTTAAGAAGTGCTTTAGACCATTGAACCACATAACTTTTAATATGGTACAAACTATGTAATCGCGAAAAAAATCAGTACAGTCGCGCCGTAAATCATTTAATTGGGTAAATTAAATTAATTATTAATCATTTTTATGTGATGGTACAGCCCCTATAAGGAGTGTAAGGCATGTGATTGTCTATATTATCGTCTAGTGCATAGATTAATGGGTGAATTCTCAAAAGTACTATTTTAAAGATTATGTTAAGTATATAAACAATGGTTTTTAGATATATTTTGTAGGTACTTTAATTTTAATTTTGGGTGTGTGACTTAGCATCGCATTGGGATAAATCCTGTAATGGTAGTTTTAAGGCATTTCAATAAATAAATAAATTTTTAAATTGGATTTACTCAAAAACTACTGAATTTCGGTAGAACATTTGGTGGCTTAATTTGTTGCATTTGAACCCTACTATGACGTCCTGCAAGGAATACGTCGAATTACCAGAAACCCTGTACTTATAATTATCTAATTTTAAAATTAATCATTGACGATTTAAGCAAGTGCGTGACTAAAATGTATCAGAATTTAGCAAGCTGTAAAACAATTAACATTGTAGAGATGAGTATTATCAATATACCTTCTTAATCATGTTCCTACTATTTAGGTGGCATATGGATAATATGTGTAGCGATGCGTCAAAGATCCCTCCATGAGACAAAGCCTTCGCACCTCGACCACACAAATGGCCCACAGCAGAGACAATTGAGAGTCGAACAATCAATATACACCACACAATGAATGATTGACATTCAATTAATAGGATCCATGTCGATAATATTCGAACCACTAGACAAGACACAGTATTGAAGCATTATCTGAAGAGACAAATCTAGGTTAACTGATTAAATCGAGCCAATTTAATATTATTATACTTTTTTACTAATTAAAATATTAATATAAAGAGGTAAAATTTGTGAGTTTGTATGTACTATTGAAGACAAAAGTGCATGGAGAGCCTAAGGTCGACTTTTGACTGTGAGGTTTTGCATTACGTTTCATTACTTTTCAAGAGACGACTAGATGGCGCTGTTCAAACATGAAAATAACACTGCAAAGCTTAAAACCTTATTATGCAGAGGCACATAATAAGGTTTTTTATACCTAAAATAATTACTAAGAAATAATAATACTAAGAAATATGAAACCCTGTACAAACGATTTTGGTTTGGAATTCTCCTTGCACTTCTGTCTTCGTTAGTACATAGTTTGAATTTTGACTGTGATAAAAAGAAGCTACTTATACACTCAGATTAACAACAGATTACGAATGGTAATTAATATACGATTACATTCGTGTTTGTATTGGGATGAAATGTATTGTCCAGCTACAATAAATTAGACAATAACTAGTTGCGCCCCGCGGTTTCATCCGCGTGGACAGGGATCAAAAATAGCCTGTGTGTTAATCCAGGGTATAAGCTATCTACATACCTTTCGTCTAATTCGGTCCAGCCGTTTGCGCGTGAAGAAGCAGACACTCACAAACCTTCGCCTCTGTAATATTAGTGTGATAGGTATACATCTATATATATTTATATAAAAGAAAGTCATGTTAGTTACACTATTTATAACTCAAGAACGGCTGAACCGATTTGGCTGAAAATTGGTGCGAAGGTAGCTTAGAACTAGGAGACGGACATAGATCACCTACTTTTAAAAAAAAACGTGGTATAACAACGGCTGCACAGATTTAGATGAAATTTTGTGTGTATATTTGAATGGGTTCCTGGATGGAAAACAATAGGATCATTCAGACACTTCGATCAATAATTTCAGACAGGACAACGTCTGTCGGGTCCGCTAGTAATATTATATAGTTAATTCTGCTTACACTCAAAACATCATAAAAATTTAAAATAAACATGGATTATTTTTTTTTAAAGGAGAAGGACACAAACTTTTTTCCAAATGTACACCTCCCGTAAGAAATTCTTTATCTGGTGGTAAAAACAGCATAAAGACTTTAATTTATAAAATATACTTAAGTATACAGTTTTATGATATATGTTTCGGCAAACCTTGCAATTGTCAGGGGACGCCCGTTTGAACCCCATAAATACCTACCCGAAACTCATCTGACCTTCGTAGTCAAATCCTCGCTTCCTGATCCGCTTCAGTGCTCTAAAATCCCAAGACGAGACTATTACAATAGAATGGAAAATCTAAAACAATGTCTTTCTCGATCGTGATCATATCTGGTACAATCTAATTTGCAATAAGAATTTTAGTATCTTCGGGAAACGTGCACGAGAGTGTACTTCGTTTTAAAATATGGGTACCTATTGAAATGGATGGAAAGTCGATTTTCTTACTTATATAACAATGACATTGAGAAAATAATAGTAGATATATTTTATAAACGTAATCTTTTTTCAACGAGCATAAGAATAAAGCAAATTCTTTAAAATAATTTTTAATAAAAAATAACTCGTGATTCGAGTTACCGAGGGCACTCGTAAAGAATATGGTTTTCGTGGATTGCCTCCAGCAGAAAAAGCTTTGCAAAATGTAAGAGTTGGACTTGGAGTTGTACAAAATTGATAAGTACTTCCATGGTTGTATCAACTCTATATTATTATTATTATCTAACTCATCATCGCGCATTCGTATTTCCGAAGTTAGACGATGTTTCCAGAAGCGCAAACTTTATTCTGTTCTCTTCACAATATTTAAACCAAATTGAAGTTGTTTTTTTTACAGCCTATGTCATTGGAAATCTTCCTCTTGCTTGTTACCTCCAATTTTCATTTGTATTTTCGTATTTCTAAGTAAGTACTACTACTTATACATTATTTATGAAGATAATTTAGGTGCAAGTAAGGCTGCAAGAGAAAATAAGTAAATACCTAAATACAAAAAAAAAAAGCGTTAATTAAACTCCACAAAAATTTCATGTTTAGGCACTTATTTAATTTATTTCATAGATTAATTAACAACACGAGAATACGTTGCAAATTAATAAAATACCTGCGGTATCACCACACGAACCTCCCATTTACCCACTGAAACTGAAACAACAAACAGAGAGATCCCAGAAGCTCAGATTAAATAAAAACCGGCCAAGTGCGTGTCGGACTTCGCACATTTAGGGTTCCGTACCAAATCTGATTTATCAATATATTGGTATTTGTTAGTAAAATATATGTAATAGTAAACATTATCACCAAACAAGGAATAAAAAAATTCTTTGGACCAAAATTTTGTAACAGGTAACCCTTACCACATGCGGTTACAAAGAGTCCTATTCTTAGATTATAATCTAAGGTCATAGTGCTCTCAATTCTTCATAGGCTGTCGTCCAGACCCTCACAGTAGAGAATAGGGCCATCACTTGGGCTAAGGATGAATTTTAAATATTTTCGTTTAAATATTTTCTTTCTTTCTTTCTTATATACCTATTCGTAAAATTATTTTATCACAAAGAAATTGCAATGGGATGGATGATATTGCTGTATTCTCGATAAACCAAGGGCCGCCTCCTCCTAGTACAGTCAACCGCACATCAGTCGTAGCACTACAAAAATCGACCTTACTGTTAATACAATGGTGCAGTCAATGTCAAATTGTTACCACGTACCTATGTGCAATGACTGTACAGAGGCCAGCACATCAAACTACCCCAATCTGTCAAATTTTCCCAATTGAATATGAACCTTATTCCTTTGTTGTAAAGTTGAAAAACTATCAAAGAAATTTGACAGATTGGGGTAGCTTGATGTGCTGGCCTCTGTACCTACAAAACCCACCATACCACATGACCACATTCTTCTACCACAGCTTTTAGGCTGGCAACACAACAACTTAAGTACACTCATTTTACTGGTATTAGTCTGTCTTTTGGCTAGATTAACGTCCTTCATAAATAATTAATTATGATCAAGAACGAACCAACCTGAAATGTGGACGCAAATATTCAAATGCAAGGACAAAACCGTAGCGATGTCTACCGACTTAATTTTAAACCCAGTATTATGTATATGTTTGTTATGGTTCGCTGAATAAGTATTTTGTTTCTAATGGCATATTAATGGGTTATTAGGTGTGTATTGAACTGCTCCGGGTGGCGAAGGCGATACGACGTACGGCAAGGTTTGGACAGTCAAGCCTCGCAGCGTCATGTGCCTCGCAGTGTTGGTTATTTCTTAGACACCTGACTGACGGTAAAGTGGCTCATTGGGAGAAAACCCTGTACTTTGGTCTGAAATCACCAATTCACACTGATCAAGCTCATTCATTTGTTTCGAATTTTAAACCAATTACAGGCGCTTTTGAATTGTCAAGGGGTCGGTCAGTCAGGAAGATGAAGCTAGTTGTCCATTACAAAGCTATATATAGGTAGCATAGGATCACATGGAAAAGAATGGGAAAGAAACTCCACGGACACTCTTTTAAATTAAAATATTGGTTACATTATTCACCTATCTGTTTGCAAGATAGGTAGGGTAAGGAAGGCTATTGCCGGTCACTTAAGCAAAAGGAACTACAACTCAGTGAAAAATCAACATTTATTTAAAAAACTTTGATGAACCATAACTTAAGATACTATTCTAAGATAATCGTAACCATTGATATCAATACTTATTTGAAATACGACACAATCAACTCTTTAAAAAACAAATGACATTGACCGGTATTGTCCAACAAGGCAGACAATACCGGTCGGCAGGTTGGCAATACCGGTCTAGCTTTTAGCCTCAGAACAATAACAAAGCATAGAAGTAGTGTTAAAATAGCAACTGAACTCAATATATTTGTTTCATTTTGACTTATGGAGCCGCTATGATGTTAAAGAAGGACACGTATACAGAAGAAGTTTCGAAATTTTGTAGGTTGTCATTCATTTTATTCTGACTAGTGATGTACCCACTAAATTTCAACGTCGATAGAATTTACAATGACATTCTTTCTTACACTGCCAAGAATAATAACCGTAGGTACACACGGCTACACATCAAGCTATACATTTCCAGTTTACACTGACCGCTCATTGTAAGGAAATCCTATACAATGCGAGATCAGCTTATACTGGAAATGTATAGTTGATCTGTAGCCGTGCGTACCAAAAATTTTAAAGTAACTAAGCATACTTATGATACCAATACTTAATATATTCGTTCAAAATGAAACAATACTTTAAGTATGAACTAAATAGTTCGTCATCATCATCACCAAAGTCTTCCTTGGTTCCCGACAGCTCTTCATGTATTAAATCTGACCCGGCTAAACCCGAATGTATTTAGTTGCCATAATAACTGATGAGTTTATTGAAAAGAAGTGGGAGACATTCGGTTTTGCAAATGTTTTTAGCAAACTTACTTTCTCATATTTATTTGAATTTTAGATTACATCATAGACTACTCAACAAAGTCTAGGGAAAAAGGGTATTCAAAGTACCTAATAATTTTTATTTTAATACTTTTTATGTAACATATATTATTGTAAATCAGTAGAAGCGTAATTTAATAGAGATTTGAATTATTTGATTAAATAAAATGGTTGTTAGTGAAAAAATAAAATTTATTATGAAAATTTAAAATGGTACCAAAGCGACAAAAACTTTTCGTACATAAAAAAATAAATAACGACCAGATAATATTTTAAATAAAAGATAATATTTTAAATAAAAAAATAAAATGCCTAGCCACTTTAATAATCTGTTAGTCGAATTCCAGCCCACACCATAATCATTCCGCCCTGGTACGGATGAACTTCCTGAGGATTCTGGAGTCGGCTCTGGCGACCAGGAACTCGCCAAAAGCGCAGTCTTCTTGAATCGGGATGGAATCCAATTATTTCTGAATTTGTTATTGTCATCTGTGTCAAGGATTCCTAAAACAAACAGTTCTCAATAAAATTTATGTAAGATTTTTTATCAACATTTTTATTTAGGTAAATAGTTTTATTTGTATGTCTTACCTGACTGATGTGAGATGATTTCACGAGATGTCAAGATCAGTGGCGATTCATTAATTTGTACCGATGTACTAGGTCCTGTTTCAACTTCCATTGCTACGGGATCCTACAATTACGTATTTTGTATTAAAAATAAATAAATAAATTTGCACTCGATTATATTTCCGACTGGGATAATTAGAAGAATGATATCGCATCAATGATATTTTTAATATAATATCATTGTATCGCATATATCAAGTGAACATATTTCTGAATGTTATACCTGTCTTCATGTTAGATTACTGTTGATGGTGAGCGGTTTTTTTAATTTGCAGTATTGCGCTATGTCCTTCTTCGCAGACTTCCATAAGTATTTCCTGTAATGTAATAAATCAAGTTTTAATTTGAACGGGATACTATTTATTGCCAATAAAATACCTTAATTATATCATAATATATCAAAACCATTTCATCTGTTCTATCCATAACAAATAATGTAGGAACAGCATGTACTCTAAGTGACGACTTAAAGAACATGCTACATCCATTTCATAGGTTCATTACCAAATGAATACAAAGTAAAATGTTTGGAGCATATTATGTGGCTGTGCTGTTTGGAGTCCAATTTCGTCTACCAATACAATTTATCCATTTTTTTTTTCACATCGTCTAGGAAATCTGTAAAAGAAAAGTATCGACAACATTATTTACGTCACTATGGCTGATCAAGATAACCCCAAAACAATTTCCGAATATTCGCTAATAACTTCTATTGGAATAAATATTACGACTGGTTTCAGCTATATAGTGACACAGCAATATTTGTTATGTATTTATATTCGTTTATCAGATCTTAGGCAACAAGAAATTGAGCAAAAACTTACCGATGGAAGGTCAATATTTGTTGTTCATTTTATTTTCGCTATGAATGGGACTTGCAGCCCCCAACCACACAAGAAATTGCTCCACAGCGTCCACACACTCACTATTTGTAGTTAAACAAAGAATTCATGCAATCTAACAGTAGAAATATTATTAAAACATCGCAAAACCATGGAATATTACGACAGATACGTAAACAATGAACACGCGAATAAGTCAGCTAGTTCAATGAACGAACTGTCAGACATTGAAACAAAGTACTATCAAATTTGGCCGCGTCATACTATAACTTTTTTAACCAAATGACAATTGATCTTGTGACCATGCCAAGAAAGTAAAACAAAGAGTAAAACATTTATCTCTTTCCCACATCCTTTATCGTACCTAATAATAGAACGGGAATAAAGGTAGTTACAGAATTCTGTTTTTAGCCTTCCTTCTATGCTTTGTTATTGTTCTGAGCTTTTAGCGGCACAAGTCGCACACGTAGCCTTCGGGAGACTCATAATCTGAGCACTCAGCATAAGCCCAAAGCCCACACTGTTCGCACCTGTACCAAAGCTCGTGGTTCAGGGCCATAATCGTCACATAACATGCATCTGTTCTCCAGATCTTCAACACCGGTGCCATCATCATCATCGCGTGCGTCAGACATTTCGACCCGTAGCTGGTAATTCACTATTCTTGTTTTTCAGTCTTTCTTGTAGGGTTCAAAATGGGATGCCATTAGACCGAGCTGCCTCTCTTATCGGTTTTCCTTCTTCGACAAGTCTGAGTGCCCCACTCAAATCATTTTGGCTCCATTTCGCCTTCAATTCTTTGCTCCCACTTTGAGTCCCCAACATCCTAAAAAGGAAAATAATATAAGATTTATTGATTGATTATTTTGTTTTTACCTCGATAGGTAGGTACCTACGTCCCATTATAACCAATCTTTAGCTGGCTAGACGGTACTGACACTACTGACCAACTCTTACTAAAACCCTAACTAACCTAACCTAAACCGGCCTAAAACCGAACCGGCCATTTGCCGATATGGCCGGTTTTAGGCCGGTTTAGGCCGGTTACAGTGCTCGACTGATCGTCGGTGCGTACGTCGGTCGCGCTTGTCATTTGTAGGAAAATTCACAAGTTGTGACAGTGCTCGACCGACCGTACGGACGCGTATATTGCTACGCACTGCGTACGAGGACCGTCGGTCAAGCGCGTCCGCATGCGTGCCGTCGCGGTCGGTCGGACTCGGTCGACCGACGCGTTAAGGAAACATATTACGCGTTCAGTGCTACACCGATCGGTGGACCGACCGTACGGATGTCTGTATCATCATCGTTATTATTCATATTGTAGATTGTGTCATAGTCCGGCCAGTTTGGTTGGTCAGGAGAGCACTGAACGTTACAAACTGACGATCGGTTATGCGTATCGTCAGGAACGATGGTACGCACCGACGACGGTGACTACTATTAGTGCTCGACTGACCGTCGCGCGTCGGTGCGTACGTCGGTCGCGCTTGTCATTTGCATGAAAATTCACAAGTCGTGACAGTGCTCGACCGACCGTACGCATGCGTATATTACTACGCACTGCGTACGAGGACCGTCGGTCAAGCGCGTCCGCATGCGTGCCGTCGTCGGTCGACCGACGCGAAACATATTACGCGTTCAGTGCTACACCGATCGGTGGACCAACCGTACGGATGTCTGTATCATCATCATTAAATAGTAGATTGTGATAGTCCGATCAGTTTGTTGGTCAGGAGAGCACTGAACGTTACAAACTGACGATCAGTTATGCGTATCGTCGCCGCGTCGGTCGAGTACTAAATATTACTTTATATAGTGTATTATCTATGGTACTAAAACCGGGCTTTGGTTTCCTAGGAAAGTGGCAGTACTTACCTAACGGCCATCATGAAAATCTGTCATTTTCTTCAGCCAAAGATTTAAATCGCTAGATTTGCCCTCACCGTACTTAGTCACAAAAAAAACCAGTCAAGAGCGAGTCGGACTCGCGCACCGAGGGTTCCGTTCCGATTTCTGAAAAGTGTGCAATTTAGAGACATCGTTTTATTTTTCCTGTAATATTTACATAAACTTCTACCACATACAATAATTTCAGATTTTTCTCTAAGCAAACTTCGGCGATGGGGCGGGGGGTGGCGGGGACCGGGAACGGTATTTTTTTTACATTTTTCGTCAAAAGTGAAAACTATGCGGCCAAAACAAAATTTTGGAGAATGTGCAAACAGCGCCCTTTCATATGATACCCCTAGTAGCCCCACTTTGAAATTTTAAGACCCAAAAAAAAAATAACTAAGTAAGTATATTTTTATTTCTTTCTTATTTGCAAAATAGTTGGACAAACGTCATCTAAAACTGTTCCAAATTTCAAGTTGTTTAATCAAATCAAATCACTTTTATTTGTTAACACAGGTAAAGACATACAGATCTAGGTAGGTAGGATCTAGGTTAGCATTAGTAGTTCTTGAAACATCCAGCTGTGACAGACAGACAGACAGACTGAGTCGCACCATAAGGGTTCCTTTTTACCATATATAGGAACCCTAAAAAAGTGTCCATACTGAGAAGAGTGAGCTCAAACATTTACCATGATAATCAAGTGAAGTCACTGCGTCATTGCGTGTCAGAGGTGTCAAAACGAAACAGAAATGCGACTATCTTTTTACGCGCTATAGGGCGAATCTAACGATTTAAGTCTTTGCCACAGTAATTATTTTGGTTAAAATCTAGAATCGTTTGGCAGGAGGAGGGGGATGGGAGGGGTGTGGGGGGGTGGAGGGGGGTACCCTGAGCCCCCCCCACCACTCCCATGAAAAGGTAATGCACCGTTCTTGAGAAAAACTAATTATTGTAACCTAACCTCAAAACACTTTAAAGTTACTTTTAGTATCGTATGGCAGAAGTAGGGGTTGAGGGGGGTGGGGGTACCCTAACGCACCCTCCCCCACCACTCCCATGTAAAGTATGCCAGCCAAAGACTACGTAAAGTCGGGGTGCCCCGATTCGGTTTTGGGACAGATTCGACCTATTTTAACTATAAAGTGGGGTGCCCCGATTCGGTTTTGGGACAGATTCGACCTATTTTAACTATAAAGTGGGGTGCACACTAACTTCCTTCTGAGCAGAATTTCTAGGTTGAATGACACTGACTTTTTTTTTTGCGTTTCGTTTCACGTATTTTACACGACATTTTACACCGCAGACAATATATTGATACAAGTTTGGTTGTCAATCGCCCATTTTGACATTTCATTTCACTGTTTATCTGATTTGAGGTTAGAAATATTTTTTATTAATTTCTCAAAAAATATGCATTATCTTGTAATGAGAGTGGTAGCGTTATAATCAGGGACCCAACCCCTACCAACTTTCACCCCATTCACACCCCTCCTCCTGCCAAACGATTCTAGATCCAACCCATTATTTTCATGACAGCCGTCACTACAGCACCGCTCTTCTAGGAAACTGTAGCTTTAGATATAAGCTTCGTCTCCCTTGCATATTCTCTCTGAGCAGCAGTGATTATAAATAGATTTTGATGTGAAACATCTAATGGTGCGCCGGTAAAGTCGACTGGTATGCATGCTGTAACGGCAAACTGCATGACGCTCTTGGCCTCATTTACGGAGACGCGGGGCGTCGCGCGTCGCGTTGTGCGGCGCGGCCCGCACTATATAAATTCAAACATAGGGCGTTCTGTCAGAGCGCTTAGGCCACGTCCGCACAGACAGGCGGCTTGCTTAGCGCCTAGTGCCTAGCAGCTAGCATTCTGGCTATTTGCTTGGATACACGGTGGCCGCACTAGAGGTGGTTTGCGTGGTAGGTCGCTAGGTGCCTTGGGCATTTGCCTGTCGGCACGTTGACGAGATGTCACTTTCAAAAATAGCTCTAAAACTACTACTCACAGAAAATTCATCTTTAAAATTATATCAGTTCACGGCCATCATGTTGGGTTCATGATATAAATAAATCACGGTCAAGTTATGGGGAGTTTAATAATAATTCATGAGCTGGATTCCACAGAGGTTCTCTTTTAAAAACTGAAGCAATTATATATTTCATCCATTGTTTTCTTCTAAAATACCTCGTGCCTCGCAACAAAAAAACCAACACGTTTGTTTACATGGATGCACGCTAAGCGACTAGCTAGGCGCTAAGCGCGCAATGTAGCCGGTGTCGTCCATTTTAGAACGTTCCTTTTACTAAGCTACTCTCTAGGCGCTAAGCAAGCCGCCTGTCTGTGCGGACGTAGCCTTACCAGAGAAGCGATTAAGATTTGTCTGAGCACTTGACGGCCCGCAGCCCGCTCCGCGCTCCGCGCCGCGCGTCGCCCCGCGTATTCGTAAATGAGGCCTATAAATGTTGTCACGCCCCCTTCCCGCCATGTTTCACGTCAGCTGCCGAACTGTCCCGTGACGGCCACATATTTTGTATAATTTATACTAAGTATTTAGAAGTTATTTCAGTTACAAGTACACGTATAGCTAAAACGCGGTTTTTAAATAGAAGTACGTTGTATTTTCGAGGACAGTATATTAGAATCACCCTACAAAAAAACCACTACAATCGATAACACGACTGGCGCTTATTCATAAATCCATAACATTAATTATAATCTAAACTTATTTAATATAGCTAGATAACGAAGCCCTCAAAAGGCTACAATACATTGCGAAAAAAAAAAGAAAAATCCACCCCTCGATATTTGCAGAGGGTGGTAACCACAGACTAAATAGGGAGGATTACGCCGCCCGGCCCGGCTGCCATCGATTGCTAGTACCTACTGAGTACATGTGAGGAGAAAGACCTCGATTCCTTTTTTATACAAAAATAAAATGAGTGTAACATCTCTGGAAGAACAGCCTTCGGTGCGTTTGAATAAACAAGTGTTATTTTCATGCTTTTTGCAACAATGTTTGGTTATAAAATACTGTGATGTTCGCACACCGACAGAATTGCAATTTGTGCAAGTGTGAGTGGAATAAAAAATGCAAATTGGTCCCGCAACCACAGTACCTGTGTTGTACTTATAACATGATATTAAATAATATCCGTGTGTTTTGTGTAAAAGCGCCTGGTAAAAAATAAAAGCAATATGTCACTTTTCATTAAAACTGATGTCATTCATCACACCGCTTCAACGCTTGTTTTATTTGTCGCATATCATTTCACTAATAGCATATACGCTTAATTATTCACTAATCATTATTTTATTATAAATCTCCATAAAAATACAAAAAAGAAAATACCTACCAATTAGAAAATAAGAAAACTCCTTTTTAATTTTTAAATAATTGGCAATACAGAATATTACATAAGCTGTGGCAGTATCATTCCAAAACTAAGATTAAAAAATATTTGCTGGAATGTTTTTAAATTCACATAATGTTTGTTGAAATAATGAACAAACCTCAGAATACTTATTATTCTGAGGAATAAACTATGTTTCCAAACTACAAATTGATAATACAAAATTACATTATTTTTATTTTAAAAAAAACTCAATATTTTGACAATGTTTTTGAACGCACTGCAAGCAAATGTTGCAACTGTAAAAAAACCAAGAAAAATATTGCACTTTAATTTGCAATTAAATTGATGAATGATACTTTGATGTGTGTCTTTGAAAAGCTTCACATAGTTTAATGTCTACTAACTTAGTCGTTATTCACTGCTGCGGTACAAAGTATCCAAAGAAGCAAAATATGAACATCAAGCTTACAAGCATTGATTACACGTTAATTACAATCTATGTCTACGCATTAGTATCTAATGCAAATAGCAAACCCTACTATGCAGACAGTTGTGTTGAAAATTTAAAAAAAATACGATAATTTAATTAACACGCTATGGGAAAATTTAATGCAGTTGGTGGCAACACATAAAACCAGTCACGTCACATTACGACGTTAGTGTGGGTGCGTTGTGAGTGCGTGCGTTCATGAATTTGTGAGTGCTTTTTCATGTTTGTGTGTATTTCTGACGCCGTTTGTGACTTGCCTGTCATCTCTCTAATTTTGGATTTTATCACTAAAACCCTTCAAACTGTCGTCTTTGGGTATGTAAACTTTATTTATCTTCGGACGCTCATTCATAGGTTACCCAAAACATCGTATTATTGTTAGACGTGTAATCTGTCGGACAGGCGTTGTCTGAAGTCAGTGGCCATAATTCGGAATTATGTTATAGACGCTTTGAATTTAGTGTTTTTCGTAATATTCGGCTATCGATCGTGTTATCTTGGAGCCGGTTATCTTGCGATTTCAAGTGAAGCTCGTGCTATTATCTCGGTGCGGGGGCTAGGCGACCGTATCAGCGGGTATGAGTTAACAGCCTTTAAAACTCAGTCGGCTTTTCGATGCCGGTCGGTGTACTAGTGTTCGGTTGTTCGCGCGTCAAAGCATGAAATTATAATGGTGGGGGTAGTGTGTTGTCTGTTTGTTTGTTTGTTGTGTCGTGTGTGAAGAGTGCTAAGTGCTTGTTCTGTTGCAGGCCGGCAGGATGCTAAAGTTCATACGCGGCAAGGGGCAGCAACCCTCTGCTGAGAGGCAGAAACTTCAGAATGAACTGTTTGCCTTCCGCAAGGTATGTGCCTAGCAAGTAGTCATTTGTTTATGCACTGATATGTCTGTGCTTTAGAAAGTTCATTTCAAAGTTGGTGCAACTGTTCCTAACTTTCTATCTGTGGGCTGTCATAACAAACTTATTGTTTTCAAGAACAACACTTGTATTTGATGGTGCTCCATAATGTTCGCTTGTTGCTTCAGTAATGCATTGTGTCATAATACTGATAACATTGCATTTCTGAAGCTTATCAGCATAGGAATGTGTTTAAAATCTTTTAAGTTCTTTACAATAATTATCTTTGTTGGTAATATCTGACAACCTTTTTTTCAAACCCTCCAAATTTTGAACTAAAATCATTGTTTTCATAAAATTAAATTAGAACACAAATTAAACAAAAATTATAATTTTATTACAAACTGATTTTGTTAAGTCCGCAGGTCATAAAATAAAGTTATTAAACTTCCAATATTATGTGAGTCTGTAAATACATAAATTAAACCATTATTTTAAAGAAATATAGTTAGTTTAAGTTTTAATGAATATCAATCTCATTTAAAAAATAAATATTGTAGAGTAAAACTTTTCATTATAAACAAATCACTTCAGTTGATACTTATTAAGTGGCATTTTCTTGTAATACTGGCATGTTTTGCAAAATACAATTGTATAATAAATGCATGTACAGTAAAATAAAAATAAATTCTCCGAATACTCTTCATTAATTTATTTACTTACTTTTCAACAATAAATGGGATCAAGTTTTGAGACTTGCAAACTATCTAGTGTCAATCAAAAAAGTTTTTTTTTATTTTTTACTATTTAATTGGTTGTTTATAAAAAAAAGGTTCTGAGCAAAAATCTAAATAAAAAACCCTAACTGACACAACACAACTTTGAAATTAAATGAAGACTAAAATTATAATGAGTTTACAGTCTTCTCTTGACAGAAAAATACAGGCAAGGCCACACATTCACTATATTTATTACTTAATGTATAACATATCGTGCCTGTATTCTGAGTCATATTTACGTCCCATGTAATAGGGGGCAAGCCAACAACCGGGCAAAAATTCAGACTCCAAGCTGCTACTGAGAAATTCCCTATGGAAAAACCCAATAACACTGCTCAACCTGGGAATCGAACTCAGGACCTCATGCTCAGCAGTAGCGCTGGCTACCAGACCTACCAGTAGACCAATGAGGCAATCACTATAATGTTCAGAGAGTAAATAACCCATGTTGAAACTCTAGTTAATTTTATTTGCCAGCGATAACAAAAACTATTCTTTAGTCTATGACATAATGATTGTACTGTGAGAATCCTCCATGTACTTGCACTACAATGACTAATTATGACGCATTTCTTCGTATTAAATAAATACTACTCTGTCCCTATTATTAGTCTTTGAATTATGTACCTATTTCTCTTAAGGATATTTTTTCAATGATTAATGTTTCACGCGTTGCTAATTGTTGTGGCCAATCAAGTGTAAGCATGTCTGATGGGTATGTGTTTGGGTTGGCAATAATTATTCAGCAAGGTCAGACAGATTACTCAGATTATTATAACTTATGATCTTGAGTCCACCGCCTGTGTCTATTGTAGTCAATGTGTTAATAGTTTTGCGTGCGTACGTAATTTGCTGAAATAAAAAATAGCAATGCATTTTTTTTGTACAGTTAGAGAATTAAAAAGTTAACAATAGTTTAGTTTTAAGCCGTAAATTTCTAATTATTATCTACTTTTAAATACACTTCAAGAAGCAAAACTTAGATCTATTTGGAATCCCTTGCAGTCATGCATCAAGTAAAAGCACCATTGTTTTTCTTTATCAAACAATATATAGTAGGCATTACAAACATTTAATCAAACATAAATTCTTTAAATAAAAAATACTAGGCCCCATAATACTCAAAGATAACCACTAACCAGTCCACCTAGATTACGAAATTGTTTGCTTCAGTTATCGCCCTTCGTTATTTGTTTTTAGATTAGATGTGGCACTTAATTTTTACAGTACTTACCTGAATTTTTGGTGTTCAAAAATGGGCCATGGTCAGATTGCAACATGGACTTTATCTTGATTCATTAGGTTTGCAGAATCGTGTTGGTTTAGGTACCTAATTGATAAATTTTGAATGTAAACAGTACAAATGTGGTATAATGTCGTATAAGTATGTCCTTTTTTATGGACGTAACACCATAATTTTAACCGCAAGTTTGCGTCTATCCATTCGTCACGTCCGCGGTCTACCTATATGCCTTCTAAAATGCAACATAAGCCGAAGTTCGCACGGGCGTAAAAAAATTGCGGCGATGTTTTTTCGCGCACTGCATTTTCAACGCTCTGCTTAGCGCCGGGAGTTGAAAATCCAACAGTGTGTTTTTCGTCGCGTTGGGATGCACTCTGTTTTTGTAAGGTTGGATTCTCGAAGCTCGGCTCAACACCGAGAGTCGAAAATACAGTGCGCGATGAAATCCCGCCGCGATTTACGTCCGTGCGAACGTCGCTTAAAATACTCATAAGAAACTTCAATTCAAAAGGTCAACTTCAATATTTGAACCAATCACATTCCCGTTCATATTGAACTGTTTAGGTACTACAATGTCGAGCAGTAATAGAAATCATCAGTATATATCAGTATCTGTATCAGTGTGTATCAGTACTCTATTGATGCTCATTCAGAATTAAGACTCTTTCTTATTAGAATCTATTGGCGATGACGGTCCCAATTGTGCGATGACACCACGTACATTGGGTATCAAGGTCGGCATATTGTTTCAAATCAATATTCAAGTGTTATGTATGACGATCGATCGCATCTTCGATCTATCAGCTAAACGGGTTTCCAGTCAAGTTATTGAACTCTGAAATTGTTCGGTCCTGTTATAATGGTTGAATGTTTTGAATCTTATGCTAAGCTGTTTGTTTCGGATGTCTAGAATCTAGACTAGACTGGACCCAATATTAATAAGAATAATTTATTTAATGACTTTATTTACTGGATGAAAAAAAGGTCATTAGTCTGAGAGCACTAAACACACAGCTTTAGTCTAAAATCTACTAAATGTTCTGTTTGAACACTTGATTGAAAGTTATTTCATCTGCTGTTGAAATTCAGTCGTCAATTGCACCATTTGGAGTAGACACTACGCTTAATTTCATACTAATCTCTTGAGTAAACGAGAAACAATTGATTACTTAAATCTTCATCGCTTGAAACACGATGTCATCAACCTCCGGACAAGGCTGTCGAAGTATGTTGGGGTCGTCTTGTAAACTGACTAAATACCAGTTAAGTATTTACTTATAATAAATAGTAGCTACTTACATAAGTATAAAATAAATGTCCTAGTAGTACTCGCAACCGGTGTGCGTGTATGA
The DNA here is from genome assembly GCA_905163495.3 of Cosmia trapezina. NCBI lineage: Eukaryota > Metazoa > Arthropoda > Insecta > Lepidoptera > Noctuidae > Cosmia > Cosmia trapezina. The sequence goes on from LR991030.1 coordinate 6,285,280, forward strand.
ACGTAAACGAAGCAAAAGGAGTACGTAAGGATCGTATCAGGGGCGTTCTATGGTTTCTGCCTATCTTCATAGGAAAAAGCATGAGTTTATTTATGTTGTGTATTCGAATCGAATATCAAAATCAATTAATACAGATTCCAAAAACATCAACTCATTTTCCTTTTGCTCAAAGCCAAAAACGGATGCGTCCAAGATATCTTTCGTCTTTCGTCAAATAAAATTTCAACTTCACTTTGTTACTATAATAGTCCACAAATAACCAAACAGTGTTGTGTTGTAGGTACTCGGTGCGTTATCGTACTTTATCCGATAGCGGGCAGATAACACCATGCAATCGATATCAGTTTGTCGTCAATGCTGTAGGGCCGAGGCTTAGCACTTGTTGGTACTATATTTTGTCTAGAGAATTATGGTGAAGAACATCGCTATTTTCGACATTATTCAGTAGTCACACTGCTAATGCCCTTTTCAGTTATGCTTCTCCATAATGGCCTGCTCGTGTTCTATCCATATTCTCCGTGTCACAGACAGATTTACACTATCATAATAGACTATTCCATCAATTCCAAAGTTCTAACTCCAGAATTGGCGTGGACCAATCATGCCAGTGAGTTTATGATTTTAAACGACCCGATATTATTACTTTCTATCAGAATGTGCTTAATAAAATAAATTTTACTGCATTTAGGTAACGGTTTGTCAACAAAAGAATGAAAATCTAGTCACTGTCTCACTATCTTTTATGTACACAAATACAGACCTAGTTTTCTTTGCCAAGAATCGCGAGTGTTTTCCATATAGAGGCCTCCCGGGCATAGAATCAACCAGTTTCGTTTTTACTAATTATTGTTGTAAAAAATTAATTGCCCGGTAATGCTAGCAAGCTTTTGATAAGTTGCCCGAACACCTGGCCAATTTGGACCAGTGTCGATTAACAGCTGCGCCAAACGAGTAATATTGTTGTCCAGTTTGTTTCAATTTAGTTTCATTGGTGTTTGGTTTGTTGGATTTTGTTTGGATAGTTCCATTCGAGAATGAAGCATTTTTGATTTCCTGTAGTAACCCAAAGTAATAATACATCCCATGCCGATTTCGGTTACGGTGACTGTTCCTGTTTCGTTTTTGACCACTATAGGTTACGTGTTGACTTTCTGGAACCCAAAATATTAACCCTGTTGTTGAATTTCAGTCCTAAGTATCTTTACTAAGTCCTAAGTAGCTTTGCTGCTTAAGCCTGATTGAAAGTTTCGCCAATCCACAAAATCCTTTGTAGAAAATCAACCTGAAATCTCTACACAGCGTTCTGCCTGCTTGTTGGCAGACTTCGCCTTTAGACTAACACCTTCAATTCATAACTATTACCACTGTTAATAAATCAATATCTTACGTTAACTTAAAGTGAGGCCAAAAGTATGAAACTTATTGTATTATTAATATACTCAACACACAATTGATTAGAACTATAATAAGCGTTTGTAATCGCTCAATAGTTCCCATATCTCCACTATTTGCCCAAGTTCTTACCGTGGTTGTGTGCGTATTCGCTATCTGGGCGGAGGTGCAATAAACGCCGCACCCCGCTTGGCCTGACCGTTAATTTTTATCAATAACTGATAATAAATATTTATCACCTTTCTAAGTAGTGAAATGAATGTTCGGGAAATGGGCTGTGTTATTTTCGGTATGAAGTGGATATCGTGTATGGGTTTTTTCTTGGATCAAACGAAATTCTCGAAAGAATTTCTGATGTCTTTTCGTAGAGTTGCTGCGAATACTTTGCCAAAGCCACCAAAAATACAGAATGTCACACAATTTATCTAACATAACTGCAACGCCAAATAAAGTCACATGAAATTCATTCGCGTGAAAACATTCGCGCTCTTATCGGCAAAGTAACAAGGCACTGCAGAAGTTTCCTTACAATTTCGGAAAGAGGAAATTTTAAGTGAATTTCTTCGTTCCCGAAGTTCTGCGCAACATCGTGTCCAAGTTTGTTATCAGTTCCTGCTTGAATGCTAACTGTTGTAGACTTGCATTCACTAAATATAATGCTGAGAAGTTTACGATAAGGGTTTCAACTTGTTATGCAGTTAAGAAGTTAGACTTCATTTGGTGTTGTCACAATGCTTTGTTTATCGTTTTCTTTATGTGCTAGATCTTCTTCCTTCTCATATTTGCCATAGTTCGCTTTTCGACGTCGTTTCTTTCTGTTACTTTTTTCAGCTCTTTAGCCAATACTTTTGTAACACCGACATGTACTCCATTGCAGCAGTTCGCTAACGTGTCCTAATCTCTTGTCCGCACTTTTAATATTCTCAACATTCGCTCCATTGGTTTTCGTATCATTTATAGCACAATCGTGTACTCCACTGCACAAATTGCCAGCTTGGCATTGATGAGACCGAATAAATGAACTGCAAAATTGTGGTATTAATTAATTGCTGAAATTCCGTTCACAGGTATTAATAAAGTGCAGCTGCCAAAAGCTAGCAGACAACCGCAAACGATTTGCGGCCAGACGAAATTATTGACAGTGCTTCCCAAATTATATTATTATCCTCTTCCCAAATTCTATTTTCATTTAGATTTGATTGTTCAAACAGAGTTCATTATTTAGAAATATAATTACTCTCTCCCTGATCTCTTGAAGGATCTTCACTGTCGTGTTGAAGTATATAATCAGGGTAATACCCTTGTAGTAACAGTGATTAGTTCAGTAATCCAATTGTTGACTTGACATAGTCGTACACCAATAGAGACACAACTGATATGAAGATAACGAACGATTTACTCCTTTACAAAATACTATAGAGTCTGTAGGTATATGGTTGATTAATCCTTTCCTATCATATTACGCTATAAGACATGACTGAAATTAATTTCAAGTTTGATACACCAAGGAGTGCTTACGGGTTTCGCAAGATATTAAATTGTAATTTAGTGATATTACTTCAGTTATTAGATTTAGGTTTATAATGAGAAACCCAGTTCATTCGATACTCGTGCGAAAATAAACAGCCTCATAAGTTTGGCAAAGACATTTTTTCCTGTATTTTAAAAGTATATTTCATTATTATACTGGTAACAATTTATAGTTTTTGTTCACAACGTGTTATAGATTGAAAGCGTTGATTTGTAGTGCTGATATTGACTCACTGTGGGAACGGGTTTGTCATGCCCTGCGGCTGTCGCAGCTTCGTAATAAAGGATTATATAATCAACAGGTTATGTTATAGACTAGTACTTTTCTGGTTTTTCTATTGGTTCCATACAACAACATCTTCTTGAAAAAGCACTTGATGGGGCATAGATATTATTTTCGAAATAGAGTTGTTCCGATGTCCTACAAACTGACTTTATTGTATTTTTATAATAGCAGCTATTAACTGCATCGTTACGATGTTGCCATTACGTATTTCTTCATGCCAGTCGATAGCGTCATCGAAAAAGGAATTTATAACATTGTCATTTGTCATCGGACTTCCCCTTGCTTTCGAACCTTTTGGTTTTCCTTGTATTTGACGTGCGTTTGTTATTAATAATTAATTTGGAGTGGAGTTTTATAAACATTCAGGTGATAAAATTTGTAATATTATTAGGTTTTAGAGCTGTTCACAGGCTCTTCCAACACCAAATTAAGCTACTTTTAAACCGTTTCGATCGATTGTCTTTTTGCACACATTGAGTCCTCTCAATGTGTGCAAAAATACAATCGATTCTAACTTTAAACCCACATTATGTTAATGCCTAACCATCACTTTACATGTTAAAGAAACCGTTCCCATAAAGCAGGCGTCAGACTGCATAAAGTAGACACGGTTAGCAACGAACCCGTCCTAGATGCCGCGCCTTCCACGATGATGGGAACAAGGGCGGACTTTAACATGTAGGAGAAAATCTGCGATTAATTTTTATGACTAGAGTCGGTAACATAAATATAGTTGTTGTTTTTCATTTAGGTATAGGTAAACCTATACATCATAATATTATGAAACTATTTATTCAAATGGTGGGTTTTTTGCTGAAAATTTTCATAGGCATCACATGTATAATGTATTATTGCACACCGTCTTGCATATTTAACTGTGCAGACTCGGTTCTTACTCTTGTGCTATCGGTATAAATCGCGTTCACATAACTTATACATAAAGATAATCCATGATTTATTTTCTAATTAGCAAGTAGGTCCATCTTTTTTTTCGAGATTGGGGTAAAACTTGGCGTTTATGTAAACATTTATAAACTATTATAAATGCGAATGTGAGTTTTTATGTTACGCTTTCACGCTAAAACGGCTGAACGGATTTGGATGAAATTTTGCACATGGGTAGACCTTGACCTGGATTAGCATATAGGATATTTTTTATCCCGGTTATACATTTCCGTGGTATAATATCCGACCTCCACGCGGGTGAAGCCGCGGGCAAAAGCTAGTATTTCTATAAGTATCGGTCTAAGGTACAAAAAGGTTTTGACTTAATAGGCCGCTGTATTCAGGTCAGGCAGTATTCACGCCCCTCTTTCTTAGAAGAACTGAGGGAACGTTATCGAAATCGAAATAACACAGGCAACACAGGTAGACCCGTCTTGGTAAGCTTTGAGATACGTATCGCTATTCCTTTTTATTTTACTCCGCTAATGCCTTCTCTCCTGACTGGCTAATTTTAGTGTCTAATTTAACCCCTGGCAGATCTACCTGTCGAAAGTATACCATGTTTTTGCGTCCATTCATCGAAATTTGTAGATCTGCACAAAGCTTTTTCTAAAAATGGTTTCATCGACGTTTTTGTGCGATTCAAGTATTTGAATAATCGTATGTTTGTTTAGTCGTATATTTACTTTTTAACGGTCATACAAACACCATTATACTGAGAAACACTATTGTTTTTCTACTCAATAAATACATGCTTCCAATGTAAGAATGTCGAATACTTCATTAACAGGAAACTCTTGCTCATTCTTTGCCAAATTATTTCAAACCACTCGTATTCCATCATTGTCATCTAAAGTTAAAATCAAAACATATTAAATACTCGTATCCTAGCCTGCTCCAGAAATCCTATTCTAATATGTTCAATTATGTTGAACTGACGAAACCACATTCCACGTGCCAGAACAGTTGTTAACCGATCGGACACATCTTGCTTCTTTTGCATTGTCTGCATGTACTCTACTCACTAAATAAGTAAATACATGCGCCAGAGTTGCCCTGCGAGATGCTTTGATAAAAAACCGGCCAAGTGCGTGTCGGACCACGCACAATGAAGGGTTCCGTAGTTGGGATAAAATCCCAAAAACAAACTTAACATTGTAGTTGAAAAACATGTTCTCCCATACATCGATATACTTCACGCACGGTCAATTCTCCAACTGCAAATGTAAGTTTGTAATCGCAAAAAAAAATAGGTAAGTATGTGATAAAACTACAAATGAACGATTTTTGGACTTTTCCTTTACTTGTGCTGTGAGACCAAAGATGCTTGCCTTGCCAAATTTCATAATTCTAGGTAGAAGTATTATGGTATGGTTTTGATTTATTTGCGAGTATCAAAATATGTCGCATAAATGGCCGTACTTTTTATAGCGTTGACGTCTAAGCTTGATTTTTTTTAGAGCTCCAAAGGACCGGAGACCTACGTATTTGATATTCATTTCAACTTGATGCCCCTACGCGTTCCTGAGAAAAAGGGTCTTGACGGACTGACAGACAAACGGACAACGAATTGATCCTATAGGGGTTCCGTTTTTTCTTTTTGAGGCACGGAACCCTAAAAACTCATCAAACATACATCATAAAAAATGCTTTTCACTATTATAGGACGCGGCAATTAATATTAATAAGGCCCTAAAGGAGGGGCTTGTGGCTATAGGTAATAGGTAATACGGGCTGGTATCCGCAACTCCACGACAATGCGCGTATTTTGCGTATGGGTGGGAAAATCTGTTATTCGATCCACCCCAGCTCCTCAAAGAAGGCCAGCAGCGCCTTGACGTTACTGACAACCTCCCGGATGGTACCTGGGTTACCGAAGTACTTTGCCCTGTATGCGGCGACAACCGGGCAGTTTAGAAGCACATGAGCTGCTGTCTCGTCGTCCTCCATGCAGGCCCTGCACAGCGGACTGTCTGTGACTCCTATGACAAAGAGGTGTTTATTAAATGACCCATGGCCAGTTAAAGCAGCTGTAACTGTACGCAGCTGTTGTTTAGTTAGTCGAAGAAACTGTTTCGTGAGGCGGCCATCAATTGTAGGGAGTGCTTCCCTAGCCTGCCTACACTCACCCTGGTCCGACCATAGCTTGTGATGCTGGTCCCTGGTACGTTTCCTTACCAGAGTGCGCAAGTACCCGAACTGGAGCGGCACTATGGGTTCAGGTCCCACTGGTGCCATGCTCGACCCCCTTCTGGCAAGTTCGTCGGCTGCGTCGTGCGTTGCCTAGCGAGCCGCTGTGTCCCTTGATCCATTGAATGGTTATATTATTGAGTCTACCCACCTGGTTGAGACGCTGGTGGCACTCGTATATTAGCCCAGAGTCCACTGTGTGACTACTTAGCGCTTGCAGAACAGCCATGCTATCTGACAGTATGCGGATCGAGTGGTCCTTAACTTCCCTGGCCATGATGGCAGTAGCGGCCAGAGAAATGCCCATGCACTCGGCCTGGAACACCGTGTTATGGACCCCCAATGGTGTAGCTATGTGTATGTTGAAGTCCTCCGAGAAGATTCCAGCACCTGTGCCACTACCTGTTTTAGATCCATCCGTGAAGATGCGCAGCTCTGCGGGGCACAACCCCTCGCATCGACGATCCTAGTGAAGCTGGATCTTGTATTTTTTATTAAAAATAAATTGTTTGGGTACCCGGTCATTTACAGCTTTCGTAATAGGGAACTCCTTGTTGAGTCCCTCAAGCAGCGCGGTGTATGGTGAGTTAGTCTTACCCCAGAGATCTAGTGTATTAAGACGTACCGCTGCCATCGTTGCTTCCTGCTGTATGAACAGGTGGAGCGGTGGTAAACCCAGCATGGCTTCAACTGCTGCAGTCGGAGTAGTCCTCATGCAGCCCGTAGTCGCCGCGCAGGCTAGTCTTTGCATATGTTGTAGTTTATTGGAGGCTGTAACAAGTTTGGTGCGGGGCCACCAGACCACAGCCCCGTAGGTGATCATGGGGCGGATCACTGCGGTGTACAGCCATAGTATAATTTTCGGGGATAGGCCCCACTTCTTACCTATCATTTTCCTGCACTGCCAGAAGGTGATACAGGCCCTGTTTAGTTTGTTGTCTAAATGACTACTCCAGTTTAACTTACTGTCTAGAATGATCCCGAGATACTTGACTTCGTTGGTAAGCTGAAGTTCTGTATCGAACAGTTTTGGTAGGCGGAAAGGGCCTAATGCTCGTTTATGGGTAAACATGACTAGTTCAGTTTTAGTGGGATTCACTGATAGGTCAAATTCCCTGCACCATCTTTCCGTATACGTATACGTAGCGCTTGCTGAGTGAGGTTGCAGATCGTTCCTGTCACCTTCCCTGACACAAGGATTGCGAGGTCGTCTGCATAACCTATTGTATAATAGCGGCTGGCGTTGAGTTTGGTGATAAGGTCGTTAATCACTAAATTCCATAGCAGGGGCGACAAAACCCCTCCCTGGGGCAGCCTTTGGCTATCATGGCCAAATGCTGCTCACCCTCAAGGCGAACCACTCGTTTACTTAACATGTTTGTAATCCAGTCCGTTAGTACCTGTTCTACTCCATGTCTGGAGAGGGCGCTGCTGATGCTGGAGAAGTTGGTTTTGTCGAAGGCTCCTTCGATATCTATGAACGTGCCAAGGCAGGTGCCTTTCTGGTAAATCGCTTCCTCTATCTGTCCGACCACTAGATGAAGAGACTCGGTCGACTTACCCGAGCTGTATGCGTGTTGGTTACCGTGTAGCGGTACCGTTTTCAAAGCGCCGTCCCTCAGCTCCCTGTCACACAGCCTTTCCATAGTCTTTAAGAGAAAGGAGGTCAGACTGATTGGTCGGTGGGATTTGGCGTTTGTGTAGTCACCCTTACCTGGCTTAGGGATGAATATAACTTTCACTTCCCTCCATCCTTTAGGAATGTATCTGAAGGCCAGGCACGCTCTCATTAAAGGCACTAGTCTTATTGCAATAGAGGTCCCACCCCACTGTAGTAAGGCGGGGAAAACTCCATCAGGACCAGCTGCCTTAAAAGGATGGAAACTACGAATGGCCCATTGGATCTTTTCCAACGTGATCACCCTGTTTGCGTAAAGCCAATCATTGTCTGATGGTGTTTGAATTACATCTAGCCAGTCGATTACCTGCGTAAAGACACATCCAGGGAAGTGAGTTTCAATAAGGACGCGTCTCGTTTCTTCTGGCGAGGGAGTGTATTATCAGGCTTACGAAGGGTAGCGGGCCCAGATATCTGCTGTTGCGCCAGTACCTTCCTTACCCTGTTTGCTTGCTGACAAGATTCAATGCTTCCACAGAATTTGCGCCATCCCGTAGTACTCCTGAATCTGATGCATTTCTTGTAGCTGGATTTGGCTGCGTAATAGTTATCCCAGTCCTCATCCGCACATATGTTCATGGCTCTATTCAGAGCTTGCCTTACCTTACTGCGCTTGCGCTCCAGCTCAGCGCCCCACCAGGGTTGTTTGCCCGGTGTGCTACGCGGGGTGGTCTCTGGGCAAGCAGTTTGGTAGCTGTCAATCATTGATTTAGTGAGGTGACCTACCAAAACCTCAATCTGCGTCGTGTCCACAACTGTCGTCGGATCGCTTAGTGTCGCCAGCTTGGATTCTAGGCTGCGTGTATAGGTGGCACGATCCGTATTACGCGGATTACGCCGTGGTGGTGTAGGTGGAACACAGACCTGGATGTCGAAGCGGATCCACCTGTGATCAGAGCAGGACGCCTCCTTGGAGACCTGCCACCCAGTGGTAATCTCCGCCGCGCCCTCTGTAGCTAGAGTGAGATCTATGATTGTCCGGCTACGCCTGGTTACGAAAGTTGGTTCGGAGCCAGTGTTTAGTAAGGATAGGTTAGTCGAAAACAAATAGTCAACCAAGGCCTTACCCCTCTCGTTTTGCGTGTCCATTCCCCACAGTTGGTGGTGAGCATTGGCGTCGGCACCCACGACGAGCTGAAACCCGCAACTCTCGCAATGGCTCACGAGGCGGGCGAGGCCGTGGGGAGGCGGCGCCTCCGCCTCGGGCATGTAGACCGAGGCGAATACGATCTCCAACTTCGTGGCGTCGACACGCTGTATTAGCAGCTTAACTGCAGAGACATCTCTGCAACAGAAGTCCGTTAAGAGATGTGTTTTAAGGTTACCTGTGTGTGGGCTTGTGGCTAAGTAATAACAGCCGCACGGGTCGATCGATCAGGTTAAGCTACGCTTGTCGCGGTTGGTCCGTGTATGGGTGACCATCTTTACATACTAAGACCCCTCCGTGTCCCGGAAAGCACTTTAAGCCATTGGTCCCGGCTGTCATTCGCGGATCTTTGACAGTCGTTACGGGTCGTCAGAAGCCCGAAAGTCTGCCAACCAGTCTTACCAAGGGGTATCGTATTACCAATTAACTGGCTTGTGGAGGTCAGATAGGCAGTCGCTCCATGTAAAATACTAGTATTCAGCTGCATCCGATTAGACTGGAAGCCGACCCCAACATAGTCGGGAAAAGTCTAGGCAGATAATGAAGGGCCTAAAAGAAATTTTATCAAAAAAGTTTACATACACAACGATATATAGACTCCAGGATTTATTACCAGCCCTAAATAATTTGACACATACCAGAGATGTAGTATGTTCACAATAAAATATCGTCAACAAACATCTGATGAAAATATCCATTCAGCAACCAGCTGCCAAGCTGGCTTCGGAGGAATGATCTGTTCACCTTTCCGAAAGCCACAAATAAATATTTAAAAATAATACAACGTAAGCTATTGTGTACTTCAGTATCATTTTATAGCTATCTATAGACTTTTGATGCTGACCAGACGCCGAACACCATTTGATTATAGCTTTTGGTATTTTAATTTGATGATATAAAAACTCCGGAGCGAGCCACATGTTCGGTAGGATCGCGCTCGATTGAGTAACAGGCCCACGTCATTATTACTCACATTATTTTGTAAACTATCTCCGGCATGCATAGTTTCATATCTTTATTCCATGTTTTTATCTTCAAATGCTTTCACATGCACAGTACTACTGCACTGTAGATGTGGTATCAAACTGTTTTCCATTTCATTTCTATTAACACCTTGAGCGAGAGGGCAAACTTATTAATGTATCGTGATGGGGCTCATTTCAATCACATTTCTCCTCGGCATTCTACTGTACGTTCACGTGATCATAAAGCAACTCGTCCCATTTGACTGTATGAACATAGTTGCGTCCAACAAGGCGCGATCCTCGTTACTTGGGGGCACATATCTTAACCTCCATTAAGCCGCGTCATTGCCTGAACTGCTCGCCTCCCACGGTTTCCTACTTGCTACAGCCCGTACCAATTCAGGCTAACTATTATAACACACATTTGGAGATATATTCCTACGACCCGTCCAATTCCCGAGGGTGGCATTTCCTATTTCGGGCTGCCGTCCTGTTTCTTGATTGGCTTGCCGCTCGCAAGATATTTCGCCAATTCAGTCGTAGTAGTCATGACACTAATGTACATATTCAATCTGGTTGTTGTTTTTTGTAAAATGTTAATGCGTTTGGTCTACTGGTTTTTCAAATGGATAAAAAAACTATCACGTTGTAGATTGTTTGCGATTTTGTTCGGGATCGTCATTAAGACTCGATCTAGATTTTACTAATGTTGTTTCTACTCAGATTTTTAAGTATTCGTCAATTTTAACGAGAATGTGTATAAAAACTTTATAAATATCCGTTCTGGCTTTAAAAATAATAAGAACATTCACATTTATGCCTCAACACAAATCTCCAACGTGTAAATATGTGTAATCTGAGAGATTACACGTCCCTATACATATTTGCATTGAGGAACGTTTCCGCGACCCGTCGGTGCACGATAAGCCAGGTTTTAGGTTCATTCACCGGTACACAGGCCCTAACCGACCGCCATCGACATCATTATATTTTAATCGCAATTTCTTATCATAATATAACATATTTAAAAAGCAAATCTTACATCTGATAATGTGCGAAATGAAAACATCTATAAATAATGATCGAGTCGTGTTTTTCAATTCAAAAACTGTCTCCCAACCCACTGTGTTTTTTTACAATATTTAAATTAGATTTAGAGACAACACTTTATTCGACGAAAACAGTAACTATGCACTCCATTTGAATAAAATTATGTAAATTACAGTGATTTTATAGTCCAAATCCTTTTCTGAACCAATTTCGACTGCGATAATATTCATACATGGTTTTATTGATGAATTGAAATAGAAACAAGTGCTAAAATACTCGCTTATTGAATGCTAAAAGAATGAAGAAACTGTTATATGCCATCTGTCATAATCATAAATATCCTAATAGGCCTGTGTTCAGACTTGTGTTCATTATTTGCAGCGGTCTACATTCTTTGTTTTAATGCGAGGTCCGGGGTACTGCCTTGCGGAATGCTGTATCATCTGGTCATTCATACTTTTTGAACTGGTCGAATTCCTTCGGTGTTATCGGATTTAACAAAATTGTATGGAAAGTAAAAAGTAAAAAGGTTAAACGCCACAAAATTTAGCAAAATTTCTGAGAAGTGAAAATTGGCGTTTAGCACAAAAACTTAAACGATAATCTTCCTATTTACATCCAAAATAACGTAGAAATAAGCATAATGACCATAATAAAAGCCGCTTTTGAGCCTCATTCATTGCGTTGCACGGAGCATTAAGTAAGCGATGACAATTACTGTGAGATGATCCCACAATGCCGAGGTTTTCGCATTGTGTTCATGTATTAATGGTACGAGCCTTTCTCGTATTGCCTCTCTCCATTTTCTCTTGTTTTCAACTTTTTATGGTGAATGCATAGGATGAAAAAATTGTTAGTTTTTGAGATGAATGAACTTATCCGATTGTTTTGGATTTAAAACGTATAAATTAGCCACCGTTTATTGTGTTACTAGCTTTTGCCCGCGTGGATGTCGGAAAATATCCCACGGGAACGAAAATCCTTCCTTATTCCTTGTTTACATTATAAAGGGAACCTCTGCAAAATTTCAGCTTTGTAGGTCCTAGGGTTTGGACTGGGCGTTGAGAGTCAGTCAGGACTTTTGTTTTTATTTTGAGATTTTGATCATCAGAATTTCCACTATGTCACATGCGGATGGATGGGTTTCCAGTGAATTCCGTAAACGTTGCAATGACAGGAATGATTTTTTGCGCTTTGTGTTTTGTATCAGTTTTCCTACTCGTCTGTGTGTTGTTACTTCCGTATGGTCATTATAGTAACGCATTGTGATCAATCCGTGGATCAATGCATGGACACGTTCCAGACGTAGGACTGTCTGACAGTTTGACTTAAATAAAACTCATTTAGGTCCACGACTGACTATTCTCTCAAAAAATTAAAAACAAACTTACAAATAGACGCATAATGTCGTTTGGTAATGAATTTAAGTAATTAAACTAGAATGTGGGAGCGTTGTTACAAATGTTAGGAACACACAAATGTTTGTACACGCACATTTATTAATGTGCGTGTAAGCATTATTTCATTTCATTACATTCAGCCTTACTGAACCTTTTATAAGAATGTTCAAAATAAAACGAATGCCTGTCATAGATTGTACTAAAGTAAGTAGCCTACACAACTTTTACAAAAAAAAAATGCCAATATCAAATTGAACGTATTAAATCACATGGTCATTATTCTACCAAAAAAAATCATCCGTTACCTTTTACAATAATTCGTAACAAAAACTGACTATATTGTACCTACTTTTTCTTTTTTGTATAAATGATTAATAAAAGATAGGTTAGAATGTACCAGCTAGGCCTTTGTGGCCGGACGATCACCTCTGCGAAGGTCGAGGCTTTATTTATAGCCTAACAATGACATGTTCATCCTTAAACCTGTACGAATGTACCTACGCACCAATTTCACTTGGAATTCTTACAACTTGTAGTATCGGTATTTGTTATTTATTACCTTTCAATACTTGATTGCTCCGGTCACTTCAATTTATTATTATTATTATAGAAAAACCTTTTTTCGACACGTGTGACTAAGAATCCTCTCAATCAAACACCATTGCAATTCTTAATGAAAGTAATCGCAACAAACTGCTTCAATGCATCATCTTTATCTCCTCTACATAGAGAAGCATCAATTTAAAAGCCGAGAATTGCTCACCCAAATAAAATAACAATAGAAAGATTACCATAACAATCATGCAAAATTACATTTAAGACAAACTTGTTGTGCCTTGCATAAATTGCACCATCGGCTGCAAGGAAGCCTTAACAGTTGGCTGGATATCAAAACACACCTGCAAGGGGCTTTGGAAGCCTTACGCTAGGTTCGACGCTCTCACTATCGATTCTCTTGCTAATTACACATTGTTTGACCCCACCTTACAGCATATTGCAAGCTAGGCCACCCTAAAATGAAAACAAAAATATTGTTGGCGCGAAAGGAAGTTTGAATTTTGAAGGAGTACCTAAAGGGCATGTTATATGTCCATTATTGGTTGGTTGATTTTGTAGGTAACAAGCAGTTCCTTCAGGAATCGATATTTACGACTTGCTTACATTTTTAAGACATTGAATTCATGTAGCATTTTCACATTCAACTCGTAAATTAAATAGGATTCAGGAAATGGGCCGTCCTATTGCAATTGGCTTGCAGACGGCTAGTCTAGTTTTTTCACAGACAATACATTACTGCAGGGCAGTAAAAGCTCGCGTAGATAGTGTCTGGAAAGCTAGAATATCAACATGAGTAAGTATAGGTGGGTTTAGTATGCACTATTGTCTGGAAGCGAGCATTTTCTTTTACGCTCCACGTGAATAATCTTGTAGTGAATGCTGTGTTTTGTCTAGCAGACGAAACTAGGTTTTGAAGGAACAAAACATTTGTATTTGAGAGAAATTGCAGTCTTATTTGTCAGATTTGTGTTTTACTGTCGTTTACAAACTAACTCCTGTGTGCATCCTGTAGCATACTTTAACTTTCGCTTTTGGCTTCAAAATTTTGATTTCCTTGGTCCTAGACTATTTTATCGTCCTCATAAACTCCTAGGCACCTTCTAGGTTCCTCTAGGTTAGATCTTCCTTAATGATTTTTCATAACTATTACCAACGAAATTTCAGCTTTTTAGGTTCAAGGGTTTGGGCTGGGCGTTGATGGGTCAGTCAGTCAGTTCGGACCTCTTTTTATTTATTATTTATATAGATATGACTTTTCTATTCATATGTACATACTTTCCGAGTTTATCTTGGACATGACTGACAGCGGTGAAGGAAAACATCGTGAGGAAACCTGGACTTATAGTTAATACATATAAGTCTGAAATCGTCTTAAGCAAGCGTGGTGATCAATGCTCGTGCCTTCTCTGTATGAGAAGAGGCCTTTGCCCAGCAGAGAGTCATCGATAATTAAATTCGCGTGTAAACAGCACTGTCTAGTTTGCATATCTAATGTTTACACATGGCTTGCTGGCTAGCGATTTTCTACCACCACCGGTTAGTTTGCATTTATTTATGTTTAAAGATTAATAGTTTTCTTGCATGCAGAATAAGGAAAGTGTTTGGTTTTTTGCAGCTAACGGTGTTGCATATTAATTTTAATTACAGCTTGGAAATTGTATTGCAAAAGAAAGTTCTGGTTCTCTTGGATCTTTTAAGTCAGCGCAACTCTTGACTAGCTTCGGGAATTCATGAATGGACTAAGTAGTCTATAACCGTCGTCGTTCAGTTTTTGACTAAGGGCCATAATATTGGTTCGGCCTGCTTTGACACTGTTACTACATGCACGTGGTAATTATTTAATTTGATTTCCTTTCCCGGCAATAAAAGTACCCAAAACATTTACACTTTCACAATATAAACAGACCAAAACCACTCTGTCCATACATTAGGAACACATGCTTTGAATCAGGAGAATCGTATTCTTCGTACTTTGGCACCATCAGGTCAATTTACGATTGTTTTACGGTTCTACTACATATTAGCTAATACGAGAATACACCTCCTCTGCCATTAAAGTTTTATTTGTGGTGTAACATGGCATAATGAATGATGTTTCGTGCGTATTTTTATCACGCCATTATTGTCTTCGTCCCTGTATCGATTCCTCATTGGAGGATCGCATGTTGACCTTATTGTTTGTGTAGAAAGCTTTATATCATTTGGGAACTTGTGTATAGTTGGTTCACAACAGTTTTTAGTGTTCCTTTGATTTTGTGGTAAGTATTGCTTGTTCATTTGGAAACTTTTGGCACATAATATGTGCCAAAAGTTTGCCAAAGGTTAATTTGCTTTGTAATATAAGGAAAGTATATTATTTTATTTTTATTTATTTATTTAAGTCAGACATAATTATTATCCATATTTTTGTTAGTAGATATACTTATGAGTTATGTTAGTAAATATTAAATTATAAATATTAAATTATTAAATTAAATATCATGCAGAAGTACTTTAAATTCATTATAATATTAAAATTAATTAAATTCATTAAAATAATAAAACAACAAAATAATCAAATAATAAAACAAGTAAAAAACAATCTTCGTCCATCAGTTGCTGTTCTTTTTTATATGCAACTGCACACAATGCCACAATATTGGGCAGTCAATTCTGTCAGCAACAACGCTAAGAATGCTGTTGCCACTGCCGCGGGCACGACTTAGCAAAGATGCAGCTCTCTTTCTGAGGACCGCATGGAAGCCATCAATACGAGCGTCGGCAAACATGCCCGACGCGCTGCAGTGCCTCGGCAGCCGCATCAGCACCCTAAAGGCATTGTTGTATTGAACGCGCAGGGCGTTGATTGCCTTCTGCGTATATTTGACCCATAGACTGCACGTATAAAAAGATTGGCAAAACGCCCGAAACAATGTAACATTTACTGCTTTACTGCAGCGTGCAAATCTACGAGCCAACTATACAATTATACTTTCCTACAAAAAAATTAACCAAACATGTAAAACTTAGTGTATTTTAGGAATAAACTAGCACTTCCCGCGCGGCTTCGGCCGCGTGGATGTCGGGAAATATCACACGGGAGTGAAAATCCTTATACCTTGTCTACATTATACCTAAAGGGGACCTCTGTGCAAAATTTCAGTTTTCTATGTCCAACGGCTTGGGCTGGGCGTTGTTGAGTCAGTCAGGACTTTTCTTTTTTATATATTTAGAAGATGAATTTATATTTTTTCTTTCTCCGAACCTACGTCTTCTTTTTTAACCAACTTCTTACCTTATTTCTAAGTTTGCATTTAATATGCAATTTATTTTACATAATACTTGTTACTACGGAATCCTTGACGAAACATTATCATTTACAACATCCATGACTCATTTAGCTAGAACAAATGATGCCGTTCATAGCAGTAGGTACATACATTTTATGTACTTCTAAAATTATTGATTACTTCGTTGTACTCTTATCGTGGCTTTGATAACGTTATCGGCTATAGTATCATCGATTACACGCCCTTCTTGAAGGAGACCGAGGCCTGGATAATGGATACGGCTATTAGTTAATATGTTATTACTGGAATGTTCATCATCGTCACCATTTCTCTGTAACACCATTCTCAATGAAACATGCTTTTCTGTATCCACCAGTTTTCAAGCCAACTTAAAAATACGAGTATGTGCCTAATTGATCAGAATTAGTTAAAATCATTCTTACTTTGCGGTCGCATCTCATCCAAGGAGGTCAGAAATATTATAGTCTTTACACAGCAATAATATCAACCAAACTTAAACTATTACAGAAACTAGGAACAAGAATAGCCAAGCTAAAGGGAAATTTATTACATACGTAGAATATTAGCCGTGTATCTCTTCGTGTAAGCCGTTAAACTTAAGGGATCGTAAAGAGGTCATATTATAAGGGTCCATATAAGATGACGAAAGTGTCCCTTTAGAAGGTTATTTCTTTGAGTGAGTATATCTGGCCCAATTGAAAATACTCTTTATACCTCTTTATAACTTGTTGTTGTTGTTGCGAATTAAAGGCAAACCATGGTCCCTTTAAATATGCAAATTATTGTCGAGCAACTAAGGCCATCTACTCGAGACAATTTTATTTCAATATAATTGTGCGAGGAACCAGCGACACTCCCATTGCTGTGTTGATTAAAATTCATAATAACATTAACGAATCCATAATAAATGTTAAATATTTTATTATTTAATGGATTGAAGAGATAACCAGGTTTTGCACCCGTAAAATTACCCTCAAGTGACGCTCTGAAATCTGTTATACTTAAAATGTTTCACATTTTGGATTTACACCAAGAGAGAAAGGCTCTCAACATTGTTTAAAGAAAATGGAGCTGAGAGTATTCTGGGGAATTCCCTGTAAATGTTTATCTTTGTATGTACACTCAACATTTAACGTATTTCGTAATAAATTCTCACCCCTTGAAGACATTGCACCCTCGAGCAAGCAGTCTAATAAATCGAAGTTTGTCTAGCTTGTATATTGTACATACCTACATGGAAACTGATTTGCTTTACGTCTATTCCAATCTTATGCAGTATGTCTCGCATGCACATACAAATTAATATTATTCGGTATCAATATTTGAACTGTAAATAAAACCGTGATGAAGGGACATAAGCGTGCATGTGCATCGATCGTATTTTGGATGTCCCCTTTTAGTCTTTTTTGATGTGAGAGATTAACAAAATCATACTCAGTATGACCTCTATATTAGATCCACTATTGGTTAGGTTTAAAGAATTTATTCTCATAAGAACAATACATAGGTTCACTTACAATGAGATACAAAGTTATTTCTTAAATTTAAATGAATACATTTTGCCTCAGGTGCGTGTTGGTGAAGTTATATAAATAAATAATAGGTAGGTAAGAAGTTGCTAGCATTAATTGATACGGTATGACTACATTTGTTGAATATGATTTTTTAGTTTCACTTTGAATGAGTTGATGTTGTTACAATCTTTTACGTCATTTGGCAGGTCATTATACAGCTGTGCTCCCTCGAACAATATGGTTTTTTCACCATACTTAGTACGAGCTTGTTTTCGTTGTAGTTTATTTTTATTTCTTAGGTTGTATGACATGGTTTTTTTGTGTAATTGTAAATTGGATTGTATGCTGTTTGTGGTGATTTTTTTAATTAGAATGCAGGTGCCGTATGTGTATAGTTGTGTGAGATTTAATAATTTAGTTTTTTCAAATATTATTTTAGTCGGAGTCAGATAGTGATAATGATATAGGGTTTTAATAATTTTATTTTGGGTTCTTTGCAAAGGCACCAGGATAGTTTTCGCGGCAGATCCCCATATTTCGATAAGATACTCGAGGTGTGATTTTACTAATGAGTTGTATATAATAGTACGTATTTTCCGTGGAATACAATTTGCGATTTTGTGTAGTGATGCTAGTAATGACATTAATTTTGTTTTTACATGTTCGATGTGCAGTTTCCACGTGAGTTTGTCATCTACCCTCAGACCGAGATATTTTTCGTGGTTGGATCTTTTTATTATGTCGTTATTTATAGTAAGAGGCGAGAATTCAGCTAATGGTTTATTTTTTGCGGTAAAAATCATGTATGTTGTTTTCGAGGTATTTATTGTAAGTAAATTGTATTTGAGCCACTCACTGAGTATGTCGAGATCTTTTTGAGCATCGGTTATAATATCATGTATGGATTTATCGAAATAAAAGAGGCATGTGTCGTCCGCGTATAAAGTTAGGTGTCCCGTCAACCCTATTTTGTTTATGTTATTTATATAGATTAGGAAGAGTAACGGACTTAAAATTGAGCCTTGAGGACAGCCATATGGTACATTCTTTATAGAACTAGTGAATTTACCTATTTTTACTATTTGTTGCCTATTCTGTAAATAAGATGTAAACATTTCTAGCGCTGTATCCACGATTCCTATGTTGTTTAATTTTTGGAGAAGCTTGTGGTGGCATACTGTATCGAACGCTTTTTTTAAATCAATAAATACCCCCAGGGCAACATTTTTTTTATCTATGTGTGTTTTGACTTTGGTTATCAAGTCTACTGTAGCTGTAAGAGTGCTAGATTTCGAGCGAAAGCCATATTGTTCGACAATTAGGAACTTTTTCTCAAGAAGGTATTTGTTTAAACGGCTGTACAAGACTCGCTCAAATATTTTTGCTAATACAGGTAAAACCGACACTGGTCTGTAGTTACCTGGATCAGTCCTACTACCCGATTTGAAAATAGGGCTGACTTTGGCAACCTTAAGCGTGTTCGGAAAAATGCCGCGCATCAGACATTCGTTTATACATTTAGTTAGTTTCGGAACAATTATATTTTTGAGGCATTTGATCGTCTTGGTGCTGATACCATCTAACCCTGTACTTGTATTGCTATCAAGACCGTCAATTATTTTAGAGATTTCGTCTTCAGTGCTAGGAGTGAGTTTATTCAGAGTTACGTCGTGTAAGTGGTTGTGTTCGTACATAAGAGTGTTGCCGTCGTTCGCGTGATAAATGTCGGGTATTTGGTTAGCTAATTCCTCGCCTATTGATGAGAAAAATGAGTTAAATAAATCACATATTTTGTTACCTTCGGTTACAGGTCCCGAGCTCGACATTAGTTTCGGAGGAGCATTACTTTCTTTGACTTTGTTTTGTGCTAGGTTATTAATAAGTTCCCACATCTTTTTTGGTTGATTGTTGTTGTTGTAGAATAGATCGTGATAGTATTTTTTCTTGTGTGTGTTGATCAGGTTGGTCACGTGGTCTCGTTGTTTAGAAAAGGTTTTTTGTATGTGTCCGTCTTTTGGGTGAGATTTTGTCTGTTGCCATAGGTTGTTACGTAGATTTATTGAATCAAGAATACTGCGGTTTATCCAGTCGTTTTGAGGTAGATTTAGAATTTTTGTTTTATCGATTTTGTTATTATTTACATGTTTTGTGATAAAGCGCTCGAGGAGGTAGTAATCATTTTCTTCATTCACATAATTATCTGTTAGTGCGTCGCTGTACAACTGTTCATAGTTTATTGCTTTGTATTGTATTGTTTTGTTTATTTGTGGCTCTAGACTGCCTATTTCCAAATATATTTGTTTATGGTCCGACAAACTTGACTCAACTATGGAGAAATTAAATGAGTGGTTAGCTATGTTTGTACAAACATGATCCAGTATAGATTTTGTAGTTGAAGTTTCACGAGTGCTGTATAGACCATTGATTTTGTTCAGTATTTGATATCCATTTCTCTTGATTTCATTCAGGTATTTAGTGGCGTCGTTGTCCGCATTGAGGAGATCAATATTAAAGTCGCCAAACACGATTGCTCTTCTTCTCTGCTCCAACTGCAAGGAATACGTCGCTAAGAAATCGTTGTTGTTTGAATCACCAGGTTTATAAATTGCTCCGATGTTTAGGGATAGTTTGTTTATGTATATCCATAAGTAGTGATTTCCATTTTCGCATAATTCTTCCGTTATGTCGTATTTTATACTATCGTGTATATAAATCGATACCCCTCCACCTTTACGTCTTTTCCTGTAGTTGTAAACATGTTTGTAGTTTGGTAACTGATATAATTTTGCATCATCATCGGAAGTAATCCAGGTCTCGGTGAATATTAGTATGTGGGTAGTTTTCGGTATCGCTTTTATTATACACTTTATTTCATCGAGCTTGCCAGTTTTGCGAATACTTCGTAAATTAGCATAAAAGAATCTAAGTGATGATGGGTGTAAGGGTATGTCTTCGTATTTTTTGATGATTTGATGGCTTAGTTTATCTGTGTGTTTTCTATTGTGTTGTGAACCCCTTTGAAGTTTTTTTGGCTGGTAATAATTGTAGGTTTTCCTTTTATATATTTAATAACGAGATCTTTTTCTCCGTCTTCCTT
The DNA here is from genome assembly GCA_905163495.3 of Cosmia trapezina. Taxonomy (NCBI): domain Eukaryota; kingdom Metazoa; phylum Arthropoda; class Insecta; order Lepidoptera; family Noctuidae; genus Cosmia; species Cosmia trapezina. The sequence goes on from LR991030.1 coordinate 6,306,322, forward strand.
ACGTTTTTCGAGTTCTCCCTTTATAGTTTGTAAATATAGCTTTTGAGTTGGCGTTAAATCTGAGTAAATTTGTATATTTTCGGGTAATTTACTTTTGTTCCGGAGCAGGTATTTTGGTGTTTCTGTATTGGTAAAATAGATTTTGATGGGCCGGTTTTTATCTGTGATGTATTTTCCCAGTCTTGTGGTTTTAATTGGCTTCGGACAGTCCTCATACAGTGTGGTTAATACCTTGTTTACTTCTTCGTAATCGTATTTTTGTCGAGAGTTATAGTTCTTGTCGCTTTTTTCCACTATACCCACAATTATGACATTTTTCTCGCGCTCACTTCGATCCTTGAGTTCTAGAATGAGGTTTTCGTGATGTTAGACGGGCGATTGATCGGGTGTAATTGGAGTGTTGTTTTGGTTTTGTATTTGGAGAATTTCACTTTCTATACGTTTAAATTTGTCTTGAGTTATTTCGTTGTTGGTTTTAATAGTTTTGATTTCAGTATTTATTTTTTCAAATTGTTGTTTAAAGTTTTCTGTACTCGATTTTATCGTTTTAATTTCTTGTTTAATCTCACAGATTTCTTCTCGTATAAAGTTCAGGTTTTCTTTTTGAGATCGTCCAAATTCTTCTAGAAACTTCATAATGTCTGTGCGGAAGTTTGCAAAGTCTGATTTGTAGTCTATTTCATCAGTGCGCTCTTTTCGTTTTCTCAGGCAAATGTTGGTTTGGTATTCATTGTCACTAAATGTGGATAAGTTCGGTACTGATCCAGTGCCGCTTCCGCTTCCGCTTATTAACATGCCACCAGGCGGTGCGTTCTGTGGGTTCATTGCGTCGTCAGTCCCAGCGGGTGCGAGAGCGATGCCGAAGGTTGTATCTCTTTTTATCCTCGAGGTGCTGCGTAGGTACGGCGCGCGCACTATGCGATGTTTAGTATAATCAAAAGGATAACGACTTTAACACTGTGACTCCAAAGATTGGTTTTGATTGAACGAAATGTACTAAGATTTAATATTTTTGCGATAGTTAGCAACACACGTCTGCTCCCAACAAGCGCGCGAGGCTAATCTATTGTGTATAACTTTCCACCACGCGGTTCTCAGTTCTTTGTTACAGCTTCCTCAAACTGTTTGCATAAGCTCGTTGTTCCGAATTTCCAATGTTCAGACAAGCTGCTAGCGTATTCGCTGGCGTTACCCGGTGGTATGCCCAGACTACCAAGAGACGGATACACCCTTAACCTCTACCTCTCCAACATTTACCACTTGCGCGTAATGAAAAAGAGCACACAGTACTCGTTTTCTCCAAGATAAGCTTAATTGTTTTTTTTACTTTATTTCTGTCTACATTTCTCTTAAGATGTCTAACTGCCTTGTACTTAGTTGGGTCTGGAAAGTAACTTCGTGGAACTGCTAAGAAGTTTCAAGACCTAAATAAGAAATCTATTTCAAATAAAGTTGGAACAGGCTCGGGACTTCTATCTCTCCAGAATTTTTATTGGCTTATATTTATTGACTCATTCGAGAAATTCTTTGTTTAAGTACCTACCTACTTTGTTGTTCGATTATATCTGAAACCACAAATTCTGTCTAATTTGCCGTTTTGAAGGCACTGAAATCTAGATTATTGGCTGGAACTCCCTTACTCATTCCACAAAGCTTAGACAGACACAATCATTCGACGACACGGTTGGCGCAGTGGTTTAGCGATTGACTGCTGCGCAGCATGTCGCGGGTTCGATTCCCGCACGGAACAAATATTTGTACGACCTACAAGTATTTGTTCCGAGTCTGGGTGTTTTTCTATCTATAATATGTATGTATTTACAAAAAAAAAATGTATATAAGTAGTTTATCAGCCATCTCGTTACCATAACACAAGCATTAGGTTGCTTAGCTTGGGACTAGATGGCGTTGTGTGAAATTTCCGAGGATATTATTATTATTATTATTTCCTTTATTTCATTTGTATATACATATAAATTACATTTTTAAATGTTGAAATATAAAAAGTATAAAAACATTTAAAAATATAAAAATAGTAGCCCACCGGTATCGGGAACAGGGTCCAAGCTACCGGCGGTCAGGGCTCCAGAGAGAGGAACCTCCTAATAATGCGGGCCGTGTCCAGAAGCACCGCTTTCTGAATCAAGCCCTTGATCCAGCTGCCCAACGAGAGCCTCCTTAGGTGTTGGTCGAGGCTCTTGGCAATTAAGCCATTGGCTGATACGACTATCGGCACAATGACTGCCGAGTCCACATCCCACATGTCGACAACCTCGCGAGCCAAGTCAATATACTTGATTTGTTTATCTTTCTCGGCTTTCACGAGGTTCCCGTCATGCGGGACTGTTATGTCAACAATCATTGCGCGCCGCTCTGTTCGATCCACCACCACTATATCAGGCTTATTGGCAACAATAGTCCTGTCAGTGATGATGGATCGGTCCCAGTACAATGTGATATGTCCATTTTCGAGAACTTTATTATTATTATTATTATTCAACTCTCGCTAGACAATCATATTGAAATCCAATTCGTTCTCAAGTGCCTTGTCAGTGGATATTTACATTTAGTCGTCTGCTCCTGACGAAGGTCGGCCCAGGTATGTTATCGTAACTCATAGCTGACAACGACCCGTGCCAGTATCAGCATGAATATTTATGACCGTTACCATGCACCGTGTTTTGTTTTCGAAACGTGGGTGCTATGCTATGCCGTCGCCATGATGTTGGTTCATTTTTCGATGTAATGTAAGCTTGATTTGCAAGTTTGGTTGGTGAGATTAAAAATAGACTGGATGAAAGGAATGAATTGGTTCGATTGTTTTGATATTTACAAGGGATAGGTTTTGAGAAAGCTTTTAGGTTGAGGATTCGTGAAGTCCCTTCACCTCTTTGCGTTGGTTGCTGTTTGTAAAGGGGTAATGTTAGATAGAATAGATTTTTGGGTAACGTGGGTGGTTTTTTTGATAAAAGTAGTCAGTTAAGAAACTAATTTCCTCTTAAGTTAGCTCTATGAATACCTTATTTTGCCATAATATGGCTCTAGTTTACAATATGTGCAGCTCAATGACAACCGCGCCTACCGTTCCGCTAGGCGGTATCGAGATCACACGGCGACCGGGGCGTGCTACATTTCCTACTCATTGCATAATTCAATCGCATTGCATACGAGAATCGATTTTCACTTTCGCGTGCATTCGATTCCATAGAAATGTTTATTTTAAATGCTTACTCAAGATCGAAACTGACAGTAGGTAGCTGTTTTTACTTTGTTACAGTCTGTTGAGTACAATGTATTGAATTATATTTGTGTGAATGCGCTGTTTTGTTAACCAGCTGATTTATAATAATTCACTTCCTCCAGTGTATTTGAGTTTAAATATTATACTAGTTTTGACTTGCGGCTTCGCCCACATGGAGGTCGGGGATTATCCCACGAAAACGTACTACCGGGATAAAAAGTATCCTATGTTACTACCCAGGTCATCGTTCTATGTGCTAGGTAATTTCATCGCAATCAGTTCAGCCTTAACGGCGTGAAAAGGTAACAGACTGACTCAGTTACTTTCGCATTTATAATATGTATTAGTATGGATGACGTTTAGATCTACCCATTTAGACCTTTACGTTTTGCTGTCGTGATGATCACTTCCCGCTCCATCGAGTAGGTTTCCCATTCATTGACCCTTTGAGTAGGATGAGACGCAACATCTGTCATCTCAAGAATTAATTAAACATACAATACTGTACCGTTAAGTGTTCATTAACTTATTAAACCGTCAAGTCTTTATTTAGAGATACAAACACAAACTTACTTACGGCTGCCTTATACTCAGCCATTGGAAGAAGAGCTTTAAGATCTAAGGAATAAGGTGTACAGTAACGGAAGATAGGAATGGTGAATGTTGAAAAAGAGGTTGTGATCGGATGTAGGTTCAAATGTTAAAAGCAACGGTACTCCGCCTCCTTGCTGCACGAACTCACGAAGTTTCACAGTATTGAGATCGTTGCATTGTTGCCAGTCTTACATGGTTATGTCACCTTTGATGTTAAAGTAAGTATAGGTTTGTATAAATGTACTTCAAAGTAATATTGGAGAAAAGATTTACCTCCTTTACTCATGAATGCAAATGCAAAGGTTAACGATAGTTATAAACGCTAACTTTGTTTGCGTAATACTGCACACAGGAACAACCCCGAAAACACAACAAAAATATGTACCTTATTCTTACAAATCCAATAAGAAGCATTTTTTTTTCCTCAAGCCGTCCGTCGGTCGCAAGCAACGGAAATACAGCAGTAAGCCGTGCACTCATTCTGAATGTCAATAGGTGTCTGACTCATGCATGCCACAATCACCTGCACGCTCTATGATTGCACTCATTATCTATGGTTGTTACACCACAAACTATTTACATTGGCGCTTTTGCTTATACGGAAGCGTCAATCATCTGTATCTAACCGGAGATGTATTGAGAAGATTTTGATTCACTCGTTGCACTTAGAATTATTTGTTGTTTGATAGCGGTGCTAATGTTGATTCACTGCGTTATACATTGATAGTGTTGGACATGTTAATCTAATCTAGAACCTGATTCATATTTCCAAGCATTATCCGTGTTGTATCAAAGGATTCTGGAAATATAAGATTAGCCACAGTTTTCCGAGAAAATTATGAAAATGTGTCTTTGCAGAATTTGTTAGTAATCGCAATCGCTTAGAATGAATACGCAAGCCTATCGATTTCTGTTGCCTAACGGAATTTGTTTGGCAATGGTTCTTGCATATTCGATGACGTTATGTTACTAAAAAGTCTTGAACTGAATGCAAAATCAGTGTTCATGAATTAAAATCACAACAACTAGTAGAATATAAAATTGGCTTCCACATCTGATTAGGGTAAACTAAATATTAATTCATGTTGTTATTTTGAATTCAAAATGTAGTTAGAAACAGCACCTATTGCGTCACTGTTAATCAATGAATACCATTTACCTTATAAATCACTGTCCACTACAATTAATTTTGTAAAAAAAACACTTAAAATCTAACATCCTATCATTATCTCGTATGAATGACATTTCACGAAGCGCCGGCGCTACAGAATGGACCAATCACGATCGCATGCGCCCGGTCCTCTGACTGCTATAAGTATAGTCACCGATAGAGGAAATACTGCGTCCATATAAGGGTAGACGCCTATTACCTACTGGTATTACTTAAACTAATTGAACGATTATTTATTCATTACTATTATTCTAACTCGACTCAGCTTGATCTAATCGTTATTTATTTATAGTTAATGGAATTAGTTGCTGAATCTTTATAAACCCTAAAAGGGTTTACCTGGAGGCTGCTATTTTCTTGTCAATCTCAACCACTGAATAGGAATTCGGATTTCCATTCAAAGTTTCTATTTATGGGTTTAAAATTATCCCACTAAACGCAATCCTCATTTGGTACAGGCTGCTAAATACTTCATGTAGATATGTTTACAAATACAAGTTAAAACACGATTAGTCTCCATTACATAATTAAAAACTCGAAAGTTAATTGGCAGCGTAGACATGTTATATGTTATTTGTAAAATCCGCCATAGCGTGCAGTTATCACGTACAATCGATTACTCACTGAGCCCGCGCCGATGGCAACAATGGCGACGCCTGCCGCCTGCGCATTGTGGGTGCGGAAGTTGTGCAGGAAGCCGGCCAGTGACTGGTGTGTGACACCCAGACGTAACCTGTGCTACGTAGCGCGGGTGACGTCATTCTCATTCATTGGGTGTACGCTCATTTTGGTAATGAGTAGAGTAAAGAATAACAGACTTTTTTCCAGCTGTGTGATAGAGAAGAATAGATAAATACCAACTATCTTATACCAAGTTTATGTATAGTTTGTAACCTGCCTTCGGGGTTATGGAATTCTTAATTTCAATTAGGTACACATCTTATTCTGAATGCGTCCATGAAAACTTGCAATCTAATCAAATAACTTGAAAGTTGATCGACACATCGATTCTAATACGCAACTATACTCTGTGTGTCTCTGTCTGTGTCTTATTCACTTTTTGACACATGGTAGTTTCATACTAACGAATGTGTTTTGTGAATTTAATCCTTAATACCACTAGAAATTGTCCAACTGACAGTTGTCAAAAAGTGAATAATCTAGCGGACACAGTGTAATCGCAAGTTTGTTGAACTCTCATTGATCGATATTTTCCACCAGCGGCGAAGCGAAAAATTACATGCCAACAGTACGCAAAGCCCTCCATTTACTGTCCTATTTATATGTAACAACATCGCCCACATGCCAGACAGCCTCTACATTATAGATTATAGCCCCAAGTTTACTTCTCAAGTGGTTTCGATATAAAAAAATCAAACCTCTCGAACGTTTAACATATATGTAGACCGTTTTGTTTATTGGCACGCTGACAGACCGCTATAATAACACCACGGACAGGAAAAGCTTATTAAATAGTAATTTAGTAGCTGAGCTAAGCAAGCACTTACACGTGTCTGTCTATGGAGTCTTTTAACAGGTATACCGGCCGGCACCTGTCGATCAAAACGGTTCTTCTCTGCCATCACCGTTATTCAGAACCAGCTTGTGCTAATCTTGATGTGTCTAGACATCCTTATCAATCTGACGCAGCTTTTTCCTGTACCATTATCATTTACAATTATAGATTGCACTTTTTCATTGTCTTCTTTTCCTATCTCGTCCATATCATCCTTGAATGGTCCAATTTAATCAGCTATACTATTATAGTAATTCTTCATACAAATCAAAGCTCCGTTGATAGTTAAGAATTGGCCGTCTTATTGACCTCTTCAATATTTTTGGCCTGTTTAAATCAATCACTCTTGCTAGATTGATGTCATTAAGTACGTCTGCTATTAGGAGCACAGACTTTTGAAGTGGTTGTAAACATGCGAAGTGATTTCTGAGAAGAACTGGTTAATTTGCGTAGATTTTAACAAAAAGTTGCGAAGGTCTCGTCCAAATTCTATTAACGATTCGATGAAAGTAAAAAAGATCGCGGGAAAACCTGATGAGACTCGCACATAACAGGGAAGCATGGCATAAAAGAGAGTAGGCTTATACTGAGTAGTGCGTGGAACAAGGATGCCAATGAGGATGATGGAAGGAACCTAGAAGATGCAGTAAAGATGTAGACCAGAAACGACATTGTCTATAGTTGTTAGAAGTCGTTGACATTATAATGCACGCATGAATTCGCACTGCGTCGTCGACTAGGTTTCCGTTTCCTCCTGATTCCCGAAGCCTTATAAGTACCGTGTGAAGTTTTACAATACTTTTTAATACTATTCTGAATGCAAGCCCCGACTTTGTTAGTACTTGCACTGAATTTTTAGTGTTGTTAATAGGTAGGTATATAATTTCTACGTGCATCAAACGTTTTTGCAAATGTTACATTTAATCAAGTCTCCAATCAGAAGCAAATATCAAAACAGCTATTTTGATAGTCGGAATGCGGTAGGTATCTAGGTACTAGGTAGATCCTGTATCTAAGTATATTGGTTATCTCAACATCTAATCAGATTGTCTATTTAAGATGTCTTTAGTGGCTGACTAAAGACTGCAGAAAATGAGGTGTCTTGCATAATAGTTATATAGGGTGTTTGCAGATGCAGGGTGAAGCTGGGTGCAAAGCTTTAGCTTAGCTTAGCTTAGCTTAGCTTTAGCTTTAGGGGGGTAATAGTTGAAGTATTTTTTTTTAACTGCAATCTTTTAGTAAAAAATAACATGCCAACTTTAACTGGGGCAAAAATGAAAATAAAATGTACTTCTAAGACATGTATGGGTCAAAATGCTCTAAATTGTGTCAACTATCACCCCCTTAAGGCTTTGCACCCAGCTTCCCAACCTCTTGTATACTATACATACTTCCAATGTGTGTTTGGTAGATGAGGCCTGTCCTTATGTCGCTTGAGTTACGACCGCGAAGTAAATATACCAGAAGGCCAATTCTCGTAGGTACCTAAAAACGTTCTAATCTAAGTCAAAATCTTATGCCAGCGACAATCAAATGTCAAAAATGTACGTAAACGTTATACACAGTTTTAGACAGATTGAGACTGAGATGAGATTGCGAACGTTATTAAAAGTACGGGAATTGCCCCTCAGGTTACGACACAAACGTCACACATATCTAAATAAATAAACTCTCTGTTATCCGGAACAAAATGATTCATACGACATTTATAAATATTACGGGCGCGTTAATTATATTATTTACACAATCGGCACTCCCCGGTAATGGTCAAGCCCACTACCAGGGTCACCACCTCTGACTATTTAATCACTATTCATTACATAATTACATGGGCAGGTTATCTCTTAAATGATAATGAGAGATGAATGAATGAAATGCACCGACCCCAGCGTGGTTTGGCCAGACTCTATTACTCGAATGAACCCAAAGATCCACACCAGCTCCTGGAGCCACATGTTTCATGGGGTTACAGAGACCATTGCATATCAAGGAGTAGACCAACGGGCGCAATATTGGTAGGGAAGATAGGTGATATATCTAAGAACACTTAAGGATGTCTGATGTCTTCCAAAGTGATATTTTCCCAGTTTCTTTTACTTTGCTTTGAGGCAGCAGTGAAAGTTTCGTTGTAAAACGTCTATTCTTAAAGAACTGACTCGTACACACAGCCGTAACCTTTTGTTTGCCTTTTTGAAATGCTCCTAGGATGAGCAATTAGAAATACTCTCGGGACAATCGTTGCCCCTTCTCCGGTCGTTTTTAAGTACCATCTCTCCTAATTACTTCTTCATTCTTTGTCTATTTTTGTGTGTCTGCTAACCAGTGCTCGGTACCACACTATAAATTGTGTCGGTACTCTTCACCAATTATCGTGGTTTACTAGTAAATGTGGAGTACAAACAGTCACTGTTTTCTTTAGGATTGTTGAAAGAACAATATGTTTTAACCCGACTACGACGCCTTAAACAGATTTTAGATACAATGAGTTTGGTCCCAGAATGGTATCACCAGATTCTGGTTTTACGCGAACAACTGCCAAGTCGTAAGGGCAACGAAATTTTTGGAACATGACGTCATGGTTATTCAAGTAAACGTTTCTGTCCATCCACTTGCCGTAAATTCTTAGTTAGACAATCCAAGCACGACTTATCGACGGAAAAGAAAGGGTGACCGCTTCCTACTTAAAATCCGATCCCGGAAGGACCAAAAAGTATAACGATCATGCATGCCATACAAACAAAAAACGTTCTACAAAAACTTTTCGGCTCGAGTGTTAATTCGCCCTCATAAAATGACGTCAGTTGGCACGAAAGCCGCAGCTGTTAAATGGCACAGTGACATCATTGCAAGGTGCGTAGGCATATCAGTGCAATTTGATGTGAACAATCGTATTACTTCCAGTTAACCAGGGCTAATGTGATATGCAAGTTTACGAGCGGATTGTTCCTCGTAAACCGAGTACTTAATGATGTTAAGTGCAGTTCTACCTAGATCTAGGTCTTGACTAGGTTCCCCCTGCACTTGGAATGACCTGTTGGAAAAGAGACTAGAAGATGACTGTGAATGCTTTATTCGCCTTCGCCGTACCGTTACTTACGTACTTACGTTACTTTTGCTTTACCGTCGTCGTCATCCTTCCCCGTAGGAATACCAATTTGTTAAGCGGTCTCATGTGTTCTTCCAAGCGTCTCTGTCTGCTGTCATCTCAGTATTCACCCCCTTTTTCTATCCCTATCATATTTTACACATTTACACCATCCCATCCATCCTTATGTAAAAATACGTATGCTGCTTTCAACTCAAAGCCCAAACCAATAGCATACATTTCAAGCTCATCAAGCTAAGCTAAAAGATAAGCTGTTCCCGAAATTGCCCATGTCCTAAGTGGCGCATAATGATCACAGATACACAAACAGTAACACTAATTGCCCATGTGGTTAGCACATTGATTAAATTCCTCACCCATCATGAATATGAATGAGCAATGTCATTTACATTCAGCTATTATCCGTAATTGATGAACGAGTGACGTTCGTAATAATCGTAATTAGTTTATTGGCTCATCAGTTTGTATTATGACATTAAAGACCATTATGAACGCCTTAAGGCTCTTACAGACAGAGGCAGAGGCGATATCGCGTCGCGACGCGATATTGCGATGTTATATCCGTAGAACAATTTCTATGGAATCGCGCGCGACACAGGAGCGACGCGATATCGCCTTTGTCTGTAAGAGCCTTTAGGAAGGCATTGCCTAAAGCGTATGTTCCCTGAGGTAAGGCTTGGAAACTTCTAGTAAACGATTACTATACAGGGTGTCCCGTAATTAATGGATAACCTCTTAAAGGGTCATTGTACTCATCATTATGAACAACTTTTACTATGGGGCCAAACCTGAAATCGCGAAAAAAAAATCAGCTGTTCTCTACATTTTGACCAGATAAACGAACATAAATGTAGAGAACAGCTGATTTTTTTTTCGCGATTTCAGGTTTGGCCCCATAGTAAAAGTTGTTCATAATGATGAGTACAATGACCCTTTAAGAGGTTATCCATTAATTACGGGACACCCTGTATAAAGTTCTTTATGTTATTTAGGAAACCAACAGCGATACATATGGATAGTATATAAGAAGTACATTGCAGGATATAATAGAATATCTCTATAAAGGAATTAAGGTAGTTCCCAGAAAGCAATGTCAATAATACTGCTCGCGTATCGATTTGTATGCTAGAAGCTCTTTCTCAGCGGAAGATAAGTCAATAGGCCAGTATTATAAACCTCTTTTTAGTATAAGTTCCATCAACGACTCGTAGGAAACAGCACGGTCGAACTTTTAAAGCACACAATACATTCCAGGAGTTCTTTTAGTTGGCGTTCCTGTGTCAGTTTGTCCACAAAACGCCCTAACAAAAAACAATTTCGCTCTAACAGAAATTATCAAAACTCCTTATAAGAATTTATGAGACCTTAGCGAATCTCAGATCTCAGGCCATCTAAAACAACATCACGTTCTTAGGGCATTGCACGGCACCAAAAAAGCAAGATTTGAGCTATCATCGCGTTAGACATACTATCTTCAACAGAATATGGTCTTTCGTACTTCGTAATAATGCCCATGTCTTGGCTTTGTATGTATCCTTTAAGTTGCTGCATGACAGGCTAGACCCCATAACCGTTAAGGACAGAGGTGTTCAAACTTGTTCTTTCTTCATAAGTGAAGAAGATAAAAAAGCATAACGGCTTTTGGGGAAATCTCTATCCCCAATACAAAAATATTGTGTTCTAGCAGCAAATATTTTAAAATAACTTTCTAATCCTGGTGATGTAGATGTTCCTTTTTAAGAAAGCTACTGACCCTGTCAATTTAATTTAGCTTTCTCTCTTACGTCTTTGATGTATTCATGCGTATCTCGTGTTTTACTCTTGAGATAAGCATGTTTTCAACTCCTACAAATTTTGATAATAATTTGGACTCGAAGGAGTACTGCTAGTTTGAGAACCACAGACATCATAAACCGGTCCAGCAAAGCTATCTATCGAACTTTGTAGGTGAGTGCACGTGTACCGACTACAAGCAGATTCTGTTGCACAATCGTGGTCAAAGTTGGACAATGGATGCTAGACGCTGTGCGGCCATCGCGTTGGTTGTTTGTTGACTGTTGTTGTTAGTTCTATGGGTACTTGCGAAGGTACTGTTAAGATGATAATGAAAGGCGAAGTCTGATTTTTTATTGGTGGTATGAAAAGATATTTTGTAATGTTGATATTGAATGTGGCATTAGATTAACTTTAACTGTGTTCGGCCTAAAGAATTTATATAGGTAAGTAAAAATCAATTGTGGAATGTATGTAAGCGCATCACTTCAGAACGGATGCACCTATTTGACTAACTCTTTTTTTGTTGTGTTTGTAATTGTCAGGACAAGGTTTTGTATAAAAGAAAATGTTTGTAAAGTTGCCGGTAAAACTGAAAGTTTGTATGAATTATTGAAATTTTGATAGGACATCGTTTGTCGGTTCAGCTAGTAAAATATATTATTCGATCTAATAAGCGAGAAAATTCCCACAGACACAAGGAAACTTCACAGTTCAAACTACGCCATCTATTCCATGAAACAACAGCTGTTTTAAACGAAGATGACACAATACCTGTGTGATAAGCAACATAAACATTTGAGGTCGACGGTCACGCTGACTGCGACCAGGTATGCGTTGGCATTCCGAATCGGCAACCATCGAACTGTTAACTTTTGTCAGAGCATCCACAGTTCAAAAATGCACCTTAATTTTGTAGCTATAAAGTGCAAGACTATATTGAGTATTCTTTTGCTTTAAATAGAAATATATTAAAACTATGCTATGAATAAATGGCTGTCTAGGAAACGGTTTTGTTTACCTATGGTTTTTTGCTGATTCATACGATAACGTGAACTTCATAGTAACCTTGATTGGTTTTGCTAATGTTCTGTGGCCTGAGTCATCGCAATTAATATTTTGACGTCAAATATTTGACAGCAAAGTTTGGAGGCCCCATTAGTACATCGGAATACCTTCACTATTGTATTCAATTGTGGTAGCTTTCACGTGCCCCGAATTGTGTAAATGATACTGTGGTACCAGCATGATGAATGGTCAAATATCGGCCAACAAAGGCAGTAATTATAGCTGTGCAATTTAATTCGGGAATGATACGTTCACCGTAATGATAATGACCGTCACTCATCAATACTCATCATAAAGCAGGGTAGCTCTACTTAATACATACATACCTGATAATTATGCGCGATGATAATGTAAAAATATTGTTACTTACACAAGTTCCCAAAATATCTGAATAGCTGCGACGTAGTACTTATAGAAAAATCTTTTCAGATTTTCCGTCTATAATTGATTGCTGTCATTCATTTAGCACGTCTGAGCTCCAATTACACGAGTTTTAATAGGATTTTATGAGTCTGCGATACTCGTTCGCTACTACTACGAGCAAGGCCAGGGTTCTGGCAAATTGATCGTAGGTACCTGCATATAGTACGTGATTAATTTAAAATCGTTCACATTAGCAACGTACGGACACAAAAGCGTAGTAACTTAGTTAATCTCTGACAACAATGCATGAAGCATTTTAAATTATTGTAGAGTTTTACAAAAAACCGTCTTCGTGATTTGTTGAATATTGGAATCAGGTACTGTTTGTGGCTTCTGGAAGGCACTTCAACAACCCAGAAATGTTTTTGACAGCTTTTTTTGGATCATCACACTAGTCTATTTGGTAGATGCCATCTACCAATTTGGACTGGACCGGTGTGATATATTACGGTTGTCTCCTCTCACAGAAAGGAAGAGGAGGCCTGTGTCCCAGCAGTGGGATTTTTAGCAGGCTGATTGTAAGTCGAAACCTGACATGGAATACAAGGTAAACGCCTGGTTGTATAATCCAGGCGTTTACAAAAAACTAGCAACAGCCAATGACTTAAACTTTGCCTTTGCATGTTCATAAGAACTACACTCATATCATAATAACTAGGTAGGTACTGCAGGTATTCGCAGTAGTATCACATACCTATGCAATTTACCGTCAACACGTTTAGCTGTCCATGTGAGTTCCCACGTCCCTTTTCTTAGTCGATAACTAAGCGTCATTATTTTTTATAGTAATCGTTTGTTAATACTCAAGTGGCGGCTAATTATACGTTTGGACATACAATTTTGAATGACAGCACGCACGCTATGGTATCCAAAAAAAAATATATACTGCCGTCTCATAAAAGGATTTAATTACTTGGCTGTTGTTTTTTTTTTATCTAAAACAGATGTTTGGTTGACGTTTGGGGAGATACGGGGTGGTAGTAAAAGTTTTAGCTGATTTTCGGAGATAAGCAATGTGTAATGTGGCTTTTTTCGTTCAACTGGTTAGTTTGATGGTTGGTACTGTTGTGAAGGGATGGTTTTTCTCGTTGTCTAATGAACACTACCAACAAAACCCAAACAGCCGATGGTACAGTATGACAACGTTCAAGGTTCCATCGTTGTATCTTCGGAAAAACTGAACTTTGCCGAATTATATGTGACTGTTCCAATAAGGGAGTGACGGAATTAGTGCGTCAATCTATAATAATTTAGGTGGGATTGGGAATATAAATCAATTTTTATTGGTCGATAGTCACATTTTATTCGGTATTTCCGAAGATAAACGGTGGAACCTTTGAACGTTGTCATACTGTAAAACCTAAACTGTACATACCTAGTATATGTATTCGCAGACCACGATGCACCCTACCAGACGAGGGCACGTCTGGTAGGGTGTCAACTTTAGGTCAGAATATAGTAATAACAATTTATTAACCGACAAAAGACAGTAGAGTCGCATAGTGTAGAAAAAACCGCCTTTTTTATCAAAATCGATGTTCCTTCCCTGTAGGTAGCTAGTAAGTAAGTACTACTCAAGTGCTAGTATGAGTCAGACATCTTTGCACGTTTCGTGACGTCACCCCATTGTATTCAAGGTGTCAAAACGGCAACAAAAAGCCTATTCTATCACTTAATTACCCGCTTATTCGCATTTGTTGGATGTAATTTGTCGTATTAATAGACAATCCCTGTGATAACTTATGCTGTATCCTTTAACTTTTTTTTTGTTCTGGAAGGTTACGGAATATAGATAGGATAATGAATTGTGGCTTTTTTTATTTTATTTTAAATTGAGGAAAGATACTTGCAATTATAGATTGTTTTTTCCGAAATGACTAGGTGCAATTGTCTGCAAATATTGTATTGTATTTTAGACTAGCGTCCCAGGACATTAGGACTTGAAAAGTACATCGAGATTTCTAAATGATGTAAGGTTAATATTAATATATTATACACATAAAATTCTTTGCATACGAATGTAACGTAGTCGCACAGACGCGACTATGTAATATGTGTTTTAGATATAAACATGCTCCTCCTCTACGGGTCACAGCAATGAGGAATAATACCCTACTGTAATACAGTATAAACTAGTACGGGGAGTATTGTGACTGTTACTGGCGGCCTTATATATTGTCAACAATTTTTTTTTTTTTTTTTTTTTTTTTTTTTTTTTTTTTTTTTTTTTTTTTTCTGTGGCAATCCGCGATCAGTTAAGGCCTTTTAGCGGATGAGTTGTAGGTAACATTGGCAGGAAGAGCGTGACTCCAGCGAGCCATCTACTCCGTATTCGTGCTTGGTTCCACACAGGTGGACTACACAATGTCTTTCCTTTTAAGTCTTTTTCTATAACTTCTTGTTTTTAGTGCAGCGGCCAGATCATTAGGGTGCCTTTCCAGTCTTTCCTGGTATTTTTTTGTAATGTTTTTGATCTCGTCCATGACGGTATTTGTTGATAACTCCTTGTGTATTTCGGCGTTTGTGACGAGCCAAGGAACGCCACTAATTGACCTCAAAATAGAATTTTGCATTCTCTGTATGATGCTAATGCTTGAGTTACAGGCGCTGCCCCAGAGTTGAATTCCATAAAGCCACACTGGCTTCAATGTCAACAAATAAATAAATAAATAAAAATATATCGCCCAACAAAAAAGAACCTACCTAAAGATTCATCAACAATAATCTCTTTTTTTTTACTTACGAATCCATTCTCCTTTGTCCACAGACAGTCCAGCACGGCTTTCCACACAGAGCATCAGCACTAGCATGGGACCCGTTACTAAGAGTGGTGGCACTTGGCACGGCCACCGGTGCCCTGAAGGTCTACGGCAGACCCGGCGTCGAACTATACGGACAGCACACAAACTCAGACTCGTCCGTCACACAGATACATTTTATACCTGGTAAGAAAACATAATAGCACTTTTAGGTAGGATGTGTAGACGATACACTTTTAGGGAGGATGTGTAGACGACACCTTTCGGTGATGTCGTTATTTCTCCAGCTCATGGTAGCAGGAGGAACTTCAGGGTTTCTCGGTAAGAGTCCGACATAGCTCTCCGTGCTCCTAAGAAGATATCGATTAGGATTTCTCCACATAAAACAGAAAAGGGCTAGGAAATTCTCGATAGCATCTACAGTTAAACTTTGAGACTCTCAAAAGTATTAGTATGGGTTTTTCCGTTGTATCTGATAAAATTGGATACCTACCTTAAATAAGCAAGACCATTATTTTGGTTAGAGAAAATAGAAGGGAAAAGCGACGATCCCGCCGTCTTACAATTTAGTATGGCATAGTGACAGACTACTGATAAAATATGGTATGTTAAGTATTTTAAGGTGAGCCACTCCTAGGATAAGATTAGTTTTCCGGTGTTGGGTGACTAATTATTGTATTTTGATTTTGTGGATTAGATTCGATTTATAGGTGATGGATGACTAATAAATTAAACTGTGCTGTTTTGTTTTAAAATATCTTATGAGGACATCTACATAATATTATTATGACCGATAAATAAGTATCAGTGTGAGTCTTCATAAAGTGCACAAACTTATGGATGTGGTGCAGACCACCAAACTGAACAACTTTTTCCCGGGGACCAACATCGTAATCGTAAAAAAAAAAAACAGTCGTCCCATACATTTGGTCAAGTAGGCATTGAAATTTTGTAAGGGACGTCTGTTTTTTTTTCCACAATTACGATGTTGGTCCCCGGGAAAAAGTTGTTCAGTTTGATGGTCTGCACCACATCCTTAAGTTTGTGCACTTTATGAAGACTCACACTGTATAGAGATAAAAAAAGCTAAAGCAACAACTCTCAAATAGTTAATTTCACTCCATAAAAACAACACAATAGTATTTTTCTTCGAAACCATGAGCGCTCCTATTAAATTACGTTTTATTCGTCTTAAAATATAAACAGATAGGAATAAAACACATATTTCGTTAGGGATTCACAGCCGTTGAGGTTGCCTGCGCCCACGCATTCGTTTATTATGAAACGTTTAGTCACACCCAGTGACTTTGATAAGGAATTATTTTAGATCATTATTCATCTGTGTCACACTCACGACTTCACGAGGTACTTACGCCCTTTTTTAGATATCTCTATGTATAGTCGACCTCGTAATAGCACTTGAAAAAAAAACTCCTAGTAAATTGGAACATCAATAAGGTTGAAACTATATATCTGTCACATTGGTCTAAAAGCAAAAATAGACCTTGACGTTTTATGAAGCGCAAGTGACATTCAACCATAGAAATATGTCTTATATCTATGCATTCAACCAGGTGGTAAAGTTACGAGGTGGACAATACTATGGTGAAGTAGGTATGTGTGATATACGATAGGTAGATACTCGATTTAAGAGCAGTGGTTGCCCAGTGGTAACGGCCGCGACTTACGAGTTGTAGATCGTAGGGCTAAGTAGTAACAGCCGCACGGGTCGATCCATCAGGTTAAGCTACGCTTGCCGGGGTTGATCCGTCGATGGGTCCTTACCTCAATAATTAAAAATAATTGAGCTAAAAGAGGAGCTCATGGCTCAAGTAACAACAGCCGCACGGTACCTAACTAATCCATCAGGTTAAGCTACGCTTGCCGGGGTTAGTCCATGGATGATTGGCCATCTTTACATACCGAGACTCCTCCGTGCCTCGAAAAGCCCGTTAAGCCCTTGGTCGCAGTTGTCATTCATGGATCTTTAACAGTCTTACGGGTCGTCAGAAGCTAAGGCTTATCGTATTACCCAGTAGCTACGTTGTGGAGGTCAGATAGGCAGTCGCTCCATGTAAAATACTCGTATTCAGCTGCATCCGGTTAGACTGGAAGCCGACCACAACATAATTGGGAAAAGGCTAGGTAGATGATAAATTGAGGTAAGGGTGGAAGATGAAGATGATGTATCAACATTTTCACAATCTTTCTAACTAACCGAGTCATTCTCTTTCCAGGCACAGGCCGACTAGTATCGCTATCCGACGACAACAGCCTCCACTTATGGGAGATAAACGAGAAATCCCTGGTGGAGTTAAAGACTTACTTATTCGAGGGAAAGAACAAGAAGATCTCGTCGCTATGCGTCGAGTCGACGGGCAAGCACCTGCTGATTGGTACCGAGGGCGGGAACATATACAATCTGGACCTTAACACGTTCGCCGTCACCGAAGATGTGATATATCAGGATGTTGTTATGCAGAAGTGAGTACTGAGAGTGTTGATTATTTAAAAAACCGGCCAAATGCGTAGGGGTCCGTAGTTGAAAAAAATGTACTTGAGTATCCCAAAAACAAACTTAACATTGTAGTTGAAAAATTAGAAATCCCAAAAAAAATTTTTTTTTTATGCGATAAAATTACAAATAAACGATGTTCTGTAAGACCTTGCTTCTTGCCAAATTGCGAGTGTCAAAATATGTCACATAAATGGCCGTATTTTTTTAATGCGTTGACTTAGGAGTTTGATTTTTTGTAGATTTCCATGGGACCATAGACCTACGTATTTCATGTTAATTTCAACTTGATACCTCAACGCGTTCCAGAGAAAAAGAGTCTTGACAGACTGACAAAGAGACAGACAGTCGGACAACGAAATGATTCTATAAGGGATCCGTTTTTTTCCTTTTGAAATACGGAACCCTAAAAACCATGCCACTGCCTCATTGGTCTAATAGTCGCATGCGCTACTGCTGAGCGTGAGGCCCTGGGTTCGATTTCCAGGTCTGGAAAAGTCTTATTGGGTTTTTCCATAAGGAATTGCTCAGTAGCAGCCCAGAGTCTCTATTTGTGCCCGATTGATGGCAATAAGCTCTATTATAACGGCGAAATGTAGGTGTACTATAGGTAATATCGAAGAAACTTGCATCTGTACACCGTAAGAACTATTCTTGCTTGCATCGCTCGGCCGCTATAGTAACGCTTGCTAACAGATGTGGTCATCGTGTGCTCGGTATTTTGGTTTTCAAATTGGTCAGATGTAAGTTTTGTCGATAGTACACCTCTGCCTATCCCTTCGGGGAATACAGGCGGAATGTTATGATGTTATGTTATTATTTAAAAAATCCCATCAATATTTTCCTAGTGTCAAAACCGCATCTTAATATGAGCTTCAATGGACCTGATATTAGATCCTGGTCATATCAACCGAAAGACGTTCACTGCTTGTCATAGGCCTGTCCGAAGCATCCGATCTAGGTCTTCCGTTCACCTATTACGGCGGTTTGAAGCAAATAGACAGTCTGAAAACGTTACTAGATATAAGCAAAAAAAGTCTGGTCTGAAAGGTCCAGCAATATACAACGTGTAACGTTAAATGCGCAAAACCTCTTAAGGGGTCATTGTACTCATCGTTATGAACAACTTTTACTATGGGACCAAACATGAAATCGCGAAAAAAAAATCAGCTGTTCAGTACAATTTGACGAATTATGCAAACATAAATGTACTGAACAGCTGATTTTTTTTTCGAGATTTCAGGTTTGGTCCCAGAGTAAAAGTTGTTCATAATGATGAGTACAATGACCCCTTAAGAGGTTTTGCGCATTTAACGTTACACGTTGTATAGAAAATGTTTATGTTTCGAGATCGATCTCTAGAAAGTTCACTAATAAAGTATTCTTGAAAAAATTCTGAGAAAAATAAATGTTGATTGATTTATTTCTGATTCAGGTGTCGGTCTGTTTTGTTACACATGAAAGATTTTATGAATGTAGTTTCCGGCGAAGTTTAAATGATTCCTTTCATTCGCTTGGTTTACAGATACTGATATTAAGGTTGATGCGCCAGGGTAGCCCGCGAAATTCAAAATTTCTTACGTTTTTTGCAATTTGTAGGTCAGTGTGAGCTTGTATGTTGATTAAAATATGATTCGCGGGCGTAGGTAATATGGCTTTACAATTATAATCATTAGAATCAGCAATACAACTCTATAAGTTAGCATTTACCTCAAACCTCATGATTTCATGAAATCGCTAGATTTGAGATAAATGCTAGCTTATGGAGTTGTATTCCCTTAAATAAAAGCCGCATCAGATTTGTACTGACAAATAGAAAAAGAGTGGATTCGTAAATTAAATGTTCAATAGACCTCTTAATCCTATACGTGTATGGACGTCGCAGTTGTCTCTCTAAAAAAGAAATCATTATAACAAGCGTACGTATTACGCCGCCTGATGGGCAAAGGCATGTTTGAGATTCATCTAATCTGATCTGACCTTCAACAAATCTTCTGTCCACCTGGTTCACCTGTGGCCCCTGTGGGGGACCAAATAATCTAATCTAACCTAACTAGTTTGCTTTGTCGCACTGTAGGGCAAATGCATTCCTCAGCCCATCATATCTGCCTAGCCTTGTCACATGTTGGGGTCGGCTTCCAGACTGCCTATCTGGGTAATAAGATACCCCTTGGTAAGACTGGTTGCCAGACACTCGGGCTTCTGACGACCCTTAACGACTGTCAAAGTTCCATGCATTCCTCAGCAAATAAAGCTAAGTTAATTTCTAGTTTGACTAACCTCATTTTCTTAAACTTTCAGCTGTCCAGAAGACTTCAAAGTGAACCCAGGTGCAGTGGAAGCCATCTGCGAGCACCCTAAAGTACCATCCCGCCTGCTGGTTGGCTACAACAGAGGACTCGTCGTGTTATGGGACCGCCTTGCTGCTGCGCCCACGCATACCTTCGTATCCAATCAACAGCTGGAGAGCTTGTGTTGGAATGATGATGGTATGTATGTCACTTAACAAAAAGTAGCACGTAACAAGTCTGGTGAAAAAATTGACAATCACTGCAATTTCTTTACTGTTGACATGAGTGATCAGTAACTTATTTCAAGCCCTGTTACAGTAGTACCCAACTAATATGGCTTATCGATGTACCGGCGCAGAAGATGAATTTTCAATGCGCGGGAAATGCTATTGACCAATCGGCACGCTCCACGCTTTTTCCTGTACCGCTATTGGCCGCCATGTTAGCGCGCGGCGCTTGACAGCCGCCATACTTGCGAGTGAGACGGAACTAACAGTTGCAGTTTATTATGAACCTTATAGTACTGATCTAAGGTTGATTGTCAGTTTTAAGCATTCTCGTTAATCTTCGGGGCCATACCTTCTTTTCTGTGCGAACGAAGATTCACGACGCGCCTTATCAGTTGAATACTGCTGTACTTCTCATATAACCAGCGGGATTTGCTCATAGCATCATCACACTAGTGAAACGCCTTCATTGATTAACCTTTCCTACTTGTGCCTTTTGGACGAAACACCACCTCATCTTCAGAATTGAAAAACAAAATAATTAGCCTTTTTGCAAGCTTTTCACTTTCAAGCTTTTTTTTTTTTTTTCACTTGTTCCGGTGTCGAATCTTGCAAGTTAAATTTGACCCACTTCCCGGTTTCCGATTGAGCTGAAATTTTACATGCATATGTAAATCGGATGACAATGCAATATTATTATGACATGGAACTGATCTGATGATGAAGCCGGAAGGTGGCCATAGGAACTCGGTAGTAAAACGACGCAATCCTATCGAGTTTGGCCTCATTTGATTCGTCTTGTACTCTGATGTCCTAGATGATAATCCAGACTAATAAAAGCTTGTTTAAGGTTGATGCTCCAGGGTAGCCCGCGAAATTCAATTTTTTTTACGTTTTTTGCAATTTGAAGGTCAGTGTGAGCTTGTATGTTGATTAAAATATGATTCGCGGCCGTAGCTAATATGGCTTTACAGAATTATAATCATTAGGATCAGCAATACAACTACATAAGTTAGCATTTACCTCAAATCTAGCGATTTCATGAAATCATGAGGTTTGAGGTAAATGCTACCTTTATGGAGTTGTACTGCTGATACGTTTTTTGCAATTTGTAAATTGCAAAAAACGTAAGAAATTTTGTATTTCGCGGGATACCCTGGCGCTTTCGCCTTTAAAAAAAATACACTTGTTAAGAATGCATCCACCATTACGGGGCATCTTAGCTACCGCTCTGATATAGCGCTCCTTACAATACAATGTATTCTCAAGACCTCCTAAGATCGATCTTTGTTCCCATACCATTTACTTAACCCTATAACACCTCTATTCAGGCGAGCACTTCACATCCTCCCACAACGACGGCTCCTACGTGACGTGGGAAGTCGCGGGCGCCGCCAGCGACCGGCCGCTCAAGGAGCCCATCACGCCATACGGGCCCTACCCCTGCAAGGCCATCAACAAGATACTGAACAGGACCAGCGTGGACGGCGAAGAGATCACTATTTACGCAGGTACGTTATCTATAAATAATCTGCCTATAATGTTCCTGCTGCTGGGTCTTCTGCCTGTGAAGGTGGGTTTATACCAAACGAATATAGAGCTGGATTAAGAGCACAGAGCGTTGTTGTTTGTTGCTTTTTTGGTGTGAAGCATAATTCAATATCATCATTTACATCAAAATAATACCAACGAGCAACAATGACAACAAACAAGAACTGGAATTCATGCTCTATAGATGTTTAGATCAGGCGAACGAGTGCGAGCTCGTGGATAAGTAATAACAGCCGCACGGGTCGATCCATCAGGTTAAGCTACGCTTGCCGGGGTTGGTCCGTGGACCATCTTTACATACCGAGATTCCTCCGTGCCTCGAAAAGCACGTTAAGCTATTGGTCCCGGCTGTCATTCGTTGATCTTTGACAGTCGTTACGGGTCGTTAGAAGCCCGAAAGTCTGACAACCAGTCTTACTAAGGGGTATCGTATTACCCAGGTACTGGGTTGTGGAGATCAGATAGGCAGTCGCTCCATGTAAAATACTGGTATTCAGCTGCATCCGGTTAGAATGGAAGCCGACCCCAACATAGTTGGGAAAAGGCTAGGCCGATGATGTGGGTGGGTTACTTTTTACTCACTGTTCATCACTAAACACTACTATCTTGATTGCAGGTGGTATGCCGCGAGCTTCATACTCCGACAAATACACGGTCACAGTACAACAGGGAGAGAAACACGTCGCCTTCGATTTTACTAGTCGAGTAAGTATACTAGAAATAATGTACGGACGACTGCATTGATTAATTACCCCTTTTTCTAAGTGGCATGCGTGAGGAGTACATGGGGCCCTACTATGGCGTGAAAAAAGATCATGGTTCCGTTGCGAAAAAAGGATGGTGCTATAGGTCGTATAGCTCCGTCTCTCTCTCACACTGAAACCACGGTGGATCCATTATCTCTTTTCACGTCATAGTACGGCCCCTGATTAATGCAGGCTTCTGTTTAATAACCAGAGGGGTAATCCTGGGAATTTTATACTATTTCCAAACATTTATTTTACTTTTGACATAAGTAAGCCTATGAAGTTCCTTATTTTTTGACAAAATCAAAAGTCATTTATTCAATTAGGCTGAGAATCAGCACTTTTTGAACGTCGAAATTACATAAGACAGTGCCCACAAAACGCCCGGCAGGCAACCAAAGACGGAAAAATACAATAATTCATGGACGCTAAAGTAAAATAAATGGTTGGAAAAATTGTATGAACGCTCGCTTTATAATTTCGGTCACAATCTGTTAGAAATTGTGTAGCGTTTACAGTACAACCACGTTCAAAGGTTCCATCGTTTATCTTCGGAAAAACGGAAATGTTCGCTACATCGTCGGTCGCAATATAAATCAATTTCTATTGGAAATTGATTTATATTGATACCTAAATTATTATAGACTGACGCACTAATTCCGTCACTCCATATCATTATTGGACCAGTCACATTGAATTTGGTAAAGAACGGTTTTTCCAAAGATAAACGATGGAACCTTTGTCGTTATCGTACTTTACTCTACATTTTTGACATTTGATTGTCACTAAGATGAGATTGCTACTAGATTTTGAACGTTTTAAATTACGGGAACTGGCCTTCACATGAGCTGGAAAGCTATGTATTCACAATAAGATGAGACATTGAATCAAACCTTTTTTACAGTCCGTTCAACTGATTTTGACTTCTATTCTGTAGGCTCTTAAGGATGGCATTAAAGGCAAAAAAGTGGTTACAGTACAAACTGTTTACTGCAGCTGCTATTTGTCATGCCACCACGCAATAGAAGTCAAAATAGGTTGAACGGACTTTAATGGTTTGTTTACCTTTTATCTCAGGGCTCCCTGAATACGGTATAGATCAGGTATTTTATTGTTATACATAAAACATAAACATAAAATCATGCCTGTACACCGTATAGTACACCCACATTTCGAGCCTATAGCCATCAACCGGACACAAATCCAGACTCCGGGCTGCTACCGAGAAATTCCAGATGGAAAAACCTCAGTAACCGACCCCGACCCGGGAATCCAACTCAGGTCCGCATGCTCAGCGCTTGCGACCATTAGACCAACTTGGCAGTTTATTGTTACGAGTATATTTACTGATAGTACTTTTTTCCCTGTAGGTAATCGATTTTTTCACAACGACGCCGGTACCGCCTGATGGCGTGCCACTACAAGAAGACCGGCCCGACACTCCTGCGCAGATGCTACTACAAACAGTCAACCAGGTCGCCGCTGCTTTGGTAAGTTTACGACCCATATTATTTTGTCGTATACGAATATTTTTTTTAAACTGTGATAGCTGTCCAAACTCAATACTCCTAGCTAGCTTGTATAGGTATATATCAATAAATAAGTTTAGATAATAATTATAGCATGGCGTAAACACTTAGCCTAAAGCTTTGGTTTTTGGCAAAGCGGTTCCGTCATTTTATAAATCTCCTGCCATGAAAATCGGTAATTATTACCAGTATTTGACATTTAGTCAATCCCCGCTGCCCATAGATCGCTACATTTGCCCTCGCCATACGTAATCACCAGATAAGGAGTCCCAGCTGAGAAACTATTTCCATGACAGAGATATGTGTCAGAGATGTCAAAACGAATGCGACTATCTTTCGACGCGGTAGGGCGAGTCTAACGATTTAAATCTTTAGACTCGCCCTACCTAAAGATTTGCCACTACCATCATTTTCATGACAGCCGTCACTGCTGCCGTTAGTGGCGAACATCACTCTCCTAGGAAACCGTAGCTTTAGCCTAGTATCGGGTTTCATCTTTTTTTTAAGACTTCTTAGAAACTTTTAATCTAAATTAGTGCTATTTTGTAGCAGTAGTTTTGACTAATAAATAGTTTTACTGTTGTTTTTGCTGTTGTTTTAGTGTTACTGTTTTCTTGACGTATGTAACATAGTGATTACCAATATTGTTTAGTTTCACCAGTAGGCAAAGTCAAAACAGCTTTACTGAAATAGAATGTAATGTGTGTGTGTGTGTGTAATGTTGTGTAATATGTACTAACATCATCCTTCCTTCCAGGTGGTATTAGCAGAAGAAGAGCTGGTCGTGATAGACCTGTGCGACGACCGCTGGCGCCCGCTGCGCCTGCCTTACCTCGTGTCCATCCACGCGTCAGCTGTGACCACGGCACAGCTGGTCGACAACGTGGCGTCCAATGTGTACGACAACATAGTAGCTGCTGGTGAGTTATATACAAGGTGTAACTTAAATAACGCAGAACCTGTTAAGGTTGAACTAGTCGCGGGCTCGAACTCACTGGTGGGGTTGGCCAAAAAGCACGCTATCTCACCTGGCATCGTGTCCGACAGAGACAGTATAATTGATGAGCAGTTAGACGCTAATAAAATAATAAATAGTTAGTAGTAGTAAAGTAAAACTAGTAATAGTGAAACGAGCGCGTAAAAATTTACGGAAAAGTCCTTTGGAAGATCGAGTTTTCTGAAAAAACCTCTGCATAAATCAACTTAACTTACAAATAAAGTTTATTGAACTTTTCGAAAATTGAGCTTTGTCGGTACCGACTTTGTTTTGGAGATTTTACACTTCTTTTGTTACTTATTTACGCCCCAAGTTCCGTTAAATTAACAAGAAAAACGGATCTTTGTTGCCTCATAACTTTTTAATGGCTTTTTACTATTCTGTTTCCGCACAGACAACATTAATAATGAGACAAAACGATATCATGTTTAACTTTGGATGCACAATGTCAAACAGTGGAGTAATACCCCCGAATATCGACTAGTTCCACTTTAAGAGGTCCTCGTCATCATGAATAACTTTTACTATTTGACCAAACGCGAAAAAACAATAAAGGCCTTAGCACACCTCCGCAGCGAAACCGCATGATTTTTTATGTATCCTCCCACTGGAACGCCATACAGCTAACTCGAGTAGCGGAACATCATACGAATCAGCTGAATGGAACTACCGCAGTTTCGCTGCATGGTTCCGCGGCGGAGGCGTCGTAGGCATTTATTGTGTGTCCAACGTTTTGAAAGAAAGAAAAAAGAAAGAAAACACATTTATTTAGCACAGACTAAATTAAAGAGGCACACAAAATAATAACAGCAGATTAAAATAGCAACAATAAAAAATTAAAAAAAAAAACATTTGCGATAACAACAACAAAAAATTACAATGCAGGAAAGTGCAATTGTTAGCTCAAAAGGTGATTTGTGAGGATCAAATGTGTCTGAAAGATACTTAACCTTTTCGCAGCGCGGCAGCGTTTAAAAGTATTAAAATAATTCCGCAGGTCAACAACAAAGCGACAACATGTACTCCGAGAGCGCGTGGCCGATATCCGGCGGCATCACTGAGTCCAGTGAACATGCCGAACGTCAGTTGCTACTGACGGGACACGAAGACGGCTCCGTGCGCTTCTGGGACGTCACTGGCGTCGCCATGACACCGTTGTACAAGTATACCACGTCGCAGCTGTTTAGGTGAGGAAAAATGAATAACATTTGATTAGGATGTGTCAATGAGCTGTTGCATTATACACCTGCTATCGTAAAGGGGAGGATTTTACCATTCATACTGAATTTTTTTGTGCGCCCGGTTCGTGGATGGGTGACCAAGTGACCATCTATAAATACTGAGACCACCAATGCCTCAGAAAGCACGTTAAGCTGTTGGTTCTGGCTGTCATTCTTTGATCTTTGATCTCTGAGAACCAGTCTTACCAAGGGGTATCGTACTACCCAATACCCAGTACTTAACTGGGTTGTGGAAGGCAGTCGCTCTATGTAAAATACTGGTATTCAGCTCCATTCGGTTAGACTGGAAGCCGACCCCAACATAGTTGTGATAATTGAACTTTTTTTATTTTAAAGTTGTTCAGTCATCATTTTAACGATTGCAGGTGCATAAATCAACAGCCTGTATATAAATACGAGAGAATCAGCAGAAATATAGTATTTAAAATATATATTGGTTGATAAATAATTAACTATAGATATTTATTAATATTACATAGTTAACTAACTCGCCACTAACGTCATTTTTGTAATTTGACAACTCTGTTGCATAAAATAAAAGAGAAGTAGTCTAAATATTACATGCTTACTTACTTTTTATTTTAAATACATAGATTCTTTAAAAAAATCTATAGTTTCTTCTCAATGATGATTTACATAGCCTGCTAAATTCACTCATAGCTTGCTATAGAGGCATCGTCACATAGAGGACATTGTAGGTGCTAAGTTGTCGTGACGAAACGGATGATCGCGTATTCTCTATAGAATTTCGTATATTTCGGCTTCCGCTAAAACGGTGATGAAAGCCAGGTGCTTACACACAGAAAGTCCGTATTTACAGGATCGTTTTTAACGGATCCGACGCTACTGGAGGTGTTCACACCGCATTTACAGGACCGTTTTTAATCAATCATCGAATCGGCATTTTATTTAATACTGTTGTTTATGGGAACTCGCCCATACTACATACGCCATCGCCGAATAAAACCGTATAAGATAAAACGGACCCGTAAATCGGACCGCTGTCTATTTTGTCGGATCGGTATTTTTTACTGTATCTGGAGTACTGTCATGTGTGTGAACTCGCTCATACAACTACATACGCCATCGCCGAATAAAAACGTATACGATGTAACGGACCGTTGTTTGAACGAGCCCTAAGGCCCTTTGTACACACACGTTTTTCTTGCCGTGAAAAACTACGGTTTATTCGCCGTGTGTAGGCACGGTCGTCAGTGTTGTATGAATCACTGTGGAAGCAAGCTGACAGACACGTTTTTCTATGGATCGGTTTATACACCGTACCGTAATGAAACCGTGCCGCGTACAAAGGGCCTAAGACGTTTCATCTAATGCTTTCATAATTATATCTTATCGAGTGTCACTTTATATACCTTAATTATTAAGGTATTAATATTGATTTTCATCATTGCGCGAATGGTGAGGCGGATGTGTGACCACGGGTCCTAACCAAACCCGATAGTTATAACGCGGCCTGATTGATATGCCCGCCATACGCTTCGTCACTCGCCTCGCCATTCGCGAGACGGGGAGGTGTCGATGCTAACTCATTTGAAATGCGAGACGAGCTGAAACATCATTATGTAAAACTAGAGCACAGATTAATACAGATGGGACACTCCGCAAAATCATTTAAATATAAAGCGACTCTTGCTACGACGCAATAAAGTGCAATTCAAGTCGCACAACGCTTATTACCTACAGTTATATTCAACTACAAGTTGCCTCTCTTTCTATCGCGTAACTCTTATACCTTCTGACCTACATGATTTTCCGAAAAACATAAGACCTATGCCAAGAACACGACATTTAACATCACGCAATTTAAAACCCCCAAGTGTCGACTGTGTGTCGACGCCTTTAACGTTAGCTAACGATATGTTCCTCTGCTTATTGCTTGCTCATAACGAAGTGGGCTCAAACGGTCGACCACAAGGTAACAGATAATGTTGTAAGCATGAAAAATTATTTTATTGCCAGCTGCATGCTTCTTTTATTTATTTTTTTCATCTAATCCAGGCATATTCATGCCGTTTTATAGACAAAATAATGCACGTAATATTGAGGATATTATTAGTTGATTTTTCTATGAATAGTTTAGTTTTTTTGTCTCACTTTTCATTTATTTTTCTTACTTGTTGTTTTAAATTGTTACAATTTTGGTATGTTTCATACATCTCATCTTCCTATGCGAGTACTAAACGTAACCAGGAATTTAATTACATCTAGTTAGTATGTAGTTAATTGTTAGACTTAGGTCCGTATTACAGAACCGCACTCAAGACTCAAGCGTTACTTAAAACTAGTTTAAAGCCATGTGATTGTTTGAAACTACTTTTAAGTGTGCCTTGAGTCTTGAGCGAGATTCTGTAATACAGACCTTAGACTTTGTCCAACGATACCTGAAAAAGTTGGCCTGGGCTGGCTTTAATATCAGTCCACAGTGATGTAAAATTTATATTTTTATCAGCTTTCGTTGGACTTATTGTGAAACCCTTCATTTTCATGACTTTTGTTTGAAACTTTGTGCCGCGTGGTCCCCGGATAAGACCTCTCTTTTCAACTGAGTATCGCAAAAGGCAACTAACAATTACTAACAATTAAAGTAGTATATAAATTAATGTTTACGTTAATTTCCCTGGCATCGGCACGTCGTTTTCACACTCAGTTCAGACAGAACGGAAAAAAATTCTCTTCTCTGGCCGCAATTCGACCTGTGTCGATATTCAAACAATTGTATACTTTAGGCTACCGTAATACGGTCCTATTTTCAATGGAGCCAGTAAAATTGCTCGGGCATTTTCCCGTTCTGTCTGTACTGACCCTTAAGCTTTCGTTGCGAAACGCGGATCTTTTTTGCGCATTACTTTTGCAGCTGCGTTGGTTTGCTAACACAATTAACCACGCTTTAGCCAGGGTCTGCTATTTACCTTCATTTCTATATAATCAATGTATGATTTCTATGTGTAGTGGTGAAGAAATAGGCGAGAACAACGACAGTCAGACAGACGAAGAGGAATGGCCTCCATTCAGACGGGTCGGCACATTCGACCCTTATAGCGACGACCCACGGCTTGCTGTTAAAAGGGTAAGAACAGATGAAACTAATGACCATCATGATTTACATTGATTTATAAAAAGGAGAAGATAAGGTACGCTCTGATGTCACGTAAACATTATTGGACTAGAAACAATTACATGTAAACACACAAACTTAAGTGGGCTGTCGCGTTTTGTTACCTCTCGCTCACAAGGAACCAAACTTTAAGATTGTTAAATGAAAAAATGCTTTTTTGAAAAATGTAATCAATTAGCGGACTAGTAAATAAAAATAGTTAGGTAATTATTAAAAACACATTTCTTCAGTTTTTGAGATGAGTTAAATAAATGGCACAATAAAAATGTGTTATTTACTCTCTAGGTAATCCTGTGCCCACTATCGGGAATGCTAACAATCGGCGGCGCGGCGGGGCACATAGTTGTCGCGAGCCTCAAGACGTCTTCCAACACTGCTGAAGTTAAGGTACGTAAAAGAAGTCTGCATTACATTCGTAATAAAAGAAACGGTCCATCCTGCCCTTTTCTGCCACATTCCTTTTCATTCTTATTCTTCCTTTGTACTGACATCCGCACGTTAGTAGTTATACTTGAACTATTAAAACCATCCGAACTGTTACGAAATTAAAGCGTCAACGTGAAGTTGTTACCATGGACGTACGGTTAACTGTACTATAAGTTTTTTATTTTAATTTATTTTTCATCATTGTAGTTTACTTTTTACATAATAAAGACCTAAATTCAATATCAGTTTTTACATTTTCACAATTATTTTCGTTTAGTTCTATCTAATAGAAGTTTTTGCTTTTCAGTCGGTAACAGTGAACATCGTGTCAGATCGTGACGGCTTCGTGTGGAAGGGACACGACCAGCTCACGCTCCGATCAGGATCGCTCACATTCCCACAAGGATACCAGGTGGGTGAAGTTTCAGAATATTGTCTTGGAAATATCTTTAGCAATACAAAACTGGTGACCTCGCCGACAGCGGTAACTATAGGCCCATTTTACTAGCTACCGTGATTTCAAAGGTATTTGACAGCATGCTTAATACACAATTAAGTAGTTGTACTTCTATTCATGATAACCAGTTCGGATTCAGAGCTGGTTTATCAACAGAGAGTGCGGTGTTGTGTCTTAAGCATGCTGTGACGTACTATGCGAGACGCGGGACGCCTATTTATGCTTGCTTCTTGGACTTGTCAAAGGCATTTGATCTGGTTTCCTATGATGCGTTGTGGAGTAAATTAGAGCGGGTAAATTTACCCACAGAACTCGTCATCATTTTAAAGTTTTGGTATGGAAACCAGATCAACACTGTACGATGGGCTGGGGCGTTTTCTCGTCCTTACGGGTTGGAGTGCGGGGTGAGGCAGGGTGGATTGAGCTCACCAACGCTTTTCAACATCTATGTGAATGAGTTGATTGGCGAGCTCAGCAGTACCAGGCTCGGATGTTATATAGACGGTACCTGCGTCAATAATATCAGTTACGCAGACGACATGGTACTGCTGAGTGCGTCAGTCTGCGGCTTGAGAAAACTGGTTGCGCAATGTGAGGCGTATGCTAAAGTTCATGGCTTGGCATACAACACGAAAAAGTCAGAGTTCATGGTTTTTGAGGCTGGGGGTAAAAGTCCTGATGTAGTACCTCCTGTATTACTTTATGGTACACCATTGCAGAGGGTCTACAGGTTTAAATACCTTGGTCATATATTGACTCCCAACCTTAAAGACTATGATGACATTGAACGGGAGCGGAGGGCGTTGTCGGTTAGAGCGAACATGCTGGCTCGCAGGTTTGCACGATGCTCACTTCATGTTAAAATCACGCTCTTTCGAGCCTACTGTACTTCTTTTTACACGTGCAGCCTGTGGGCTAGGTATACGCAATGATCGTACAGCGCTCTCCGCGTTCAATATAACAATGCGTTTAGGATACTGGTGGGGCTGCCCCGTTTCTGTAGTGCGTCAGGGATGTTCGCAGATGCGCATGTGGATTGCTTTTACGCAACAATGCGTAAAAGGTGCGCTTCCCTGGTGGGCAGGGTGCGGGGCGGCTCCAACAGTGTCTTAAGCATGGTTGCGAGTCGCCTGGATTGTATTTACGTGGGTCACTGTTGTGCCGTCTCTCATGGGATGTCGCAATAGTGACCAACTGTTATTTCTTGTTTTGTTTTTGTTAAGTGTCTGTGTTTACTAACATAGTCGTAAGTTTTACTAACAATCTTGTTGAGTCTTGGTTACTCCAATAAAAACTATTCTATTCTATTCTATTCTAATATGTTCTAGATTTACCGTAAGAATCAATTTATTTTCATCCGCTTCAATTAGTAACTGTTCACCGTTTCTGAGATGTGGCACGATAGAAATCATAATGTCACGTAGAACAAACGTGCCAGACATATCAAGTCTAGCCATTCACGTCAATTCAAAAGGACAATTCGTCAAAGGGACAATTCCGTATAAGGGCATCACTGACTATGTGCTTTCCTTGCTCTGAGTCAATGCGCTTATATGTCAAACAGTATTATAATCTTTCCAACCATTTATATTTAACTTTTGACATAAGTACGCCTATGAAGTTCCTTATTCATTGACAGGCAACCAAACCATAGGTAGACGAAAAAATGCAATACTTCATGGACGCTGTTTTTTTTTTCGTGAGGCACACACTATTTTTGTTAAAACATTTTTTTTTTTTTGTTTTGTGTTTAATGAACCGAGTCTAAATAAACGTTTTTATTTGTTCTTTCTTTCTTTCTTTCTATACACTTTTCTTTAAAATAAAATATCAGTGTGTTATCTATTAAAAGTATAATCGATTAAAAGTTCTTCATAAATAAAATCGATTGTTATAAGAAATCGAATCGGTAATTAGGACATCACTAATTGAATAGTACTTGTGCTGTCAAAAGCAAAAAAAAATAATGATTGGAAAGATTATAGTTGTGTGTCAAACTTTGTTCACGACGCGCACTACGCTCTACTTTGTATTATCATTCTGTTCGGCACATTGTCACACTATACAAGTACAAAAGATTATAGTTGTGTGTCAAACTTTGTTCACGACGCGCACTACGCTCTACTTTGTATTATCATTCTGTTCGGCACATTGTCACACTATACAAGTACAAAAGATTATAGTTGTGTGTCAAACTTTGTTCACGACGCGCACTACGCTCTACTTTGTATTATCATTCTGTTCGGCACATTGTCACACTATACAAGTACAAAAGATTATAGTTGTGTGTCAAACTTTGTTCACGACGCGCACTACGCTCTACTTTGTATTATCATTCTGTTCGGCACATTGTCACACTATACAAGTACAAAAGATTATAGTTGTGTGTCAAACTTTGTTCACGACGCGCACTACGCTCTACTTTGTATTATCATTCTGTTCGGCACATTGTCACACTATACAAGTACAAAAGATTATAGTTGTGTGTCAAACTTTGTTCACGACGCGCACTACGCTCTACTTTGTATTATCATTCTGTTCGGCACATTGTCACACTATACAAGTACAAAAGATTATAGTTGTGTGTCAAACTTTGTTCACGACGCGCACTACGCTCTACTTTGTATTATCATTCTGTTCGGCACATTGTCACACTATACAAGTACAAAAGATTATACGACACAATAAAATGCAATTCAGGTCGCACAGCGTTAATTACCTACGGTTATATTCACCTAGAAGTTGCCTCTCTATCGCTTAGCTCTTATACCTTCTGACTCGTAAGGGTTGTCTTCTTTTACGACGCGGCGCGTGAGCGAGTATCGAACTAACGTGCGCGGAAGCCCACACTGAATTAGGTGCATACCTGAAATGCGTAGTGCGCCTGGCCTGACATTGTCTGCAACTCTGCACGTTCTAACTCTGTCTCTCCTGCCCAGGCAAGTTCGGTGGTACAACTGGTCCCACCAGCGGCAGTCACAGCGTTAGGCGCGCAGTGGGAGTGGGGACTGGTGTGCGGCGGGACAGCGCACGGGCTGGCGCTGGTCGACGCTATCAACACCAAGGCGCTGCTACACAAGTGCACGCTCAACCCGCACGGTAAGTGAAAAAAATTGAGTCGAGCCGCTCTGAAGTAGGCTACAAATGACTGCGCAGTAGTTAATATCATGTGCATAACTCCAGCTTCCTCATAGGTGATAGAATAATTCTACCTATGCCAATATTTAAAGCATAATAGCTGCCATCGAAGTACCCAGTCTTAATTTAGCTGCCGCAAAAACTTCGTCAATATGAGTCGTTTAGTGTGTGTTAGCTAGAGTGACGTCACCCCAGCTTCCTCATTCAGAACAGCCAAACCAGTGAGGTTAGAGTTTTGGAGTAAAGTCAGAAAATTAAAGCATAATTGCTGCCATCGGCAGCAAAATTTTCAAATCTCTGGTCATAATACTCTATGAGTTATTAAACTTTTAAACATGTGTAAGCTGAAGTGACGTCACTCCAGCTGCTCAGTCATATCTTCCGAACGACAGAAGATATGATTATGTATTATAGCTCAAAAATTAAAGCATAATAGCTGCCGAAGGCAGCAAAATTTTCAAATCTCTGGTCAAAATACTCTCTGAGTTATTAAACATATAAACATGTGTTAGCTGACGTGACGCCACCCCAGCTGCTCAGTCATATCTTCCGAACGAAAGAACATAGGATAATGTTTTACAGCTCAAAAGCTAGGTCATAATAGCTGCCGTAGGCAGCAAAATTTTCAAATCTCTAGGTCTCGTAGTTTCTACGTAATAACCAAAAATAGTTTCCGCGCCAAAAAATTCAAATTATTGCCTCGGAGCAGGTAAGGAGCGGCGTTGCCGTTCCGTGCGCTACGTTATCAGTTTGTTGTAGTTTGAACTAGTTTATAGACTGGGAGCCGACTACACACTTTAATATTGTACTATGTACGGACGCCGGTACAATTCAAGATTTTTCCGTCACGACCCTTGTCTAATATTAAAACATGTAACATGTATAAAATGAAAATCCAAGATGGCGGCTGTGAAAATTTTAAAATTATTCGTCATGTGTGTTTTTTATGGTTCTTTCACTGAAAACGATAGTGGGGTCAAAATGAAAACCTAAGATGGCGGCTACAAACATTTTGAAATTTTTAGCCATGGGTGTCATTTTCATGGTATTTGAGGTCAATGAAAACAATAGTGGGGTCAAAATGAAAATCCAAGATGGCGGCTGTGAAAATTTTAAAATTTTTCGTCATGGGTGTCATTTTCATGATTTTTGAGGTCGCTGAAAACGATAATGAGGTCAAAATGAAAATCCAAGATGGCGGCTGCGAAAATTTTCAAATTTTTCGTCATGGGTGTCATTTTCATGGTGTTTGTGGTCGCTGAAGACGATAGTTGGGTCAAAATGAAAATCTAAGATGGCGGCTGCAAAAATTTTGCATCCGCCATCTTGGATTTTTATTTATTTATTTATTTATTTATATATACTTTATTGTACACCACAAAAATACATAACAAAAGAAAACATATACACTACAAAACATACAATGGGCGGCCTTATCGCTTTCCGCGATCTCTTCCAGGCAACCTTAGGATGGACAGTGATTTATCACGATATAAAATGGGGCTGTTGTTGGTGCAAATAGTAAATACCAACTTATACAATATTAAACTAAAATACATACATACATATCCTAAATAATAGATACATAAATACATACATACTAAATATTTAAGCAACGAAAATTAATGAAGACTAAAGATGTTTAATTTAACAGTTATGAGAACAAGATCACAACGACAAGTAATGTTCCTTTACGAGCCTTTTAAACGTAGGTAACGACTGCGCGCGTATTTTGACCTCATTATCATTTTCAGCGACCTCAAGAACCATGAAAATGACACCCATGACGAAAAATTTGAAAATTTTCGCATCCGCCATCTTGGATTTTCATTTTGACCTCATTATCGTTCCCAGCGACCTCAAAAACCATGAAAATGACAGCCATGACGAAAAATTGAAAAATTTCGCATCCGTCATCTTGGATTTTCATTTTGACCTCATTATCGTTCTCAGCGACCTCAAAAACCATGAAAATGACACCCATGACGAAAAATTTGAAAATTTTCGCATCCGCCATCTTGGATTTTCATTTTGACCTCATTATCGTTTTCAGCGACCTCCAGAACCATGAAAATGACACCCATGACGAAAAATTTTAAAATTTTCGCATCCGCCATCTTGGATTTTCATTTTGACCCCACTATCGTTTTCATTGACCTCAAATACCATGAAAATGACACCCATTGCCAAAAATTTCAAAATTTTTGCAGCCGCCATCTTAGATTTTCATTTTGACCCAACTATCGTCTTCAGCGACCACAAACACCATGAAAATGACACCCATGACGAAAAAATTTGAAAACCTCTTAAGGGGTCATTGTACTCATTATTATGAACAACTTTTAGTATGGGACCAAACCTGAAATCGCGAAAAAAAATCCGCTGTTCAGTACATTTTGACGAATTATGCGAACAGAAATGTACTGAACAGCTGATTTTTTTTTCGCGATTTCAGTTTTGGTCCCATAGTAAAAGTTGTTCATAATGATGAGTACAATGACCCCTTAAGAGGTTTTGCGCATTTAACGTTACACGTTGTATAGGTATACAGGGTGACTGGTAATTAGTGACCGATACCTAAACACATGATTGTGCTCATGATAACAAACAACTTTTACTATGGGACCAAACCTGAAATCGCGAAAAAAAAATCAGCTGCTCCATACATTTTGACGAGTTATGCGAACATGAATGTATGGAGCAGCTGATTTTTTTTGCGCGATTTCAGGTTTGGTCCCATAGTAAAAGTTGTTTGTTATCATGAGCACAATCATGTGTTTAGGTATCGGTCACTAATTACCAGTCACCCTATATAGATTATTAGTTCCACTATAGTTCAGTCGGCTCTCAGTCTAAGATCTTCAATATTCAAAATTAAAATTGTTTTGAGCGCAAGCTATAATGACTTCTAATACAATTACTGCTAAGTACAAACTTGATTGCAATAATGTAGCGCACGGAACGGCAACGCCGCTCCTTACATGCTCCGAGGTAATCATTTGAATTTTTTGGCGCGGAAACTATTTTTAGTTATTACGTAGAAACTACGAGACCTAGAGATTTGAAAATTTTGCTGCCTACGGCAACTATTATGACCTAGCTTTTGAGCTGTAAAACATTATCCTATGTTCTTTCGTTCGGAAGATATGACTGAGCAGCTGGGGTGGTGTCACGTCAGCTAACACATGTTTATATGTTTAATAACTCAGAGAGTATTTTGACCAGAGATTTGAAAA
Source organism: Cosmia trapezina (assembly GCA_905163495.3). Taxonomy (NCBI): domain Eukaryota; kingdom Metazoa; phylum Arthropoda; class Insecta; order Lepidoptera; family Noctuidae; genus Cosmia; species Cosmia trapezina. The sequence continues at coordinate 6,343,463 of LR991030.1, forward strand.
TTTTGCTGCCTTCGGCAGCTATTATGCTTTAATTTTTGAGCTATATTACATAATCATATCTTATGTCGTTCGGGAGATATGACTGAGCAGCTGGGGTGACGTCACTTCAGCTTACACATGTTTAAAAGTTTAATAACTCATAGAGTATAATGACCAGAGATTTGAAAATTTTGCTGCTGATGGCAGCAATTATGCTTTAATTTTCTGACTTTACACCAAAACTCTAACCTCACTGGTTTGGCTGTTCTGAATGAGGAAGCTGGGGTGACGTCACTCTAGCTAACACACACTAAACGACTCATATTGACGAAGTTTTTGCGGCAGCTAAATTAAGACTGGGTACTTCGATGGCAGCTATTATGCTTTAAATATTGGCATAGGTAGAATTATTCTATCACCTATGAGGAAGCTGGAGTTATGCACATGTTAATATCTATACTAAAACAGCAGCGCGTCATGCCATGCGCATCGGTAAGCCTGGCTTCAGAGCAGCAAACTTACGTGACGCGAACTATAAGTGTAAAGACGCACGTGATTCTAATCAACTAGCTTTTGGCCGCGTGGATGTCGGAAAATATCCCATGGGAACGAACTACCGGGAAATCCTTCCTTATTCCTTGTCTACATTATAAAGGGAACCTCTGTGCAAAATTTCAGCTCTGGGTCCAAGGGTTTGGGCTGGGCGTTGATCAATCAGTCAGTCAGGACTTCTCTTTTTATTTATATAGATAGATTGGTAGTAAGCATCGAAAATAAAATTAAAATAACAGAAGAGGGTGCTGCTTGTCGCTAGACTACGTTACACCACAAACCTCTCAACACGATAACTAACGCAATCTGCTGATAGTTCAGCTCTGCTCCAGTATTGGCGTAAACATTAAACACTACTCACCAAGATTGACAGTTCAATTATAACATGTATTTGTTGAAAGTAACATTGGTGTAATACTGGGCTGTGGAGGTCAGATAAGCAGTCGTTCCATGTAAAATACTGGTATTCAGCTGCATCCGGTAAAACTGGAAGCCGACCGCAAAATAGTTGGTGAAAAGGTAGATGATGATTTGTTGAAAGTGTAATATGTAATTGATAATATGCTCGTCCAATTAATAGAAACCGTAAAATATTTCTGACTAGATCATTCCGGTGCCGGCGACACGCCAATTTCAAGGAGAAAGTCGTTCAAGAAGTCGCTACGGGAATCGTTCAGAAGACTGCGGAAAGGAAGGTCACAACGACGACAAACTACCACGTCGAGCCCTACTTCACCCACACAAGTAAGTATTATATTATACAACCACTTTTATATTACAAATAAATAAGATGTAGGATTAGACACTGGAATTCTAGAATATCTGACCACAGTGAACATAAAATAAATAAATTATGACTCATTCAGGCCATAGATTTAACGGTAGATGTTCTCATCTAAAATGTAATAGACATCAGGCAAGCAACAAACAAAAAATGTTTTTTTTTTAAACATAGATAATTACCTAATTGTTTATCATACATAAGATATTTTGCCAATTGGTTTATAATTGTTTACACACACATGTTTTTAACTTCGATATTCACTCAAAATAAAAACTTTATGCGCACAGCCAAAGTGTGGAACTCTCTGCCAGCGTCTTGAGTTTCCTTCCACATATAACCCATTGGCCTTCAAAGCAAGAATGAACAGGCATCTTCTGGGCACGCGCGCTCCATCGTAGACATCGTCCATCGCTTTCCATCACCGATGCTTAATATTGTAAATATGCATTATTTAAATGAATAAATGAATTTGAATTTGAATTTGATGACCGATATCTATGATGGAACGGATGGGCGATGTTTCCATCAGGCGTGAGCAGACCCAGAATTTTTTTTTGTACATAACCTACCTTTCTTTGCAGCCAATCCCCAAGAAGCCAGCAGACAAAGCAGCATCAGATACAGATGCAGAGTTAAAGCCGGTAGAACGCGCAATCGAGGCGAGGCCCGCGGATGATGGGTTTGGATCCATGGTGCGCTGTCTGTACTTCGCGAGGACATTCCTTATAAACGGTACGTACAACGTTAAATTCTCATGGAACTCATGAAAAAAAAGTTTGTGTGTTTCGGATAACATGTTACTTGCACAATATGACTTATGTTGCAGTGTAGCTGGCAACATAATCCTTTATTATTATATGAGCAATATTTGTAATCACGTTTTCGAAAACGGCTTAAACGTTTTCCGGAGTTGCAATGATTACCCTATAATTCAACTTCGGAAAACGTTTAAGCCGTTTACGGGGTCGAACAATCGATGTACACTAGAAAGGTTTAGGTAGTGAAATAAAGGTAAACAATATTCATGTGTCTCTTATCTTTTTTATTTTAAAACCTCAGTTTAAAAATAAAATGTAACTAAAAACCAATGTAAATACAACAATAATAATTACTAAATCTTTAGAGGCATGAGGAACAGGGTGTAAAGTTCACTCATCCTCCATAGAAAAGGGAGGATCCGACCAGACGGGTGTTGTGTCTGGTGGGCTACTGCCCGACGGTTGATGTCGGGACGTTGTATATATGCTAATCGCGTGGTAAACTCTAATTGCGCGATGCAGGTTTTGCGTGACGTCATGTCATTGATGCGTAGTTCATATGTGGCGATGTATATGCCGCCACAAATCAATTGAACCATTAGTATAAGCAGTAGTTTATTTGTTTAATATGTGTCTGTGTAAAAAGTCACATCAAGATTGTTTACCTTTATTTTACTAACTAAAACTTTTTATTATAGTTAGGTCTCATATCTGGGAGAATTCGTCTTCTCTATTTTCACCCGAGCAGAGCTCGGTCGACCAGGTACTAATAATAAAGTGTCGAAATCACTGATAACAAAATAGTTTAGTAGGACATTTATTAACGACCGCGCCTATGTATTTTTTGATAATGTCAAGGGTAACGTTGAAACCCTAATCTGTATAAAAAAAATAGCCTCGCTATCTACCACTACCACCACAACGCACATTTTTTTAGCTTGTCTTGCAAGCAGTTTTTAAAACCCTTAGGGGCCTATTTCACGATGTCCAAATAGCCTTTACTTACTTGGCAGGTAATTTCATACAAATTCTGTTCCATTTTTTAATTTATTCAATAAGTAGTGGCTATTCGGACATCGTGAAATAGGCCCTAGCAAAGTAGCTCTCTACAAGTTATCTAATTGCAGAATATTGAGTCTTGTGACAAAATCTTGTATTGTGAGTTGAGCGAAAACTATAATTTATTTTCTTTATAAGGTTGCTTTTGGTTTGCTACTATTGACAAGTCTGTCAAAATCACAGTGATCTTTATTTTCGTTGCAATAAAGTTAGTCTTGGGTTGCTGCTGTCAGAGGTAAAATAACTGTGAACAGTCTGTATGTTTTGTTTAAAAAAAAATCAAAATGGCGGATTTTAGACACCGATAAGTCATTACTACTTTTAACTATTAAAACACTAATCTTTGTTACAGCACAAAACTCAACACCAACCCTCTGGGCGGGCACAAATAACGGTACTGTGTACGCGTTCACGATAACCGTGCCCAACACAAACAAGAGGAAAGACGAGCCCGTCACGTGCCAACTAGCCAAGGAAATACAGCTGAAGCACAGGGCTCCCGTCATAGGCATCACCGTGCTGGACGGAGCGGCCGTACCGCTACCTGACCCGCTAGAGGTATGTCGTAATTATAATAAATTAATAATATTAGTTAGGATATGCACTTAATAATAACAGAACTGAACGGATTTGCATAAAATTTGCCACATGGGTA